>JANVCC010000022.1:19038685-19074758 GCA_025345505.1 Todiramphus chloris collaris
CCCCCCCCCCCCCCCCCCCCCAGCACACACCCTTTTCTTTGGGGAAATAAATACTGCCAGGAAAAAAATTGCAGATATATATTTGGCAAAAATATTTTTTCTTATGTCTCATGATGAAGTATGAATAAAAACAGTACTTGCAGCCAAGGACAGTTCTGATTTTACGTTGATTATTTTTCACTGTGTTCTGTTTATTTTTAAAAAGTAATTTCATTCTGTATAAAAATATATTGAATTCAAGTGTTACAGCATTTTAGGATTCTGCAAACTGGATCATAACCTATGATCTTTAGCTCTAATTTGCAGAGTAACTGTCTTCACAATAAGGATTAGATGCTCCCCTGTGAATGTTTCTAAGCTCTTAGACAGTCCTTGCAGCCTCTGATCCCCCTAAGGACCACAGGCTGAAAGAGGAAAAACCTGTTAGCACTAACTACATAACTTTTCTAAACAAAAACAGCTAAAAAAATTAGATTGGGCACTATTTGGTTAAACTGGGATGGGCTTCAGAATGATCCTGTCTTCAAGATCACTGTAATATAAAATTTTATAAACAACTATGAAATTAAAAAACTTAATGTTTTGTCAGTGGTATATAGCTTCTGGAGCTGACTGTGGATTTTTGTGTCACTTCCAATTATGATGTTAGCTGTTTTCTTAATGTTTTAATATTGAATAGAGCAAGCCAAAACACCTCTCATTTTCCAAGAAGTCGAGAGTATGGATGTGTGAGAACTAGTAACAACCTGGCCTTAACATACAGAGTTTGGTCCAGGTTATGCATACTTATTAAACTTGGGAACATTTGGATTTTTGAAATGCATTGAAACCATTTAAAAGAAGAACTTATAAATGTATCTGAAATTGGGGTATTTTCTACTAGTGGATGTTATGTTGATTCTCTTTCAATAGCTGCATCACATATGAAAATAGCTTTGTGACCTTGCACAAAATGGCATTTGCCTGCGATTTTGCTAGTAAAGAATTGGATCACATTGAATACTAGACTTGTAGCTCTTTGTTGTTCTATGACTACACCTAAATTAAGATGCTTTTTTTTTTTTTTTTCCTCTCTTGTTATAAGAGAGAAAGAAAAACTTTGGGTTTATTTGTTGCTGGCTTTAGCTCCTGTCTTATTGATCCGTGACTCATCAGGGAGAAGATGATAATTTGTTGTCAGATAGGTGAGATGGCTGCCTACATGAACAATATGATTTATGGCTGACTGTCACAATAGACAGTAAAGCAAAGGAAAAAACTTCAAGTTACTCTTTATTTGCTGGGTCCTGGCTATTGTACTTGACTAACATGTGCTGTCTTAAGTTGTGCCTCCTTATAAATGCTTAACCTTTTTCCATGGTCAGTGTTGCAGTCATAGAAAAAATTGTCTCGAGCTACCACAATTCCAACTTGGCTGAAAGCAGCTAAATAGCTGTTATAATGTTAGTTAACAGCTGTGTTATAAAACTAAGGTGACCTAACTTGATACACGTTTCTGCAGCCTTAGTGTTCCTCTATTATTTTTTATTGAAAAAAATTAAAACTAGATTTATTTAACCTTTTTTCTCTCTTTCTTTCTTTTCCTTCCAAGACTGTTGAGGGAATAGTTTAATTTCTTTGGGTTTGCATGTGATTGTATGAGGTGAGATGGGTGGAAACCTTATTGCATGGAAGTCAAAGCAATCAAAGCTTATTCTTCTACTGCTAGAGAGTTAAGCTCAGCTTTTCACTTGGTTCTTGCAGGAGTGAGTTCTGTAGATGAAATCTTAAGAAAATTCTTTTGTACTGCAGAGACTCTGATTTGACTAACTTCTGACATTTGAAAGTCATGCAAGTCATCTGCAGGACTGTTATGATCCTGGAGAGAAAGAGCCAAGACAGACCTTGGGATGTGAATCACTGGTTTTACTGGTGTATTAAGAACAAGTCATGACTGTAGATCTCTCAAAATTAACAGCTCAATTAGGTGAGGAGTCGGTCTTTGAAAGGTGCAAGCATGGTTCTCTCAAACACAATATTTGGTAGTACTGACAACCCAAAACCAGCTGCAGTGTAAGGGAAAGGCAATGTTCCTGTCTATGTTGACTATGGCAGGACTATCCATAAATGTTACTCCACTGATCTTCACTACTGAAGGTCACTTTGGCAGCAGAGGCAGGGATCAGTATCCGAAGTGAGGCAGAAAAGAGACAAGTAGATATTAACTGGTGATGATGTGATGAGAAAGAAAACAATCCAATATTGTATTTGCTTCTTTCATTGTTACTTACAAGTGTCTTAAAGCTGTAGCTACAAAACGTGAGTACTGATTCCACTTTGGTGAGCTGCTTGATGATTTCTCTTTTTTTAACTCTTCTGTTCACTCTGCTACAAAAAAACTTTCTACTGATGTTAGCAGGGGTGAAAGACTACAGCTTCTTCTCACCATTAATTTCCTTTTTTCTTTGTCTACTAGACTGAAGATGTGTTGGTAATGGCTGCTGGTATGTGTCCTGGGGCAAAGGTATACACCTGGTCAGGGAAGGAAAAGAAATATTGCGTGGGCTGGGCTGCTAAGTTGATGTATCTGTGTTTCCTTCCCATGGAAACACTGAAGATGTTTGACTCCAACAGTGAAAGGTGAGGACAAAAAGAATGAAATATTTCCTGTGAATATTATTACAATATTTAAAATATTAGTTTTGTCATACTCATAGGAAACTATCAGTCTAGAAGTACTATAAACTTAATTTTATTCTAGTTCTTAATTCTGTTGTGTTAATGAAGCTTTAACAAATACTGCTTTCTTACGTGTTTGGGTTTTTTCTGTAAATACGATTCTGTGTTTTGAGTTTTAGATTTCAAATGGCATTCTATCCATGAGCCCTGTGACATTTTTTTACAATTCAATGATACCAGTACATTTATTCTTCTATTTTAATAGTTCAAGAGTGGGGAAATATCACCATATATCTGTACTTAGGGATATATAATTGTACATTATTGCTTCATTTAGGAAATGAAAGATAAACTCAGAACTGTGTTATTAATATTCTAGAATTATATTTTTTGCTTTAAAAGTAAATAGTTAATATAAAAAAAACTTGAACATATTTTTATTTTCAAGTTTTTGTTTCCAAACTGTTGGTTTCCCACCCCCATGCCTTAAAAATATGTACACTCCCTTATTAATCCAGAAAACTGTCCCTGTATGATTTGGAGTAATTCTTTTTCATTGATATTGCTCATACGTATGGGAGAATAGGCTTAGTTATTATCTGTGGTTCAATCTGGTCTTTGAAAATAGGTCCCAGCAATTACCAGGTCAGTAAGTTCATCTTTCCAGCTGCCTTCAAAAGTTGTAGTTTCAAGTGCTTGTTTGAAGGTAAGACCTGTATTCCCTCACTGCGTGAACACTATCATACTGTGAGATTTACAAGCAAGCAGCTTAATACTTTCCCAGTATTGTCTTCAAGGTATTCCACTTCCCTTATTATCTTACTTCAGTAAATAAGACTGCAAGTTTCAAATCTGAGTGCTTAAAATTAGGCTCTTAGATGTGTAGTCAGGCTTTTAAATAACAGTGTCTGGATTCTCAGAAGTGAAGCCAGGTTGAATTTGGAAGTCTACAGAGGGTATTAGAAGAACAAGTTTAAGTAGCTAGCTTTGGCATTCTTTTAAACTCAATTTTAAGGTTTGTACTGAGGTATTTTCCTCTGGTAATGGGGAGGTATGTGGTCCTTCTCATACAGCAGCAAACCCTGTGCTTGCGTGCAAGGAATAGAAGTTATAATGCTCTCCTGTGACCTGTACAGGTGTCAGAACATAAATTGACCTTAATTTATTTTACATGCTCTAGTGTCAAAACCGGGTAAACTGCTTTGTTTGTGAAATAATTCTACATTCTGTTTAATTCTGAAATTTGAATGATTGAAGTATGAAATGTAAAAAGATGGCTTTCACCTCGTAAAATTAACAATTTTAGAAGCCCATGACCAGTTTTTCTGTGCTACCCTGCTTTT
Organism: Todiramphus chloris collaris; assembly: GCA_025345505.1. NCBI lineage: Eukaryota > Metazoa > Chordata > Aves > Coraciiformes > Alcedinidae > Todiramphus > Todiramphus chloris. The sequence continues at coordinate 19,042,687 of JANVCC010000022.1, forward strand.
GCATTGCTTGTGCAGTCCTCAGAGATGCTCAGTAGAAAGCAGCTGCATAGTGGAGGATCCTACCAGGTTAGATGATGCTCCTGCAGCCACAGTCCAGGGATGTGTGTGTGGAGGCAATCCAAGGAGTCCCATGATTAACTTCCCTCCTGTAGACAAAGGCTCAAGTTTGACAGCTATATGACTGCTCAAAAATAACTGCTTTGGAGCAGATAATTGGAGCCAGCCCAGTATATCTATAACCGCCCACACTAAGCGGTCCTGTATTCCTTCTCCTGCCTATGTTCTCTCTGAAGGTAAATTTATGGTTTGTCCATGTTTTGGCTGAGTCAAAACAATAAGATTCCTTTATAAGCAAGCAGAACATTCTTTCCTTAAGGAAGGCTTCCAAAAGAATGATATGGAGAAATCAGTGTAGCTACTGCACTTAGACAAAATTGCAAGCAGGTACCTGTAACAGTAGGTCACTGCTTCATTTAGTCATGTTATACTCCACTCTGCCATGCCAAAGTGAGTCTGGCTTATTGAAAATTCTTCTCCCTTATACAATATGTTTTGAGCCCCAAATCCTGAGTCGTGAGAGCCCTTAGTGTTTATTCCATGTAAACTACCATTGCTGTTAATTCATAGCCAGATCAGGATATGTGAGGAAAAATGATTGAACCTTCACAGACTGTTTTTTAACAGTCAGTGTATATTAGAAACATCTCAATAATGTGTAGTGTTACTAAGATAGTTTATTGATCTTCATGGTTAACCTGTTTCTCATGGTAAGAAGGCTTATGCAACCACTGCCTCTGTGTCCTCCCGTCACTCTTTCAGCTAGCGGGGAATGGTGCTGCTGAGACAAATGAGTATCTTTTGTGCTTGTTGGACAGTTTTATCAGGTTTGTTTCTTGTGGTTTTGCAGTGGGTCACTGGGTATAGGAAAGGTGAGCCCTACAGAGCTCTGAACCTTGTAAGGCAACAAAGTTGGTCAGAAATAAATAATTTGGAATCCAGACTGTATTAGTTCCGCCATTCACTGGACTGCTTGTGGTAGTTTAGGGAAGGGATGAGCACAGCAGTCGGGCTACCTGATCAGACTGAAACAAAGTTTTAGTCCCAGAGCTGAAGGTGAAAATGGGTTTTCTGCCTGTCTTCTTTTATCTTCCATACTGTTAGTATTATCCATAATGTCTCAAGCTGCTTTGGGAAAAAAACCCAACCTGTTTAAAAGTACTTTATTTTTCAATAGATTGATATTCATGGAAGAAAAAGTTTGGAGTTCCCCAAGGGAAGGGATTATTCAGTTGATATCTTCTACCTGAAATTCCAATAGGTTTTTAACAATCCCCCTCGCCAAAAGCCATCAAAAAAAGTTAAGAAGCCTTAGGATAAGTTGAGAGGGTGTGGGTGGGTGTCCTTGCACAGAGACATAATTGCTCAGAAAACAGGAGACAGACAAGGGGTGAGTGCTCAGTTACTGCAGCAAGTGGGGTTTGCCAGTGGTGTCCCACATGTTCTGTGCCATTTCTAAATGTATATATAATGGTCCTGAAAAGGGGATACCAGTGAGGTGACTAAGATTGCTGTTGATACACAATTATTCAAGGTAGTGAGAATGAAGGCCGACTGTGAAGAATTACACAAGGATCTGAACAGACTGTGTGACTGGGCAATAAAATAGTAGATGAAATTCAGTGTAGATAAATGTGAAGTGATGCATGTGGGGAAAAACAGTCCTAGCTTCACATATAAAATGATTGGCTCTGAGCTGTCTGTTGCCACTCAGGAGTGAGACCTTGAGTTATGATGGATAGTTCTATGAAAACATCAGTCCATGCTCAACAGCAGGCTAAAAAAGCAAATAAAACTTTAGGAATTATGAGAAAAGGACCAGAGAATAAAACAGATAACATCATTACGCTGCCATATAAATCTATGGTTCATCTGTAACTTGGATATTGCATGTAGGTCTGATTTGCTCATCTCAATGTGGATGCATTAGGATGGGGAATATTCAGAAGAGGGAAAGGAGAAAGCATGCAAAGGGCTGAGTAGGGTAGAACTCTTTTGCCTGGGGGAAAAAAGTAAACTGAGGGTAATGATAGGGTTGGCAAAAATGTGAATGGATGGAGAGAAATCTATCTTTCACTGTCACTTTCAGTACAAGAGTTAAGGGTCATTGAAGGAAACTGGTTCAGAACAGGGAAAGGCATCTTTTTTCAGAAATAAATAGTGTACCTTCCCAAAGGTGTGCAGAGGATTTTGGGGAGACTGGGCAAATAGTTGGATGAAATGCCTGGTCAAAGATTGTTGGATGCAGAAGCCAGAACAAGCTTGAGAAATCTCCTGAAAAAGTGGTCAAGATGGGAAGTGTTTTATGTTAGAAATATTATGTATGTTTGTCCTTTATTTTTCTCTGTGTCCACTTTTGGTCTCTTTGAGACTGATAAGTGGATTTGAGGAGATCAGGATCTACAGACTTGACTCTGAGCCCTGTCAGAAATCCATCAAGTGTATGCATGAATGCAATTCATAAATCAATTGCATATCACTAGGACTTTGATCTCTTCCTCCACAATACGAAGTACAAAGATTACTACAGAAAAAGAAGTCTGACTTTGACAACACAGCAAGGCAATTGTTCCAGTCTTATGTACACTGATCATGTTAATGTGTCAAAAAATGCTTATAGTGCAAATTCAAATGTGATTGATGCTGGAATCTCTGAGCATATGTTAGTAAGAAATGTATGCCTTGTGAATTTGAGTAGTATTCAAGAACATCAAATAGCTTTTGAAGTTATGCATGAAAATATTTGCTGGTGGGAATAAAAGATTTTGGTTCAAGTCTCCTCCAATTGTATAGAGGTATAAAGTTTGGGGAAAAAAAATTAAGTATATCCTCCTTCCTCCTGCATTTATGTTTTTCTAAAGCCAGCTCTCTTTGTATTTACTGCATATAAGCACTTATTTCACCATATAGTTATTTAGAGAAATGAAGCATTGCTCAATCATTTCTAATAAAGGGGATACCGCACAAGGATTGTGGATCTAGTACTCATTTTCTTACCTGTCTCCCAAGGAACACATTGATTTACTTGAAGCAGTATGGCTTGGGTCTGAAGAGAAATTTTAACAGTTATGAATGAGAACAACAGGATAATATAATGTGTATAGCAAATATGACAATAAGAATGCCAGGAAGATAGAGGGAGAAAAGGGAATGTGCACAAGGACTGAGTGCATAAAGCCTGTGAAACAGTAACTGAGATGAGTAGAGAGTTTTCTTGAATTCTTCTAGTTTTGGGAATATTACACCTTTCAGGTCTTCCATTCTCCAAATTGGAATGTTTCTGGTGAGTAAGTAGATAAATATTGAATTCAGTATTTCTCTTGAATTTGGTTGTTGTCAAAATTATGAAAGAAAAAAGCCATGCTGCTAATCTTAGGTGTGGGAAATGGATGTTAGAATGCATGGGAAGAGGAAAGGGTGGAGCCGGAGGCAAAAATGGTCCAATTAATTGCTAAAAACTTTTAAAAATAAACTACTAGCTGCTACTGTTGTAGGTCCTATCCATTCTAACACAGCATAAGTTGACATTTGAAGGAAACCATAATACAGTGAAGTAGTCTTGAGAATTTATATTGTTTTAAAAATCCTGAGTCTGATGGTGAGACAGTGAAGACCTTTGGTCCTTCAGTCTCTCTAGGGACCCCTTCCTCTACTTTGCTCTCATGGTGAAGGATTTTTTTTTTTTTCTTTCCCTACATGTTGAATTGGAGGTTTTGTTGTTGTTTTTTTTTGTGGTTGTTTGGTTTATTTTTTGTTTGTGGTTGTGTTTGGTTTGTTTTTAGGGTTGTTGTGTGTTTCGTTTTGTTTTTCTCTTGAAACCTGTTGACCACTGACTGGAAAGGACTTGTGTAGAGAAAGTGATTACAAGAATGAACAGACATTCCTACTTTGCATGGTAAATAAGTTTCTCCTATCATTTTAGTGATGGAGAGACTTAAACCTGCAGTGCAATGCCTTGCCTAAACTTGAAAATCCACATCTGTGTCCATGTGTACTATACCTGTGTAATGTACTCTTTGCAAACTGGTTGGTAACATAATAATGAATCTGTTCCACCTAGCAAGGTATGCTTTTTCTGGACAATACTGACCACCCATGTAATGTGCCTCTTGCTCTAAATTGTTGGTGCAGATGACAGTCTGGTCTGTGACTTGCAGGTGTGTACCACAAAGAACTGAAGATGTGACAAATCTGTTGAAGACCTGTGTTGTACTGTGGATGATGATTAGTAAATTCAATAAAATTTTGTCTTATTTTATTACTTAAATTACTTTTCCTCCTCTGCTAAGGCTGAGGAGTGAATGACTTACACGAATGACTGAAATATCCAAATCATCTTGTAGGCTGAGCAAGGACTCTTACTGAGTTACTCTGAAACATTGTTATTACCTATACCTCATGTGCCTTCTAGGAAAAAAAGCTACCAAATTCTGGAAGGCTGGGAAAGTATAAGTTTTTCTTTGTGTATGAGTAAACTATTATTTTCCTGCCCGTCTATATCCTTTTATTCGTATTGTTATTCTTTATTCTTTTATTCTTATTTCTTATATCCTCTATATCCTATGTCCTTCTATATTCCTTGATAAACATCTAATCACAGAACAGTAGGGGTTGGAAGGGACCTCTGGAGACATAGTCCATACTGCTGAAGCAAACCTAGAGCAGGTTGCACAGGAACATGTCCAGGTGGCTGTTGAGAGCCTCCAGAGAAGGAAACTCCACAGCCTCTCTGGGCAGCCTGTTACAGTGCTCTGTCACTCTCATTGTAAAGAACTTTCATATATTTAGGTGGAATTTCCTGTGCTCCAGTTTAAGTCTGTTGCCCCTTGTCCTATCATTGCACACCACTGAAAAGAGTCTGGCCTCATCTTCTTGACTCCCACCCTTCAGATATTTATAAACACTGATCAGATCCCCTCTCAGCCTTCTCTTCTCCAGACAAAACAGCTTGAGGTGTCTTAGCCTTTCCTTATCTGATGCTTCTGTCCCCTCATCGTCATCTTAGCCTTTGTTAGTCTTCAAAGGAAAGTGCAAGGTGAGGAACCCAGCAAACAGTGGGGAGAGAAGTAGAAAATTAGACATTTTATTAATATATTTATAAGGATTTTCTTCTTTATAAAAAAAATATTCCTACTATTTCTTTCAAAAATGTACAAAAATCAAACAAATACCTGAAGCATATGTAATACAGGGAAAGTAGATGAAGGATTTTCATGTTTTGGCAGGCCGTTGGAAGTAGCGCAGAATTTTCTAATCTTTTACAGAAAGCTGTAAAACAGTAAACCTGCTGTTGTTGCTTTGTTGTCTAATCTGCTACACAGGCTGTGATGTTTCTGCCAGTCTGAACACCTCTATTAGCCTGTTTTTCAAAAAATGTTTTAATCAATTCACAGTTATTATTATTATAGGAATAGTAGCACCTGTGTAGATGCTTTAATTTAATGTTTCTGTTGGGTGCTTGGTGATGTCATTAGTTTGATCATGTTGCAGGATCAAAGAAATGGAATCCTTTTTATTTTTACACAGGCTAATCTTAAATACTTTGTGCATTGTGAAGTAAAGTTTGAATGCTTCCCCTCTTGGTCAAATGCTTCCTTTTATATTTTTTTTTTTTTTTCCCCAGAAACAAGGATGAAGAAATAGTAGAAGCGGTAGAGAAAGGTGCAATAAATTGAATATCTATGGGGGGGAAAAGGTTGGCAGCTGTAAAAGAGGGGTCTGCCTGCTTTAGCACTTCCAACAGAGACATCTGGTAGGTGTTGAACCACTAAGTAGTAGATGGAGGATCTTCAACTGGAGCTGTAGAAGGCAGCTAGGGGAGAAGAGATTTGCACAGAGGTCTCTAAGCATGCAAAGCCTGCACCTGATTTCAAGACCTCAGAGTGCTGTATCCTCAGAGCTACTCAGTCATGCTGATGCTGCTCTGGAGCCCAAGTTAGCACATCTGTATGGTTCTGCATTATTTTATATGGGCATGCCTGCCCAGTGGTCTCTCTATATATACTCCTAGAAAGGTTTTTCAGACCTGATCTCACAAATGAATTATCACTGAGATACTCAACAACTGTGAGATGGCTTTTTTGCTACTGAAGATAATGAAGATAAATTGTCAGATGTTTCCCTTTCATTTGCTACCTTCCCCCTTGCCATTAGAAAAAGATGCATATGTTTGCCAAGTCGGTGTTTGGACCAACTTAACTGGAAATATGGTAGGCTTGCTATTGGACAAGACTTGAGTATCACTCTTGAATACTAGTTTTAGTTCAATCAGAAGTTGTTGTTACTGCCTGAAGGTCTCTGACTGCCTTTTTGCAGGGCCAGGAGGTTTTAATCATAATTAACAGAAAGAGCTCTGATGTATCAATGCCTCATGAGAAGTCCACGGCACTATGTTACAGCTGTTGATTTGAGTTTGTGACTTAAATTGTTTTGTTGCAAAGTGAGTCCTATGGAGGTTTCAAATTTTTCATTCTGAAATTTGGAAATGTCACAGCTCTAAATAAAGCAAAAAGAAAGGAAAGAAAATGACAATTGAAAGAATAAATGTGATTATTTCTTTTATTTTTATAATTAGGACAATTACTCTTGTCAAAGTTTAGGGTCAGGCTGTCCACTAGACCTATAACAGATTCCCTGTGTTAACCCCTCTCCCTTCCCAAAGGGAAAGAGAAAGGGAATGACACTTACAAATTAGAAAATTAATGCAGTTTTAATGAAAACTAAAACATCTTTAATGAAATAATAAAATGGAATATATACAAATAAGAACAAAACCAATATCAAACTCAACCCTCTTGATATCACCATCACCACCGAGGCTGTGGAGCAGGCACTGGGGAAGTCCTAGACTGGACTCAGCAGCAGATGGAAATGGATTGAGGAACTGGATGCAGGAACACATGGATTGGGATCAAAGGCAGAACGGACGGAGTCCTCCTCGGATACTGGCCATTGAAGAGCAGGCTTAACCCTCATGATCCCTTAGCTTTATATTGAATATTGAGGAAATGAGACTTATCATGAGTAGTCAGCATGGATTCAACAAGGGGAAGTCATGCTTGACCAATCTGATAGCTCTTCATGATAGCATCACTAGACGGATAGATGAGGGGAAGGCAGTGGATACTGTCCACCTTGACTTCAGCAAAGTTTTTGACCCTGTCTCCTATGGCATCTTCACAGCCAAGTGTAGGAAGTGTGGATTGGATCATTAGACAGTAAGATGGATTGTGAACTGGCTGAAGGAAAGAGCTCCGAGTGTGGTCAATGGAGCAGAGTCTAGTTGGAGTCTTGTGGCTTGTAGTGTCCCCCAGGGGTCTGCACTGGGTCCAACCCTATTCAATATATTCATCAGTGACCTGGATGAAGGGATAGAATGTACTCTTGGCAAGTTTGCTGATGGTACAAAACTGGGAGGAGTGTCTGACATGCCAGAAGGCTGTGCTGCTGTGCGGTGTGACCTGGACAGACTGGCTGGAGAGCTGGGTGTGGAGAAATCTAATGAAATTCAGTAACAGCAAGTGTCAAGTGCTGCATCTGTGGAGGAACAACTCCATGTATCAGCACAGGTTGGGGGATGATCTGTTAGAGGGCAGCTCTGGGGAAGAGGACCTGGGAGACCTAGTGGACAATAGAATGACCGTGAGCCGACAGTGTGCCCTCATGGCCAAGAAGGCCAATGGCATCCTGGGATGCATAGGAAGAGCATGGCCAGCAGGTCCAGGGAGGTTCTCCTCCCCCTCTACTCTGTGCAGGTGATGCCTCACCTGGAGTACTGTGTTCAGTTCTGGGCTCCCTGGTTCAGGAAGGACAAGTAACTACTGGAGAGGGCCCAGCACAAGGTCACGAAGATGATTAAGGGCTTGGAGCACCTACCATATGAGGTAAGGCTGAGAGAAGTGGGTCTGTTTAGCTTGGAGAGGAGGAGGCTGAGGGGGGCTCTTAACACTTATAAATATCTAAAGGGTGGGCGTCAGAAAGATGGGGCCAGGCTCTTCATAGTGGTGTCCAGTGACAGGACTAGGGGGAAGGGCCAGAAATTGGAAGACAGGAGGTTGAACATCAGGAACCAGATGCCCAGAGAGAGGTGGTAGAATCTCTTTTTCTGGAAATTTTCAAAAGCTGCCCGGACTTGTTCCTGTGTGATCTACTCTAGGTGATCCTGCTCTGGCAGGGTGTTTGGACTAGATGATCTTCAGAGGTCCTTTCCAACCCCTATCCTGTTATTCTTTGCTGATGTATATAGGATGGAATATTGTGTTGATCAGGTTAGGGTCACCTGTCCTGTCCACTCCTCCCCACAGTTGTGTCCTTTTCTGAACACATACCCCACACCCCTCCACCCCATGTGGTACACAGGATTTAGCAGTGACCTTGCTCTTCACAGAAGCAAATATAAGCAAGAGCCTTTCTGCATGCCAGTCCTTGATAGTAATTACAAACATCAAGTGTTATCACTGCTTGAAGCACACACTGTTTGCTAAAATATGCTGTTGACTTCAGAAAGTGCAGTTGCTTAGAAGAGACTTAGCTGAAAAGTAAAATCCCTGAAGAGAACCGTCTGTTCTAACTCAAATCAGGACAACTCTACAGTAAAAGAAGGTTTTATTCTTCAGTTTTCCCATGGAAAAAAAGTAATAGCTTGCCCAAACCCTATGCCTTGTGTTACCACTATTTTTCACTGTATAACTCATGCAATAACACTTTAATTTCTCTCTTTTTTTCCCTACTTGCTGAGCAAGGACAACATGGTTCATTCTCTTGACTCCTTGATGAAACTTTTCTAAAACATGAATATCCTTAGTATCCTTAGTATATCCTAGGTATCCTTAGTTATCCCTTTAATCCATTAAAGCTCTTTAATATTAAGTTTATACTTATCCTTGTAGAAAGACATCTCCAAATGAAATTTTAGGTATCACTGTACAGACCTGACACTTCTTTCTGAGTGTTTGCTGTGTTGCATCATCTGCTTATGGATTATGTGACAAAAGTCACAGTTCAGATTCAAGGTATTCTTAATCACTGTAAAAAGGCAAGCTTCCTTGTGTATTTTAGATTATTCTATTGAGCAATATATGTCTAGTAACAAGTGTGGAGGGGTTTTGTTGGGCCATTTCTGTGCTCACAAAACTTGTAACACTTCTACACCAGTTATTGTTTCAAGAAAATTAAGAAACAAAAATATAGTTCCAGAAAGCTATTGTACATTCCTGTATGAATAAAATTAAATTACATATGAATAAAATTAAACAACAGTTACCTCATGGTGAAGGAGTCTGAAAGATCCACCCAAAAGTGAAATATTAAGGCACCACATCTCCTCCTTACCTTATTTTTTTATCCCACAGTCCCTTAAATGTGGAACAAGTAACATAAAAATAAACCCCAAAAACTTATACAAACAAAATACTTTAGGAACTTGAAGTGGGGTTGGGAGGGCTGTTAGTGGCATAGTTTCAGTAATTAAAAAAAAACCCCAAAAAACTAGAGACCCACAGTTTTCTGCCTCTAGGAATTAGAAAATATCTATGGCTTCTCTCACTTTAGTTCTTATTTGCTTTCATATGTGGGTTGGTGAATAAGGCAGAAGAATCTTACTTAGAAAATGGATTCATGAAACTGCCTGTATCTTATGAAGTATGAATCCAGATTTTGGTCTGATCTACCACTTGAATATTGCTTAGTATTGGTATAGAAGACATCCCAAAACATACTGCTGCTGACCCATTAGGATATATACTGTGAAGCCTGTGTTTGTGTGTGGAGAGAGCCTCTGTGATTAATAGTCCTGGTGTGTGTGTGACATATCTGTGCTGCTGTGTGACTTTTTCTGGATGCTAGACACTTATGTTTAATGATATTTGCCACTTCAATAGGAGGAAAAAGATTGAGATGATATTAAATTGTTTTTCTCAGTGTGCATGCTCTAGAAAGGGAAATGAAATATTAATTCAGTGGTTTGTTTATTTTTTGTATGTGCCTGTGAAGCAAGGGGTCTGGCTTTAACCCATTAATGTGCATTTGGGCAAAAGTGGTGACCCAGATGTCCTATCTGGGAGAGGGTGTCTCTGTTCTGTGCAGGAATAAAGCTTGTGTATACAGCCTCTGGACAATTAGGGCACCTCTTTACATCATAAGAATCTTCCCATAAGTTTAGAAAACTGACACCAAAAACACGAGAACGAGACAAACTCAAAAATCAAAATCAGGCAACTGAGTTTAAAGGGCTTCTCATGCTCCTCATCTGAAGCTTATTGTTATCTATTACTGTTTCTACAGCCTGAGGTCTCATAAAAGATCGTTTGGAAATGATACCTTTAAAACAAAACAAAAAGATAACCGTTTTCACATTACTCCTAACAATGATGCAGTGTTGGAGGCCTGTGGAAATAGTTCAGTGCCTTGACTGCCACCTACTGCTCACTGCTCCTCACTCCCGAGGGCTATAGGAAGCAGCAGCTGGAAGGATGTATTTTTTGTCAAATTTGAGAAAAAAAAGCTATTTATATACTTTTGAACTAGATGGAGGCTACAACTGAATTTTCAAATAATAAATGCTAGTGGTTTACAGTCTATCAATTTTCCAGCAGGAGAGATGTTGAAGAACTTGAGAGATACATTTAGAATACAAAGCTGGTAAAAAGTTTGAGAAGCTCCGTACTTGAATTTCAAAACCTATGAAGTTAAACAAAGGAAAACACTTGATTTAGAAGGATCTTGGTCTTTAAATGGCAAATATAGATTTTGATCTTTTTTAGCATCTAGCAGTTCTTTAGCAAGGTCTGTAAGTTAATTCTTATTTCAGACAGGCATTAACTTCTGCTTGAGAGTAAAAATAGAGGAGCTACCTACCAAATAGCCTCTGCTTTCTGCTTCACAAAAGGCCTCATCCTGTATGACATAGAACTGCCTTTTCTAGTGATAGCTCTCGCAGAGACCTGGCACCGCTCACCATCAGAGCCTTGTGCAGTCCTGAAATCCTGAAAAGCAGACAACATATGTCAGCATTTCTGGAAAAAAAGCCCCCACCAAACAAACAACCCCTCCCCAGCTTTTTAACAGCTACAATCTACAGCAGTATATTGTTACTGGAGGGACTGTCCAGAGCTGTTGGTGTCACTTGGTGCCCTATTGTCACATGTCTTACAGTAATTGTAACAAATACTCCCAAAAAACACTGGGAGCATGTACATTGCATGATGTAAATAACAAACATGAGAATCAATCTATATTGCTGTATTAGTCTTTATTAATGAGATCAGGGTAAGAGATTAAATAAAGATTTTTCACAAGAAATGTAAATACGGTCACCATAAGCTATGTATAGGGGAGCATTTTGCATAAGTCTTCCTGATAGTTAGCGTGGTTTGTTATCTTCAGGGTTTTATTTACAACATCCCTTTTCACGCTTAAGTGCTAGTGTTTGGAGATGGACTAATTCTTGTGAAAGCTTTTCACTCTGCCCAGAAAACCTCAGAGCTCATCCTCCCTATGTTTACAATGCTGGGGGAAAGCAAAGGGATGCTAAGCTACTGCTCACAAAGTTCAGTCAGAGCCCTGTAGGCTCTTCCAGGAAAAAAAAGAAAAACGTACTTCCCAAAAAAAAAAGAAAAACACTTCCCAAAGAATTAACCATTAGGGCCCCATTCTTGGAGACAAAGCAGTAGCATCTTTGCAGGACTAATACCACTCAGTTGAGTAACAGAAAAATAAGTCTTATGACTTAGGTGAGCAATCAAATTATGCAAATAGTGAATAACAACTAGCTGTGCAGAGTGAGCCACTTTTATGTTATTCTGAGATAAAATTCCTTAGATTGCTCTCTGAGAAGGTCAAAGATCCAGCACCTTTACAATAATTACAACCCAGGGGCTTTTCAGGAGCCAAAAAGTGAAAAATAATATGTGTGTGAATTTAGCTCGGTGAGTAACTCAGTCAGCTGTACCTGTAACTTTGGGAAAGCATTATCTTCTATTTGTTTGTCTGGAGCCTCTCTGAAGGTAAATGTTATTTTAGAGATTAAGAACAAATGCTTTTTGGTCTGGTAACATCAATTTTCCCATTTAAAAAAAAAAAAAAGGTAATTTTTCTGCTCTGATAGAATGAGTAAGAAAACTTGGTGACCTGTAAAATTTCATTTGGATAAATAATGCTTACAGAAGCCTATCTGCCCTACTAAATTATAAATATGATATTGAGACACCTATGAAACAAATATTTTACCCTTGCAGCTATACTTTTAAGAAAACAATAGGCTAATATAAGAAATCTCCACAGTGTACACCATGCAAACGTACCATTAATTGATTAAAGGTATTTTTTAAATTAGAAAATTGAAACAGGTGAACAAAATCTAATGGATCAAATACTATTTGAATAATTTTTTTACAATATTAAGCTGTTGATAGTATTACTGTACTCAAAGCTGTGCTAGACCCCTTACAGCCCAGATAAATGAAAGCGTATAAACAGCTTGTTACTTAATTTCATGTGACAAAATGAGAAAACAAAGCAGTGGCTTGGTGATCTAAAAGATTAGAAAAAGTAGTACCAATAAGTTCATGCAATTATTCATCAAAGTCAGTCTACAGAGTGATTGAATTGCTATTTTGGGAAACTAATAATTAAAAGCAAACAACAAAAACAACAACAAAACCCAAATGTTGTGGATGAGCCCCTCCCGAGGACATGGCAGAGGGTTGGGTTTTAAAGAGCATTTTATGGCCTGCCAAGCCCATGTAGGAAGGCAATGTGTGCTTAGATGTGGTGTATCTGAACAAGTTCTTTTCTGTGGGAAGGCTTGAAGGATTAGGTCCTTTTCCAGTGTGAGCCATTGTTGTAAAAAGTTATCGGATTGAATTTAGGGCTGGCTGTATTACTCAGGAGTGAACTACACATTTTAAACCAAACCAATGCCAATGAATCTTTTGAATCTGAATTGCCAAGAGGTAGTATAATGGCAAAACTGACATATACTTGATAGCTGTAACCTTATTTACATTGACTCTGACAGAACTCATCACATTCTAAAGCAAAATTAATAACATATTAATTGAACTACTAAATGCCATCAACCTTTAAAACTATCAGTTGTTGCTGTAGTCTACTAATATGATATTTACTGAAAGCTAAAGCAAGAAATGCTTTTGCTTAAAATATTGGTAAAGAAGCTGAAAGAATAAAATTAAGTTGACCTTTTGATAGATCTCTGTTTATTGATTTAAATTCACCATTTTGTGAACAATGTCGAAGAGGTCTGTTAGAATAGAAGCATGTATAATAACATGAGCTAAACAATTTTTATTTCTTTGTGTGTCATTATGGAGAGATTGAAGTAAGCTTCACCTAAGTGTAGTGATGCAAAAAAAATAATAGTACCCAGTCTGGATGTAAAAAAGCAGAGGAAAACAAGAGCTTCATATTAAAGTGACTTCTAGGTAGCTGACATGACGCATCTAGTCAGACGTAAATAATGACAGACGGAAACTATCATGAGGTCTGTGAAGCATCAACATGCTGCCATCATTTTCTTTCTAACCTTGCCTTGCTAGCAGCTCTCAGACTTACAGGCTGAGAGATCATTTAAAAAGCAAATCCTAATGATGCTGCCCACTGTAACAACAGCCAGTGAGATTGGCATCAATTTAGCTCAGTTTGGGAACTCAAGCTAGCAGCCATTGCTGGCTCCTGACATCCCAAATGGGCGCTGTCCCTCCAGGGCTCCCTGCATCGCCCTGTGCACCTTGCTGAAAACAATCCACCTGTATGGGCAAGAGGGAGAGCAGCCACTGCTCCTTCACCTGCCTCTTGGCAAATAAGCTCTTCAATTATTTTCTTTACTGGATTTGATTTATTTGGGTGTAGGATGCTCAGAATATAATTTTTTTACATGCAATTTTTGTGCTATGTGTGCCTAGGGAAAAGAAAGGATGTAACGTGCTGGTGTCCCTGTAGCTTCAACTGAGCAGTGTTATGGTTCAGATAAACACGTCTGTACATGGCTGCCATAATCAATCTGGAATGGCAGAGCAACTTTGCAGATGCAACTCAGGAAAATAGGCAAAACAAAAAACCTCACAACAGATACGTCTTGTCTAGCTCAATAGGCTGTATTCATCGAAACAACATAAAATAAAACACTTGTACATTTTATTTAAGCCAGAGACAAAGCTGTTGTGCAATAACATAATGGCATTATCACTTTGCAAATCAGCATGTGTCTTTGCTTGGGTGCTAGCAGGGTGCAAGGGCTCTGAGAGAGACAGATGACAACATGAAAAAACAAGTAGATCAGACTGCTTGTTTTTGATTGTAAACATTATTTTAATATACGCAATGAATTTCATCCTGTTTGGTAAGCTTGACCTCCGGCTGTATAACTATATTTCCATTGTTTGTATGTAAATTAAAACATGACCAAAAAAAAAAAAAAAATATCCTTCCCAACCCTCCCAATCAGAAGGCTATTTACGCTTCACAGATCTTTCCAGTACTTTAAGCACAACTAAGAAGCTACCTCAGGTAAAGAAGATGCTATTTTTCCAAGGAGGCATATAAAAAGATTTCCCCACACACACTTCTGAATGTACTAAATACTAATGCAGAATTCGTGACTCTCAAAGTAAATAGATGGCACTTAATTATGCTGGTGATGTCAGGTACTGTATAGGTTGATTTCCCAAGGCGTAAGTGAAAAATGTACTATTTGGTCTTAAATTTAGACTTAATAAATAGCTAATTTAGGATCTTGTTCTATATGCAAGGATATAATCACAAGGCATTCATTTTTAAAAGGTTTCATTTATTCTTGTGAGCTTAATTATTGCAAGGAAACTGTGAGCAATTTGTTTTTTTACCAGTGTCTGATTTCTGAGAATGGTTATTAAATATTAAATGGATGCATAATTCAGGCAATTAAGAAAGTAATCACACAAAGTAATGTAATGGAAGTTAATTATTACTGCATAAGCAAATAGTTCATTAATGCTAGTAGTTGCTATGGCTGCATTCTTAATACATGCAGAACTGAAGCATGAATCCTCTGTGTATTCAGAGGTACCAGAAGTATGGTACTGCAGAAAGAGTGCTCCTAATGAAAGGCACAGGCAAATAAGGTCATATTGACCTCTGACTTGTCTGAATGCTGTAGGATCATCATTACTTAAGAGAGTTTTATCAAAACCATGGCTGCTTTAGATGCTTATAATCTCTTCTGTTTGTAATACAGACCATGGCTTAAATCAAGCAAGAACTTGGGGAATTCAGCTGGTTTAAAATAAATAAATAAATCTGCGATCTTGTTTCCCCTGTTAAAATCCTACACAGTGGTGCTCCTCTTGTTAAAAGGCTATAAAATCATTATATGTAACTTAAAAGGATTGTACATTTTTTTTTCAGTACAAAAGCATAATAGCTGACAACTACCCTTGTTAGATTTTTTTTTTCTTCTTCAACAATGAGAGCAAAATCTGACATTTCTTTGCTAACACTATTTCCCTAAAGAACAGTGCTTCATAAAGACTATTTTAAGTCAAGAGACACTCATGCATCTATATTCCACCTCATAGGCTGTGATGCAGTAATATTAACCTTAGTGCTATACAATTCAGCCAGGGATTGGAATATCTGAATCGAGGGATGGACAGTGCAAAATGGTAACTAAGTTTTTATTGGAACCTTGAAAGGTATAAAGACTGGATAGTCGGTTTCTTCATTTACTGGATTTGGAGATAAGCGGAATATCACTTGTCCATTTTAGGCTACATGTTACTATTTTAAAAGGGAAGGAAAAGAACAAGACATCAATTACCATTCTGGACAACCTCTGCAGGTAATTGCATACCTACTTCTGGCAACTATTGGTTCTTGTTTGCTCCTCACTCAAAATCCAGCCACATTGGGTAAAAAGAGGTGGGTTTTATCACTAGCTGTGAACTGGGGATAATAGAAAAGTGGGTTTTGATTAGTTGGCATAAAGACTGCTCTCAACTGTCTGGGATGTCTGTAGCCATAAAGGACCATTTAACTGAGGACACTGAGGTTCACAATTTTTAGTCATTTACTCTCCTCATTTCAGTGCATCCCACAAAAGGACCTTAGGGAAAGGAGGCTGTAGAAGCTAGCTGTTGCTAGCTTGGTGTTTACTGAATTTTTCTGGATAAATCTTCAAATGGTTACTTTATGGTCCTAATACATCTAGGACTTGAGAAGGCAAGGAAACCTGATGAGCAAGGGTGGGGGGAAGCATTATGGTGGCAGCTCAGTATTGCACTCTGCTCTTCTGAAGAAGACCAATCAGCTAGAATACTGATATGATAAATCTGGAAATAAAACCCTTATTAAACCCCTGTCACTGTCTAGGAGAGAAAAGAGATTAGACCCTTGGATTGAAAATGTGCTCATGCACACATGCATGCACATACACACAATGACACTTCTTAATTTATTTTAGGACCACTCATTCCATGGAAGTGTTCATTATTTTGAAATTTTTAATGCTGTTTCAGAATGAAAACAAATGTTGAAGTATAGGAAATTCCTGTGGGACAGAAATTGTGTTTTTACCAGCTCTAATAACCACCAACACAACAGCATGAGCAGTCAATCAAACAGGAATTGAGCCAGCACAACCCCAGGAAAGTTCCTTTCATCCTTTCTTTATTTGAGAAGCAAACCTTTAGTCTTTTTGCAAGCCCTATTAAATGTACAGCTTTTGCAGAACGTCTGGGAAGGCATGACATTCGGCTGCTTGGGGCTGAGTGTGACTGAACAAGTACCAGACTCTTCCAGGCCCCACAAACAACACCTTGCAAATGGGCATCTGAAGCTTTCCATGTTGAGTGCCTCTCCTGGTAGTGTCACACAGGAGGGTGGTGAGACCATCAGCTCGGGCAGATGCAGACATCTTTGTGATGTATGCTTCTGGCTCATAGATAGGTCCTCTAAAGTCTAATCTCAGTGCTGCGCACAGCAGTTTTGGAGCTCTCCTGTCACAGGCTCTTGCTACAAAATGCCTTGCCTAGTGCATAAACTGATGAGTTTGGTGCAGCTTTGCATCCAGACTGGTCTGAAGGTGCAACCCTGTGCAGGGGGCGATACAACTATCCATGGGAGAAAGAGATAGCAAAAGTGCTTTATTCTGGATAACTGACCACGTTGACATCAGAAAGGTTACCTAGTTCATTTCGGGCAGTAAGAAGGCAAACTTGAATAATAAATACATTCCATCAGCCCTGCATCTGATAGTGTAATTTAATTATATTTCTTGAACAGGATAGAACATGGACAGAGATGTGTATTGAGGCTATAAAAAAGGCAATTCCATGTCACACGGTTCCTCATAGACCAATGAATAGCAGAGGACCTTTGGTATCTTACCGTAGAAACTGCTTAAGCAGAAATGATCAGCCATTATTGCTTATCATGCCACCCTTCACACTCTTCTAGGACATGAAAGCAAGGAGGGAGTGCTTAATGATCAGGGTGATAGTGAGATTGGCCAGGTCTGATATGACTTGCCTGAATAGCTGAGTATCTGTTACCTAGAAAGCTATTAACTAGCACAACCTGTAGTGCTAGAAATGCCCTTTTTAGGTCTGCAGTCAGATCATGCCACTTGCCTATCCCTGATGCCCTCTGGCAGTTGGGGTTGGGAAGCAAGGCATCAGCACCTGCAGCCTACCAATGGGTGCCTGCTGGTTAGGTCTGCCTGTCAGCATTGGGACTGCATCCCTGGGTATGGTGTTGTTTCTGTCTTTTTAGTGGGATTCTTAATATAATGTGGTGGGGTTTTTTTTGTTTGTTCGTTTGGTTTTTTTTTTTGTGACTTTATTAGAAGTTTTGATAACTGTATTAACAGCATTGTTACTTATAGACTGCTTGCCTGTATTTTTGAAAAATGAATATATGCTAAGTGTACTTGAAGGTTTTCCTTTGAATAAAAACTTGCTTATTATATACAGAGGTATATGCACAAATCATTCCTAATAATGATTTTTTAATTATTATTATTCTAATAACACCACTAAGAAAGTAAAGTTTTCTAGAAATAAGCACACAAATGGTAAAGGTCTGATTAAAACTCTGATCCTCTGAAATGAAAGAACTCAATATATCTTTGAATAAATTAGTTATGAATACAAAATTTACTAACAATCTTCTTACTGCTGTGTTCTTGATATACTATATTTTTCTAATTAAAATGATCAAAGTAATTTATTTCAGATACAGATCTTGAATCTCATTTGCTGGGTCATGCATTACAGAAATAACCCTTAAAAAGTTATCAACAATATTAACACTAAACATTTTTTTTCTTTTATTAATACTGGTCTTTGTGATGCAAAATAATGGTAATGCCTAAGTATTTTTCTTTAACTATAGAAATTAAAAATTAAGAAATAAATCTGTAACTTAAAAATTGTACCTATTTCTAAGCCTTGCCTATAAGTTTTAATCTCTAGGCTCAAACAAAGCATGACAAATCTAAATGTTTTGGCAGTTGTCTGCTGTGTGAAGAACTCCCCTTTGACTTCTTTCTACCTATACAGAAAATGAGCGTCCTTCATTCTGCTTCCAGCGATGGCTTCATGTGGCAAGACAGACTTACATCCTTGCTGTGTCTGGGTGGCAGGATATTCACAGTTTAGGTATTTTTCCTTAACTAGCTCTAACAAGTTACGTTGGAGTGGATTATTTCAAGTGATTCCTATTGATTTCCTCAATAGTCCTGTTGATTTAACTCAATATAGTCATACAATAAATATATCAGTAACCAGGTCAACATGCAGTATTCATAAATTCTTTCAGAGCTGCTCTACATCCATCATGCAGTATGTAAATGTTGAACACCAGAGTCTTATCCTATTTTTCATTTTCCTTAAACATATGCACATACTTTTTCCAATCATACCACACTGCTATTCATAGATTCTGAGAGGCTGTCATGAAATGCAACAAAAAAAAAAAGTATACATACATGGATTCTAACAGAGATAATGAGGAAAAGCTGAAGTTTCAAATACTTATTCAAGTTTTGGTTAAAGAAACTTTCTTTCTTTCCTGTTTGGTCTTTCACACATAAGCACTGAAGTAACAGGTGTTCAGTTGTAGACTGTATGTATAAGCATGATGATGTTTTCTGTTACTGGTTATTCTTTGCAGTGTTTGTTCATATTACGTTTGTCCTCATTGTGACAGGATTATCTGTAGGCATTCAGAATGTTTAAAGACCCACCCTCTAATTCTTAACAGAGAATGTAATGAGCTTCAAACACGTCTGGGATGAAAATTTTGCACAAAAGTTGAAAAAAGCATGTACTTGTGATAGTTCAGAATCACTTGCTTATTCTGTATAGAGGGTTTGTTTCATAAAATACAGCCATTTTTCATCATGGTGTAACTCTGTGCTCCTCCAGTGTCTTTCTTAACCCTGTGCTCGTGGTGTTGTTTTGTTGAATGTAATGATTGTCAGAAAACATTTTTGTTTGCTGCTCTTGGTTGTTTCTTTACTTTTTACTAAGTTTTGCTTGAGGATCTTAAACAGATTGGTCACTTGTTTCCCTTCTTTGTATGTGTTGCTCCCTTGGTATGGAGAGTTGTTTTGCTCTGTAGAAAATACAAAGGCATCCTGGGAGGAGTTGGGCTGTGGTCAGGGAGCATACAAGCTGATCTTATGGCATGTAGGTTATGCAGGTCTTGTCCACTACTCAACTCCCACTTTACAGGACGTCCCTTACAACCAAAGACCCATTGTCTAAGTATAGGGACTGGCCTGTGTGACAGTGCTGTCAAAGGATACCATGTGATAGGAAGATAGAGGTGGTATTGCATAGCAGTGCTTGGGCAGAGGAAGAGGGGAGGAAGTCTGAGTGTTATGCCTCACCAGACCTGCCGCAGACAAGACTGGCTCTGTTCCTTTTCTTTCACCCCCACTACCTGTTTTTGCTCTGGGCAGCTGCTACTGTCCAGGTGCTGCAGCAGCCTGAATGCAGTGTGGCCTTGATGGTATGGATTATCTCTGCCTTAATGTAATGTCTCACCTAATAAGTGAAATTACAACTGGGAGTTTAAAGGAACAGAAAAAATGAAACTGTATAAAAGTACAAACAAAAGGGGATAAACAGAGAAAATTGACAAAGACAGAAGAAGTTGAATGCAAGTAGGGTACCTATAGGTTGCTGGTGGGGTTGTAGTGGTGTGTTTGTATTTGTATAGTGGGAAGACTTTCATGGCTATAGAAATTGGAATGAAGTGAATCTCGCATCTGAACTAGCTGTATGAGCATTACTTTAAGTTCATGCTTCAGAATTGGTTAATGGTGTGATAGGAGTGGGTCTATGCTGGATAATTATAATCTCACTTCCTAGTACCTCTATTCCAAATAAAACCTGAAATGCCCTGATAGTATCCTGTGGATAAATAAAGAATGATCAAAATAATTCAGACAAAAATTTTATTTATTGTTTACTACCAAAAATGTACTGTATAACAAATACAGAAAATGGGGGCAGCTCCAACATGGAAAAATCTTAGTCCGAAAAATAGAAAAGGAGAAGATAGAATATCAGTTGAAAACTAGAGGATTTTTTTTCTTTAATAGTAATTTTTTATTCCCATTTTCTCCTATGACAGAATCGCAGCAGGAGCCAAGGGTTTTGCTATGCTTTGGGAACTGCTGTGCTTCTCAGGGCAGCTTGGCTCCTTGTGGGACCAGCGTCTGCAGAGTAGCCTTGATCTGTGATACTGAGTAGCAACAGTTGATTTCAGGTGGAGAAACAAAAAGATGATGCTGACCTTCAAAAGGGCACAAAACTCCACCCTACAGTTACCTGACTGTTCACTCCTTCAGTGAAGGGATTTTGGTATTTTGAAGTGAGCCTTGGCAGAGTACAATTTGCTTTGAACTTGTATAGGCTTGTGTTGATTTCTAACTGGTAACTTAAAGCTGTTCTGCCAAGGGACTGCTCTAATGTTATGGGTAGTTCAGTGTCATGCTAGTACATAATGTTTAAGAACAGCTTGCCTGGAGTAATCTTAGAGGTGGAACATCTTGAAAATCACTTCAGGACTTTTACTTCCATATGCAAGTCAGAAAACAACTCTTGGAGTTCTAAAGGTGGTTTGTCCGTTAAGTAGATGGCAATGTAACTTTCCATAGAAGTTGTTTGCTAGATCTAGAACTTATTAGTGAACTTTTAATAGTTCATTTTGGTGTTTGCCCCTGAACTTGGATGTTGATCGGTTGCCAAGACTTGTTTAGCAACATGCTCTCAGGGAAATTCTCAGGAGTATGAGATCTGCACACTCTGACTCCTTCACTTCATCTCAGTAAAAACATAGAAGCTATTTCAAGACATCTAATGTTGGAATCTGTTACTAAAATAAATCAGTACAGGATATTTTTCCATTCTGAAGCTCCAACCCTTCTTTCTTCAATCATTTCCTTTCCCAGAACAGTTCAGCTTTATAGCTATAGCACCTAGCAGCCATGAAATTACCCTAGGATTATTTCATCCAAAGGAAAAGTGTAGCTGAGAATTATATTTTTTTATTAATATGAATAAGTAATTTCTGTAAACCCAAGTTATTTGTCATTTATTCTAATTGAAAACCTGAAATGTAGTTAGAGTTTTCTCTTTTGAGTAAGAAATGGAGTGTTTGGTAAGTGTCTTTCTACTTGAAAAATGTAAAATTTTTTTTTTTTTTTAAGAACATATATTGCCAGTTAAGATGACCTCTAAAATTTGGATGTGCTTTGGGGAAGTAAATATTTATGCTTTAAACTTCTGAAACTTTTTATTTCCTGTATGGCAGGTTGTATTCTTTCATCTAGTCTTGTTAGTGTACTACATAGCACCACACACTTCAGTACTTGTAAATTACAACACACGGATAATAAATATATTTGTAGTTTTTATTTAGAAGTTACAGTTTCTGTGTCACATGAAACTAACTTGGTGTTATTGCAACTCATACAATATCATGAAATATTTATTTCATTGGTGTAATACAATAGAAGTTAGGAAGGCAAATTAAGTGGAGACAGGAGTGCTTTGGTCTTCACTATGCATTTTTTAATCCATACTGGAGCAAGTGATGTTTCCAAGTAATTATTAGGCTAGACTTGTGAATAGGATATGGTTATCCCTGATTTATAATGTTCAAAACCCAAGCTGATAAGGTCATTCAGAAGTCATTTACTGTGATTTCTCCAGTTCAAGGACTCACAGGAGAAACAGTAAAGTTATTGAGGGGAAAAAAAACTTGGGGGTGGTGATGTGTGTGTGTGTAATTTGGTTTGTTCAACTAATTAACACTTCTGTTTCAAGGAGTCAGACTTGCATATACCAGAGTTATATTCTCTACTTGGCTTCAGCTTGATGAAATCAGATTACAAATAAGATCTTTCACTTGGTGTATCAATGTGGGCATTCTGGTTTACTTAAAATGCAGTGTGTGAAAATGACTGATTGGTATATAGAGCTAGTTATTTAATGTATTTATATTCAATCCCAGGCTGTCAAAAAATCCTGCTCCTTTCTCCTTGAAGGAGCATCCTGCCTGACTTTATTGCTTGTGTTTCAACAGTATCACTGAACAGAGGAAAAGAGCCAAAGGATGTTTGTCTCTGGTCAGCAAGTCTCAAGCTAAGCAGGATAAGAAGAATTTTTTTAGTTCTTAAAGTTTTTTAGAAAGTATAGTCTCTAAAATAGTCAGGAGTGAATGAATCCATATGTTCTGAACCACCCTTAAGGCTTTTTTGTAGATCAGGTGAGGAGCAAAGGACAGATGAAACTATGGAGAAAGGGGCAGAAAAGCAAGACTTAAAAATATCTTGATGTGAGCTGGCAGAAGATCTTGGATAAACCCTCCAGATGAGAAATACAGATGTCAGTCGAGAGTCTGAACAGCTAATAACATTGGTGAGAGGAGGAAACAAAGTGCAAGATTAAAAGCAGTGGTGGATCAAGTTGGTCTCCAGAGTTATGAGCAAACAAAGGTAGTCTCTGCAACATGCTGGGTGCCAGGAAAGACATTACCCTGCATCAATACCATGTGGTCTCTTTTGAATGGGCACGAAGGGGTGGAATTTAGTTTTTTTTCTCAAAAGCAAACACAGGTCTTGGCTGAAGTACCGATGATAACCTTGCTCATCTTGATCCTGATCCTCAGATCAGTGAAAGCAAAGGAAAATGATTCCTACTGACTTCAGAGCACTTTGGTCAGATCTGCTGCAAGGTCCTTGGTAAGAACCAGCTACCATTGCTACAGTCTTTCCCATAGCCAGTTCCAGTTTGCAAATTAATTTGAAAACTCCATAACCAGTATGAAATTAGCTGTGTGCTGCCATTGCTACTTTGGTATAATTACTAATCCCTGCAAAGACAATAAGTGTGAAAGTCTCTGCAGATGCTGTCTGGGGCATTCCTGGGCAAGAGAGAGAGGTTGGCGCCATTTTTATAGTTATGCCTGTTAAGATTTAATAGATGGAAAGTTTCATTAGTGAACTGTGTTGCAATTAACTTGAAGGAGGTTCCAGCCTACTGTATGTAGTCCTTCCTCCGAGAAAGTTGTTTACATTTCCTTTTGGTAATAATTTATTGGCTTTTCAGCACTTGAATGTTAATGAATAGCAAGGGCCATGATTTAACAAAAAAAAAAAAAACCCACCAAAAACACATAACATGATTTTCTCATTACTCTAACAGAGGACTGGGTAACTTCTATAACTTTTTATTCCTTAGTGAGCACACCAGTTGCTGAAAGTCAAGACTGAGTTGACACAAGGGCAAGGGATAATACAGAAATGAAAATTTAAAGGAATAGTTTTGTCCTTGGTAATATCCGTAATAAGGATTAATGAGGTAGTGACTTGCTTTTGTTGGTCTTTTTGCCAGTCCACCCTGAGGCTAGATCCTTCATGCTTCACGCAATAATTTCATTGCAAAATAGATTAGGATTTAGGCCTTCTCAGTCTTGTGGATGACCTGCCATGAGAGAAGAGACACACAATTCCTAGTGACTTTAGAGCTGCTGCAGACTGATTTTAGTGCATTTATTGGGGAATTGCCCTGTGCTGCTGCTTTTGAAAGAGGAATACATGGTCACATGAAGCTCATTGATGTTCATAGTAACTGAAGATCATGTTCCCTGAACCTTCTGGGTCTACTTGAAAAGAGTTTTATCAAAACAAACAGCGGCTGAGATCAGCCTTGCCAAGCCTAGAAGCTCTTGCCAGCTCCCAACTCTGCTGCAGCAAATGGCCCTTGCTGCCCACACAAGCTATGAGCTAGTGTCGGTGAGATGTCCAAGAGTCTCCCAACATACTTTTGCTGATACTTGTAACTGTGAAGGTAAATTGCTCTGAAATATTCTTCTCCTTGATTTGGAGTCATCTTCCTTAGAATTCTGTCAAACTTTGGCAGCCCACCCCCCAAACGTTAGACCCATCTGAACATCCATTAGAAATCAGGTTTGTGTTGGCTCTGGAGAAGATGACTGCTTCTGTGCAGTGTAAATATTCACTCAGTGCCAGCGAAGTTGAGAAACAGAGATACTTGCCCATAAAGCGGTGGAGTCTTGAGTGAATTCCAGGCAATGGCAATTCAGAACATCATAACTGCGGGTTGTTCTGGTTTTCACTGTACAGACATTTCCCTTTGAGTGAGACAGTGCAGAGCTGACAAACTGATGTTAACAAGATCTGGAAGGTTTTTGCATTTCTTAATTGGGATATCTGTGCATGATGACCAGTATGTGATGTGTGACTCGTTCTTGGCCTGGCATCATAATTTTGAAATGAATGAACAGAAATAAGGAAGGTATTATACTCTTTTATGCTAAATTAGCCTGTCTGTAGAGTACTAAATATCTGTCTCTGGAGAGTTATCATACAATCTAAGTATTTTCACTGTAACAGTGGTATTAATAGCATTTCCTGTTTTATTGTTAGGATGGAAAATTGCTAACATAGATTTAAAAAAACACTAGAAGAAAATAGGAAAATGGAACTACTCAAACATATTCATGAGAAATTTCAGTTATTCCATTTAGTGTTAATCAAAGATTTTAAATTTATTTTCTCCTTATTCTTCTGAGGGGGCCAAAGCAGATTCATCAAACCTTAAGCACTCTGTAGGAGCACAGTGTCCTGCGTGAATTCTCCTGTGTGCAAGGTTTGCAGGGCTGAGCGTAGAAGGTGTTGTCAGAGAGGACAGAGGCAGACTTGCCAGCTGGCCGGTGTGCACGCACTCACTGCACCACATAGGCGTAGGTCAGGGATGTAATGTGAAAATTGCTGTTTCTGCCATTGCAATTCCAGCCAAGTGCCTTTTCATGAATGAGCACCTCTGTCTGCAATGCTACAAATGATCCATTTTGTATTAAAGATTTAAGAGGATCATAGAATGAAGGAATATAACTACTTTTTTGTCTTATTCCATGGACTGATTTATGAGAAATGGAAGAGGGGAGTTAGGAATGGGTGCAAGTATCCCTCACATATCAGCTTATTGCCCCAAGAGCCCTATCAATCTAGTGGGAGATACTTTCTCTTCTCTTTCTGTCATGGTGCTGTGAAGTACTCTGTACAGTCCTAGGTTTTTTTGGGAAAATGTTGAACAGGAGAAAATCTGAAAGCTCAAGAAAAAAAAAAATTCCTGCCCTACTTCACATGTGACTGCAGTCTTGAAGAATAAGAGGGAAGATTTCTCCACGTATAAGTAGTCCTTTACTTTATGGATTGATGGATTTAGAGTGGAAAATAAAGGATTAAATACGATGCAGAGGCATGTCTACGTGAGAGGCAAGTATACATGAGAGGCCATTCAGAAAAGCAAGGTGTTTTGTCTGTGTTGTCATGATGCTAAAAGCAGGATGTCTGCAAATGTGCACATGTGTCTGCATGTGCTGCAGCTGTGGCTTAACAATGAGGATGATGTTAGCTTTTTTTTAAAAATAAATCTGGATCTTCCTACCTCATTTAATAAATGTGATATTATTATATAACACTAAAAGCTTTAGTTAGGGTGAGTTGAAAACCAATGTGAGGAAAGCAGCAGGCTGTAGTCAGTGTGATAACAATGAAGAGAAAGACCTTTATTCCAGAATGGTCTCAAAAAGGAGTGACAGATCTGGAGCTACCCTGAGGCAAGGGTTAAGGTGGTGCTCTCACTGTCATTGGTTTTGTCACCGTGTGTGTGAGACACTGAGTCAATTCATTTAGAGCTGCAGTGCTGTTGTGGCTGCAGTTTGATGGGATAGCAATGCATTAACCCACAGCACAGCATAAAATTCCAGCCTTCCCTGTCTCCCACCCCTCCACAAAATTATGTGTTGTATTTGAGAAATGTAATCCTAGAAAGAATACTTCCAAATGGCTCAAAAGCAATGTCACGCAACCTTTATTATTATGTCACTACAGCAGAGACACCTCCAACTCCCTTTGATTTAGTGACACAACATGTAGCTAAAAGCTTTAGGCAAGGCCACACACATGCAAACAGGGACTGGTGATTTGGGTAATTAGTAGGAATGGCAGAGCTCTGTTTCTTTACAAGAAAGGTAGTGATGATATGAAATTAAAAATGAGCTGCAAAAGGTAAAATCATGTAGCTATATGGAATGCAATAGACCGAGTTGAGTAAAGCCATAAAACAGCTGCCAAAAAAGAGAACAAAAGAAGAATGCCCTTTTTTTTGTAGAAATAGGAATCTTTGGCTTCTCAGAAAACAACAGTTCTATCACAACAACAGGTGTCCTGATGCTCATAGAATCTGTTTTCTTAGAAGATGTTAAAGGTGTCTGAATGGAGCATCTTAATAGTATGAAAAAATGCCCAAAATACCATCATTAATCAGAAAGGTGTGAAGTGCAATTAATAGTTTCTCACAATGTTTTTCTACCTCCTGTTTCTTGATGACTCCTAAAGTGCTTGGCCCTGCCACCTGTTTTTGTTTTGTTGGTTTGTTGGGGTTTTTTTTTGGTTTGGGGTTGTTTTCCGTGTTTATTTGGGTTTTTTTTTTTGGTTTTTTTTTTACAAATATGGGTTATATTCCCTTTCTTTGCATATCTACTTCTCCTTATTTGCATTTTGGAACTGAATTTCTGACACTGCACCATTTCCTTGGCAATACTCTGCCAGTTACATTCTGTGTCAGAAGAAACATGAAGATAGATATCAAGTATTTCTAACAAATCAGAATGACTTCACATTTTTTTGAATACTGTGTAGTTATAGTACAGCTTTACATCTGTAAATCTGGAATGAGGTAGGCTATGATAGATGCTGGCATCATCTTATCTATCAGATGGTATAATAAAGAGATATTGACCACTGAGGTCACTAAAGATCACCGAACATGCCTCTCTAAAACAATTTAAACTCTACCGTTTTACAAAAATAAATTTAGGTACTTCTAGAATAATTATGTTTTGCCAAAGTAAGTTCATGCTTCATATTCAGTTTTACGTAGTGTTATATCTTATTTGTCAATGAATGTGCACTATGGCATCAAATGTGTTAAGTTTTATGCTTTAGAGGTAACTCTATTTCAGTAGCTGGTGAAAGATTCAAAAATTAATATATAGGTCCTGTATTTCAAAGTATAGTAGGCAATTATTAACAAATATAGAGTAGACCTTACCTAGTTTAACAACTTACATAGTGGTGTTAATAGTCATGTTTTTGACCACTTTTATACACGGAACATTAGCATTCTGCAATATAATTTCTAGATTTGTCAGAGTTTAGTCACTTTAAGCACTAATCAGACAAACACCATTATACAGATAGAATTTCTATCCTTTTTTTTTTTTTTAACAATACTCTTGAGTAGCCAACAAATGTTAACATGGCACCTCCTTTTACAAAGAAGTAGAGCAGTTGTAGTGAGGTGTTGCGTCTCTTTCCAAGCATTGTTTGTGTGGCCTTGAGGCCACTAGTGGAAACACCTACATTGTAGGAGTAGCACCATGCTCCTAGGTGTGATGGAAACCTTGTACTTCTAGTTGGTGGTATGTAGCTATTAACTTCAGAAGCTCTTATTTATCTGAGAGGTTGCTTTCTAAGAAGCAATGAACAGTTTGTATGGCTCAGAACTGAGGATGAAATAGCCTTGAACAGTGTTAGGATGAAATCTATGTGGTGACTGTGAGCTAATGTTTCTTTAATGGCTGAACATTTGTTAAAGAAACTAAATTATCCCTCCAAACAACAAAATGCTCCCCTCCCCCAACGCAATTCTGGGATGAGCCTGCAGATAAGCAAATGTGCAATTATGCACTGAGAGTGGTTCTTTTCCTCTGTTACCCAGCTGATCAGGGTTAAGGTCATGGACTGGTCAGGAGATATTTGTATAAATGATTATGTTGTGTTAATGAGCTTAATGAGCTTAGCTAGTGTTGAAATAAGCTTAAAAAGAGAGAAGATGTAACAGGATATCTAACAAAATTATCTAGTTTGCTTCCAGTAATCTAGAAAATCTTAAAAGATGTCTGAGGTGGCAACAGTCCTGAGTGATGTTTTTGTTCCTAATAAAAGCATAAAAATAATAATTATTATTTTTGAAACCTTGAGGACCGCTATCCTCTTCTAAACCAACCTTCCATGATTTATTATGTGTTCCATATGTGTGCAATATACAATGAAGCTATGGTTAAATTTTTTGAGGCTTACAGACTGGCCTGCATTTGTGCTGGAGCAAATGTTCAGCTCTGTTATAACACAAAAGTTTTGGTCAAGAGAAGAAATGAGAATACATTGTAGATGCATTTGATATGGAACTTCTTTTTGAGGGGAAACATTTCCATGGAAGTGAGTATTAATATCTGTCTATGATTTGTATAATCTTACGTAGAAAAGAGGAGGTTCTGATTAACCATGTACTGAGAGACAAGGAATCCAAGAGGTTCAGAAATTTTAGGAAGATTTGGCCCATGGTTGGTCAGAAATAGTTTGTGACTTCTAGTTTTGTCCTTCTCAGCTCTCTGGAACATTGATGAATCTTTCAGGGCAGAATAAAATTGCAGACTGCAGCAAGACTGTTAAATAGCATAGTTGGAAAAAAAACCCAAAACATGCTCACACATCTAAAATCTTTTATCTTGACTGAAAAACTTGCCCAACAGTTCACACCCTGTGTAGACTCCAAAGAAATATTGCAATTGTTTGATTGTAACATTGCTCATAAAATGGTATTTTTCGGTGCTGCAACAGGATTGTGCTCTTGGGGATCATTTCCTGCTTTTTCAAGATGGCTGTTGAGGTCAGTGGCACAGAGCACACTGAAATACCTTTTATAGGGCTTTCTCACTTTGACACAAAGTGTATTTCAGTATTTGAAAGTGTTGCATGGTGATTAGGATAGAGGGATCCTGTTCCATGACTCAAACACTTGGGCATCACTGCTATGAAAATAGTTAACCAAGAAACTTGTCTTATGAGCCTGGAACTATTTACTGAGTTCTCAGGTAGATTCTTTCTGTTGATTATTTTGAATAAATGAGTAAATAATATTTTAGGTGAGAACTGATGTAATAGTGAATCTAAACTTGCAGCCAGAACGCCCTGTGGTATTTTTCCATATTTCTGTGGGTACATCTAGCTACTTTTCTCTCAGAAAGAGCACAGCTGGGATCTGTGTCAAGGAATAAATGATACTCTGAGGTTGCAGTGATTGGTTGAATTGTATCTTTGGTTGAATGGAAATTCTAGATAATCAATGGACTCAGATAAACTTGTTTCAATTGGAATAAGCAACTCTGAAAGCCTTCTCTGGCCTCTGTTTGTTTGTCTTTGTCTCTTTGATCTCATGTTAACATACTTTAATGACAGGTAATGATTGATAATTGTGTATTGTAAAGTTCAGGTAATAAATAGTCTTTTACTCATAACAATGCTGAATAATGTACTTTTTATGACCCAGTTTGATGGCAAAATTCCTTGTCAACTCTGTCTAATTGTCTAAACAAAACCACCCATTACTTAAAGTAGTACATGTCTAAACTAGACACATTAATTAGGGTCATGGCTGAGCTACACAAAGGAATATAGTAACACTTAGTTATCTTTAACTATGATCTGTGGACATCAGTCCTAATGTTGAACTGAAGTTTAATGGGAAGCTGTTGTTTACACTATCCCTTTGTAGCTCACAGACATACGTTGGAATCCATCCATAGCAGCTGGGTGATGGGAAAAGTAGCATCTTCCTGAAGGTCACAAGCAATATTAGCTTGAACACCAGAAATCACAAGATGGAGTAAGCCTGAATGACAAAGGAGGAAAAGAGGTTCTTGGGGTTTTATCCAGTCAGAAGCTGGTCAGTAAATATCACATTGTATCGAGTTAAGGGTTAGAAAGGGGCTTAGTTCTTAGCTGTCAGCATCCTGGGATACCGTACTTCTGAGTGCTTTGCCAAACCCTCTGAGTGCTGGCGCTCTCACAGTATCTTATCGGCATTGAAGTTGCAAGGACTTTTATCTGATACTGCAGTGAGGCTCCAGAAGTACAAGTGTAGACTTTAAAATCCAGACTTCAGAAAATTTGACAAATATTGAAGCACTCAAAATTATAAAGAACAATAAACCCCTAATTCTATGAAAATATGAGTTTCCAAGAGTAGACCGTCCTGTAGGACTAAGTAATTTTCTAATGAAAAGCTTCCTTGGTGCTGAGTTCAGGTCCCTTTAAATAATGTTTGCTTTTATGAGTATCATACAAGCAAGTGTGAGATACTGCTGATGTAAGAGAATTTGTATTCTCTCCCATTACCCCCACACAGCAGAGCATTCCTTGGGTCTCAGAAACAGCAGCTTCAGTGAAAGCCTGTGTCAGCATGCTTGGAACAAAATGTAAAAACAGCTACCTGTCCCTTTCCTACCTCTGTTGTTTCCATTCAGTGTTGGAAGTGTATAAGATGTTATGCCAGAAGTGATTTGTCCTTTTTATCTAGGAGGAGGAATGCTTTAGCTATTTGCATTTCTGAATTGCTTAGCTGCCCAAGCATGCTTTATATGTGCTGCTTGAAATGTGTCATCGGATCACGTGGCCACTGTTCTCCGGCTGATGTTGGACTTTCTCCAACAAATATGGATTATGTTAAAGTAGGTTCTGAATTGACGAGGATATGTTAATAACTCCCAGATGGGCATCTTTGTGCAGGGAAATACAAGCAGTCTATGGCAAGAGCTAGTGTTTGGCAGGTCCATCATTCCGTCATTAAAGGCCACATTATTACTTACAACTCTGCTTGCATGACAATTGCTTGCATAAACCCAGTCTATCAAAAACAAGCACACACAATTTGCTTTTAGTTATATTTTTGTCTTGCAAGCAATTTTTTTTTGTGCCAGCCAGTATTTCTCCCCGTTTAAAGTATTGATTTTTGTAATTAAATAAGCAGATGAAATAAACACGTTTGCTCCACAAATGCACATCTAAGGTAATTTTTTTTTTAGATATGTGATACAAATACAAGCACAGAATATTTACACATTCACAGTGCAGCGTGTATTATTCAATGCTGTGTTTATCTAAATTTTACTTGTAGTTACAATTGGTTCTGATATTTAAAAAAAAAAAAAAAATTTAAATTCTTTAAAGGGGCTTGTAATCTTCCTGTGAGCCATTAAAAAATAATGTTGCACTCCACTTGAATTGATGGAAGTTGTTATAACCAGATAAACAAATACATAAGTATGTGCAAGTTATGAGATAAATGTATTTGCTGTACTTCTTGACCACCGCACGTGTCCTTCATCTGTTAACCTGTTTCACCAAAACATTCCAAAGCTCTGTCCATTTAGCAAGCATTCCAGCCAGTCCCAAAATGAGACAGGCTGGAAAATGTTCTTTCCTTTCTTCTCTTCTCCATCCAACTTCTTTCCCCAGTCCTACCCTTCCTAAGTATCCAGTCATGAACTTGAAAACAAATGCAAAAGCCATGTCATGGATTTTGGGGTATTAAAACAAACAAAAAACCCACAAAAAAGCCAAACTGCCCCCCCCCCCC
>JANVCC010000022.1:19074858-19134858 GCA_025345505.1 Todiramphus chloris collaris
CCCCCCCCCCCCCCCCAGATTACATCTTTCTTGATACATGTGGAGTAAAGGCTTTGGATTATGGGAATGGAAAACTTTGAGATTCCCAGCTCTTGTTCTTCAGTCCTAGAGCCATGCCTCCAGAAGATGAATCCTACAAAGCGTGACCTCTGTTAACAATATGGAGAGTGGTTACCAGCTAAGATAATATAACTAATACAAGCAATAAACATTTTAAAAATATATATGTATTTTTTTAAGAAGACCTGGAGACTAAATCATGAGTATTTTTATCAATTGTCTAGATTATTCCACCCCAAGGTCAATGATCTCTATACCCTATTTAAATGCATCCTCACAAACACACATCTGTATTTTATCATGCCCCTATACTTAAACCTGCATTTTGACTGACATATCAATGTTAATGATTGCCCTTTTTATTTTTAAGAACAATAAAGTTTTGAAATAACATCGAGTCAGCTGATGAGAATTTACATTTTGCAGCACATTGTGGGGAATACTGCTGTGTTGGGACAGTATTTTCCAGTGATAACCCAAAACATCAATACCATCAAATGCTTAGATCTGACCCAAGTGACAGAGCTATCATGAGGGCTCCATGTATTTTTGTACTTCTCTAGTCTCTTTCTGCATGTTATGATATTATTACTCTCAGACTGGCACTTAATTTTCTCAGCTCTTAAAATGAGTGTTGTAAGAGTAGTTGAATGTAATATGTGCTATTTTAATATTGTGACTCTTAATGCTACATAAAACCTTTGTTTCCTACAGGTTTATTGAGCTGGTGTATTAGATTTCCTGCTGCATGAGCAAGAAGATTATGGTGGCTTACATCTAAGTATACTTTTGGGAGGCATTTTGTATTTTCTCTATAAATAGTCTTTCTAAAACACAATTGTGAAACTGTTAATGTTTATATCGTATTATACATCTCTAAGTTTACTGTGCTGAGTATACAGTGTGGTAGCAAAAGGAAATCTTTTTGTCTAAGAAATGTGTTCAGAATTGTTATTGTTAAAAGGCAAGGTTTTTAATATTTATCTTATCTGTAGGATTTTTTTGGCTTATTACACTGACTCATCCCTGTTTCCAGGCATAGTAATGTCTCTTATGGAGTTAAGCACTTCAATAGAACTTGCAAGTAGAAAGCTTTCAGCAGAAATGTGGGTATTCTAGCTATTCCTTTTGAGTCAGAAAAATGTGAAATGACTCAATTGCAATTACAAGTTCTCCACAGATAAAATTTAGACTCAGAGATGAGGGCATATGCATAGAAGAACTTGTATTTTATACAGGATAAATGTCTTTGCAAAATAATGCATTTATTACGAACTTTAAAGATACAAACCTTTAGATGAAGACAAATGGAAAATGTATGTGGGGAAAGGGATGTAGAGGTAGTTCATACTTGTATTACATTACCAACTTGCATTCTGTTCTGAGAATAATTTAATGAGCAATTTCTTCACAATTTATAAGAAAATGCCACAGGCCTAACTCTGCGAGGTCCCCTGGAGCCGTTTATTCATCCGTATGTGAAGAGCCAGTTTCATTATTTTTGAAAATGTAACATGAGTGAAACAAATGGTTAGTGTGGCCCCATCCAGCGAAATGAAAGATCGTCATCTCTAAGCAGCAACCATTAGGTGGACTGGCTCCAGCTCCCGAGTCCTCCTCAGGTTCAGATGTAACATGACGCATGGGTAATCTGCAATTTGCTGGGGGCATCGTTAGCTCGCTCTGCCTGCAGGGCAGGATTGTAGCCAGGCCTGGAGCAGCTGCCTACTGGGCTGCCTGGGCACGTGGGGACCCGCAGAGCCCCTGCCATCACCCACCTCCAGCTAGCACCAAAGCCTCCAGTGACACTGAGGAGGTATTAGGTCAGATGAGTTACATTAAGTGGCAAGTGATAAATTCAAGATGACAATTCAAGCCAGCAGTGTTTCTTCTGGTAATTAATTCCAGTGGTGCCTTGAGGCAGTGCTTAGCTGCTACAACCAGTGTGGCCGATGCTGAGCAGCTAATGAGAAAACATTACAGCAAGGATTAGGGGCCTGTACATTCTGGCAGGATGAGGTCACTATGATTAGAAAATATTAATGCAGGCTTAATGTGATCAACTGACTATGACAAAGAAACTTTATTTTATCAATGAGTTGTTAAAATGCAGAAATGTTTTTCATTTATTGTTATTGTTTTTTCTCCTCAAACAGCTTTTATGCTGTATAGTCCAGTGGCACCAAGTGTTGCTTCA
Organism: Todiramphus chloris collaris; assembly: GCA_025345505.1. NCBI lineage: Eukaryota > Metazoa > Chordata > Aves > Coraciiformes > Alcedinidae > Todiramphus > Todiramphus chloris. The sequence goes on from JANVCC010000022.1 coordinate 19,077,116, forward strand.
GTGCTATCATATGTAAAGATGTCAAGGCTAGTTGCAGCTGGACACAAATTCTTTCTTCTCTTTCATTTGTTTTAATTGTTTTTGTCAGGTAATACTCAGCTTAGAAAAAGGACCTTTATGGTTGTTACCTACAAGCAGAAAGAATGACAAGAAAAATAACACTTCTACCCTCCCGCATACTACTGCCTTTGGTTCTCAGGAATGATGGGATTGCATGGTATTGTCTAGCACAAGACAAGCACATCCTAAAATTTTGACTGTCTCAAATATGGGAAAAGGTGATGTGAGAATGGAGTTCTACAGTTTCAGCCTTGGCCTGCTGCTGCAGCACAGGTTTGAGGGGTACTTGTGAAGAGAGATTGATACACAATGGCACTTAAAAAAGAAATGGTTGCGGTCTTTTCCCAGGCTGTTATGTTATATCCCATAGTCAAAGGATTAGTGTTTTTCATAAACTACAGGTGCTGTGTACTATCCTAACGGAAACCTGTTGAGTTATAATGTGCTTAGTAAGCACTTTTTTACCTATGGAGTTGAAGTGTTCTGCTAATTATGGAGTGAGAGTTATTTCCTAACTGTTTCCTATTAGCTGCTAGGATATAGATGAGGTTGGCTGCATATTGTGGCACTTGTATTTTTTGTGATCTAGAGTCTACAAGTTATTTTCACATCTTTGTTGTTTTTTTTGTTCCCACATGATCTAACAGTTACTTTTCAAATGAAAGCATTATAAATACTTCAGTATATATACTTTTTATAGAACAGATAAAAATAGTGTTTAATTTCATCAGCAAAACTTGAACTAGTCCCAGATGTCAAATAATATAATTAATTGGCGAGTTTGTAATCAAATCCTTACATTATCTCAGAATATATCAGGTTATCAGGGATGTCCTTACCCTGTGTCTTATTACAGTACATAACTTTTATCTTTTAAGCTAAAAAACCTTTAATTTTTTTCTTATCTCTAGCAAGACATTATTATGCTTTTTTTCTCATTTCACCCACCTAACTCTTATCTTTTAGAACAACTCCAGAATAATCATAGAAGAAAATATAAAATCCATATGATTCTTCTCTCAATTATTCTTATGTAGTGTAAATACATTGTCTCCAATACAAAACTTTAAACTCACATTTGAGGCCTACAGTTACAGAAGTTAAAAATAATTGTATTAAATACATTGACCCTTTCAGTAATTGCATAGACTTGCGATGACACTAATATTTTTTTCCCCTGAACATTTGAAAGAATCAAGGGTAATATGCTGCAGTCTGATAAGTGATGTTTGTTTCCACAGTACTGCTTTTTTTTTTGTCATGCTTCTTTTTCTGTTTATATAATAAACTTGTCACTTTAGTCAGGTTTTATTCATTCCTTCCTGTAGTTACACAATGGGCAATTCCTTTGTCTTCATTCTCAGGCCAACAAAAAAGTATCCTTTAACTTCTAGAACAGGCAGCCTCAGGATGTCGATTAATTAAAAGATTCATTAAAAACTACAGCTAAAATATATTGCATGCAACAATTTTAATGTTTAAACTCCATTTAGGCAAAACAAGTGCAAATTAGTCTCTAAGCAGGATAATTAAAACTAAGGTTTAGAACTGTTAGGAGTCCTAGACAGACTCTGGAATTTCTGTAGATTCTTACATCATTATCATAGTGGTGAAACAAGGAGTTAGGTAATTATCTGTGTTTCAGTGGAGAATCATGGCAGGTGGGGAACAATTTTTGACTGGATCAATTTGAACTTATCTTGGAGCTTTCCATAGGACAAGATAGTAAATATGCATAATTGTGTTTAGGTGAACAAATGTGCATTCATCAGGTCAGTAGATAAGATCTATGTAATACTAATTGCTAATCAGTTATAACCCACACTAGAACAATTTATTTGCTCATCAGAATTTTGTGGACATAATAAAAAATGAGCAGGCAAAGCAGTCTTTGCAAAGGTTTTCTGTCTGAAAAATTCAACTGTTGCAACAGTCTTCATCTTCACGGAAGGTACATTTAGGTGTTTCATCCTATAAGAGAGAAAGTTATTGTGTGTAACACATGGTAATCCAAATGGAGGAATGGAAAGTCTAGTGATACTAGAGTAAAAAAGTGTTTTGTGACAACGCTGGCTTTAACTGGTGTGTCTTCCTCTACAACTTGGCAATTAGTGAATGGATGATAGCTATGTTTAGCTACTGTTTAAATTATAAACTGTCTAGGAGGGAAAATATAAGGAATGGTTCACTCAGGTTGAAGGGGTGAACTTCTCAGATCTAAATAGGATATTAAGTTCCTCATGATGTATTTTATGAAGGTTATTTCATTCTAAATTGGAATGCCTTGAAAACAAACTCCTTGTAAGTTTTTAAGAATTTTAAAAAGTATTTTAAGTAAAAACTATTCTAAAATGTTTCATTAATAGAGGTATCAAATAACATCTCAGTATAATTCCAGTTTTAAGTATGAGCTATTAGGTAGATATTAAATGTACTATGCAGTAAAACTTTAAAAATTAATTTTCAGTATGGCTATGGAATATGACTCCACACTGGAGGATGGCCAATGAGTCTGGATTTTAATTTTGATACAATAAACCATAGTATGATTTAAATGCAGGCTTTCCATTTAATCCTGACTACTGAATTTCACAGCATCAGAAGAAATATTTTATTTCACAAGTGTAGCCAGGGATTTGAACAGTCTGTGGAGTTTTATGTTTTTTAAAACAAACCCATGGAGATTTTATAAATAGATTCTTCTTCAGATCCTGATGTCAAACCTGTGTGGCTGGTAGAAGAGACAGATGCTTGGAAATTTTTTTTTGCTTTGTTCTCCTTCTAGTTTATACTCTCTAATACCTGCATTTGTGTATTCTTCTTCTGTTTGAGTACCTGAAGCTATTTAGTGCAGTGAACTTGGGGCTGGCTGAACACATAAACATCAAGAGATGACAGGGTTTTGCTGTGGTTGGAAACTAGGGAATATATAATTGCATCATTCTCTCTGCTTCTGCTCCCACACGTAACTTGCTTAAATGTCATTTCATGCTGCAGGCTCTCACTCTTCCCTTCCCTGTAAACCTTATTCAACCTGCACTCAGCCATCATCATAGCAGTGCTTGGGCCCGGAGTGCACCGGCCTCCCAGGGGGATTCGTATTCAGGCATCACCGATCGTTGACCTGGCTATTGTTGTTTGTGATACTTACTGGTAAACTTTCGCAATCAATACAACATCAGCTCGCCCAGCTCCTGGGAATGGAAACCTGAAACAGTGCACTCAATCTTGAAGCTGGCTCCTGCTCCCTGTTCTGCTGCTAAACTGGGTAGTTGGCCTACTTGATGCGGCATTATTGCTGCAGAGGTCAGATGTGAGCCGGCTTGGCAAACGCTGATGAATGGCTGTTTGTGATGAAGCACCTTTTCCGTCCAACAAGAGACATTTAATAATGATGGACCATAACTGCACACACAAAAAACCTTGTAGCTTGTTTGTGAGCTTATATAGTGAAAGCCAGAGGAGGTGGTTTGTTAGTTTGGAGCAAGTCTTTTGGAAAAAAAAATCATGAGGAAAGCAAGGTCATATTAAAAGTTAAGCCTTTCTGTTTTTTACAAAATTGTAGCAGTTGCTGCAAATATATATATTTTTTTTTCTTGCTGTTCTACTTGCATTGGTTCCACTTTTCCTTGCATGTAAAAACAACAACAACAACAAAAAAATCACTCTGCAGATTGACAAAGATAGGAGGTAATCTTAAAGCTCAATAAATTCAAATTAACACGAATGACAGGAATTTTTTTGAACTGTATTCTCTGCTGCCAAATGTTATGCTTTACTTGAAATTGGTAATATGGACCAAGAGTGGGTACTTAAGTATGTCTTGTAAAAATTAAGTTTCTTCTCTCTAGAAAAGAAATGAATCTTTGTGAATTAAATGAACTGCAGAAAGAACAACTTAATGCTGGAGAGAGCTTTCCACAAGGTTTGTACCTGGAAAAACATCTAGGATGTTACCCAATGCCCTTGTCCCATAGGTTTTCCACATCTCCTCTATCTCTTACAAACACTCATTACAATAGCCAAACGAAAAACAAAGAACAGCTCACTCCTGTAAAGTTTGGCACCAGTTAGCTCCTAAAGCTACAGGTAACAAGATCTCCCTAATAGGCTCTATTGTTCTTTTTGATGGCAGGTGATGTTTATGGGCTCAAATATTCATAGCCATGGAATCACTTCTTATAGATATAAAATGCTCCTCGAAATCCACAGAGGAATATGTATGTATTGTGGTTTAAGATATATTAACCAGCCCTGGGTAAGCAGCTGTTGTTGTAAAGTCCATAGTGGGGAGGACATGAAAGCTAGTAGAGTACCCCCAGCACTCTTAGGTTTCAAAACCTCCTCTTACCCTATGGACAAACATCACTCTTGAGAAAAATACTTGCTCTGTCATAGAAATTCCAGTCCTACAAGCCTAATGCTTTACAGACAAAAATTCAGCTGTATGATGAAGTGTCCATTTGAATCCTGATGTTTTTTCACTTTTGGTAATGCACATGTTTGAAAACTATTCTATTGGAGCAAACATTAAGAGGGAAGAGTTTTGCATGTTTCCTATTTCAGCCCAATAACTGGGTGGGTCACTATGTAAGCCCAAGCACCGTTTTGAAAAATAGGTTCAGTGCTCAGATCATTAACATATTTGCATGATGTTCCTAGTTTTCTAGCAGTGTTTCATTGCTTGCTTTATGATACTTAATACTATTTTCCCCAGAACATTAAATTTCCTTTTCTTTTCTGTTTCTAATGCATGGTGTTGAGATTCTCACTAGACTGCTACACTTTATTGTAGGAATAGCTGCATTGATACAAACGTAGATTTATGGGAATGGCAAGGGTTGGAAGACAGTTACCTGATGAGAACTGAAATTACCTAAATATGGCCCCTTGGCTTTAACTGAATGTAGGCCATGTTATTCCTGGCCATGACTGGATTGAAAAGTTGTGAGTTTCCAGCATAAATACCTTGAGTGTGGCTCAGTGTGATAGAGATTGAATTGATGTTTCTAGTGCTTAGTTTGGTCTTTCTGTGTTGCACATTGATGGAATTGTGTACAAGTTTTGCAAAAAAAAGACCTTTTTTGTATATGTAGGTAGCTCCAAAATACTGCTTTTGATTTTCACAAAGACCAATTAGCTGTAGCGTGTGATATTTGACTTACATTGGTTCCATTTTCTTGTACAAAGGCAATGTAGACTGAGAGGTAAACTACTTCATTAGCTCACTTGGGTCAGGCTTGGAGGTATGAGTTCTTCTGTAAACTGGTAGGATAAACTGATGTGATTTTTATGGGTACAGCAGTCAGAAAAATGAGTTTGGGCCAGGAAATGAGTCACTTATGAGCAATAGTATTGGATAGTAGTGTCTTATTACTTGCTTCTCCCACTGCAGCACTTGCCCTCGCTCAGCATAGTTCCTCTGAAATGTCTGAAAATTATCTCTTACAAAACATTCATTTGCTGTCATAAAAAAAAAAAAACAAACTAACCTGCTAAGTGTGTGGATGATCTTGCAAAGGAGAACACATTTCTTCTCTTATTGAAATACATTTTTCTTGGTTATAATTAAGTCAGGAAGCAATAGCATGCGGGTAATGTATATATCTGTGAATGGTCCAAGAGACAGTGAATAGCTGAGATACAACTTTCTTCCCAGATCCTTCCCACTGCACTGTGATTCTGGTGTTCAGCAGCAATGGCTGCAGGCTTTAGACATAATGTTGCTACTGAGGAGCTCTAAATTGCATTCAAAGGCCTAAAGCACCAGCTCACATGGGAGAGAGTAGACCATGTGTTTGGAACTTGTAGGATAGGTGGAAGAGTGTAATGATTAAGGATGCAGGAAGCAGTTACAGTCCTCAGGGTCAAACAAGGAGACCCATCTGGAGTGAAACTAAGTACTACAAAAATTTACTTAATGGTAAGGTCTATTAGGTTAGGCAATGATTGTAGAAGAGAAATAATGAAAGCCCCATTTCTTGAGACTTTTAAAACCTAAGTCAAAACTCCAGCATATATACTATGGATAGCATAATGTAATGACAGAAGGATAGGCTTACTCTGATAGGCCTATTTAATTTCTAATGCCTATGAGTCTCTTAAGCTATTTAGGCTTAATTTTTACATAGTTATGACTACAGAGTATAATCATCCAACTTATAATAAAATCCTTATAACACTGGGAAGAAAAAAAAAAAAAAATTGATGTTTCATTTTCTTGAAATGAGATAACCTTCCTCAGAAATGAATGTCAATTCATGCTGCTGGCGAAGCCACATGGTCACCAGTGATGTGCTTGAAGTAATATCAAGCCCTATACTCAATTATACTCATTCATTTTGTTTGTCCAGAAGTGTAAACTAGAAAGTAGATGATTGAGTGCTGTAAAACTGTCGACTGCAATACACACTGTAGAGGTCTGTCCCATTCACTTCTTAATGGATGAGGTAGCTTTGGCTTGTTTTCAGGCTGGTACCCTTAGCCACAAGTACTGGGTTGCGCTGTACTTTTCCTGTCTTGTTCCCATGAACGTTGGCTCGTGCTCCTTGCTGGGGTGCAGGGCAGCACCCAGCACCCACTCTGGCTCCCCTGGCAGAGATGGATGTGCAAAGCACCTGCAATTTGGCTAAACGCTTCCCTGCCAAGTGAGGGAGGGGGAAGGGATAGAGAGGGTAGTAGGCTCATCTCCCCGAGTGTGAGGGAGCTGCTGTAGGCTGCACCCACTGCAGATTACTATCAGGAATGTAGGTTTTAATTCAACTCCTATCATGCTTGTTTTATTCCATGACTGCTTTCCCCCAACGTTGTATTACTACTTTGGTTTCAGTATGGGTAAAAAGCAATTAGGACATTGTCCTGGTTTGAGTGAGAACAGAACTAGTTCTGTTCAGTGATTTTACTTTTGAGCTAAATTCTTCTAACTGCGCTTTCCAAAATTAGCAGCATGTTTTCACAGGCTGTGTCTGCTTCTAGCAGTGGTAACGCTTAATGTTCAGAGGTTGTACCAAGGATTGGTATGCAGACCAAGGCCACTGCTAGATCTTTTTATTGTCTTTAAGAGCAATAAAGACAATAAAATGTTTCTGTAGATGCATTAACAACAAAAGAAGGACTCGGGAGCATCTCCATGCTTTATTGTATGTAAGGGGAAACATAGTGACGAGGGATGAGGAAAAGGCAGAGGTGATTAATGCCTCAGTCTTTAGCAGTAGAACTAGTTGTTCGCTAGACACCCAGGTCCCTGAGCTGGAAGAAAGGGAGAAGGGATAGAGTGAGACCTTCACCATCCAAAAGGAAATAGTCAATGACCTGCTACACCACTTAAACATACACAAGTCTATGGGGCGAGATGGGTCACATCCAAGAGTACTGAAGGAGTTGGCAGATGTGATCACCAGGCCTCTCTCCATTATTTACCAGCAGTCCTGGTTAACTGGGGAGGTCTTAGTGGACTGGAGGGTAGTAAATGTGACTCCCATGTATAAGAAAGGCTGAAAGAAGGATCTGGGAAACTGTAGACCTCTCAGTCTGACCTTGGTGCCAGGGAAGACCATGGAGCAGATAATCTTGAGTACCATTGCACACCATATGCAGGACAAACCGGGTGATCAGGCCCATCCAGTGTAGGTTTAGGAGAGGCAGGTCCTGCTTGATGAACCTGATCTCCTTCCATGACAAGATGACCTGCCTAGTGAATGAGGGAAAGGCTGTGGATGTTAGCTACATGGACTTCTGTAAAGCCTTTGATGCTGTTTCCCACAGCATTCTCATGAAAAAAATGTCTGTCCTAGGCCTGGATGGGCATGCGCTCTGCTGGGTAAAACACTGTCTGGAAGGTGGGGCCCAAAGAGTAGTGGTGAACAGAGTTAAATCCAGCTGGCAGCCAGTCACAAGTGGAGTTGCTCAGAGCTTGGTATTGGGACCACTTCTGTTTAACCTCTTCATCAATGATCTTGAAGAGGAGGTAGAATGTGCCCTCAGTAAGTTTGTGGATAACACCAAGTTGGGTGGGAGTGTTGGTATGCTTGAGGATAGGAAGGCTCTGCAGAGGGACTTGAGCAGGCTGGATTGATGGGCTGAGGCCAATCATATGGGCTTCAACAAAGCCGAGTGCCAGGTCCTCCACTTGAACCACAATAACCCCATGAAACGCTATGGGGTTGGGAAAGAATGGCTGGAAAGCTGCCTGGCAGAAAGGAGCCTTGGGGTGCTGATCAACAAGCAGATGAGTATGAGCCAGCAGTTCGCCCAGGTGGGTGAGAAGGCCACCAGTACCTTGGCTTATATCAGAACATAGTCAGCAGGAGTAGGGAGGTGATTGTCCCTCTGTACTCAGCACTGGGGAGGCCACAGCTGGAGTACTGTGTGGCTGGTAGAAGAGATAGATGCTTGGATTTTTTTTTTTGCTTTGTTCTTTCTAGTTTATACTCACTAATACCTGCGCTTGTGTATTCTGTTACCACTGTGCAGTTTTGGGCACCTCAATACAAAAAAGACATGGAGGTGCTGGAGTGGGTCCAGAGCAGAGCAGCTAGGCTGGAGAAGGGTCTGAGAACAAGTCTTATAAGGAGCAGCTGAAGGAAGTGGAGCTATTTAGTCTGAAGAAAAAGAGGCTGTGGGGGGACCTTATTGCTCTGTACAACTGTCTGAAAGGACATTGTAGTGAGGTGGGTGCTGGTCTATTCTCACAAGTAACTAGTGGCAGAACAAGAGGAAATGGCCTCAAGCTGCACCAGGGGAGGTTTAAACTGGAAATTAGGAAAAATTTTGTCACTGAAACAGTTGTCAGGCATTGGAACAGGCTGCCCAGGGAGGTGGTTGAGTCACCATCCCTGGATGTGTTTAAAAGCCATATGGATGTGGTGCTTGGGGATATGGCTTAGTGGTGGACTTGTTAGAGTAGGGTTAATGGTTGGACTTGATGATCTTAAAGGTCTTTTCCAACTTAGATGATTCTATAATTCTACGATCTTCTGTACCACATTGCAGGGTGCAGAATGTAAAAGACTGCACCTGCAGGAATGAGCAGACATGTGACCCTAAACTACCAATGAAGGATTCCAGCCCGTATATGGTATAAAGCTGAGGGATCATTAGGGCTGAGATCTCTCAGCTTGGGTCTTCTTCTAGCTTCTTGTTCACTTCTTCAATAGATCTCATTTGAGGAGAACTCTGTCTATTCTGCCTTTGTTCCTGAATTCAGAACCAGAATCCAGCTCCTGAACACAGTTCCTGTTTGCTGCTGGGCCTATTTTGTGACTTTCCCAGTGCCTGCTCCACAGCATCAGTAGTAACTGTGACATAATTGCTATCAGAGGGGAGGCGTTTGATACTGGTTTTGTATATATTTATATATATTTCATTTTGTGTTATTTTCATTAAAGCTGTTCTAGTTTCCTTTTCTAATTGATAGGTCTCTTTCCCTTATTCCTTTTCTCTTCTCCCTTGGGGAGTGAGGGTGGTTAACAGAGAGCATTTGTTATGGGTCTAGCGGGCTGTCCTGACCCTAAACCTTGACAAACATTAGTATTTCATGTGCCCTTTTTCTAACACAACCACTACAAACTTTTCTTTAGAGTTATAGTTACAGCTATTTGCAGAGAACTTTTCTTGTTTTGCTGATTACTTTTTTACTGATGCCTGGCTCTGGGAATTAGTGCTGATCTTGTTTGTGGGGTTTTTTTGTATTGTCTTTTTTTTTTTTTCCTCAATTTCCTGTGAGCAAAAATGTACAGTTAACAATTAACATGGCAAAACTTGCTCTAAATTTGTACTAAGAATTATTCAGGTGCTTGTTAACTGTCATGTAGCATATTTTTAATTTCAATCTGTCCAGTTGTACCATTGCATAAAATGTATCATCCTGTGAATGGTCATTAAATTCAGTGCTAAAACATCTGATTGTGACAGGAAGAGAGAAATTTGAGTACAATAAATTTCAGATGGTTAGGAAATGTATTTATTAATCAAATTTATTTTAATTAAAATGGAAAATTATATGAAATTCCTTATTTTACAAAAGAAAACCCCATTAACTACTAATGGGTTAAAAATAAACAGAAGCCTTCATATAAAAAAAAGGGGGAGAGAGAGAGAAACGGTAATGACAGTTTTGAAGTATCCAGTACCTGTTGTGACAGGAATAACAAATTAATTGGGACTATAACGGATTCTTTGTAAAGGTGAAGTAAACACACTTGACTGTATATTTTTCACCATCAGTTAAGTCTCAATTGGTTCTAAAAATAAACAGAAGACATTGAACAGTTTTAATGGATTTTGACACCTAGGTATTATGCTGTCACTCCAGTATAAATGAATCATAACTTTAGACTGCGCCAAGGAATTACTACACATTTGGAGAAAATTTATGGTGCACCAGGCTTTGAATCATGATGTGATATCAAAACTGAAGTCACAAGAGGAAAAAAGTCTGGCATAAATTTTTATTTACCCAAGCTGTGCATGCCTGTGTGAATGCAACAGGTATGGATTGCAGGGTTAGTTAGAAATGTCACTGTAATTTCTAGGTGTTAACACCTCTCAGAGTGGCTGTTCTGGCAGAGCTCCCAGGGAGCCGTATCCAGAGAGGAGCTGAGAACAAATGCTGGGCAAACTACTATGGCTACCAGATATTTTTTCCTTCTCAGAATTCAACCTAATTAAGAGTTTTACTGAAGAAGAGGCTGAAAGAAAGAATTTCAGAATTTGACTTTACAGCTATATTAGATTTACATTTGTTTATTTATTTATCTTATATATCTAGTGCAGGACTTGTAGATGATGAAGTTCTTAGTCTGGGCTCAGAGACATCTTAAACTGTCAATGAAGTAAGGAACATCTGCAGAGCGACTAGTTGCTGGGCTCCGTGCTGGCTGCCTAATTTGCTCTCTGCTGTCACACACATAGGTAAGCCTTAAAATATATTATAGGGAAAGGCATACAATACTTGCTGAGTACTCTTGAAATTTATTTCAAAACATGATAGTTCATGCAGTTGCTTAGGCTATGATAGCATGCTTTTAATACTTTGAAGGAACACAGGTATGTCAAATATTCCTCATTCATTCTATACAACTTGCCTCGGTAGGCACAGTTGTGTTCAATGCACAGCTGTGTACTAGTGACTTTTATGAGTCCTTATCAAAATTATCCTGTTCTTAAAAATATTTAATTTATAGTACTTTTACAGACATCTTCACAGCTCCTCTTGTTTTTGATCTTCTAAACTCTTCTTTTTTAGCATCTTGCCCTAAAACGTAACTGTTTCTTCAGATATTATTATAAAATACTCCAAAGAAGAGATCTAATTTGTAAGTTTCTATTAAATAAAAAGGAGCAAATTCAAAGAAGATTATAAGCAGACAGAGAGAAGAGGTTTTTATCCTGGAGTTCACAGTATATCTGTTTACAAAGCTTTTTAGCAATTTTGCTGTAGTACTTTACAAATGTGGATTGATTCATTATTTTTGACCTGCTGGAAGCCTAACCATCCTTTTAATGACTTTGGTACTCTTCCCTTTGAGCAGTGGTACAGTGCTGAACTTTCTGCCTTAAGGCTTTAGGCCAAATCCTCAAGTAATATAAATGCTCCATTCTTCCTTGAATCAAGCCTCCTGGTCCAGCCTGCCTTTATCCTTGTGCACAGAGCTTTGTTTTGCACCTTCTGTCCAGCCATTGCTCTTGCAGGGTCCTGGTGCCACAGAGAGTATTGCTTCGTTCCACAGTGGTTTTCCTGTGGAGCCAGGAAACTTCCCAGATGCATCATGTGCCTATAGCAGTAAAAAGTGTCCTTTCTTGTCCACAGCTACCACTGCTGCTTGCTGCAGCTATTAATCTTCTAAAAGAGACCAGTGTGATGTTTGAAGGCAACTTTATATCATCTTTTATTAACTAGGTTAGTGCTGAGTATCTGTCACCAGGAGAAGAGGTATGCAAACAACACAGGATTTTTGCCCCATTGCTGAAGTGGGGAAGAGGAAATGGGGAAAGAAGGGACAGTTGAGTTTGTTCCTTGGAAAACAAAACTAGGAAGAAGCATCTAATATTAAAAAGTCTAAGGTTTTTTGTTTGGTTTTTTTTTTGATTCAGTTTAAGAAAATTTGATACAAGTTATTTTTTCTTACTTGGTCTAATATCATTTTCAAAGTACCTTTTAAGATGGGAAGGGCTGCTTCCCTCTCCTCAGGGGCAGCTTGAGGTGGCAGCCTGGTCTGTACTACTGGAGAACCCAGGTCTCATGCATGGGGACAGTAGAGCACCACTGGTGTTCTCATGCCCCAAACTCTCTTCAGTGCCCTGCTTCATTCACTGACCCTGCCCATTGTCTCGTAGTTGATCACTGTGTCACCTGTTCCCCAACAGCCACTGGCCCTGTGGTATGCTCTTCAGGAGAGCTAACAAATTTGGAACACATTCCCCTAGGACTGTTGGTGTTTTCCAGGGCTGATGCTGGCCAAGGTGTGTTCACCTCCGACTCCCACCTGTTGAGACGAGTCAGAACAGAAAGTTAAAATGCCCAATCTTCCACAAGTATGTTTTTAACGTACCTGTCACAGTCTAGTGGATAGTTCTAAAACGTGCATCAGGTATAATAAATGGGACAATAAACACTATTATGACATCCCGTTCTTTCCCCCAAAACGGCTGCCAAAGCTTTTCCGAGCAGTGGTAGCTGCATGCAGCTCTACCTTATTTTCAAGGGTTGAAAGTCTTAGCTAATCAGAAATAACGCACAAATACCTGAAATAGCCAATATTCGAAACCAGGTCACACGTGAGAGAAACTGTATCCTGCCATGAGCACTGAATCTTCTCCTTGGTGTCAGCTGGTGGATGAAAATCATGTGGAGAAAAACATGGAAAGGATATTTACTGTGTGCATACCAGATTTTAATGCTTTCTCAACCTGCTGAAGGAAAGCTTCTTGGGCAGGTAAAGTAGTGGGAGGCATATGCTGAAATTCCTGAACTGGGGCTTTGGTGGGAGTGCTGTACCGGGTGCCAGCAGTGTCCAGCTTGAAGGCGATGCTGTATAGTGGGTGGTGGCATCCAAAGATTTTGACTTGGTTTGTGGGAAACTTCAAGCAGGTTAATTTTTACAGTTTGTCCAAGCAGCATGAAATGAGAAGGTGAAAAATCTATAGTGTATTATGACATATTTTGTTATTTGCTTGTTTCTGATATGTGCAAATAGCCTTTTTAATATTTAAAAACATTCACTTTGAGATTATAATATTTAAATTCTCACCTAATGCCAATTTCTCTGAAATTATGCTAATTATGATAACGTTGTATTATTAGTTTAAAAAATGTTCAAGCTATTTCCTTGTACAGAACCCCAAAACATTTTCACAGTATGATTACTTTAAAGGTACTAATTTTAGGTTTCTGTCACTATATATTTATTTACTGTGTAGCAGCATTTCTTTTTTGCATAGAGTATATTATTAAAGGATTACCAATTAATTCTGCATAGATGTTCTTGGTTTTACAGGTTAATTGTTCTGGTAATAGTGATATACTGTTAAGATATACATCTTATGGACTTCAAGCAGACTACTCAAAAATTTTTATTCTTGTGTTCTACAAACTCTAAGGTATTTTGTTTTCATAAATTATGAAAGGAAAATGTCACAAGCTATCACTGTTTCTGTGCTCTGCCTTTGCTGACAGCTGTATGATGCTCATTCAGTGCAGCAGATTGGGAGCTGAAAGTTTCATCAATAAATATGACTCTGATGGCTTCATGTCAACGGTCAAGGTAATGGCCTTTTATTATCCTGGAAACACAATTCCACAAGGCACATGTATATTTTTTCTTAAACTCTTCAGAGAAAACAATTTTTTTTTTCTCTCAATTTTAGTCATTGTCATTTATACGTGACATGTAAGGAATTTAATTAAAGAAGAATTATGTAATTATTTTTCTTATATTATTACTGCATGCTGAAGAACAAAGAAATGAACTAAGATATGTTGAATTGTCTTATTGTAAACTTTTTGTGATGATAGTAGAAGTATTTTAGAGTATTTTGAATTCTATAAAAATAAAAAGGGAAACATCTAACTGACCTATTGAAGAAGTACAAAGTACAACACTGAGAGGTCTGCAGTATTGAAAATCACAAAACCGCTTTATTCTGCTTTAATTGGTTTAGACATAGTTTTGTGTGTCATTGAAATTTTTATTATTACTGTTAACTTTTTTTTCATGGAATCTTCAGGTCTGTTATACTACTAAAGAATTACTGTAACCCATACAGATACTACTAGGTGTAATATGTATCTATTTAGGGAAAGAAACGAGCATTATATTATTTCACAGTTTGCATTTTATTTTTCTGGTTTACATATTACATACTTGATAATATTTAAAATGTTTTTGCCAGTTTCAATTATTCTTAGAGCTTTTAAAATTTTCCATTAAATGCAGTTAGTGTTAATTAAATTAGATTTTAAGAACAGCAATAGATAGATTTATCTTTATTTTTAGCTAGATGTACTCAATACTTGGCCCTCAAATACTTCCTTGTAATTAAAAATGTAAGGAAAAAAAAAACCTACCCCTACAAAAATATTTCTCATTCAATGGCTGTACTACAGATTTATATTTTATCACAGATTTTTAACACATTTGTAAGGTTTTAAAAAATATCTAGCTAGTTTTAATGTGTGTATGATCTCAAAATAGTATCTGAATTGCACAAATTTCCCCTTAAAATACACATTTCACAAAATACAGAAAAACAGCACATTTCAGTGAATTCCAATATTTCCGGAAGACCGTTTGCTAGTAGATGCAAATGTTTGTGAAACTACTGGAAGATACAGTTTTGGCCCTACCAATGTGAAGAACATGGCCTTTTTTCATGTTAATTCTGTGTTCCAGATTGAGTTTAATTTTTTTACTTTTGTGCATGGTGTTTTTAGCTTCTGTCTGCCCTAAAGTATTTAGTAGATTTGCTCAAATCAAAACAATATCAAAAACAAGCTGGAATTCTTTCCAACCATTTTGGGGGGGGGGGGGGGGGGGGGGAATTATATATATCTAAAAATCTGTACAATATCCCTGAAAACAACATAATTTTTACCACCTGTCTTAACATCATCTAGTAGTTTCTTTGATAGAGTTTGCATTGTGTGTTCAACCCTTTTCTAAAACAATATTTAAAATCATGGTACTTAACTGATGCAGAGAAATAAGAAATACGAAATGGTCTAGATGTTAGGCATGGTCCCACCATTCCTTTCAAAGGCTTGGCCACCAAGCCTTCCCAGCAGAGAGGATGCTTTACTTGTGGAGGTCTTGCGGGATCCGGTGAAACTGATGGATCTTCTTGTATCTGTTCAAGTATTACAATGGGCATGTAGCTCTTTGACAGTAGCGCTGGACATGAGCTGCTGTCATTTGTGAAGAAACTGAAAACAGTAACTAAAAGTTATATTAGGAGCCAGATTGTTTCCCTGGTCGCTTAAGCAAATTGATGGGGACCACTGAGATGAGGAAGAGGACCAGCATTTGATGTTATGGCCCTGACTCTGCAGCAGAGACTTGTCCTTGTTTCAGCAATTCAGGATCAGTCTTCATTCTCCTTCACCAGTGGTAGAACTGAGGACTTAAAATTCCAATCCTCTCATGCTATCTGGCTTCAAAAAAGTAGAGATATGAAGCAGATAAGGCAACATTTTACCGAAAGTTCATTCATCAAAAAGCTGCATATTTTGAAAAGGGTAAAAGTACTACTAGACCCATCAGGGATAAGTAAAGGCTATATACTATAGATTATTTTAATCCCCTTGCTAGATATAAAAGGGATAATTACATATTTGTGGTTGAAGCCATGTGGTGGAAAAATCAATACAACTTTTTTGTATGACACTTCATTAGTGTGAAAAATTTTAAAAGCTGAAAAGAACTGCCTTGCAATTAAATGCCTCTGCTACTTCAGATTCAGTAATGGGTTTGTATTATTATCTAGTTTATTTGAAATAGTGGTTGCACTATAGCAGTAATTGGAAAACATTGATTATGTACTTGTATATAGAAAACCTGGCAAATCATTACAGGGCATAGCAACAGTTAGTTAGCCTTACTAATGAAGCACTAATTGCTGTAAGTAGGTTAACATGTTAGTGAAACTACAGGGAGATAGAGCTTTGAAATTTTTTATCTGTTCAATGTTGTGTTGTTTTTTGGTTGTTTTTTTGGTTTTTGTTTTTTTTAATCTCACTGTAAGAAATCTCATTTTATAAGCACAAACCACAAGATTCTCTTGATGCTATATTTGGAATAATTTCAGCTATTTGTTTTTGTGTTTTGGTGTAGTTGGTTTTTTTTTTCATTTGCATATAATGTCTAGCATTTAAGTCATGCTACTCCTATCAACATGGTGACTTTAATGTATGTAAATGGCTAACTGGAGTGAAAGGCTGGTTGGCTCGATTGATTTCCTTATTCTAATGCAATTATGTCATCCATGCTATATGCCTCTTGAACAATCTTTTTTTTAATTAGACTGTTCTATGTTTGGATAGGTAGTAGCTAAACTGATATAATATGACCATTTGAGATAGATTTTTTTTTTTAAATCCACACTTTGTGAAAATCCGAGAGCCCTGAATCTCTGTAATAAAATGTATTAGAATTAGGAATAGTAATAGGCAGATTTTTATCTATTGACTAAGGAAAGACATATTACAGTTTCTTTGACTACAACACATCGATATATTTTTGCAAGCTTTGAATCAGAAGAAACTTTAACTTCATTGCTATAACCAATATCTTCTTACAATTGTATCTTTAATGTTGAGGGTAACTGTTCTGTATCTTATATTGAGATATATATCCATCAGGCTAGTCTTAAAAAAAAAAAATTGCCTGTTTGCTGAATGTTGTCTTATTTAACACTAAAAAAATGTTTAAAAGTTTGGCTGTGAAGAGTTGTCACTACTCTTCAGCTTCATAAAAGCTCACCCTAAAACATAGCAATCCTGGAATGCTTGGTGATGAAGTATTTATATACCTGAGTGTAGGACGTCTAGCTAAGCTGCCAATATTTTGCAGACAGACTTGTGCACACTAGAGGCAAAGTATAGGATCTGTTTATATGGATAAGTACCTTTGTAGACAAGTTGGGTGGCTGTATCTGTCTTTAGATGGTTGTTTGCTTGGATGAGAGCAGCTGGTGAGGCTGATGCAACTTCCCAAGGGGTACACCTGTCACAAGGGAAGAGGTTGCAAGTCTTTGGCGTGTTTTTGCATTCTTTACTCTTGAAGGGGAACCTCCTGAGTGCTAACAAATGCATTTGAATAGTAGAGAGCTACTGTGAGACTGCAGATGGTAATATCTGATTTTGAGCGAGGCTGGGCAAAATCTAAGAGTGAAGGTATGATGGCATGATGCACAGCAGGAGGGATGAATTTCTGACCCATCCTGAAAGCCAGGGCACTTACTGGATCTTCTCACAGTGTCTGCTTTCTAGGAAACAGTTATGTGGCAGCTCTCCTACATGATACAGTTCTCTCTGTGTACAAAGCAGGCGAGTTGATGACCACCCTGCCACCCCTCCCTTGGTTTGCCCCAGATACTTCCTTGGGAAGGTGAATGCAGAGTTTGGCTGCACACAGCAGGTTGCAGAAGCCTCTGTAGCATCTCCGCTGTCTGCCTCCCTCCCACCATATGGTGTAGCAGCTCCATTGCAGTTTGATACTGCTTGGCTGCAAAAGTGCAGGGCCAGGATTTCCTTGTTTAAATAGGTGTTAAATTCTCTCTCAGATTCACAGGAATAATGCGTGACCCCCTAAGAAGTTTCATAATGACCTTGACTTATAGAACATCTTGGAACAATTCTTACATTGAGAAGTAAATGAATAACAACACATAAAGTTTACCAACCAAGTGTTAGAAAATGCCAGCTGTGATTCTTACCACATTCCAATTTTTTAAAAATAAGAGTATGTGTTTTTTCAAAAGATTTTAAAGGGGAGGAGGGATGTTTTAAAGGGAAAACTGCTTCCAGTTGAGAGCTAGCCTCAACTAGTTCTGCTTTGACTCAGCTTACTTAACAATATTATACCCCTCTGCCCATAATAATGAGCTGTTTTGTGCAAAGCAGCTCATTATTATGAATGTAAGGGCATGTTTGGACTAGTAAAGCAAATCATAAAAATTGCTGCCCATGTCACGTTTTTCCTTTGTCAATAAAAGATTTTCCTCGGGGTCAGATACAATTATTGACCAGAGAAAAATCTCAAGTTCTATTTGGAAATTTTGCCCGATGATTCTGGAAGTAGGGGAGCAAAGTTATGAAACTAAAAGTATGTGTGGTGAACATTATCTGCAAGGTCTTTTATGTTAAGGAAATCATGACATCTGCCAATCTTTCAAATTCCAAAGGGTAAAGAATGAGTTCTGTTAGGCTGTCATTGAACATGACAGGCTTAATGTCAAGTTTATAACAGAAAAAGGGCAATCTTATTGTGGTTTATTCAGTTTTATGTTGCTTGTTCAGTAGAAAAGCTCATTTTTTATCTAATTTATAGCATTTGAAATACCAAACAGTTTTTTTACATATCTCCTGAGCTCACAGCTTCTCCCGACTACCCCTTAGTCGTTCCTTTAGGGAGCAGTCTTAAATCCTTCCAATTTAGCATCTATGTGAGACCAGACAATTGTTTTACTTGAGCATATCCTTCAGTTGTTATAGAGCTGTTTCTAACTCCAAACATTTTAGTTTAATTACTGCTTAGAATATTTGCTATATTTTTATCTAGGTTACCTCTCACTTGAGCCCATTGGGCTGAAGAAAGAATTACTCCCCGTGCTGTTCTGCAGCCCTTCTTGTTCAGATCTGTAATTGGCCCTGTGTTTTTGACTTTTTGCTAATAAGCACCTTACTTGCTCTCCCACTAGACTCAACCCACCACTTTTGTTTCATGAATTTTACAAAGGATTTTAATAGATGCTTTAGGCTATGCAAAATGTTATATGAAGGAAAGCATTAATGCTCTAGCCTTGACACAAAGGACGTGTGAATGGCTGCTTATCATTACCGTCAGGTATCAAAATTTTCATTAGGAGTTCTGGAGGACAAAAGGGGAAAAAGTGTAGCTATATGAAGGAATATTAACCTATACTGTGTAACCGACCACAATTGCTTAGCATTTTACATTAACTCTCCTCAGACACTGGCTCTCATTATTTTTACACATACATAATAACCGCTTATTATAGCGGTACAGTTCACACTGATATATTGTAGATAAGGTTGTGTCAGCACTTCCATTATAAACCCTATTTTCAGAGGTTTAAAAGGCAGCTGTAAAAATTTACTTCAGACAGAAGATTGGTTTTCTAGGTTTCTGCCTCAAGCAGGATTTTTTTTTAAACCAATTAAAAACAATTGGCTGTTTTTTAAGCTACAGAAGTAAACAAAACAAATTAAGAGGTTTAAAGTGCTTCTTGCACTTCTGTAACTCACAAAGCTTTATTAAGAAAAGAAAAAGAGAAAAAGAAATTTAGAAAGCAATCTCTTAATGTTATACTTGCTGGCAGTGTTCTGCAAAAGAATTATAGACTGGGCATTGCAACAGAGGATTATAAACCAGGATACCATAGCTTGAAATTATTAACTACTGAGTGCATTGGATGCTTCTTAACAAACGAATTTTATTTTGTTTTAATTTTTATTTTATTATTTTAGATCTAGAATGTAAGTATGGACCTTGCTGTCATCAAACACATGCCTGATTTTTCTCAAATGCTCACTACTTCATGGGCTGAAAAGGATCATTTCACATTAGGCTTTTACTTGGGCTTGCTGGGAAACTGAGGTATGATTTTTGCAGTCACATACGCAGCAGTAGCAGACCGAAGCACTGTGCTGCTGGAGATATCTCCTGAAAGCTTCCCAAGCCACGATGGCAAAATACTGGTCAGGAGGTGGTAGCAGTTAAGACGACTTCTGCAAATGGGAGATTTCAATTTGTCACCAAGGCTGGCACTGCCACCTTTCCAGAGAGATTGACTCCCTTCCCCGCTTTGCAGGTAACTACAGAAGTGATCCTACTGGTGAGGTGCTTAATAGAGAGAGGCTTATGTCATCAGTCTCCAGGTGAATTATGTCTTCAGTCAGGATGTGGCACTGTAGCAGTTTTCACCAACAGTGTCATGAGTACACGCAGCCCCTCATCATGGAGAGTGGCCAGAAGTTCCCTGAAAGTTCCTGGGAACTGATGTGTCTCAAGTTGAGTCTGAAGACTTGTCATACATAAGAGATGTGATACCTCCTCCTCCTCCTTGCATCTGGTGGGGGAAGGTGTGGCTGTCATTTGCAGAGCTCTTCCCTTGAGTTAGTTAATTTTGTGAACGATGTGCAAGTGCTATACATGGTGGATGGAAGAGCACTGTTGGATTTCGCTCTGTAACTCTACGTAGCAGTGAGAGAGAAAAATAACAGCACACCCATGGTTATGGAGGTTACTTGGGACATACCCAAATTAGTCGGCTTGATGTCCCAGCATTTCAGCCCATCTGTTCAAACAGGGATTTACCAGCTATTGTGAATTGTACCTTGCTATCTACTGGGTAATATTATGCATTAATTTCTGCAAATGGATTTAGGTATGACACTTCTGACAGTTGTTCAGCTGAATTGGATTAATAATGCATTTTTATAACCCTCTTTTCACTTAAAAATATATTACACTGCAATGTTTTGAGAGAGCATCTAGACTTAAAAGAAATACTTTATTTAAAGTTGGCTCATAGTGATAGACATCAGCAAATGAAAAAAATTCCCATGCATGTTTCTGAAGTGTTGTCATTAATTCAGAAGTACTTGCTGTCTTTCCCCTTAACTGATTTCATGATGGCATGGTACATTCCAGAAATGTGGCTAGGCAGTGCCAGTGTCGTATCTTTTACCAAAGGGACAAATTCTGAAGTTGTTTCTAGTTATTAGTTCAGTTTGCAAGTTACTTTTCACTGAGAAAAATGTCTGGAACTTGGGAAGATCATAAAAGTACTTGGAACAATGGCAAGCTTTGCAAATGAAAGTATTTCAATTATTTTTCTTTTTTTTTGAGGTGGTAGTTCATGTGAATCAAACTCTAGAAAGCCCTGAGTTTGTTTACTTAACTCTTTTTGTTGTAACATAGTGATAACATCCCAGAAATCAGTCTGTTAATGGAAAGAGCTTAGTAAGATATTGAACTTCTGACACTATTGGCTTCCATTAGTTCCCTTCCGAGCAAATAGACTGCCATTAAGTTCCACATCAATAATTATCTATAATCTAGT
This sequence comes from Todiramphus chloris collaris, assembly GCA_025345505.1. Lineage (NCBI taxonomy): Eukaryota > Metazoa > Chordata > Aves > Coraciiformes > Alcedinidae > Todiramphus > Todiramphus chloris. Next base: position 19,098,479 of record JANVCC010000022.1, read on the forward strand.
AGTTACTGCAGTACTTGTGTACAGAGCAATGCTAATCCAGAAGATGGTTGTCATAGGGTACATTTGCACAATCTGTTCCAGTACTGTAGCAGCTGCTTTGGGCTGTCTTGCACTGAGGCTGTTGCACAGGCATGCTCCTGGAGGCACTGGTTTCTGCGTGACTCAGCTTCTGGTTCCAGACAGCAAACTGCTGCTGCCTGCCTTTCTGAATAGCAAGGTTAGATGAGGTGTGGAGTATCCATAATCATGTCTGTCTGCCTTGCAAGGCAATAGCTACACAAGCATGAAATGTAATAAGGAAAACACCAAAAAGAAATGTGAAAAGGTGGCAAAGTTCATGCATCATAATGTAGTTTCTATCTAAAGAAAAAAATCAAATTTAGTTCTAAATTTAAGGCAGTCTTGTTTATGGAGGAGCTCATAGTATCTCTACAAAGCTCATTAGGTATAAGCCACCTAATGGTTGAAATTTGCTTTTTGCAAAAAAACCCCAAAACAAAACAATAGCTATTTGTGTTTGCAATCTTATAGAATTGCAAAGTTAAGAATTGAGACAGTCAGGCAGGTTCTGTATGGACCAAAGGTGTTCCAGTTCTCTGATCTTTCCCAAAAAAGCTGTTTGGTGTGTGTTTATTCAGAAGCCAATGAAGATACAATATATTCTAAGAATTTTATGGGGCAATACACCCTAGTGTACTGAAACTGCAAGAACCCAAGGAACGAGTGTGGCAGCAGGAAGCAGCAGAGAGACCATGCAGGTGAGCATGCACGCGGGTGACTACTAAAAAAGCAGTTAGGCAGAGCTGGAAAGTCCATGACCACTGTATGAATGGTATTGAGCAAAGTGATTTGGAGCTAACAGTGGGGCAGAAAAGAATGAAAAATCCATCTCTCCAGACTTTGCAAGACAATTCCACAGGTTTCTGTGAGGGGTGTGTTATGCCCTTGCATATTTCCTCAAATACCCAACATATTGTACATTACCTGCCATGTGTTGGATTTTAATGCAACGGCCATGCTTATTACTAAATAGAAAGAACCCTTTATTATACTCTGGATACTCACTCTTCTACGCTGAGTCATAGGTTATCCCACAATATTTAGTGTCAGTGAGGGATCATTGCATTTTCTCCCCTACATGACACTGCTTCCACAAGAATTTAATAAAATGAGATAAAAATATATGGCCAGGCTTATATGACAGATTGCAATTATCTTGAAAAAAACCTGAATTTAAAAAATATTGTTGAAGAATTGGATTTTGTTTTTCCTACAGACAAATTTAAATTTTAAATACAGGTAAAGGAGTTACAAATACAAATTTTTTATAACTTTGTGTGTGCTGTCTTCCACCACAGGGATGGTTAAAGTATTCTTCTCTTACAAAGGTATTATTTAAAATAGATATTTCAATTTTTAATCCAAATGGGACAAAATCAGTCTTTGGCTCAGTCTAGCTATCTGAGATCAAATGCAGGCAGAATATAGAGGATTTACTCCAATTAGCCGTGCTTAGAATCGAGTTACAGGACATGTCCCCTGAGAGGTGGAACAACATGGGAATGGAGTCACGCAGTTTGGTTTCAAGTGTTGTCCCTCAAAGTGACAAGACAGCCATAGAGTTGTTTCTGGTCCTAAATAATATATTGAAGTTGTTTTGTGTGTGGTTTTTTTGTTTTGGTTTTTTTTTTGTTTGTTTGTTTGGTGGTTTTTTGTTTTGGTTTATTATTCTGTTACGTCCTAGTTTATATTCTAAAAACAGGAGAAACATATTTGTCAACTGTAAAATGTGAAATGCAAGGCAAGTTCTGTAAACTATAGAAAGGGCTGTTAGAATGCATGCTACTCCCAATAATTATAAAATATTCACAGAATTGCATAGTCTGTAAACTTTTGAGAGTATAATTTGAAGAAGCATTGAAAGAGCAGTGTGGTGAGTACATTTAAAATATGTGGAGAAATATGTATAAACCCCACAGAACTTTTGACTAAAGGGTAGATATTGACCACCAAAACACCTCAGACACAGAGCCACGATTCAAAAAAACCATAATGCCTTAAACTTACAGACCAGAGAAATTTTATTTTCTCCCCTTATAAATTAGCAAAGAGTTCTGCTAAACACCTTTGATGGTGTGTGTCTGCAAAAGGCAAACCAGGCTGGAAGAGGATCTGGAGACAAGAACAAAACTTTCCAAGGTGGCTACAACATTTATTATTTAACTTCAGCAGATAGAGCCACCTTAAGAAAGGTCCAAGGAGTGAGATGGAAACCAAATACAGTCAAAGGAAGTTGGGTATGTGGGTGTCAGGTTGTCAGTAATCTGACAGCTGTGGTAACTACCCTCTAATCCAACGGCTCCAGCCACGCTCTCGCCTGACACTGCAAGGACTGACTGACAGCTGAAGAGCGGGCACTTTTTACAGGCAAAAGTGACATCCAGTCTATTAAGGCTGACAAGCACAAAGCAGAGATTTGCCCTGAATGGTTTGGTATTGAAGCCTAGTAAAGGGGTTATTTGAAAGGTCTTAGATAAAGTGTCAGACTCAAGCTCAGATGATAACAATATTGTAATGATAGCACTGGACAATGAAGTGCTATGATTGCCCATACAGGCCAGGAAGATTGCATGTGGATATTGAACTCCAGAAGCCAGTTTACAGCTGCAGATTCTCAAAAGCAAACATGCAACAGCTCCAAGACCACTCTTTGTCAGAATCATAAAGATATTTTTTTGGTGTGTAATAATCTACTAGTGCCTTTGTTAATTTTGCTCTGGCATCTAAGGGAAAAACTAGCAGTAGGAGCAATTACTGCAGACCCTTATAGAAGATACAAATGATAAAACAGTGTTATGCTGAGGCTTTTAGATTAAATCAGGATATGCAAACTAATTTTCTTAGTATTGAAAATACACAATAATGGTGGAAATACCTGTATTTTAGTCCAAATGTTAAGTTTGAATTCAGAAGTAATGGAGAAATCTGAGTCTGATACTGCAAGATAAAGTCATACACAGATATGCTGGAGAAAAAGGGGCTAATAAGTATCTATGAAAATACCTAGCATTGTGTACTAGCTAAGCAGCTGACTGGCATTATGAGGCTCCAGGAAGTATAACAAACATGAGATCCTTCGTTATAGTGGGATCTATATTGGCTGCTAAGTAGCATTAAAAAGAAACTTGTTCATTTTTCAGTAAAGCTTTAAAATTTATCTCCTGCTTTGTTTTTCTCTGTTTTCATATGAATATACAGCATTTGATCAAATGATGAAGTGAGGGTTGGTTTGTTTTGGTTTTTTGTTTGTTTTGGTTTGAGGTTTTTTTGTCACAGAAGAAGCTTAATTCTGTAGGCAGCTTCCTCACAGTCCCTGCTCTCCCTAGTACTATTCTTCAGATCCTCCATCTAGCATACGCAGCCTGTTTCAGGCTGGTTTTCCAAGCAGGAGTGGCACCATTCAACAGTTAAGACATCCTGTATCATCTGCTGACTCTTAGAAAAGGTCATTAGAAATATGTATAACTGTTTTCCCAATATCAAAGCAATCCTGTAGTTAGGTTATTTTTTTCTCTAGAGACTTTCAGGAAGTTGTTGTTTCCATTAGATTACTCTATGTAGTTCCAATCTGTTACCTGAATCTATTCTAAAGGATAAAAGACTCAGTTTTGTGTCTCTTCTGCTTATGACTGAATTTCCTGGGAAATAAAAGTTTATAAAGAAAGATTAACTATATTAGGTTTAAAAGCAACTCAGATTCTAAGTGCCAGGACACAAGAATGGCCGAATTAGGGTCACTGCCTGGAGAATGAGGAGCTTACAGGAAAAAGCTTCCAAAATCTGCATGTATCTTGATTGCCAGTGGATGAACAGTCAAGGCTGGAGTAATTTCCATTCATGACTATGGGTTTTCAAATTATTGCTTCGAAGCAGTACTATGTGCTAAAGTGAAGTATTTTGACAGCAAAGAAACTGCTTCTGTTATTCAGAATACCAAAGAACTATCACAGTACATGTCTAGTCAACTCAAATTTGTGCATAGAATCAGTAATTGGGACTTTAAAAATACAACAACCACCACCAAAACCAAAACTGCATCAGTTACGGACAGATCACCAAAAGTGATAAAGTTTTGGTACAGTAAAGGTGTACCTCCTCTGTGTGGCTCAACTTACAAAGTTTGCGATATGATGGGCGCAAATAGTATGCATGAGTTCACATCCAGACATGTTTTTACCCAGCTTGGGCTTCTCTAAAATTGGTGTAATGACACACTATGTCATGCTGTACAGTGAGATTTCCTACCAAATTACTAAAAAAAAAAAATACAGCAATACTAGTGCCTAGGGTGATTGCTAGAAACTAGAGCATCTTTGCTTCACAGCTACCATTCTTTGGTGGATGTGGCACTTCTGTACATGGTTTAGTGGTTATAATAATGTTGGATAGATGGTTGGACTTGGTGATCTTTGAGGTCTTTTCCAACCTTAATGATTCTGTGACTTACATTAACAGTGTCTTACTGCCTTGTTTCTCTGTGAATAGGATTTTTTGTTTGCTGACGTCTAGTATATGGTGTTAGATTGAGAAGGCATGCCTGAAAGCTTGCTCAGAGAGAGCAGCCTAGCCTCCAGCTCTTTCCCTTTTCACCTTTTCTCTATTTTTTCATTCTTCTCCCGCTAACCTTGACCTATTGCATGACAATTAATTACATCATAGCATGCTGCATTAGAATCTCAGATAAATATTGAAACAATTAAGATAGAATATGTTGCAGCAGCAAAACCCCTACCACTGGTGGAAGCATTTTTGTTTGGAGTTGGAGGTATAGTTTCAGGCTTTGTTTCAGGCATATAGCTGGTGACAGTAACTGATGGTAGGAGTGGGTACAGCTTTTGGCTGAGAAGCCAATGCAGAGCAAATGTGTGCTTGGCCCGTCGTGGACCGTGCAGACAGATGTGTTACATAGGCTGGTTTAATGAGATATGTAGATTCTGGATGGGTTTTGGACTTCATCGTGGACTGAAAACATTGTGACTTCTTTGCTGAAGTCCTTTATGCTACCATGAAATTTCCAAAATAGTTCTGCTCTCAGCTGTACTAATAATTGTTTTCATCCCTCCATGTGTTCTGGATTTCTTGAGCTTTTATGTGACATCAATTCCAGTTGTTTGAGCTGGTCAGACCACTGAGTAGTATTGAGTCTAGTGTGAATGTATTCTGTGTGAATGTTGAAAACCAGTTTTCAAAGACAGCCATACCCGTCAACAGGAAAATTATATGAACACACTAAATGTAGTTACTCATCCTATAAAATATACATCATATTTCCACATGTTTGTGCAACTCAACCAATATACATATGCTGTGTATTATGGTTTGGTGGTTTGTTTTGGGGTTGGTTTTTGTTTGCTTTCTTGATTGTTTGTTTTTTTGTTTGTAAACTAGGATTTGTCTTTATTTCCTTGCTGAAGTTCTCGTTTTTCAATCCATATATGGAAAGAGAAGCATGTGTACTTGTGGGAAAATATTTCTTTGATCTGTTTAGTGTTTTATTTTAACAACAATTTAATACTATTTCTTCACTACATTAGGTTTTACTAAGGGCAACCAAAGGCACTTGCAGATTTTATATTTCTAGAAGCAGGACATGAATATATCATTTTTGGCAAGAGTTCAGTAGAAAAAATTACCTGAAACTTGATGCCAGTGTATTAGTGTATTTGCTGTTCTAAACTAAAAACCTGCTCACTTACTGTATAGTAGCCATCTGTCATTTACCAAATGACACATCCAATTTAAAACCACTAGGAAACAAAATGTTTAATCAGAATTTTAGGAATACTTGCTAACCATGAATCTTGAAGGCCTAACTACTTCGCTATTACAGCACAATTTGTCTGACAAGTGCTGTGGTCCACTGCAGGAGAAGTACAAGTGTGAGTCAGCATCACTTTGGGCAGGTTGCTTTACTTGTCCTTTGCCCCAGTTTTCCAATCTGTGGAATGGAAAATGGAGATTTTCCCATTTATTGTAAAGATGCTGACAGGAGAGAAGGTTCAAGTGGCTTACATCTCAGACATCCACTAAGTTTTTATTACATGTACTTGCCAAAGGTATTAGAAAATACTGTAGATTATTAGATATTAATGTGGAACATGATTTTACACTGGAATTGTGTGATCTGGGATTTGATAGGACAGGAAGTATGTTTTAGTTGTGTGTTGCTAGGACATAACTACGAGATATGAGCTCAGATCATTGAAATACAAACTTCAGCGATGGCAATCTTCACAACAGTTTCGTACAGAGGCTGTTTCCTCCTGGGTCATTGAACTCAGTCTCTTTGTACATTAAATATTGTTGGATTTTTTTACTTGCATATTGTGCTTTGTTTGTATTAGTAATGTTATCACCGTAAGTGCCTGAGTTACAGAGTTACCCTATATAAATATACAAAGCAAAAGAAAACATTTGCCCTGAGGAGCTCAGTTTAAACAGATGAGACAGATGGTGATGTGAAATGATTCACCCAGGATCACTGCAGAAACAGGAAATCAGTCACAGACGAAGGTCTTCAAACTTCAGGCGGACCCAGGGAATTAGGCTGCCCTGGCTCCTCTGGGCTCTTCCTTGCAATGATGCTTTCCTTCAGGCGTTGTCCTGTTTATGTTCTTGCACTTCTCCAAATAGAAAATCCAAAGTGTGCTGGATATAAAACTTTAAATATGAGTTTATATTGAGAAAATAAAAATGCCTGATGATAAAAAACAGAAGCTGCTTGTAGTATGTTCTGGGTGTGTTTCATAAGATGGAGCTGTGACGATGTTGTAAGCTGTTTAAATCGCACATAGAATCAAGACAAATGTAATTCTTTATTATCATCTCTGCTTTATTATACTTTAGAATTTGCTGTTAACAGTTGTTTTTTAAACGTGGTAAGTGAATCTATTTTCCTGTAGTTTCCATATAGTAGTTATGGAAAGCCCTGCAGATTTAAAAGGCGGGGGGCGGGGAAGATAGAATGACCTCTGAAGACCTGAAAAGAGAAAAATTGGATAATAAACGTTCAATCAGTCTGAGGTATTTTGTAAATCAGACCACTTTTATTTGGATATACTATTGTTTAATAGCCAGTTTAAATTGGGACCAGCATCCTGATTCTGGACAACATGGCTTTTATTGGAAGTCCCTGCCACTTTTAAACATCTTTAATACATTTTAAAAATAGAACTGTAAAAATCAGTAACCAGACTTCAAAGCGAAGACATGTTGTGCCAGAATTACGAAGCTGGTGCTGCTTTTCACTGGTTGTAAAGCCTTGGGAGCGCCCTGCAGTCTGTCCCACGGTGATAAACACCAGGAGCGCAGGCGGCTGATGCAGGAGTACCCACTGAGAGAGCATCCTCAGCATCAGGGTGGTGTGGGAGCTTGGACCGTTGTGCTCCAGCCTCAATTGTCCAGCTTGTGCCGTGGGGCCTCAGAAGTATGGCACGGCCTTCAGGAGAAGATCAGGGTCTTGAGGCATGGAAAAGCAGCATGTTAATGGCAAATTAGGATGGCAAGCGTCCTTCAGTTGGTTTTGGTGCCTCTTGGCAGTATGTTGCCTAGGGGAAAGTGAGTGCCACATGTACGTGCTGCTCTGCATAAGAGCTTTTCTATCAGGGCATGTTTGTTCTACACCAACCATTTAAAAAGAAGTAGGCCCAAAAATTGTTTCTAACACCTTCGCATGTTGCTCTCAGAGTAGGCGTGTAGAGGAGTCTGTAAAAGTGATACAACAGTTATTTGCATGATGATGCTGGGAGAAATAGCCTAGAGAGGAAAAAACACTTCCTTATCCTTTTTTTTTTTTTGTCCCTGTTTAATATGTGATACTTTTTATGTGTTAAGGTGAAGGCAGAGACTCTGTTGGGTTAAACTGGCAGCGGTTGACTGGAGCTCTACCAAGCTGAGCTAGTGACTGCCCTGGAGTTGGTGTTTAGACCTGCATTGGTGGAGGATTAGATCCAGATGTTTCTCAAGCAAGCACTGGCAGAGTGGCTATGGCATTTCAGCTGCATACGTCTCCACTTGACCTATAGGCAAGTTCTCTAAAGTGCCATAATTTATCAGTGGCTTTGCTTATGTGTTGCTATTGCTACACCCCTCTTTCAGGACCACAGCAGAGGATGCCCATATGTGGGGACCCTCGGCAGTTTTCTGCAGTGTGTATTTCAGAACTATTTGTGCTATCAGGTAGGAAGGTATTGTTGCAACACAGACTGAGAAATCGGTTTGAGATGAGTAGGCTGCAACTGGTTTGTTGCCACCTTCAGATAGGCAAAGATGTGAAGGGATCTCTCCAGTGACATATCTGCAGAGAATGTTCACCTGGGAATAGGCTAATTGCACACTTGGTGCCACTGCAAACCCACCTATGCATAACTAAAATGAGCACGTATCTGACAACTGCATTGAATTTTAAAAGAAATTTTAAAACATAGTGATTAAAGAGCTTCAGGGTCTGACATGTATCTGCTCAACACTGAAGATTTTATTTATTAAAGATAAGCTCTGTATCAAAGTGTTGGAAAATTAGGACCCAAATATGTGCTTCACTAAATGTTCAATGGAATAGCTCTGGCAGAATGTGAATTCATGGCCATGTTAGCATTTTCCATGGGCTCTTTCTGATTTTACCATTAAAGAGAATTACAGCTTTGTTATATTAGAATCTTATGTTTAAATCCATAGGTTTTGGTATCCTTTGTAAAAAAAATTCCTGTGCGTGATTCCTGACATAGCTGGGCTATTTGATATTTACATGTCACCATCATTATGGTTTCAGATCCTTTTACAAAATTTAAATAAGGTGTCTGAATAGCCTACAGAGGGCTCTTACAGGTCCTTTTTTTTTTCTTCTTTTTTTTTTTTCTTTTTTGTTTTATTTAACTTGTCTAAAGGAAGTCAGGATTGGTTACAGTTGAATTTCTTCTTATTTTTTATTTCCCAGCAGTGCTGTATTTGTCTAAGATTTCGCCATTTTAACAGATTTAGAGATTCGTTAACTCTAATGCTGCTACTGTGATTCTGGAGAGCAGATTACCAGCAGTGCCCAAGAGATCTGCTCTCTTCCAGATATGCTGTGTAATGTCCTCAGTGAGGAAAAAGGACCCAGCTTTCCCCACATGAGAGGGGATTTGTAACTGACGGTGCTGACCACACATGTAGCTGCTGTCCCTTCCAGGCTTCCTAGCTTGCAGGCTGTTAGAACTGAGTACTGCTGCCACACACAGAATATCTCAATCTTGACAGGGGTTAAGCAATCTTGGAAAAGATTGGCACTTGGCTGGGGAGCTCTTTTGGGGAGGAGGGCAAACCTCACCAGGTTCTCTGCTGATTTTCTTCACTCCCACATTGAATTACTGCAGTATTCCCTATATGGGACTACTTTGGAAAGCACTGTTGAGTTTCCAGCTGATACAAGCAACTGCTGTCTGCCTGATAAGCAGCTTTTTATACCTGGGTCATGATGAAGTCCATGATACCCTCAAACAGGACATCCAGCAGGGAAGAAAGCACCCATTGCTATGTGTCCACATGCCAGAGGAAGGGGCATGTAGTGTGGGGCTCTGTGCAAGCCTGTGGCCATGTTCTAGGGAAGAAACTCTCTGTGGCAGAAGTCTCTGTTGACAGAGGCAGTGCCATGGCCCTTGCCGCTGCCAACTGTGCCAGTCTAGGCAGGTGTGGTACCTGCTGGGCAGACCCTACCTGAGCAGTGAGGTGAGGCAATCAAACTGCTTTGTAGGGGCTTGGCTGCCATCCTTGTTGTTTAGTTAGGACTTGTATAAAGAATAATAAAAATAGTAAGAAAGGGCAGATAGGGGATTGTATTTGACAATTTTGTGTTTCTCTGGTTCTTAGTAACAAATACTGGTTTTTATTTTCCCAAGTTTCTTACAACTCCACTTTATCTAGTTATTGGATTTCTTGCAGGTGTCACAGCATGAGCACAGAATGAGAAATGTAGTGAGAACCTCGAGAGTGTGCCTAATCTGACCTTTTCCATGGAGGCTAAATCAAGATGCTCGATTGCCTGGCTTGCCCTTCAGAGGGATATTAAGTGCGTGGATACTACTTCCTGGGCCACCTTACACACCTGTGGATGTGCGCATTAAGACTCTTTATGGGTTACAAGCAAAGTGTAAAGGGCAGCAGGCTCAACAAGGTGCTGTGGGAAGGTCTCAGGAGTCAGTATTTTTCACTGGCATCAGATAATAACGTGGGGCTAAAGCCTCTAGTTTGAGGAAGAGGCCAGTAGAGAATTTTACAACTGTAGACAAATATCTAAAAGGATTTGGCTCATTAAGCATTAACAATAAATTGCACAGGAATGCCTGAATGTATTTTAAAAACCAATAATGAGTAAGTTAAGTACCCAGAGGGATTTTCTTTTACTCAGAGGATAAACAAGAATTTTCTTATCTCTCGCTGAAGGTCTGCAAAAAGGAGTTTTAATGGAGTTCAGGAAAGGTGTATGAACAGAAGTATATAACTATTACCTAGGCAACCATTTAATCTCTGGAAGGATTCAATGGCTTATCAATTTGAGGAGAAAAATTAATGTTTTCCTGGCACTTGTGGGTGATCTTGGCTTTTTACCTCAGTGCCCCCATGACTCTGCTCCCTATATTTCTGTTTTGTGAAGAAAGTGATTAAGAAACAAATAACAGGCTTGAGATCATTCCAGACAGTAAGTATTCAGACTTGAAATGGATCGGGGAATGATGTGTCTTGGTCTACTCAGGTTATTGTTTCTCTTTTCTTCTAATGACACTCTGTGTTGTAAACTTAAATTACTATTGTATGGCAGAACTTTTCCTCATCTTCATTAAACAGAAGGAGGTGTTAAAATTCTGTTCTGATCAACATCAGAGAAAATACCTGTTTGAGGAAGAAATAGACTATCTGTATCTGTGTATGATTTGCAGTGTTATTAGTACCTTGAAGTAACTTACTCTTTACATCAATCTCTAATATCAGAATGCTTCTAGCCTAGCAGCCTTAGAGACAGACTTCCCTTCTGAGATGAGGTTCTAGAATGGCTCAACATCATGAAAAATCATAAATGGCTAAGTTTGTTATGTGCTTGAATGCTTTTTATAGTTATTTGTTTGAGAAGTTTGAGGAAAAAGCAAATAATGCTTAGCATTCCCATTCACAGTGATACAAAAAATGATTATTCACTGAGATTACACAAAGTATAGTAAAATGAAACTATGCATACATGGTCATTCATTTATGGACTCTTGATAGCAATTAAAAAAACCAAAAAAAAGTGTAAAGTTACCTTATCAAAAAAAAAACCCCAAACCATCCTTCCCCCACCATGCTGCAGTTAATGGAGTTCTGCAATTGCATTATAATCTTTGCTTTAAAGAGTGCACTACAGGTACTCTACATTCATTTTACTTTATCCTGTTTGTTTGTTTTTCTGAGAATAAGGCAACACTACAGTTGACATCCGTAAGCACTACTTGTGTACAAATTTGATTTAATAATACATGAAGATAATCCTTCTTACTTTAATACGTAATCTTAGAGATTGATACAATTTTGACTATGTAACAGAATATTGGCAGAATAAAGTCGATCAAAAGTCTCTGTAAGAATTAATTTAAAAGTTATGCTATCTCTACAGACAAATGTATGAATAAATAGAAATTATTTATCTGGGCATCTTTGTTTCTTTTTTATTAAGAGCCCTCTATATAATATTTTGTTTCAGCAACTTTTTCTGGAATGCTGCCCAGCACTGTTTGTTCTTACAGTACGTGGAAATTAAAAGAATATAAAGGTGCCAAAACTAAATAGCACTGATTATTTTTTCCAGTAGTATGATCCTTTCAAACCCAAACTTTTAATTCCTAGCATCCTTAGCCTGTTGGGCAAAGTAGTCTAAACTAAGTGTCTCTTTTATATGTCAAAAATTAACTGGAAGCTACAAACAAACCATTTTCTTCTACTTAACTATTAAACTAGGATAAACCTCTAACTTACAGAAACTTTGCATTTCCATTCTGTAAGATCTTGACTTGGAGGAGAAAGTATTTTCATTGTGTTTAGGAGACTAGGGTATGATGAAATTCCTTATATAGCAGATGAACTTGGTAATAATTCTTGCTCCAGTTTCTAGAGAATAGTGTACTCCTGTGAAAAGGCAATGAATGTCCTGAACACACAAGTAGGCTTGACTGATGTGGCCTAAACCCATTGTTAAAAATCAATAATGATGGTGAACTGTTCAAACCTGCATCCTCCTGTGCAAGGGTGTTACCCAAGGCTTTCATGATGATATTTCTGCAAACTGTGGACAATAAGAAAGGCAGAGTGAGCTGTGTTTGATAGCAGAGTCCAGCCCTGCCTGTGCAGATAAAGGTGGCTCCACGCTGTTTTTGTTAAGTTGCCCTTGTTCCACTGATTGAGGTGGTATTCAGGCATTATTATGCACAGACACTATGAACTCAGCAATTGTGAAGTGCCTTTTACAATTGGCACAAGAAAATTATCAAAGCAGAAGCTATATCAATAATAATATTATAATTGTTTTCTTGTGGTATTTATCCCCACAGTTAAGATGCCATTTTACTATCTGATCTTCACACCAGTGAGAAGAGGTAGTCTTCATCTAGGATAGTTTACCAGCCCAAACCAACAAAGATTGATAAAGGGCAGGCATATGCTCATGTCCTTTTTCTTATTTTCTCCTTTTTTCTGATTACATTAAGAACTTGTTAGCGTTGACGGTCATGTCTTGCCAGCTTGGTAAAGCATGACACAACTGATTAACAAAAATACTCAAAATTGAGACCTGACACAAAGCAACATCAGGATATAGTCTTTATTGGGTTTTACACTATGAAGGAAAAACAAGGAAATAAATCAGAAAAAGAAAAGCTAACTAAAGGGTTAAAAATTAAAAGATATGTTAATAGAATTTCTTAAACAACTTTTACAGTTTCTGCTGTGATCTCTTTTCTTTTGTCATTTTTAGAGCAGGGAAGAATACTTTACACTAACTCCTGTGGTCAATATTAAAAATCTCTCATTTTTACATTTGTTTTGGAGCCTACTTGGTGGATTTTCTTGAAATCGGTGAGGTTTGTGCAGGTTACTAATCACAGCTAATTAGTTCTGGACTTAAGCCAGCTGAAGGGAATATAATCTTTTTCCTGAAGTAAGCTAACAGTGCAGCATGACAAGGGAGGCAGAGGTCTTGTGATTTGTGTTCTAATGTTCGTTTCTGAGAACAGAGTTTTGGATATGTCACCTAAGAAAAGAATCCAAGTTAGAACTTGGCACGCAAAGTAAGAGTTTAATGGGTCTTGCTGCTACAATGGGGTACTGACACTGTCTTTAAATTTAGGACTGGGAGGAATAAATGGATAAGAGAAAACTAGGGTACAAATTTGAGAAAAACATGGTAAGTCTTCCTTAATTTCAGTTTAAATGCATCCAAAATGTAGATATTTTACTGTATTATAAGCAGAATTAAGAAACAATTTTTTAAAAAATGAACAACGCTTTATTTCCTAAGACCTGGATAGCAGAAATAACCCACATGGAATGTTTCCCATACTTCTTCCACTTGCTCTTGCCTCCATGTTATTCGCTCAGAGGCAGGTAAAGACAAGTCAAGTATTCTTCCAGATTTTTTCTCAGCAGAAATAGATTCTACATATACACCAAGGGCTGGAGAAAACAGTAGTTCTTCCTGTCTTTAATATTTTCTTTCATTACAAAATAGGGCATACTTTCAATTCAGTGGCAAAACTGGTGTTGTTACAGATCAAAGAGCACCAGCTACTCAACACAGAGGGGAAAAGGAGGCAGCGGCAGAGCAATTGCTGAAGGGTAAAAATCCGAACTCAGATTCACAACAAAAGAGATTTGCCTGCGTAAGGTCTTCAGGACTGGACCCCTTGAGAAAAGCACCCTGATGAATGAGCTCTTACTCGTAGTTGTAAAGGAAGACCAAAACTTGTGCTACAGCTTTATTTTGACCTGTGGTGGATGTACACCACGGGTCAATTTTTTTTTTTTTATTTCCAAAAGCAGCTGTGATTTTGAGCATCTGAGTTTGTTTTGACACTGTTTTCAGAATTACTGTTCATCCTTAAATGCTTTTGGATTAATTTAATATATATTAAGGATCTAAGAGTTCTTAGGAGTCTCCAGGTATGTTGCTAGGATGTGGATTTCCAGAAAAAGAGGGATTTTTCCGAAAACCCTGACCAGGGAGTTGGACAATTGCTGAGAGGAGAATATCTGTGGTTTCTTGCAGTAGAAGCTCCACAGAAAACTGAATGAAATTGTCATTAGGTACTTATACAAATGTAAATTTAAAAGTCTAGCATGTGTGTTAGATACAGCAGACCAAGAAAATGTACATAAAGCCTTCTAATGCTGAACCAGGAAAGTTGTTAGTTACAAACTTCAGGGATAAACCCCTAACAGATCTACCTCAAATTTGTTTAACTACTTTTTGTATGATGGATACATTACATCTGATGGAAGCCTTAAGGTTTTGTTTACATCAGTGATGACATAGCATGTGCTGTTAATACACAGTAACTGTTCTGTCATGGATCATTTAATTATGTTAATTAATATCTTGGCAGAAAATGCAGTATGGCAGAGCCTCTGTCACCCAAGGACCTGCGTGGGGTTATTTCTCATGAAAACCTAAAAACAAGAAGCTACAGGGGATAATGGATTCTGGTAGAAAATAATAAATAACTGCTCACTAGAGTAGGCAGATGAAGCAGCATTTAATGCATCTTTGCTGTAGGCTTTAGAGCCTCTGTTCCTTTGAAGCACAGCTGGCACATGTTGGACTTCTAAGTCACTATTTTCATGTTGCAGAAGAGTGACTCATAACTATATACTGGATCAGACAATTGTGGTTTTCTTGCTTCTAGTCTTTCCATTTTGTGGTGACAATAATTTCTTGTTACCCTTATGGTGACCCTGGGATAATCACCTTTGTTAGTTAATTACTTCAGGGAACAAACGTGGGATCAGATCATTTGTGAGTGATTAGTGGGTCTGGAAATGTGAGGAGGCTGCTAGCTTTGTACAATGTGTGCAATACAGCCATGGGGAAGCTCTCTCACTCCTCTCTGTTACCTATTAAAATATTTTACATCAGTGTAGCAAAAGATGACTTTGAGATCAGAGTGATGGGTGCTGTTCCTGCTCTTGTGACTATGCAGTCAGGTGTGCACTAGTAGTTGTACTTGCAAAGTTGTAGTGGTAAGTCACTGTGGTGACTTTTTCAAAAGATGGAATCAGTCTCATTAAAAATCTAGGCCTGTACCTCAAATCACTGGATGGATATATATCACTAGAGTCTGTTCAGTAGCTTACAGCATATATTTGACCCTTCTAGAGTTTTATTGAATTAGGGAGCTTCTTTTAATTGTTTATAAGTATTAACTGATCAGAATATTACAAACTTTGTCTCACATATGGCTGCATACGGTATGCACTTCCAGTGTGTCTGCCAATGCGTAGCCATACGCTATTTTTGTCATTCTTGACTACTGTGTGGTTAATGTATCAGCAGTACTTCTGCTGCATTAATAAACAGCGTTTATTTCTGTATGATCTGTATCAGTTTGGGTCTGAATACACAAATATGCAAGTTTATAACTTAATTTCTACCACTCTGTTTCCAAGTAAAATATTTAGTGCAAAGTCAACGATTAGGCACTGTGGTGGGCATATTTAGTTTCAGATGTGGGACAGCTGATGCCATTAAAAGAGTTACAAATGCTTTTTGTACATAATTAGCCTTGTGCTCAGGCCCTGATATTTCAAAGACTTGGATGAATGTTAAATGAATGGAAATATTTGTATACAAAAGGTTAAACAAATGCATATATCTCTTTGCAGGATTGAGAAGTAATTAAGTGGAATGTTAGAAAATACCATTATAATTTCATCTAATCTAAAAGTGGTGAAGTATTAATGCTTGCTATTTTAGTTGGTTGTATAAGTACCACTTTCACAAACACTTCTATATGTGAAAATGTGAATAATTTCAAGAAAAATACCCAGAGGTTTAATAGATTGTACATTTTTGGCTTTCAGTATTAAAATGTGCTGTTAGAGCATTAATTGCTATCTAGGTGAACAGTAGCAATATGCTGCTATTTCAGTGTGTGTGTAAACTTGGTGGCATATTTTTCATCAGAGGACACAAATAATTTTTTTGTTACTACGTGCAACAAAAAAGTATTAAAAAAAGCATCAGCTCTGCTTGCTGTACAGAAGACAGTTTGTAATGTTACCAGTGTTAAGATACTAGTATTTATTCTGAAGAGCAGGGAATTAAATGCTCTACAAAGGAGTTCTGGAGAAGATGGCCAAAGTTACCCTGTCAAGAACAGTATTGTAGCTGGAACAGCCATAATACTTGACGGATTGTCTGTGCAACATTTATCATCCATTTTGTCAGCTATTCATATATGACTTTTTTTTTTTCACCTGTTTAAAATTTATGTATAGCATTTATACACATTTTGAATAGTTTATGGTCTTTGGTTAAAAATGGTATATAAATACAAACATTATATTGTCTATAAGGAGGTAATAATAAGATTTCTTTTAAATACTTATCAGCTGACTTCTTAAACAGCCACTTTGAAGATACAACCTCTTGTGTCCAATAAGTGTAAAACATCAGCCAGTGAAAATGCCCTTTCCTGAAAAAGGATAGATTTTGAGTTTTAGCAGCAGCCAAGCAATCAGTTTGTCTTTTGGTTTTGGTTTGAGTTTTTTGTTTGTTTTGTTTTTACAAAAATAGGTGGTGCTGTGTTCTTTTAATTCTGATTCAAAGAGATCTAGCTGAAGTCATGGCCTGGTAATTTAAATACCTATGCATTAAAAATAAGAGCACAGTTGTCTTTCTGCTATTAACTGGGCATGTTAGAAATACAATCTTGCATTTATACAATTAAAAACAAGTTGAAATTTTTATAAGCATTCTGTATTAAAAAAATGGCCGGCTGATGATCGCAGATATTGCCACTCTAAGTTGGTTACTCTGTTAGTGCATGACACATTTATTCTTGTTGAAATGAATCATGCTTTTTTAGTTTAAAAAATTTTCAGTTTGTATCTTGCATATCTGCTACTGACAACATCATTAAGTTTAAAGATTTCTGCAATACAAAGTACCCTGTAATAAGAAGTGGTTGATAAAACACAATGTTCAAGATGCATTTAAGATATCTTGTGCTGTATCCCCCTGAAAAAAAATTATTCCAGATAGAGAAGCATAATTTTTCCAAGGAAGTTTTCCCTTAAAGCTCAGAAATAAAAATATCTTTCCAGTTCCCATTCCACCAGCACTATTCCATGAAAACTGGTGATGAGCCAATGAGCCCAGGCTTATTAGATGCTGAGCAGAACTGGGATTTTTCTGAGAGATTGACTGGTTAACAAACGCTTTACCTGAGAAACACCAGGGTTATGGAAGTAATTACAATCCTTTTTCTTAATCAACACTAACATTTAAAAAATTTTATTTTTAATATGGCTCACTTCAATAATGTGTCTAACAAAAAAAAAAAAAAAGAAAACAAATTTTTTAATTCTTTCTGACTTATTTCAAGTAATGACTTTTATGTCATCTAAATTCTAAATATTAAAAAAAAGCACCCTACATTTCAATAGATAAGTATCTGAAAAAAGATTTTAAAATTCAAAAAGCCTTTCAGAAGCATCAATATGACTGAAATTACTAGAATGAAATTTTTTGGCTAACATGAATTTATGTAATTTTCAGAATCTGAAAAACATAAATAAGATGCCAAAGAACCACTCTCCAGCTGCCACTTGTACTCAGTGCTTGTATTTAACATTATTTAAATACTGATTTGAGAACGCTCAGCATGATAAAAAAATTAGAATCAAAGGACAAATTCTACAAGAGGCTGAGAATCTACATTTAATATTTTCGTACTATTTGGTACTATTTTAATTACTATTGCACAAATGGGATTGTATCTTGAATTGATCAAGGTTTGAGTTGTTGACAAAACAGCTTTTTCCATCAGAAAATGACAGGTCATCAAAACAGATTTTTCAATTTATTTTTTTTAATAACAGTTTTCCACTTTGATTAAATGTTGTCAAAAACATTTTGCATTTGTCGAATGGGATTTTTCTTTAGAGCAATAGGAATTAACAACATTATGAACAAGATACTCATTTTAGGGGGTTAGATAACAATTCATATCTTGTTTGCCTTGTCTCTGCTTTGAGTTTTGTTTTAATATTGAATAGAGATTAGTTTCAAAACCTCAACATTTTTCACAAAACACAATTTGTTTCCAGCCTTTTCTATGTTTGAGGGCTCTGAGTAAGTGCAAAAGGTATTCTCAAGCTTATAAGACAGGAGTGAATGCGTTTATTGATGCCCTTGAGAATAACATTGTGAAGCAAGGATTGGTAAAGTGAATAATCAAAAAGAGGAAACATTTGAATGCATATACTAAATTCTGCGTATGTATCCTAAGACTGGGTTATGAGTTTGACTGTAAGTATTGTAAACTGGCTAATTTTAAATGAAATTTAAACTTGATTGAATCTCACCATGAAGATGCCAACATTAAAATTGATTCATTATCTGACCTGAATTCTCTGGTAAAATTTACTAGCATGCACAGGCAGAGGATTTATCCCAAATGATGTTTAAGCAGCAACCGATACATAATGTCAGACACACAAAAAAAGGAGAGACTATTTTAAACACCCGTTATTAAAAAACCAACCAACCAAAACAAACCAAAAGGAAATGGTCTATCATGTTAAAATATTTCTTTTACTTTACATATCACCTTACAATTGGTAAAGCAGCCAGAAGGCAACACAATGGAAGTTTTTGTTGAGCAGAATATGCTTGCTTCAAGAGGCTAGTGTGCCAATAGAGGCACACATCAAGTGAAGCTAACATACTGGGTGAATTATGTGTCCCATCACACCAATGACTGCAGAGCCATAAAACCACCCTAAGTGTTCTAGTTACAATCAATTACATCATGCTTTAATCACATTTTAATGATGTATTAACCAAGATTTCAACAGCAATTAGTTTAATGGGTGTTTGCTTTTTTTTTTTTAACTATTTTAACTGTGGCTATATCCAGTAAAATTAAAAAAAAAAAAAAAAAAAAAGCATTGATTGTGACCTCTTTCCAGCAATTTTGTGCGATGGGACTGAAGAGAGATTTTTCAGTTACTAAGCATTCATGACTCTTAAGCAATAACATATTTGACTTTGCCGTGTGAATATAGACTCTGAAATTTCTTTCAGCCCAAAAGATTCTGCAAAATCTAATATACTATACTGTAAATACTTAACACATCTCTTGTCTTTTAGGGCAGAAATTATTACACTGTCTATTGGCATCTAGGCAAAGATAAGAGAAAAACAAAGTAAAATTATTAAACTAATTTTTAATAGAAGTGTTTAGAAAAGTTCTACGGCTGCCTATAATATTCCCGTTGATGCACATTTTCAATATAGAAAACTGACAAATGTCTCTGGGAATCCACCTCCCTTTAAAGCACTCCTAAGAATATTAACAGATAAAGAAAAAAGATTTCACAGCAAAACCCACATAAAAACCCATATTAGGAATGATATCAAACTTAAAGAATGTTGTAAAATGAGCATGGAAAAATGTACAAAATGAATTCATGCCCATTTACATGCTTTCAGTCAGGCTACCAGATAACAAAGCCTCTGTCTTTGTGTTAACACTGCAGATTAGGTCAAGTTTTTACCCCTCTGAGCTCTTTTCCTGTAAATGACGGGTTTTGATGTGAAACAAGCAACATGTCAAAGCAAGTTGAAAGATGTAGGCATTTTATGCCATGTCACAATGACAGGCCGGTGAATATTTGGGCCATTAGGGGCTTATTAGTGAATAAATGACCAGATGGTTCAGTGATGCACAGAGATGGACAGAACTGGATGCTACTAATCAGCACTGTCTGTACTTGATGTCAAATCACATGACACAGTAACCCATGGATACCGAATAAAAGTTACCATTAGCAAGTCAATTTGATATCTGTGTGGTGTAAACAGACTTATAACTGCACTTCAGAGCTGCCTGTTGTTAAGAAGAAATAATGGTAGAGTATTTAAATAAACACACTCTACTCTTATCAAGTTATGATAAATATAAATTGAATTTCAATTCCCAAGACCTCCTTTTTATTCTGAAGAGACTGTGGAAAGATATTTACATATCAGACTATCTCCACAGACAAAAAATCTGGGTGGGAAATACTGTAAAAGAGAAGCAGAAGACACTTTCTTTGAAAACTGTGGTTAACAACATCAAGTGATCCTTTGTGCATTCGTCACAGGAAAGCAAACTTTCAGAATAGGACCTGTTTTCTGGGGGGATGCCATTTGCGTTTTGGTATATTCATGATCTGATTTTTTTACTGATGTTGATAGATGTTTGCTTGTCACTGCCTTAAATTTTTCCCATGGGTTTTTGAAAATGTATTTTGACAAACCCTAGTTAGCAAGTCATTTCCAAAGCATTGCATCAGGGTTAGAAGCTTTGGGTGTTTGGTAGGGACCAGATCCTGACCAAGGTGCTGATCCTGAACTACTGTTGCAGAATAAGTAATGCCAGTCTGAATGGAGGGGATGAGCCAAGGCTGGGAAGGGAAGGATTTTTCTGCTGCACTAAATCTCTAAGATCTTAAACTAAAAGGAAATTTTGCCTTGAATTTAGTGAAAGTACCTTTGCAGATTGTAGAGGTTTGGGGTGTACCCTCATCTCCGAGCCCATTGCAAACACGCCAGTAGCTCACTTTCTTTAGGTAGAAACATGTGTGTATCTGAAGCATGTTTTACCCTCTTTTATCATTCTTTATAGCAAATGAGAAAAAATGCAACTTTTCCCAATGATTTTTGATGTGCAAGATGTTTTGAAAGGCTTGAGTTTTTCAGTCTGAAGAATCAGATGTGTTTGTTACCCTTTTTCTACAAGGGCAATGATACCAACTTAAGAATTTTATGTAGTGGGTGAATAATGTAATATTTGGTGGCTCTATCTGCATTTAACCATGAGTTCCTCTTGATCCTGATTTTCTCACTTTCTTACCTCCTTTGTGGAAGAAATATGGAGAGTTTTATGGTATGGGTGGTCATGGAAACTGAAATGTTCCCATGATTAAATAAGGAATCAGGCAAGAATTAGGCAAATCCAGTAACAGAAATGATAGTAAATGAGCAATCAAAAATATGTTTGTATTTCAAATATACTACAAACTTGGATTACGAAAAAATAGAACAGAATGGATTAAATTGTGGAATATGTTGCATCTTTTAAAATTCCCATTGTAGCATTGAATGTATTTTTATACACAAGACACAAAGATAATAGAATAGTTTACATTAATTACAAAGGGTTGTCCTTTGGGAACATAATGCCACACTGCTTAGATTGCTGTAGTAATTTTTGCAACACTGTATTAGCCAAAACACTAATATTTTTAACTGCATCTGTTCCAGTGATCACCTGAAGATGCCTGGGGAAAAAGTAAGAGGAAACAAGACACACATGAAGGAATCCTTTAGCCAGAATTCATAATCTTGTGATGTTATGGAGACTGAAAATAAAAATGAGTTTGAGAAATTTGTGGGCAAGAACTCACCAGTGGATATTAACTATAGTGGACTGGGTTTGTCCTTCAGCTCAGGAAATGCCTACGTAATCAATTGCTGGAGGTTGGAACAGACTATCATGTCAAGGGTGCTCTTAGGTTTGTTTTGTTCATTTAATTTTTACCTAAACTTTCTTCAGTGAACACTGTGGGGTTTGTTTGTTTGTTTTTGTGTGTGTGTTCAATTCTCCGCTGGTGTAATTTTAAAATTTCTCTAAATCTGGAGGAAACATAGCTTTATAGCTTATTTGTTTTCCATTCTTTTTTATACTAGACCTGTAAATGAGGCATGCCTGAAAGGTTTAACAAAAGTCTGAAAAACACAGTGATTTACCCAAAAGGTTCAGCTGGCCATCCCTGAAACCTCAGACTGCATTTCAGTTTGAACTAAATTTTGAGTAAAACTGGCATAACTTCACAGATTTGAACAGAAGCTCTTTCAGTCTTGGTAGTTTCAGTACAGGCTGAATTAGAGTTTATATTCTTTTCATAAAAAAAGAAAATAATTCAACGTTGAATTTTGTAGTTAAGAGGGTCTACAAAGAGATAAAGAGTCACATCATATAAACTCACGTGACTTCTTCTTTAACAACTTCTATTTATTTCCTGGAGGTTTTGTTTAAAATGTAAATCTGGCACACAAGGGTTACTGCTGAGCAGATTCTTCCCGTAGTGGCTTTCCCCTTTCAGTTGCAACAGACTGCTTTATACCAGTATTTTTCTAGGGGTTTGCATAGTCAGTTGGCTTATGAATTGGTGGTCCAATATAAATCTTTGCAGCTGACAAGACATTCAGAGGGTATTTTTTTTCTGAATATCAGGATGATGTCAACTTTGCTGTTGACAACACTTGACTCCAAAAGAAACGCAACTTTGTTAGACCAGTAATATCTTAGAGAAATTCCTCAGTTTTAGAAAAATTGGTTTTGGATGGAAAGGATTTTGTTAAAGTAAATTCTGCAAGAAAACTTTATGTATTGATATATGCAATATTTGCATGGTGGTAATAAATAATTTTGAGAAGAGATTTAAAATAGTTGTTACTTATGGTGACTGTCATGTCAGACAATGGGTGCTCAAGTGGAATTGGTGAAAAGCCCTCGGCCAGAATCAAGAGCAATACAGTGAAAATCTGAGTGTCTGCAACCTCACTGCAAATATGTATGTATCTGACAAATGTATTGTAAGAAGGACTAATGTGGTATGTGTGCAAATGTGATAGATACTTTCCCTCTGACTTTCAGGTTTGAAGATGCACACCGGTACCCTCATGCTGTCTGCAGACTGCTTAGAGTCATCAGAGTTTCTGGAAGAAATTTTTCCCTCTCCTGCTTTGTGGTGCCAGTTTTCCACCTGGCCTGTACCATTCAGATGGATATTTGTTCTGTGGCTTGCTGGCCACTGGCAAGTATGCTCTGGTGCCGCAGAGGAAACAAGGTGTGCAAGAGACTGGGTTTTGCCAGGCCTTTCAGTCAAGATTGCCTTGCTGTTCTTCTGTTTTCTTAACTCGCATGCAGCTCAAAACAATCTAAGGTAAAATGTATCAAGTAGTATACATTTGTAAAAAAAAAAAATAAATAAAAATTTGAAAACATAGTTTGCAAACATTTATGAAAGTCAGAAGTGATGACAAAAAAAAGAAAACTGTATGTAGATCTGCTTAAATTAAGAGGTCATCTTTGTCTCTGTGAGATCTGAAACATCTACTGTATGGACACAGATGGAGTTCATGTAATTTTCTGTAAAGCTGTTTTGCTCAATGGTGACTGTTCCAAAGGAACAGATCTGTGAGAAGTTTGGTTGGGGTGAACATGAATTCCAGCAGCTTTCTGGCTGCTGAGAGGAGGAGGAAGAGGAGAGACTCTTCAACACACATCTCTCAGGGGTCCAGTACTAAGAAGGGAGCCTGAAAGGCCAGAGAAATAGGAAAGCCCCTCACAAAGCTGTCATCTGAAAATTTTAGTGTATAGTTAGTAATCTCTAATTAGTCAAAGGTCAAAGATTAGACAAATATTTTGGAGACCACATCTCATGAAATACAGCTTTAGAGAAAGATTACAAAGACTGTCTGAAGTAATTGTATTAAATTGTGCGTCTTAGTGGACATGGAGGAAAATGTGCCTGCCCGCTTAATACCATTTCTGTTCGCATTGAAGTCAACTGGAGTTTTGACATTGCCTTCTGCAGAAAAAGCCTGACCCTGTATTTAGTGTACTACATTGAATAATTGCAACATACCTGCAGAATGACAATGAAAAAAATTGTGTCTTTGACCTGCTGCCTCTAGCGGCTTTGTTATAAGTTTGCTGAGGATGCAGCAGCTTCATATAAGCTGTTGCTTATTTACTAATTAATTTACCTGTGTATATATGAGTAGTCTTCTGCAGTGGTTTCCTAGCAATTGAATTCTGATATGCATCCTTTCTTTTCAGTGACAGGATGTGTGGGTGACTGGGTGCACATGACCACAGGCATCCCTGTCATCAAATGTTGGGATAATTTTCATGATTACCTCTTCCTTTAGCAAATTAATTTGAACAAGTCTCATATTTGTCTTATACCTTCAGAGGTTTGGGATTTGAGCCAGATTCCTACCAGAAAAAGGAAGTAGCTGATCATTACATCTCTATTCCATATTCCAGTTCATTTTTATGAAGTTTATAAAGGAAGACCTTTAACACTTAAAAAAAATATGTTGACTTCTGCTTTGATAGAAAGGGTTTTGATTGGTGTTACTAATCCAGCAATCTTTTTCTTCTAACTACTGAGTTCTAGTCATTAAATTATTTCAGTATCAAAATACACGCTATATGCGTGTATGTTTTGTAAATGTGCATATATGTGTTACATAAGCTGCATCTAGAAAACTGTACTGGGTTTGCACAGCAGGGTTTTGGTAGTGGGGGAGCTATAGGGGTGGTTTCTGTAAGAAGCTGCTAGAAGCTTCCTCTACGTCTGAGCCAATGCCAGCCAGCTCCCAGACAGACCCACTGCTGGCCAAGGCCAAGCCTGTCAGTGACTGAGAAGGGGGAAAAAGCCACTACACAGCAGCAACTGCAGCTGGAGAGAGGATGAGACTGTAAAAGAAACAATTCTGCAGTAACCAAGTTCAGTGAAGAAGGAGGGGGAGGAGATGGTCCAGGCACCAGAGCACAGACTCTTCTGCAGCCCTTGGTGAAGACTATGGTGAGGCAGGCTGTCCTTCTGCAGCCTACAAAGGGTAATGGTGGAGATGAACTTTACCCACACCCTGTGTAGGACTCCATGCTGTAGCAAGTGGAAGCCTGAAGGAGGCTGTGATCTAGTCGGAAGCCTGTGCTGGAACAGGCTCCTGGCAGGACCTGTGTACGCATGGAGAAAAGAGCAATGCTGAAGCAGATTTGCTGCAGGACTTGTGACCCTGCAGGGGACCCATGCCAGAGCAGTCTGTTCCTGAAGGACTGCACCCCATGGAAGGAACCCACACTGACCCAGTTTGTGAAAAACTGTGGCCCATGGGAAGGACTTATGTTGGAGAAGTTCATGGAGAACTGTCTCCTGTGGGAGGGAACCCACTCTGGAGCAGAAGAGTGTGAAGAGTCCTCCTTCTGAGGAAGGAGCAACAGGAATAACACGTGATGAACAGACTGCAACCCCCGTTCCCTGCCCTCCCTTTGCCAGTGACAGGGAGGAGAGGGAGGAAATCAGGCATGAAGGTGAAGAAGGGAGGGATTCAGGAAAGGTATCTTTAAGATTTGGTTTTGTTTCTCATTACCCTACTCTGACTGGATTGGTAGTTAAACTAATTTCCCCAAGTCAAGTCTGTTTTGCCCATGACAGTAACTGCTGAGTGATCTCCCTGCCCTTATCTTGACCCATGAGCTTTATGTTATATTTTCTCTCCACTCTCCAGCTGAGGAGGGGGAGTGATAGAGCAGCTTTGGTGGGCAGCCAGCCAGGGTCAAACCACCACAGAAACATAATGCTGTCTGGCTATATCTGAGAAGCACTCTCAGAAACTGCTCTGTTTGACATGGAAGCTCTTTTTGTAAAAATCTCTCTCCTAGTATTTACTGAAAATTAAAAACCCGGTAATCTTCTCAGTACTCCATTTGTCCTTTCTACTTCTTCCTCCTGCACAGGTACTGATAATGCCTGACTTGTGGTGTTAGTGCCAACTGCTGAAGGAACAGGAAGAAATCCTGCTGCCTTCCTTGTGCCTGGCCTGATGAAGCAGCATTTATGGTTTTGGCAGCTAAAATAATTCAAATTAGGACAGACATTTACCCACTTCAGGTGCTAAATCCTCTGTACCACCAAGTGATTTATCTTTGAATGCTCTTGCAGTGACAGGAAGCAGCCTACATTTAAGTGGAAGAAAGTAAGTCTTTTGAGTCAAAGGAGCAGATATCATGTTCCCAGACAGCTTTCTATCCTCTGAGAGTGGGGTAAGAAGTATTTTATTAATGGATCCCCTGGAGTTTCATGATACCTCATGTAAGTGCATTTGAGTAGAATTTCTGATATTGCTGTGTCTCAGTTTTTCCAAACTAATACGTTTCAATATTAATTTTCACCCAGGTTGGCACAAAAGCAGCTACCTGAAAATACTAATTTTACAGAAAAAGAGTGATCAACTCCAACAACAAATCCCTGTTTTTCTCTTTCCTATTCTGTACTTTTTCTCTGTCCTGTTCTGCCTTTTTCCATTTCCTCAATTAAGAATTCATTTTCTCCTCAACTGTCCAGGAATTATCAAGAAGCAAATCTCACCACAGAAAAGAATGTTATTCCTTTCTCACCTTCTTTGAGCAAAAAAACCCAAACTGTAAGTGAAATATCTCCCTAACAAGAGTAAAGAAATCTGGAAATCTCTTCTTTTAGGACCACATGCAATTGAGAACCTAAAGCACTAACAAAACAGACATAATCTTTTCCTAATATTTCCAATTCACGTTGGAGTTCACTCTGCTTGACAAGTTCTTGGTCATCAGACGGTGAAAGAGAGGAGAGCTGAGGAGACGCTGCTCTTGCACGAGAAACAGAGGAGAGGGAATTTTTCTCCCTGTTAACAGCAGAGATGCTGTGGCAGTGCCCTTTCTGAGTTGAGCCCTAACCCTGAAGCAGTGTGTTAGGGCTTTGGGTAGACAGCTCAGTGCAGGAGGGCATAAAAGGCTTACTCAGCTCTTCATACAAATTTTCCATCCAAATAAAAAGCAACAGACTGTTCTGGAAAGTCTGAAAAATTAGATGCAATATAATTGTTTCCTTCAAGCATCACAGCTCTTGAATTATAGGCTGAGCAATAAAAGGCTCCTTCCTGTTCACTCAATTTTTTATTTACCACATGGGTACCGCATTCTAATGTCAGGCTGCTTTATGCTTTGACTAGTCTGCTGCTTTCAGCAGGCATTATTAAAGAACTTCACCTGCCTCAGTACTTCCTAAATGTAACAAACACAGGAAAACAAATATTCAGATTATTCAAAAATATTTGAACTTCTCTGGATTTGGCTGCATGTTTCAATACTTAGAAGTTTTTGAAAATTGCAGTTTGGGGGTAGCATTGAGTCCTATCTTGAAATAGCTCCTTAGTTTGGAATATATTTAAATATGTTGGTCAAATATAAAAAAAAATAATTGTTGGTCTTTATTTCATATAGATACCATTAATTTTAAATCCAAGGAAATATCATTGTGTATGAAGTAGTATGCAGTTATAATATTGTTTCCACTGATTATGAGATTGGCTTTAAGAAACGGGTGATACCATACCCAAAAACTAGCTTAAAATTCTGATTTACTGTTCAGCTGTTAGGATGGATGCTTGATGTAACAAATACCCTTAACTGATAACTCATCAAGAAATAAATCTAGAAAAAAGCAGCCCTACATCTAGTGGTAACTCATCTTAAATATGTCTAATAACAGATAGCTTTAGCTTTTAAAAATTTATTTTGTTTTTCTTATCCAAAAAGATACTTTCATATGTCTGACAGTAAGAGAGGCCCATTCATTAGTTTTTTGTAGCTGGAGATGTCACGTAGTTACTACTGATGGGAAACAAGCTGACTACATCACCCCATCTGCAAAAGTCTAGACATCACTTCTGCAGGCAAAAAACTGTTTGTGACTGGGATGGATTGAGGGAAAGAAAAACTCCATCTCTTCCATCAATGATGGTGGTGGGAACATGGAAAATGACTGAAACTTTTTTGAACTTTGTTTCCTATTGAGTTGCAAGATATGGTGCCTTTGCATGATGAGTCCAAGCATTGTTCCAAATGCATAAAAAACCATGTTTGTAATTCAGAGGAATGCACTGAAATGATATTTACGCTATTGCATTTTGGAAAAGATTAATCTACATAAAGCTGCATATTCATACACCCTGTTCAAGGCATCCAACTTCGTTCAGAGTCCTCTGGAGACACCAGTCACCAAACAGACTCCCTATCTTCATCCCCAGGTATGCAAGTTTGATGTCTAAAGTGACTCTACCTACTCTCAGAACATGTGGGAAAAAAAGGCAAAATGCTGCCAGTGCCAGGATACTGTTGCAGACCAGAGTTCTGAGTCTTGTCCATGATCCTGCATGGTTTTCTGTGCTTTACTGAAATGACTGGAAAAGATCAAAGAAATATTGTCAGTAATTAAAATATGTGAAAAAGGAATGTGTAGATTTGTTGTAGAGCTGATGAGACTCTTCTATAGTAATAACTTCTGTTTCCTCTTGCAGTCAGTTGGACATGAGTGAATCTTCACGTGAATTAATGTTTCATTTTCATACAATAATTAGCTGTTATCAAAATTATTTTAACAGTGTGTTTGCCTGTGGTATTTTGGGGAAATATACTTTCATCTGTAGGTGGGAAGTGGAGTCACATAACACCAAAAATCTCTAAGGTAGGAGAAAAAACCTTCCTGGATCTTCCCCGCCCCCCCCTCCCCTTTCCAAGAGAAAACATGGAATCATTTTTAAATTCAGAGGGATTTTGAGACTGAGCTTTAAAATCCTAGGGTATATGTGTGAAATAATCTACCAACTAAAAGCTATGGGTTGGTCATCTGACCTACAACCCCTGCTACTCTGATACTCTCCAGTGTGTAGTAGTATATGATTCATATGCACTTATTTCTGACTGTGTTCATCTTCGAAATAATCACTTCATTCTAGATAAATGTATTCAGCGGTATGACTACTCCATCCATCATATTAGGTAGGGTTGTGCAGCTGAATGCAGCTCTATTCCAAATAATGATGGTCTCTAATATTTTCCTGAAAATGTGGGTAATTTATTATCTTAGGCTAATTATGCCCAATACGGCTGCAGGCTGACATTTATTGCAAGAGGTGGGCTGGAGGGAGCCAGGAGGTATTGCGTTGTCACTGGAGCAGTTTCTGAGAAGGAATTTAGCTGCTTGTCCAGCATTTCTGTCAGAGCTCTGGGAAGTGTTTCCATCCCCACAGTCTTCTGGATGTGCTCGCTTCTCCCCTGTTTCAGGCAGGATTGATGTTTACTCATAGGTCTCCTTGGTAGGGGGTCACAAAGGCTCCCTCTCTCCCCATACCAGCTCCTGGGCACAGAGAAGCAGCACAGTCATTTTGTTTCAATGGCAGGCACCTTCCCACCTATATCAGCCTCAACAGTGGTTGGATTTGCAGGACACAGATTCCCTCACCCACGGTCTTGGGTTTTTTTTGGTCAAAGTGGCAGCTTCCAACAATTTCTCCTCACCATCTGTGAATTCACAGACAGGGGATGCAAAGCAGTAAAATCCTGGTTTACAGCCATCTGCTTCTCATCTGGGACAAATACAGCTCTCTCTGCCTGCCCAGGAAAACTCGGACTCAGAAACCTCCTTCAAGATGTGGTCTCCTAGGCAGAAAGAAGAAATGTCACACAGTCTTTCTATTGTAACATAACTGTTTCTTCTAGCTGTTTCTCTCTTCTATTGCTACGTTTTACTCAGAAATTAATAGCAGAGGAAAACATCCTTTTAACTGCTGTGCAATATGTTTTTATTCACCTTGGGAATTACTCCAGGATAACTCTATCCACTTCAGATCAATGACAATTTTTTGTTGACATCAATGGGAATGAACACTACCTTTTTCTTTTTTGTTTTTAATATCTATGTGTGAAATAGCTCAGTTCTCTGAATTCTTCTTTAATCCTCATTTTATAACGTTTACACTTCTTTTTGTGAGCATCTTGCCACAGTGACCAAAATATCACTAAGAATTTTATCAGAGCCTTCCCATAATTTTAAAAACTTCTTCTAGGTCACATCTGTGGCTGTTATTTTCCAGGGAGAATAACTCACCTGCCTTAACTTTTTCTTACAATTTAGATTTTAGAGACCTGATATTATCTTTGTTGCCCTATGGTACATCCTTTACAAAGCAGTCTTGTGCTTCCTGTATTGCAGCTCCCAGCCTTGCAAACAGGTCTCTGTAAGCTCCATACGGGTTATATTATTAAAAATCTTCTTATATAGAGAGCGTACCATCTCTTGTTTACTGCTGTATCCCCTTGTTAATACCACTTGCTGTTTGCCTCTCTGCTTGCTGCTGTGCATGAGGTTGATGGTTTCAGTGATTTTTCTGCAATAACTCCCCACACCAACCAGCTGGGGTAGGGTGCTTTGCCCGGGAAGGAACTCGGCCATTTCACCAGCAGGGAATTTATGCTGGGTTGTCCTGGGAAATAGGAAAAGCATATTAGTCATAGTGCTTTGTGAAAATATTACTGTTAGTGAAAGCAATTGCTACAGAGTATGTAATGATTCCAGACTTTGAAATTATGTTTGGGGGCAGGGAATAAAAATACATCAATTCAGTGATTCATTTTGACAAAAACAAAACTGTAGAAAGCTTTTTGCATTATTGTTGGCTTTAGAGCTATTCACAAGCAGCAATAACAACAGTAGAGTACACATCTGCTTTATTACAAGTGTTTGATTTTGAGATTCAGATAAGGTGAACAATCAAGAGAGCAGAGAGCATCCTCTGGTCCGTCAAATTGGAGAGACATTCAGACAACTAGACAGTGATTTCTGGGCCAGTGATTAATTTTCTGAGAGTTTAGGCAGAACTGTTTGTTTCTTAATTATTTTTGAAGACAAAAATAAGCTTGGGATTTATAAGCAGTTTGCATGTTTCTTTGGGGTGGATTAGGAGGAGTGTTTCTCCTTGTATTAATTTGTACTGGGAAACAAAAAGCAGAATCACTTTCTAGCCCGGTTAGGTGTGTTCATCTAATTATTGGAGTTTAAAGAGTTCACTGTTATACACAGGATTTACTGGAGTGCCTGTGGTCCAGCACCATGTTTGCATATGTCTTCCCAAACAAGTCAGTAACTCACTGCTGGTGGGGCTGCCAGCAGTACCTTCACCTCTCCACCTTTGATGGATCGTAAAAAACAGACAAGTCTCTGTGTAAACAGGGTAAACTTATTTTCAGCACAATTACAGAAAGTGTGATTGAGATGAGGTAAAGTTTAGAGAGGTGAAGAAGAAACTATGAAGAGCTCAGATATGGTCACAGTGTTAAAAACAACCCTCTCAGATTATTTCCGCTTTCTTCAGACCACAGAAGACACATGCTTACCATCAAGCAATACTTTTCACCTTGATTGACTAAGCTCTCAGAGGAGGAAGGAAAGCACAAGCATTTGCAACTTATTAGGTGACTTTTGTGGTACAAGAAGTGCTACTTTGAATGACTTAAAATCATAGCAAGATGAAGGAGCTTTACCCAGGCCAGATAAAAGGGAGAAGGAATTAGCTGAATGAAGAAAGAGGTATATCAGTGAACACATAATTATAATTATCATATTCATATTGTATAATTGTCATACATGAGTGTGAAGTCCAGCACTCAGGCATTGATTTGAGGCAGTGTCCATTGATGCACTCATTAGCTGGTGCCACACATGTGAGACCACGTAACATGGCCTTTGGTGTGCACTATTAGCTGTAGATAATGTTACTTCTAGATATGATGGAGGGATCAAGTAATTTGTTTTGAAAACACTTCATACCTAGCAGTTTTAAGTTTTCCTTTTTCACTCATAACCAGTTTCATTAGCCTACAATTTATCTCCAAATTTTAGGTGAGCACCAAGTGCAAGTCTTTGGAGGATGAGTGG
The DNA here is from genome assembly GCA_025345505.1 of Todiramphus chloris collaris. Classification (NCBI taxonomy): domain Eukaryota; kingdom Metazoa; phylum Chordata; class Aves; order Coraciiformes; family Alcedinidae; genus Todiramphus; species Todiramphus chloris. The sequence continues at coordinate 19,130,357 of JANVCC010000022.1, forward strand.
GAAGATGTACAACTACATCAGGGGTGGGCAGCCAAGTTATACACGGCTCTTTGATTTCAAAAATGCAGGTTCAGATGCAGCCTGGGAGGGCATGTCAACCTGGCACTGGGGGAGGAGGTGAAAGGGCAGTGTGGTGAGGACACTGCAGTTTTGGAGGGAGATGTGCAATATTCTGAGAGCTGGTGCAGCCCCAAACAGTGTCTGTTTGTCTCACTGTATGGTTCATTTTTTGATTCTTGATCATCAGTGAAATACACGATTGTAAATCAGTTTGCACTTAAAATCCTTTCAGAAACGTTGAAATGCTTGTATAAATGTGTCATTTTGACATGATCCGAAGTACTGCCCCCAAACAGTCAACAGATTTCTATTAAACCATACTGTGCAGTAGTTTAAAAACATTTCTGCCTGTTTTGAAAAGTAGTACGTTTTGTTTCCTATTCTTGTCATGCTACTTCAAACTGCAAAAGAGAGAGGTTTTAGTAATGTGTATGAGTTTATTGATACAGAACTTAAAATTTGTCATTAAGGCTTGAAAAGGTGATAGAAGATGAGAGGCAGGATCCTTTCTATCAGTTGCCAGACCCAGGAATTCTGTGGTAGCTGTGGGTATTGTGTTTCACCAGAGCTACTGTGCTATCCTCTCCAGTACGTCTGCAGAGGGATGTGACTCATAGCTGTTATTGCTGATCCTGAGCAAATTATCAGCTGATTAATTAGAAAAATATTATTGTCAGCATACTATTGAAGACTGAGCTATTAGAAAACATTATTATTAACTGCTCCTTTACATTGCAGCAACATTAGTCTTTCAAACCAGGCCTTCCTGCTTGTCCCAGAAAGTTTTCAGTCCGCTACTAAGTTTATGCCTTGAAGACCCTACAGAAGGAAGGTAAGGTAAGAAACATACACCAGCTCTGTAAGCTTTGTTTTGGGCTTCCCAAAGCTAAGCTTGTGTGAGCTAAGACATAAGTAGGGTTTTATTTTTGTTTTGTCCTCATCCCCCTCCTGCCACTACTCTCCTTGTCTTTGTTTCTAAATTGTGGGGAAAAACACCACAAGATGCCTGGTTGTAAGTTAGCTGTGAAATAGATATATATTTTTTATAACTCCTTTTGGCCTCTATGTTATTTAAAAGGTATAAGAAAAACAACAGTAACCATTAGACTTCCTGCCATTCTGTCAAATTTTACTTTTTACTTGGTCAAATATTCCCTAAGTGCAATGTGAAATATAATTATTTCTTTTTCCGTGTATCTGCTGAAACCATTGGAAATATAACCAACAACAGAACTTCTCTGAAAAGATCCAGATTAAAAATACTCATTTATAGTAATTGCACTGAGTTGACCGGCAGGAAAACTGCTCAGCTACTGGCAAGTAACTCCTTTTCTGTGCCTACCTCCAAATTCTAGGAGTTCAGTATTGCTCCTCTCTGCATGCTGTTATGTAAAAGGCTATTAAGGAAACCATTGTTAATGCGGGTAAACTAAAACCCAGTTAGACATACACAAACTGCAAATGTGATAAAACCAGAGTAAATCTGGTTTTAGGGAACATTGTCTTCTAAGAATTATACAGAGAAATAACCTACTTGGGTTTTTGCTAATTTAATTAATTGATTAGTTAATTAGATATCCATAGGAAGGTGCCACAAAACCAAAGCAAGAGAAAATAAAACCGAACAAACCAAGCAAAACCAGTTTACTGCAATCTCGCTTGAAAAAAAAAAATTTAATTTCATTGCCATTAAATAAAGAACATTTGTTTGTTTCCTCTGTTTAAATTCTGCTTCCTCCTTGTGAAACTGTTAATATGGTAGAGCCCTGCTCTGAAATTGCCTACAAACTCTTAAAAACATAGTTAATTACAGATAGCCCAATTTAAAATTTACAGCATTCTTGATTCAGAATGCATGGAAGGTGGTTTATGCTAACCAGCAAGAAGAAACACATTGTACTACTACTTTGCACTTGGAGATCAAGCAAGAAAGGCTCCTTCTGCTGACAATAAAAATGAGGCTCACTAAATACAACAGGGAAGAAAATACTAAAAAATTCTGGTGATAATATGGATGAAATCTGTGGATTAAATGCCTGTCCTGGTTATGGGTATTCGACTGCTACAGAGAGCAGTGCAGGGTCTTGCAGGGATCAAAGTTTCAAAAAGGTCTGGGTAGGACAATTAAGAGTGCAGTGCTGTAAGCACATTATGTCATATTCTAACAGTATGTGCAAGTAACTTGCATCTAGAAGTGATTTATTTATGTAAGGCTTCAGAAATGTTCTGCAGGTTTGTTCCTAGGAGTGGTGTGGAGCTGGGCACACAAGCTGCAGGAAAACAGTTGGGAAGGCAGCAAGCTTGGACCATGCTCTGGATCTTTGGCAGGTGACCTGAGATGGATTTCTAAAATTCTACTCTGTAAAAGAAAGATTACCTATCTTTAATGCTTGTAGATGAAGAGCATTCTGTAGGTGTCAGATGCTACATACTAAATGCTTTAGTAGTACAGAGGTGTTGTGCAGACTGAAAAGAGAACAGCAGCATGGTGCTGTGGAAAGGTGAAGGATCTGGCAGACATTTTAGAGCACATTTCTATGAAGAAATTCAGGATCACAGAAAATTGTAGTGTCCAAAGACTTTGCTTTTGGTCTGAGATAATACTATATTAAAATATCATCTTAATTTCATTTACAATGTAAAATTGCTTAGCATTGCAACTTGGGAAAAATAACGTCATTTCTCTCTGCAACTCTTCCCGAGATTTGCAAACCAACCTGCAGCAGGCGTTGATAAGGAGTCAGGAGTGCAAGTCCTCTAAAGTCCCGCAGTGCTTGTGAGCATGGTGAGTTTTCCAGAAACCCATATGTACACCCTCAGAGAGTGGGGACCCATGATGAGGAATGGCATTTTCATGGGGTCCACACTGTCAAAAAGTCTATCAGAGCAGGATTGCTCCTGGGTGCGTGGGTTGCACAGAGCAAAGAAATGCTCTCCTCTCCTTACCACTCTGACCCATGCACAGTCTCATTTTCCTGTCCTCCCCTGGGAGGTTCAAGGAGACTCTCTCCAACCACAAGTAGCCACATCCAGATGCAAGGAGGAGATCCTGGAACTGCCAAGCCCCTCTGCCCTGTCCTAGCTCTGCTGTGTTCAGATCACCCTGAGATGCTGGAGGAGCACTGGGATGCACAAAAGGTGCCACTCAGTGAGACACGTGCAAGGTGCTGCACTCTGTAAGAGAGACTGGGATGTCTACAGCAAAAAAATATTGAGGCTGTGACTACGTGGAGGGACAGAAACTAGGACATTGAATGACTGCTGTTTGCTCTCCCGGGTATAAACAATTTTGGAGGGAGCTGTGTGTTGAGATGAAACCACCTGACGTTTTCTCTAGACCTCTCAGAAGCCCTGCTTAGGAAACAAAATGTAAAACACCCCTATCTTGTTGTATGCCATTTCCTAAGTGACAGCTGATTACATTTTAGGAATGTTTTCTCATTTTCTGAATTAAATCAGTTTGGCATTCTGTAGCAGACAGTACTCATTAACCTTTTAAGGATTGCCAAACTGGTTTGAAGCACTCAATGGAGAGAGGAGGGGAAAAAAAAAAAAAAAAAGAAAAGAAAAAGAGAAGAAACAAAACCCCTCTGTTAAACATAATTGTAATCTGATTCTCCTGAAGCAACAGGCAACAAAGATGAGGTCTTCTTGTGGTAATTTATCAAATGTGACACTGGTTTATATTATATTTGAGCAGTCTTGAAGAGGGTACAAAATGTGAACCAAACTCATGACATATAGTATGAATGGCATTTGTTGTCTTATCAAACTTTGATGTTTAGCATGATAATAATTTTCATAATTAATGAGTCCATATAACTTTTCTAGACCATTGGGAAGAAGAAAATGGAAACCTGCTTTCTAAATCTTAGTAAGCACACACAGCAGAAACCAAGAGAATAAGGAGTTGCACGATCTCAAGCCACTACTGCTGATGAATTCAGGAACATGTAAGTAGAACTAAACAAAAAATTTAATTCAGTTCTGCAGGTTTTTGGCTTTGCTTACCTCCCCCAGCCCTCAAAATACATTGTAGATGGTGACTGGATGAGATCCAAGCCAAGACTATTGCTAAAAAGTTCTTATTGAGGTGGTGAGTGAGGGGAAATGTTTAAAAATGCTGATATTATATGTACACTTATGATGTTTGTGTGTCTGACCAATGTCTATGATGTTTATGGTCTCTGATTGCCTGCAATAACTATTAGTCTCTGATCCTTCAGCAGTGTGAAGTCTTTATAATACCTCAATTTTGGAGAGGTTCAGTAACAAACTAAAGCTACAGAAATTATTCTGTTACTTCATTTATATCTTATGTAAGTACCCTGTAAGCAGAAAATGTCTGTAGCCACCTCTCCTGGTAGTGTTGCTCTTCCACACAGGCAGCTACTCCATCACAAAATGACATCTGTGCATTTTTGGTGGGCTTTTAGGCAAGC
>JANVCC010000022.1:19139858-19564307 GCA_025345505.1 Todiramphus chloris collaris
GTCATACAGTTCCCCAGCAGCCATTGCCATGGGATGTAACCAGGGCATGGCACTTTCTCTGCAGAGCTCGTGGTTCCTCTCCTTTAGAAAATGTTTTCCCCATCCATTTTCTGTGTCCCCAAAACAAAATTCACTGGAGGTGTTAAGTGCTTTTGCTCCACATACAACTCATTATGCATCTCAATCCTCATTTCATAGCCGTGAATGGGAGAGTCCCAATACAGGTCCCATCTGAATCAGAGCATAAATGTATGGATAGTCTCAAATCCAGTCAGGAAGACTTGTAGAAACTCCTTTTAGGAACACAGGCAATGTGACTGCAGTTCTCAGCCTTCAGTGACCATGGTATAACAATTAGCTCCATTACCTGCAGTTGTACTCAAGGTAAGAGGGGGAGAAATATCACTTTGACAGATAGTTCGGAGAGTGATTTTTTTTTTTTTAGAGAAAACTGTTTCTGTTCAAGATTGAGATTACTGAAAAGTTGCTGGATGGATGTCGTTAAGTATGAAATAGCGTGACAGTAACAGTCTGTTGTGGCATCTGAAATCTGGACCACACTGTTCTTTTTCTCAAGGTCTAGGTTTTCAAAAGTGACTAGGAAGAAGGAAGAGTAAGAAAAGAGTTTGTGAGTCCCAGATAAAGCCTTTTTAGAAAGTGCTATGGATCTTCTCTCCAAAACTCATCTGAAGGGCTTCAGGTAAAAGAAGTTAAAATATGTGGTGTCTTGATAATTGTAGCACAGAGATTCAGCAGAAAAGTTAAGTCAAAGCAGGGAACGTGTGCTCCTTGGGTACCCGGTTGGTGAGGCTGTTAAGCAGTTTGTCCCTAGTATGACAGGCATGGAATATTAATATAAAATCTATCTTAAAATAAAAAAATACTTTAGCACAAAAGCTATGTAGGTATCTTAGCTCCACCAACCAATTATCACGTGTGACCAAGAGTGGGCTTAAGGGCTGAGGATGGGCAGAGCACTTCTCTGTGCCACCCTTTCCTGATGATCCACCCAGCCACAGAAGCTACTGATCTTGATGAGCTGGATATAATGCAAAATACATGAGTGTTTAGGGGTTTTTAATTTGCACCTTTTCAGAAGTTTTTCAGAAAAATCCCTCACATTTTCAAACACATTTCCATATCAGAACACTACTGGTCAATGTCTTGCACCTACCTGCTGAGTTCAACAGCTTGCAAGACTGAGACTTATCTATGGATATTACTTGAGGTATGTATGGTCCCAAATTAAGTAGTCAGTCATTGTACCATGCAGACTAATTGTTCAAAAGCCATTGGGAAGATCAGAGCTGAAATCTAAGGCACTGTAAAACCTGTCACCAAATGTAATTGGTGTTAAACGTTCTTGGGGTTTTGTGTGTTCCTATCCCATTTCGTGTATTCCCATCCCATTCCAAGAACAAATATCAGAAATGATTCTGTTCTGACCACTCAGCTCAAAAGGAATGCATGAGAAAGAATCTAATTTCTAACAGAAGAAAGTACTTGAATTTTTATTTCTAATTTTCCTGATACTTTTCATTTGTACTCTCAAACCCCCTGTAAATCTTCATGTTACTGACATGCTGAAAAATTAATACTAAAACCAACACAATTGTTTGAATTAGATTGTTTTATTCTGACCAAGCCTTCCTGATGTCTGTTACTCAAATATAAGTTGTAAAGGCAGATCCACAGCTGACAAACAGAATCAGTGCAACTACTCTACCAAACATTCGCCCTGCCTTGTAACAAACTTAGTTTTTCAAGGTTTTGCAGCAGTCAGGATTTAGTTCACACTGCAAGAACTGGAAATTTAATCTGTCTGCATGCAATTATGTCTGAGCCTCCAGAGTCTTGAGCAACAGGACTAGAAAAAGATGTTTTGGTTTTGCCCCATATTTAATATATTGTCTTTCCATTTGCAGTGCCATAACCATGAAAAGAGGTAGAGAGTATTTTCCCATTATTATCTGTGGGTAGTTCCTCCAGTGCAAGTATTGAATTCATGTTTCTTAATTTTTACAGGTATTGTAGCATAATGACAAATAGACATACTTCTACTGCTAATAAAAGGTAAGGAAATTTTGAGTCATAAAAAGAAAAAAAATTACATTTAAGTGACAGTAACAGAACTATAATTGCAAAAATTTTGCCATCATAGTAAGAAATGTAAATAATAGAATGTGGTCTACTCAAATAAGATGAAAGAATAAGCTTTATATTTAAAACAACATCATTCAATTTGTCATTTTTTAATGAATAGCTATATTTTAGTGAATGACTTCATGTAACAGCTATAGCTGCAAAAATGTAAGCTCTTTGAAGGACCTGACAAACAAGAAAAAGACAACTTTCTCAAAGTACTTGTGGGGCTTTTTTCAGTTCTTAGTTATGAGGAGAATTATTATTTTTATCTGAAGTGATATCCAAAAGTTCTGGTAAATAATTCATCACCTTCTAACAAATACATTATTTACACTGAGGTAACAAGGGTAAATAATAAGCAAGATGAACACATGATCAGAAGGGTGATCTTTCTGTTCTCTACACTGATATCCATAAGGTAGTATAGTATCAGGCAGATTCAGGTTACCTGATTCTAATTTGGTGTCCTGACTGAATCAGCGGTTCACCACCACAGGAGGCACTGGGGTGGCATCTTTCACTTCAGTACATATGGCACATAGGCCTGAACTGGAAGGTTTCATTTTGGAAAGTAAAATCTTTCTCCTACTAAAACCAATAGGAATGTCATCCCTGACTTAATGGGAACAACCTGCCATTGTGGATCTTGGACAGTTTCTTAACTGTTTGTGAAACTCGTGGGAGAAAAGGCTGACACGTACTTTTCCAGTCTTGTACCTTGGCTGAATCACCAGGAGAGACACAACCCTAAAAAGCAGAAATTTGCTATAATTTTTCATCTCAGTTGTCATTAAGACTTCATCTTCACTAAAATGAGATTTTCATACCCTATCCTCTTTCACTCCTTAATATATTTTTACTTTGCTGAAACTGTATTTTTAAAAATATATTAATTGATAGCATAGGAAAAGGAGATTTCTGCTTTCATACCTCCTTATAGGCAGTTTTATGAGATAGCCATACATGTATTTAGCATTGCTACCCATGCTGCTCTTTGTTATCTGCTAAGCAGAACGTTATTTTTCCAGCAACATATAAAGCAGGCAAATGGTTGCTCATCATCATTTTTTCAAGAATGTTTTTTATGTACAGTTCTCTCCTGGTTAATGGTTCCTTCTCTTGTCCATGATTTATCATTGTCAGGATTCTTTATATTTCCTTCTTATCCATTTTGCTAGAAATCCGACCATTTTAAAAGGACAGCCTGGATTTAATTAGCCTAGGCAGCATATTCTCAGGTAGGCTAAAGTCCATGTTATTTTGGAACATATAAGAGTATAACTTTCAGTGGTATGTTTTTGCTCCACTTCTTCCTCCTCCTGTCTTCCTTTTTTTAACACTTCTAAACTACTTTAAAGTAAGTATCAAAGGTATCCTGGGTAATTAGCCATTACAGTACTGTCACAGAGGCTTCTGCAGTCAATACAGAGATAATTTGGGCAATGGTGAATGACAGAGTTGTCCAGACTTTTGGGATAATCAAGGACACATCCAGCTGTACCAGACATCTGTCAGACCCATGAATCATTTCAGGTAGCTTTGCAATAGCCAGGCAACTTGAGCAAAGATAAACACTCCAGCAGCACATGGGAAAAATACCGCTCCTACCAGAAAACATTTGCCTGCTCAGTGCTGCAGGCCTATCGCTCAAAGCAGATGAGGTACTGCACACATCTTTCTGATTTTGTAAGGGGAACACATTTCTAACATCACCTACTGTAGTAAGATAACAACTGAAATAGCATACCCTGCACATGCACATACACAGTCATTAGAATTAATTACTGGGTCAGAAAGAGAGCAAGGGGAAAAGTTACGCAAAACCCTCAAAGACTGAAGTAATCTTGATAAATGCAATGAGCCCTCTTTCAAATAACGGTATTTGTACTGTTTACAGTGGCCTGAATTTACTAGTTGTACGTTTTCTACATTTTGCATACATAGAGTAATAGCCTCACCATAAGTGTGTATCAAGATTAATAAGGAGCTAGAAAAATCCCTTGTACTTCCCCATTGCTGTCACTTTTTTCATGTACTTGTATTGGAGAGTTCAAAGGAAATAAACCCAGTGCTGCACTTTGAGGTCTCAGAGAAAACCTGTGGATGAAGTCTGGAGTTGTGGGGCTTGGGCCTTGCTGTGCCAGTGTCACCAATGTGGCTGTGGGCAAGCTTCCTCCGGTCTCTGTGATCTGGATTCTCTCTCCAATTAGGCAGCCCTTCTGTGCAAAGCACACTGACATCTATCCGTTGGATTAAGTTATTCTCACTGCTTTGCAGGTGGGTGGGGATTGCTGCTTTGTCTGGCACATCAGCTCACATGGATGAGTTAAGATGAAGGGAAAATAGCTGGCAGGATGAGGTGAGCCAGTTTCCCTTCCCTGCTTGAGGTGACCACAGATTATGGAAGTGAGCAAAGACTAGCTCAACTCAAATTCAAACACTGCGGGTTTTGCTGCACTCCGCAGGCAGTGAAACTACATGAAATTGCTCCTCATAATTCCATAAAAATGCTAGAATTACACCATACAGTAAAGGATATGTCTTAACAACTATGAGGTATCTGTCATACAAATATTTACATAGACTTTGAAATGCCATTATTTGGACTGGTATTGAAATTGTTTGTGTTTTTTTCCTTTCTATCTTTTGTATGTCACTGGGTGGGAAAGAGTGTTATTAAGACCACAGGGCAGCGATGGAAAAGCCTTGCTAAGCTCCAGCCGAGAGTCCAAGAGTCTAAGAGAAAAGCAGCATTGGAGGAGGAGAGTCCTGAAGGCTGTCACTGGTGAACAGAGGGGTGGCATGGGAGGATGAGCTGGGCTGGGAGACACTGAAAGTAGTTGGTGATCTGACAAAATGCAGAGATTGATTTGCTGCAAGTGGTGTGAATACAGCAATTGCTTTTGGAAAGCAAGAGGAAGAATTACTGGTGAAACATCAGAGGTTGTGACTGACAGTTTGGTAGCTTTCCAGTGACAGACTAAGGGGTGTTGAAGTATTTGGGGAGAAAGAGAGGGCCCACCACAGAGAAAATGCCATGCCTTGAGGTTGCTTCTCATTTTGAAGATGAAGAATTGCATCTTGAAAAGTTGACAGAGATGTTGACAAACTGTTGCTGTGTCCTCTAAACTTGCATTTGCTTTTGTCCCCTGCTTGGGCCTTTTTTCTCTCTCACCACTCCCAGCTGCTGCTGCAGTTCAGGGCCATTATCACTTAGCTCTAAATCTGGAGTAATTCAGGAACCTGAACTCCTTTCTTAGCAATGAAGCAATTCCTCTCCTTTCTACACACAGGTATATTTCTCTGTTGTGATACCCAGTGTGGTAGATTTCCAGCTTCTAGAAATTCTTGTTCCTAGAGGATACTCAGGGCAATCAGGTACACTTCAGTAAAGCAAAGTACTTGAACCTGTGTACTCCCAACTGATTTCTGAGTTCTCCAGGCATCAGTTGCTTCTGGTTCTGTACTGACCTACAGTGTCTATAGCTCCAGTTCCTAATTCATAATGCATTACAGACAATGTTTGAATATAATGTTTTTTTCACAAGTTTTTGCCTCAGTGGTTAAGTACTCAAACACACACACAAAATACCATATTCACTTTTCTTTTTGTATCATGGTGCTTTTTCAGGTTTGCAATTATGTGTGCCAGTGGAAAATGACGTAGCTTAGTGATTGCAGCATCTTCCAGTTGTGTTGACTCCGTAATGTCACCATTTGCATTGCTAAATGATTTGATCACTGATAAGAGGGAGTAGTTATGGACTGGAAAAGGCAGCAATAACAGTCCCGTCACTATTTGATTTGTAGGTTATTTCTGCTATTTCAATTCCAAGCTTATGCTGAGAAAGATGCTGATGAGTTCAAATATCTGCTTGAGGATTTGATTTATTGTGAAATTCTTTTTAGCATCTCATAGCAGCAATCTCTTCAGACTGTCACCTACCCTGTCTTCCCTCAAGCTTTCTTATGGAACTGTTCAGACCTTTTTTGCTTTAAAATATTCTCTATCTAGTTAATTGTAATTCATTTTCCCTGTGATATTCTTCAAGCATTTGCAGCTTGTGCAGACCTCCAGAACCAGAATTCTCCCTGCAGCCAAAAGCCCTGAGCATGTTCATTATTTCTGTGCTGAAAGCACTTCAGTAATTTCGCTGTGTTGCAGCAGGGAACCTTTAACTTTATTTGCTTTTATACCTGGCTTTGCACAGTTGTGTTCATTCATAAATGTGAAAACTCACTTCTCTTACTTCCTAAAGTGTACATATAATTCTTCCACTGGAAAAACTATGCAAACTGTGTGGTTTTTTTTGGCTTTTTATGCAAAGTACCTCTCTTAAAGACACTGTTATCATATGATATGTTCTCTAGGGCTGTTGCTGTTTCCTATTCTTGTTTGATTTCAAACAAGGTCAATGGGTCAGACCCTTTGGACTGGCAGAGCCCTGTCAAGTATAAATAGCAATAGTCCTGAGGATCATATTGCCACAGGATATCCTGGAGGACAAAATTTAGAATGAATTTTAAAAGTGCTTAGAAAAAAATCGTTGATACTTGAGCAATATGTTAATTCTTAAATGAAGTGTTGCAGAGAAAACATTCAATACAATAAGTCCATAAACAGATTATTACCGGAAACTAGGTTAATATAGCTGAGGAAATATTACTCTCCCATATCTTATATTTTGTACTCTCTTCCTAAAGAACCAAAGCTGTTGGAGAAGTAGAGACAGGTGGACATCTTTCCTAAGCAATGCCTGTGGCCTTTGGATCCTTGTAAGATCATTTTCAGAAAAAGTCTGATGAAAGACACCTTAAATCTGACCCAAAGTATCCTAAAATTTTACAAGAGTTGCTACAACAATATGTCTTCTCGGAGCATGGGCAGTTGAGTTACTTCATCTGCAGCAACAGAGGAGTCTGAATAATAGAACTGCCCCTCCTAGTCATAATGTGATCTCTCATCAAGAACAGGTTCAGAGGTCCCCAGGAAATGAGAGACTGTGCCTCCTTAGAGTTACAGTAATCTCTAACCCATCAGCACATGGGCAAGAATCTGACCATGCACCTTTAGCTCATTTAAATCACATAAAGACTTAACCATCTACTATTGCTTTTTCATAATCTGCTTTAATTGTCATTGATTTGTATGTTCAGGAAGTGCCCTGAGCTGACTGAAATGTTTCGTGTGCATTTGCAGCTGACCACCTGCTCTGCAGTCCTCAAAACATTCTACTCACGGTCCCTGCTGAAAGCTTTTCCTGGGCAACACCTCTGTGTTTTCCAGGCAGGGTTTTGCTTGCAGTGCAAGGATTACACAAGGCAGGTCCCTTCTGCACGTGTGTTCGTCTGTCATGATGTTATCACCTTCCTGACTTCCATTCTCCAAGGTCATCTGTGCTTATAGAAACAAGTAAACGTATTGTAACAAGACAAACTGGCGAACAGTTATTTAATCAATTATACAGGGAAAGATTTATTACTGAGAACAATCTAGATAACAATGCCATCAGGAAACCATTTAACACGTGCAACTATATTTCATATTCTACACCTTGAAAATTTCCATTTTAATTTCCAGTTAATTTGCTGGGCATTTGAACAATACACAATTAGATGTTTAAGAAGAAATTTGCTGTGTTTTAACCTTTATTTGGTACTTGGTAGATTTAATATACAAGATAAGTTCACTGGACAACATCTCCATGAAAATAAAGGATGGATCAAAAGGACAGCAAGGTTGGTTTCTGCTAAATGTCACATGTCATGGTGACCAGGTGTATATTAAGCTGATTGAGCATACTTCCGCCACCCAGGAAAGAAGGGTCATTGTTCCTGCTATGTCTTTAGTAAGGAAAAAGCCCTGCACAATGCAGGCAGACTGCAGCAAAGCTGTAAACAAGACAAGAAAATGGGTACTTTAGTTCTGTGAAATGGTTAGGACTTACTCTGAGTAAGCAGAGGCACTACTGGGCATTTTAATAAGACTGGATCTTCGTGATTACCCATAGACATCCCAGTGTCCCCCTGTGGTCACAGCCAATTCTTCACTTGGGGTAGCTGTGGTGGGATCAGCTGGTTTGTGTCTCCATGTGCAGGGACTGATCTGAAACATGAGTTGAAGGTTTGAGAGCAGATTGCAAATACACCAGTAAGTGGGACCAAAGGTAGCTCACATCTCAAGAGGGAGCGTGACTGCCATCATCTTCTGTGGTAGCAGAAAATCTCAGTAGATATTTGAGATTACTACTGAAGTCCACAGCAAATACTAATTAATGGAGCTTGATTTTATTTCTGCCGGTACTGGCAAGATAACATAAGAAGAGAAACACTAAGGACAGAGAAAATTTAATGAAATTTTTGACAAAGTATCTCTTAAAAAGTGATGGTTCCTCTTACAATGAAGAAACCAGAAGCACAAGTATAGAATATATAATGTCTGATTATATAGCAGAAAAAGATCTTGTATTTCATTTGTACAGAGAAATTTTTAAATATGAGCGGAAAAATCTGCAGCTACGGAAACAGAAAAACAGCAGACATGGTTGTGTAGGAGTTTTTCTCAGGAGAATATTTTTGAAAAAGGAGAGAGAAACATCTCTCAGGGATGATCAGGAGCAGTAACATCCAACATTTTGCCATTTTTACAAATCTTCGTTGCCTGATAGAAGTACAGACACTCATGGAGTGGAGATAACTTGCTGATAAAACAGCTTACATGTCTTTGCTCCTCTTGCAGGTGGTGTCTGGGTTCTCAGGGATCAGCACTACAAAAGCCTAAGTTTAAACACAGTTGTAGCTAATTGTGGTAGGGCCTCAGTGCAGGGGAGCAGGATTAGGGGAATGTGTTTAGCCTCTCTCATGTATGTGATTTTATAAATGATCTCTATTATTGCATCTACCTATCAGCCCTAAATGCTGTCGGTGGCAGCAAAAAAATCCTACCAAACTTGTGTGGTCCAAGTCCTCATTGCTATAGGAAATCCTGCAGGAGAGCTTAAGGAGAGGAAACTTCACACTAGAACTATGTTATGTTACAGACTGGGAGGAGACTTGGCAGGTGGAAAGTTCTACCTTTCCAGTACCTTCCAAGATAAGGTTTGCAGGAGGTCTCCAGAAGGCAAAAAGAGGGGGTGGCAGAGGCTGCTGACACTGTTTTTATTTTCACGCAAAATACTAAACAGATAGGGTTTGCAATGTAATGGATTCATGCATCAAACAACTACCTACACCTTTGCGTTCCACTTGAAACACAGTGGTGATGTACAAAGGCAAATCCATAAATTTAGCAGATGGAGCTGCCTGAGAATTGGGAAAACGTTACTTAAAACAATCTCTTTTTGTTCGGAGATGTAATTGATATTTTTCTAACGTCTCTAATAGAGACTAGTGGACCTCAAAAACACTAGTCCAATGAACCTAAGGAAAAAATACTACTTTGCAGAGCGTTTTCTGTGATTAACTAATCAAAGTAGTGCTGTGGCTCATCATGTAAGCTCAAAAGGTTTGACAGTTCAGAGCTGTTGTTCAGATCTATGAAAATTACAATGGATTAATGTTGTTGTCCTTGCATGGCCTGCCAAGAACAGGCAATTCAGACTTCCCTAAGAGGAAGTAAGTATTCATGGCTAATCTTCAGTTTATGAAGCATTTGGGAAAAGTGTCTATACCTGTCTTTTGTTCTCTTCCATTTATTTATTTTTTTAATAATTTTATTTTGGTAATAGAGATAGTGACTTCTCTATGGGCCATATTGGACACATAACTCAAAGCTGCCTCATGGGTTTTAACTTTTAAGTTGTACTGGCTTATATCAGGCTAAAAGAGGTTCTAGTTACCCACGTCCCACAGCAAGGCTTACAATGTTTACTAGAGCTATCATAAAACATGTAGATTCCCAAATTTCATTACTTTGCTAGATAATCAAGTACTTCAGGTGCAGTGTCAAATGATGCCAGTATCACCTGACCCTTCCCACTGGCATGAGTTGAAAGTTACTGTTGCTCAAATTCTATGGAGATTAGGGGCAGGGGACACAAAACAAATACAAAACACCACCACCAGCTCAAAATAGAGAGTTATCACAAGTTTTAAGATTAGCTTCATTTTTAAGTCCTGGAGCACAGTTTGTGGGTGAAGTAGAGGGTTCCTTATAGCCAGAAAAATTAGAATTTCAAAGAATCTCTTTGCAGAAATTGCCAATAAGTTACAGAAAGTAAATAGATTTTATTTAACTAGGGCAGACCAGGAGCACCATGGGCATGTTCAAAGGAGGGATTTGAATCTTAATCTATATTTGTCCATCAGTAGGGCATGGAAAATAGATAACATTAATTTACACTGAAGGAGGACTTACTGAATTTATACACTGCTTTGGCATGCATTTTCATAAGTTCTTATTCCCAATGTAACCCCTCCTATGAAGGTTACTGATAACACCCAACAAGATATTGCATTTCTTTGAAATTTTCTTTGAAATTTCTTTGAAATGCAATTGAGTTTTTGAATTTCTAGACATTTGTAACATGCAAAATTCTCTCAAAATATAGTCTCTAGGTGATCATCTTCTTGGAACAGCAGTCACCTGTTTTCTATCTGGAAAAGCCTGTTGATTTTTACAGAATGCCATCAACTGGAATATAGAGTACCTGCAACAAATTATTTTGGGAATGAGCAACCAATGAGAAATTGTTTCCTTACGTTATAGTACAATTACCTCCAATAATGAATATATTCAAGGAGACAGTTGTCTATTTATAGATCATGAACCGAAAAAGACCTAAATCATATTACTACAAATTATTAGTATACTACAGCATCTGGCTTTACTATTTCATTGTGATGTTCCAAATATAATTTATAGAGTTATGTGAGAAAATTATATAGACAATATACAAATTCTAAATTCTATAGGCCAATTTTGTATCAGAGAAAGCATGTTAATGCTTCCCCCCACCATATAGATTGAAATAAAGCTATCCCCTCTCTGTTCTTTTTACTGTAAGCTAAAGACCAAGCTAAGAAAAGAAGATGTTAGAAGATCCTCTAGGAAAGATATCTTACTTCAGGTTATAGGTCTCTGAGCAATGGTCTGACATTTTCAGTAGAGCCCTCCCCTCCTGGTGAGGCTATTTCTAGGCTGGCCTACCAAGTCCATCAAATACAGTAAACTTGGATCTTTCTTTCATGCAAAAATCATATATGAGCCTGCTTCTTCCAGAGGCACTCATCCTGAAATTTATGTGTGTCCCCAAATTTACAAGTAAAGAATATGTTCACTTGTAAACATGTAGTTGTATGTTTGCATTTGTAAGAATCTGCCTCTGTAGGCTTCACTTAGCATGGTGACCATTTTAAGCCGTGTATAATTAATCTGCCATGGAAATTAGTTGTTTATTTATTACTTAAGTATGGCTTTTATTAAAACTACTTTGTAAAAACCTAATTGCTGCTATAGTAATATAGCATAACAGTCCCTCACATAAATACATGATTATTATGTACAGTCACTTATCTGTGAAGGAGCTCTGCTACTACTTTCCTTAATTAAGGATACAAAGGGCTCCTTCATCTTTGCATATTCCCTAGCTAGGACATTGATACTCATTATTTCCTAAGTCCAAACACTGAAACTGTGTCAAGAATGCATCTATCACCAGATGGGTACTTATAGTCAGCGGAAATTTCAACCGCGTCAGCAAATTCAGCAATTTGCAATTTCTGTATGTTTGACGTGTTTTTATTGGTGAAGATCACTTTCAAATACCAAGATCATGAGAATGATTCCTCGGTTAGTCTCCTCAGTAGTTGAATGTAATGACAGTAATTAACAGCCTGTGATTAGCAGCCACTCCAGAAAGTCTTTGAATGTTAATTTGCTTCAACTAATATGCAGCACTTCTGTGTAATGAGATCTATGCTATAGGTTCACAGTGAAAGCAAATTATTTTCCAGCATTTAATCATACAAATGATTCTCAGTTAATCACTTGAATAGTAAACCTCAATGTTCTAATAAGTGACATTTGTTTTTCTGTCATCTGATTTATTACAAATATAGGGGATGGTATGGTATATCGAGCACTGCTGCTTCAAAAAAGGTCATGAACACACATAGGATGTTTCTGTGGATCACATTGTAACCACAGTGATCTCATTTTATCTTTTCAAAGCAAGGTATCTTCAGCTTTCCTTTTTTTTCTTTTTCCTTTATCCTCTTGTTTTCCTTGGGGTGACTTTCTATATGGCACCCGAAGTGTTACAGCTGAACTGCGTTTCCTCCTTTTCACACTGTAGATTCCCAGGAAAACTAAACCAGTTGCACTTCAGTGCACTCGAAGAGGGTTGAAAGGAAGCAAGACAGAATGAGCTCAGATTGCCAGTGGACTGGAGAGACCATGAGAAAACCACAGCAGCATTGGGAAGTACCCATGTGAATTGCTGCATTCCTTTTTGTGTTTTACATCTGCACAAGCTAACTGCATTCTTTGCTGTTAAGAATGACCAAATTATGCCCTAGGTGGAGAAGTCAAACATGTTATAAAAAAATATGTTTATTACATGAGTGTAAACTTGAGAGAAAATGATTTCTCTGTTCTTCCAGCTGTTTGGGCAAATATGCATTGTGAGCAGTGATACTACAGACTGCTTTCCTCCAAAACTGTATTTCACATCAGGACTGCAGCCTTCCTGGTGCCATGAGACGCACACAAAAAGTCTTCAGACAGCTGAGTACTGCAGAAGATACTTACATCCCTCAGAGAGAGAGTGTCAAAGTGAAAGGGGTTCCAACAACAGGAGAGAGGTAGTAGATGGTAATTTCCATCTCATTCAGTGGTATGAGCTCTGGGACTCATGGGCTGCTCGCTTTCTCTTTCTGGAAGTCCATATTGACCAGAGCCCTCTGCATCAGTATAGTTCCACTGTGAGCCCAGGGTCGCTCAGTGCGCTCCTCAGCCATTCTATCTTCTAGTTCAGTTCACAACTGGGAGAAAAAAAATAGAGGTAGATAATTTGAGAGAGGTATTTTGGGTTTATTTTAATCTTATTTTTAAAATTCAAGTTTTAAATATGTAAACAAATTCCGGTTTGTCCCTCCCTATACTGGATACTGTCTTTTCCTGGCAACCTTGCTCTAGTCCTCTTCTTACTGAGATCTTTTGCACGACAGGAACACAAGTAGCTTCACTTCAAAGTACTGCAGCAAAATAGAGTCCTGGAGTGAGTATAATAACACTCTTAGCTGGAGTCAAGACATGCAGTAGCCCTAAATGCCTTAAGCGATCTCCCCAATTTACTGTTATTTGGCTTTTGGATGAAATTTTCTCCCTGGGAACTGAGATCTTAAAAGCAAAGCATATGGTAACTACACGGACTCTTTTATTACACCAAACATCCTTGACATTGCACAGGAAACTTCATCTGACTCTCTGTGCAAAGTCTCTGTGCAGTGTCGAATGCCCTGCTAGGGAAAGGGGCGAGCAGAGCGCCCATAGCTAATTCTGCAAGCTGGCACCTGCCAACAGGGACAGGTTTGTCGCTTTTTTTAGCATCGTTCACCCAATGCAAGAAAGAGGGGATTTTGAAAGTCAGCATTCCTGCAGATAGGTAAAATGAAGGGGAATGGATTCTAATCTAATTGTAAATGCCCTGTTTTTAAAGCACTTCTTGTCAATAAATCCTTTCATTAACAGACATGCTGGCAGCCCACAGCACAGTCAAATCAGGAGTCCAACTCCAGTTGTGGTATCATATTTCCATCATTCACTGTGCAAAAACTTGTGGAAAGTTATACATTGAATTGGCCGATTTAAAAATTAGTTCAGTCTGCAGGAGCTTATTTTGGTAGAAATACTGAGAATTTCCCAGACTGTGGCATATTTTCACTGTTCTGCCTTTTATGTTGAACTTAACACCTAAAAGAGGACCTATTTAGAAACCTATCTAAAGGCTGAGGACAGGATTGAGAGTGGGAGATCTTGAGCCACAATTATGTTTTTGCAGCTGAGTTGCCTGTGTGGGCTTAAGCCAGTCATTTTTCAGTCATGTGATGAAGGAAATAATTCCTCTCCATCCCAGGGATGAATAATAGTGGTTAATAATTAGTTAATATTTTTAAACATTTGGAATTACCTACAAAGGTATAAGTACAATCCTTTTTCCCACAATATATTGCATCTATTACTATAAAGTCAGTCAGTTCTTGAGCTGGATTCTCTTTCTAACAGATTTCACCTTGTATTTTGGGTCACTCTTCCAGTTTTTTTCAAACTGCTATTAGTCACATGCAGGTAAGGTTCTTAGCTTTCTATTACTTTGCTGCCTCTCCAATCCTGAATCTCCTTCCATTGCTGTAATTTTGGCCATATGCAGACTATTATGTGCTCTCTGGATATTGAAAACTCGTATAGCTTATTAAACTGAGTCCTAGATCTGCTGGCTCACATTCAGGTTACTCAAGATTAAATATAACTCTTTAAAAAACAAAACCCAGTTTTGAAAGTAGTTTAGCTGATACACTTTTCATTTCTTTCTTCTTTTCATTTGCTTCTTCTGCTCATCACTTTATTACAAGCATGCGGCTCCATCCACTTGTAGCAGCATTCCTCCAATGCTATCATGAGATTCACTAGTGATGTTCTGTAAATGCCAGCCAAAATCTATCTGCAAGAACATTTGCTCAACAGTGCAAAACTGATGTAATTACCAACCATCATCTTTTATCCTCCTGCTGGGGCAACTGCTCCAAAGCGTGACTTTTTGCCCTGAGCTAGCAAGATCCAGAATCTTGCTGTTATGTACAAATCCTGCCACAGGAAACTAACATGGCTTATACACAAATTCTAGCAGGATCTTTCAGCTACAAGAGGTAACAAACACCTGAGTGGCATGGGTCTTCTGGAGATACTGGAAATTGTCTCTGTTCTTATTCGCTGCTTCTGCTTCATACATTGTTGCTTTGTGGGATTATTTTTAATGGTTGAAAATGATTGTGCAAAAGAATTATTAAAAAAAAAGTGAAAAGGATGTTGCAGATGCTCAGATCTGACTGTAATAAAATTATAACAGGCTGTCATATATGTGTGTGTGTAAACAGATTATAGATACTAGGAGACGTATACTCTGCACATATAAAGGTTCACAATAAGGGTACACTGTATTTGCTTGTAGAGAAAACACAAGTTCACACCCTTTATGGTACTACTGGAGGATATATGTTGCACAAACCTTCAGTAGATAGCCTATAACTTTCAGCAGCTATTTTCTGATTATATACTGGTATCTTCCTCTCTGGGAATTGTTTTCAACATTGCAAACCTCCAAGAGCTTTCAATTAATTATGTTTTCCCTCTTAAGCAACCTGATAAAGAAATGCTTCCATTTTGCTTGTACTATAGAACTGACTTCCTGAGGAACCACCTACCCTGGTAGTAGGTTTCACATCCAACGCCTCTGGTTGCCTCTTCAGTCATCAAAAGTGTAATGTGCATCCACAGCATAAAGTTCTGACCACCTCAGGGCAGCAAAGATTATAATTGCAGGGTCATACATTTCTCAAATAACACTGAATTAACCTCATTCCTCATGTATTTCGAAGTGAATACATTTACAGACCTTCTGGGAAAGCACCCTGTCAGCATTGCCTGTCTAAAAATACACGCCTGTGGGACTCAAGTCAGGAGCTCCCTGTTCAGCTACCTCTCTGCTTGCTTCTGCATTTCCATGGCTTCCAGTCCCATGTTCCAGTTTCAGAGTGGGATGATTTCTGCATAACTGAGTCAGTCAGGGCTGTGCTAAAATGAGCTGTTTCCATAGCCAGATTTAGCAGTGTCCCAGACACAAAGGCATGGATTCCTTCTTGGGGATAGCAAAGGCACCTGAATATTGGTTCTAAGCAGCATTACTTGCGATATATTTCCAAGCAGAATGGTGGGTTTTACACAATCTCTGCTATATTCTGACCATGAGTTACTTACTCTTAATCAACCCATTCTTGGCATTAAGGTCAGCAGGGCTACACTGTGCTGCACCAGTGAAGAACTTAATTAAATGCTTCATCTGCAGTGGCACTTATACATCTCTTCACACAGTTGGCCCAGACTTTTTGTTAAACCTGTTGATATTTCTATTTCTCTGGACAGTCTTCCTATTGCTACATATCTGCACTTCATCATCCGAGGAAAGAAGCAATTGCGATGACAGAACTAGACCTTGTTATGCTGTGAGTAATATCACACAGGTCCAGCACTTCTGGAGGGAATCTTGAACATTGGTGCTTTATATACATGATAAACAAGGGGAATTTGGTTTGTATTTGAGATAATTTATGGTATAGCCTGCTTCATGTGTAGCTGCTGCTGTGCTGTTGTTTCACGCCAAGATTCATTACACATAATGGGTTACTAGCATCTCTGGGACTTCTTAGAAGATGTGTTAAAGAGCCCTAAAAGATAAGTATGCAGATTATAGCTTCCCATGTCTTTCATAAATGTTTTAGACATTTGGAAGGTGGCATTAAAATTTTAGCAAAGGGAACAGAAGGAAAGTATGGTACTAAGTATTTTCTTCTTCTTACTCATTTTTGGGGTCATGATTTTTCTGCTTATTGAAGCATAATTTGTCTGAAGTATATTTTGTTATTTGTTGATTAACAAAGGCCTAGAACAGTTATCATATCACTCAGTAAAAGCAGTGTCATGTAGCACTAAATATGTATTCCACATAACCCTGACTCCCTAAAATTTTCACATAAAATGGAGATAAGAGCCTATTGGACTAGAATGGTGATCTTCTAGATCCACTCAGCAATTCTTTTGTAGAGGGATGTATGATATGGGAAGGATAAGCTGGGAGAGTAGGCTGTAGATATCAGTACACTAAACAACACACAACCCAGTTACAGAGAGTGAGCTAAATTCCCAGCTGTAGTGCACCTACAGGTCTAATACGCAGTACTGGTGAGAGTTGCCTAAAAAGCAATTCTTCATTTTTCTATGCATAGCTCACTTGAAGCTTCACTTGTGTCAAATTTTGCAGATTCACAAGTACAAAACCAGAATAACACCAGTAAAACCCACAGCCTTGCTTTGGAGTGATACTATGACAGTGAGAAGTTTGTGTGGCAGCTAGCACCAATTCTTGTCTTTTCCCCAGTACCAGCTTACACCATCCTGAAGGAATCTGACACAAAGCGCTGCTGAAGGTGATGGAAGAGCACAGAACTGGAGACTGTAGGCTACCAGGATGCAGCATCCCCTGGCATCTGCATAGGACCCTGTTGTGACTAAGGAGAGTATTTTGGGGCTTGACACAGGGTCACTGGTGGATGGTGGGGTGGCGAAAAACAGGGTCACACAAGGAAAAACTGACAGAAGGATGGGAAGTCTTCATCTCCTCTGCTTCACTGAATGAAAAGAACATCATCAAGCCTAGCCTACACTGCTCTGTTGGCCCTCGTGTGCAGCTATGTGCAGCTTCCAAAGTCCATTTGTGTTTGGGTGAATTTCTTATCTGTGATCACCTGAACTCATTGTGTATGCAATGCTGTTGCTATTAATCCCTCTGGTATTCCCAGCTCCCTGGATTTTATTTGGGTTTAGAGCTAGGGGCTCTTAATTTTTAGAGTGAACCTTTGAGGTTTCAATACACTGCTCCTAATACAGGATTCAGCATTTATATTTTATTTAAAACATAGGGCTTGTTGCTAAACTACTTTTAACATTCTAATATACACATAAAATTTTTATGGCACTCTCTCTTCCTGAGAGATGTCTAAGGTATAAAACAATTTTTCAGGGAAAAGAAAAGGAAAAAAAGGCATGTAACAGCCCTGCTTTGCTTTAATTTTGGGTCCACAAAAGTCTCTTGCTATAAGTGAGTGATATCAGTGAGAACAGAAAATAACTCTCCAAGAACAAAGCACCAGAGCATTTTAAAAAGCAGCTTGTTTCTGTGCTGGCCTCAATACACTACCAAATTGGTCCCTTGCAGGCCACGGGGGTAAAGCTGCAAGAGGGTTGGAGTCAGAGACATCCTGGCCACCTCCCCTCAGTGTCACCCAGGTACATTTCTGCTGCCTTACTCACCTCAGTTGTGTCTAATGCTCTCTCCACACATCATTTTCCCCCTATTTCAATTTCACACCAAAACCAAGCACACCTTATCTAGAGGAGTTCCCAGAGATGGAGTGAAGTTCCATCCCAGCTGTGATGCAGGCTTTGGCACCAGTAGCAGCAGGCATACAAATACTGTGGTGGCAGAGAGACCCTAGGCTGGGACCCTTCAAAGGGCAGGGGAGATGTCCAGGCAGTCCTTACAGCACTGCTGGCCTTCCTGTTCAGCAAAGCAAGTGGGAAGCTATTATGTTCATGCCCAGGTAGCTGTAGGCAGCAAGAAGAGTGACAACTATAAGATGTGTAGGAATTGGACACTTCCTTTCTGTTGTGCCTTCTGGTACCGTGTGTCTGTTGGCACAGTGCCCTTTCCCTGAATCTATTATCAATGTAGTGTTACTGAACCTATCACAAATTCCATCTGGATGTCACCTTTGGGATCTATACCTGCGGTGTTCTGGGGTTCTATACCTGTGGTGCATCTGGGGTAAACAAAATGCTCTGTCCCTTAAAGGACATTGTATTGACTGGTCATTTTCCTTCTATACAGAAGTTCCTGCTTTACTGGGGAAATGGTGGTGTGTAACATTTCATCGACTGTCAACAGCTGGAATGTGCACCTACCAGGTCTTCATCACGAGTTTATCTGTGGTCAGCTACAAGAAGCTGAAGCTTTACTGAAAGTGAATCAAATGGAACCAGGTCCTATCTTAATGTTCAAAAGAGTTTGATTAGCTGTTTGTTCATATACTGAAATGTTTCAGATAGTTCTTCAGTGCTTACTTAATCATGCTTTTTATCCACTTTGATATACTATAGTAAAAACATTAATTATTATTCTTACTATTTTAATCTAGAAGAGTAAATAGCATGGGAAAGCTGCTTACAGTGTGTTTTCTATGGCTGAAATCAGGAATTACTGGAAATCTCATGTGAAGTTCAGCTTTTACGAGATTTCTAGATCAAAGTTATTTAGATACATTAAGTTGCAAGTTACAGATTTTTATATTAACAAAACCAGGCTGGCTGCATTTTGTCTGATTTGGTTTTTTGCTAGAAGAAAAAAAAATTGTACAGTTCTAATGCTTATAAATATGTGTGAATGAACACCCTCAAAATCCATATACAGATGAGATTTATAGAGTACAATTCAATACTGTTTTACAAAGCAATGAAAGTACTTGCCAATTCTCATGAAAAACATCAATATATTTTAGCTTTAATAATGAAAATGCTTAATAAATAAGATCCAGTTATCAGCTTCATGGATAATACAACACAAAACCTTTTTCATATACCTGTGCATTTCATCTTATTTTTGTCAATCTTCTTAGCTTGCTTTTGCTATTTGTCCAGTTTTTTGGGAGTTTTTTTCAACAATAGACCTTGGCTAATTGTTTTACTGCTTTTACTTTGAATTTCAGGAGGAGAAGTTTAATGTAGAAAGATTACTTATTTTTGTGAGCAAGTCTGGCAGGGAAATGGGTGTTGTTTGGTGCAGTGTTTTTTTGCATATAGTATGACATAACTGTTTTTATATCTCTTGGTTGAAAGATAATCTTGTCATCTACTGTCCTGGAAAGCTGTTGTCTTGCTATTTTCTTGTATTTACTCTGGAAACACAAAACAAAATTATAGCTAGGTGTAAACAGGTATAAAATCGTCCAGTTTATTTCAGTGTTTTCTCTCTTGTTTTATACTAGACCAGTAGCTTTAACATCAAACAAACTAGTACTTAACATCAAATGGTGATTCTTCAAGAATTATTTATTTTTTGAAGATGAGGTTGTCTTTTCCTTCATATCAGTTTTCATAGGGTAAAACAGCCCTAGGAGTGGGTATCGCTGATTCTATCTACTTTATGCATAATCTTCAGATGAACACAGAGAAGAGTTATTCCCCTTTGTTATAATCACCTCCCCCTTTGAAGAAACTCTTTCCATTTCATCCTTCTCTTCCAAGCTCTGAAGACGAGCTCATAATTCAACAGTGGCCAGATACCTCTATATGCTTATCTAAGTGCAAAGTATTTGGAGCAAATGTTGCAGCATGTGATTTGTGATGGATTTTAAAATGCACCCAGGTGCTGGAGCTGGCGCAGGAGGTGTTTGTTACTGCCCATTTAGCCAGGCACTGGCAGGACCCTTATTGACCCTCTGTGGGGTGCAGAAGGCCCATTTGTGGCAGCAGGAGCAGTCCCTGTTGTAAATAAGGGTCACATTCTTCCTTTCTTCCCCCCCCCCCCCCCCCCCCCTTCTTGTCTTGATGCTGTATTTGGGAGCATGGATTAAGTTGAGTCTTGTATTGGCTCACTCAGCTGGTGCCACTCTGCCTTCCCACAGCCAGAAGGACAAGGGGACAGGTCGTTTTCTGCTTTATTAAGAGATTTGAAGGTCAGAGCATCAAAATGGTAATTTCAATCAGAGCCAGTCTGGTTGCTCAGCAGACTAACAGAGCTACTGTAGGTTGTAGATCTTAATGCATGCAGAGACTGCGATCTAATTCTGAGCACTGCTTGTTGGGTCAGATCTGGTTGAGTCAAACTGCGATGCATCAGCCCATCAGGTCATTCCTGAGGCTGCCTCCTGCCTGGGTGGCAGCAAGTAAAATACAAAGAAGGAAGGGAGGAAATGGAGACCTTGCTTTGCTGAACAAGCACAAATCTCTGCATTACAGATTAGCACTTAGAAAATAATCCACTGTTGCCTTTAGTGTAATCTCAGCAGACATACTAAATTCAGTATTGAAGCCTTTACAGGTACTGTCAAGTACCAGACAAAGGCATTCCTGGCAAATGGATGGGAGTAGAAAGCAGGGACTGGAAGAAAGAGAATAGATTAATTTCTCATTGTCACTCAATCCTTGTAGTGCCAAATAGCATGACGTTGACTACAACAGGAGGCACTGTTATGAATTCACAGGTTTATCCAAAAAGGAGAGAGGAATTGGAATGTCTTGATTTCAGGTGTAAACATAAGATTTTATTCTGATAGTATAATAACTAATAAGGATTTGTAGGCACTTGAAGGAATAATACCCACATATGTTTGTTTTAAATATACTATTTAGAACCTTACTATAGCCTTCCCCTGATGCACAGGTCTGTGCCCAGCCCCAGCACACTAACAATAGCAGCAACAGCAATTATACAGCAACTGTAAGTGAGTAACATTTTTCACGGCACTGGAGGTACTGCATTAGAAGAAAAAACCCAAACAAACAAATTAGCAAAATGAAAGCACAGCACAGCACTTAATCACGTAGTTGTCTCATTTAAATCAGTGGGTCGACTCATTTTCGTATAATTATGCGTGTTTTTAAGATATGCTTGGTATGTCACAAGACTGTGTAATCTTATAATTGCAGCTATCCGTTTCCCTTATGTTTGCCCTACCTTTGGAGAAAGGACTGTTCTTTTGTTACTTACAACTTTTGTTGTAAGGTAGCTGGCATGGGGGGGTGCAGGCTTGCAACAAGAGCTAGTAAGAACTACAATAGAATACACAGTAAGAGAGTTTTAGTTTAAAAATAACTAATTTTGCTGAAGAGATGGTAAAATACGAAAGTTGCTTGGTCACAGTAATACTACAGCAACCTTACAGTAGAAAATGATAGGGTGGCAGGGTAAATGGCTTCTCACACTCTGCAAGTTGAAAGCAGTGGAAGACTGGCCAGGTAGGTGTAATTATAAGGAGAGAGCTCTGGCAGAGATGGGGGAGTGTAGGTGGTGGGAGAACAGTAGTAAAATTATGTGGTTTATGTTACTGGTGTCCTGTCTTTTATTTACTTTAGTCTGCTGGCAGGATGTTTCTCTGTAAACATTACCACAAAACACTTAAACAGGAATAAAAGTAACTTTTATTGAAGGAATTTAAAAGTAGTCTCTGGAAAACATGCAAGAACACCACATGGACTCCACATCTTCTTCAAAGTAGAGTGAACACAGCAGGGATCTGCTACTGTCACCAAAACCAAATCCAAAATGCACCTTTTAATATTTATATAATTGAAAGTACAAATCAAGGTTGCTGCCTGGAAGTGCTAACATTTCATGACAGCGAAAAAGTCAAACTCACATTTTCAAAGTGGTAATTGAATATGTAGCACCAAATTAAGCCTGTAGCTCTGTCATAATCCCACAACATCAGGACAATAGTGCTTACCACATATTGCAAAATACAACTTTCCATTCTTTAGACTAATTAGAGAGGCAGCCAGTAGCACCACTATGGTTCTGTCAGCATTTCCACAATAAACCCCCCTTTTCAGGGCTTTATAACTTGGCTGTAAAAAATTAGCTTCAGGCTGAAATGTGGCATGCCATGGTTCACCCCAGTAGTAAGTCAAGCTGTGCATGTGGTTACATGTGTGGTTTGTCAATTGTTTCCTAAATACAAATCTTTGTTAAAATTAGTTTTGCCGCTTCTTGTAAGACAAAACCCCATGTTTCAAATGAGCATAGTTACACTGTTTGGCAGTCTCTTGCAGCAAGTTCATTGTTAAAAGTATGAAGGTTTAAGTGAGAGGCATATAGCCTCATGATGCTTTTTTGTTTTAAATTAAATTATCTCAAGGGAAATTTGAAAGCAGGTTGTTGCACTTGCATGATGAACTTATTTCACAGGGTGTGATCCTGACTTCATGGAAGACATCAAGCAGCTTTGACAGAAAAAGGCCCCAAAAAAGCTGCTCACATGAGGCCACCGGTATTCAAATAGTCCCTGGAGCCCTTGGAACAGCTGTGCTAAAGTGAGGATCAGTGTCCTTCAAGCTGCAGGAGTGTCCAGGCCACTAAATACTCAGGTGGAGAAACCATCAGCGTC
Organism: Todiramphus chloris collaris; assembly: GCA_025345505.1. Classification (NCBI taxonomy): domain Eukaryota; kingdom Metazoa; phylum Chordata; class Aves; order Coraciiformes; family Alcedinidae; genus Todiramphus; species Todiramphus chloris. The sequence goes on from JANVCC010000022.1 coordinate 19,162,938, forward strand.
CCCCTCCCCTTTGCACATAGCACTGGCAACATCAGCCTTTCCTAGGCTTGTGCCACAGATCCAACTGGGGGATGTCTCCCAGTTGTGGATGGTAAACCACTGTTTGTTACGTTTCCACGTTATGGATGAGCACAGTGAACTGCTTCACAAGTATTCACATAGCCCATCTATATCCACAAATTTCAAATTGAATTGAGCAGCATAAATGATCTTACTGCAAATGTTCCTGTTTCAGCTTCACTGTGGCCTGTAGAAATGCTCAAGGAGTCAGGACACTATCATGCATCTGTAAACACTGAAACATGGAGAGAGAAGTGGTAGTATTAGAAAGGAAATCAGAAAGACTGGTAAGATGGGAAAATCTGACTCATTTTTCTTCAGGGGAGTCTTCCTCATTTTAATGCAGTTTAATTTTTTTGCATGTTTTGTTTTTTTAAATTTTTTTTCTAGTATTTTTAATAGTTTATTAAAAAGACAGGTAAAAAATGCAAGGTGCAGAAGCTAGCTTTGCTTCTTTGAAGGAAGCAAGTAAGGGAAATACTGAGAAAACACAAAGGAGATGGAAAATGTCATCAATATGCACTAACATATTCTCCAAATCATTCTTCAATATAACTGTCACAAAGAAAACTAACAATCCACATCCAGTATTCTTCGATCAATGAACAGTTGAAGATGAAAATTAATATTATAGAGTAGAATAACCAATTATAAGCCAATTCAAAAATCTATTCATCATGGACTCATTTTTGCAATGGGTGGATGAGATTTGAAAGGGAGAGAGAGCGAGTGAGTAAGCAGCACTGAGCCAACTCCTCAGCTTCCCAAGAACAGAGCTTTGTCACCATCCCAAAAAAAAGAGGTAATGGCTGATGAACAAGTGAGATATTTAGGCTCAGTCCATCTCCCTGAGCACAAGGAGTCAGCTAAGAGAACTGTCTCTCATGCAGAGGCAGTCTCAGGCTCCCCATCAGATCAGCAGAATTTTGTTCCAGCTTTAATTTTCTCCAAGAGTAGCTGCCAGGATATCCTTGAACACATAAACCCAATTAAGCCAAGCTAAACTGATCATTAGGCTTTCATGTATGTGACTGCTTGTATTTTATAAGGCTGTAGTCTACTTAAAAGTTTCACCTCCTGCAGCCACCCAAGGTTGACCCTGGGAGTCCACTAGAACAGCAGACAGAGGCTCCTAAATTTCTGGGAGAGTTTTTGAGTCTCTCACAATTACAGAGGCTGCCCAGACCACTGTGGCTCACATGAGGATTAGTCCAAATATCTTTTTACCCCTTCCAACCACTGAGTTAGTACCCTCTCTGAACAGCTGATGTGACCTAAAAGTGTCTAAGGGGGAAAGTGCATGAAGGGGGCATAGGAGACACACACATGCTTCTTCAGATACAAGCTGGATTCCATTTGTCACCGTGAGGATTTGTAAATTTTCTGATTCTTCTCCATTTGCAAAAATTACCACACTCGGGCTTTGATTGTGCAGTTTATTAGCATGTATTAGCACCTAGAAAGGCTGAGATAGTTGTTGTTCATCACGGAAAAGAGAAGGCTCCAGGGAGACCTTATGGTAACTTTCCAGTGCTTATAGGTGTTGATAAGAAAGATAAGGACAATCTTTTTAGCAAGGCTTGTTGTGACAGGACAAGGGGCAATAGCATTAAACTAAACGAGGGTAGATTTAGACTAGATATAAGGAAGAAATTTTTTACAATGAGGGTGGTGAAACACTGGCAGAGTTTGCCCAGAGAGGTAGAAGATACCCCACCCCTGGAAACATTCCATATCAGGTTGGATGGGGCTCTGAACACCCTGAACTAGTTAAAGATGTCCCTGCTCAATGTGGGGATGTTGGATGACATGACCTTTAAAGGTCCTTTTCAACTCAAACCATTCTATGTTTTCTAGTGGAAAACAAACACAACCTAGTGCTTAGCCTCTCCCTTTTCCTCCTTTCCAAACATACCTCTCCAGCTCAGTCCCAGCTTGTAAAGACAACTCACCTTCACACAAACAACTCTAGTCCTCCAGAGGGAAATACTGGCCCAGTAATCAGGCACTTTTTAAAATAAGCAAACTGAATCTGTTGAACTGAGAAGGTGTGCATCGCTTCCTAATCCTGCTGTTTTCCACTGACCCTACACAGCCAGCTTTGTGACCAAGTGATCAGAAGCCAGTTTCACTGCCTCAAGCTAAGAAACTAACTTCGGTTCTGCTCATCAGAGCTTTGTTTTCTTACAAGGTTAGTTCAGACTTGAATATGATGCAGGACTAGATGAGCAGTTACATTGGAAAACACCTAGAGGGATTTTGTAGATGGCTATGGGTCAACACCCCTGGCCACAGATACCCTCTATGCATGCCTGTCTTACTAGAACTCCTGTAAACATGAAGACAATCTCACTTTTTAAATGATGTATGCACTTCTTAATGCTTTAGCAGGTCTGCTGTGATAGTAATATCTCAGGTACAGTTTCAGAGGTATTGGCTCCCTTTGATTCCTGTTTGGCAGCCTGCGGGTTCAAATCCTGTTTTCTTAAAGTTGGGGATATGCTGATTACTAACCAAAGGCAGACAGGAACATGTGGCCCAAGTCCGTGGTAGAATGATGGAAAATTAAATGAAAGGAATGTCAAAACTTTATTCAGCAGATCCCGCTTGAAAAACAAATATTTTTAGATTCAACAATTAATGTAATATAATAGAGGAACATAATTTACAAATATCTTTTGTGGATTAAAAGGACTTTCAGGTCATCAATATCCATGCTATTGTACTGTCATAGCCTAGGACTGTGTGGCCTCTACAGCTTCATGCTCTGAATAAGTTCTTCACAGTATTTAAAGTATTTAAAGATATCCTTTGCCTATTTGGAATCCCTTTTTTCTATTTTATTGGAAAGACACTGACTCTTTTTTTCACTTCCCAGTGCCTGCTCATGTTTTTAATGAACAAGAACCTGAAGATTGCAGTTTTGGATTCTGTATTTCTGCAAGAATCTCCTCTATGCTTTCTGCAAGGTTGCACACAACCCGACTGAATGGGAACCCAAAGTCTGATGCCAGTGCCTTTTGTCTTCCTTTGCCCTCCTGTGATCTCAACAAAATTAAGATAGATCTTGGATGCATAACGCCGGCTACTAAAGAAAATACACATAGAGGGCTGAAATCAGAGGTGGCATAAGAGGTAAGTCAGAGCAGGTAACTGTATCATAAATTAGTCTGAATTAAATGACCAAAACTAAAGATGGAATCAGGTGTCATGAAAAAGGAAACATGGCAAATGATAGGACAAATTATATTACTTATTGCAGCTCAGCTTCCAATATTCATTAAATGTGTACCTCAGGCTGAACCTGACCCAACCTGACAAACACTGGATAGTTACACCACGACTTCTGCTACTGTCTGTGACTGGTCTTGCAATAAGGCAGGCTTGAAATAACTGGAGGGGAGAGTGGTAGTTTTTAAAATTTATGTTTGTATTTTAAAAAAATCTCATTCTTCATCAGAATCTAATTTTTTCAAAATAGCAAATATAGAGGATAGAAGTATATATTACTACCTATAAATAATATGAACATAGTTAATAATAGTGCCTACAGTGCTACACTTAGCTATTACTTCCCCAGCACATTTTAAACTAAAGCCAGCTTGGTGGTTTGTACCATTCTGACAGCCAACAGGAAAGAGCAGAGAACATCCCATCACAGTATTGGCACTCTTGCCTGCCTTTGCTGAAATCTTGCATGACTGCACTGTACCAATTGCATTGTCCAGAGGGTCATTACAAGTCTCTCTTGTCAATTCGTGTCCTCCAAAACCTTCCAGGTCGTGCTGGCAGGGAACAGAGTGACTCTGGCGAAGTCAGTGTTGTGCTAGTGATGAATTTGGCTCTTTGTAAGAAGAAACTGATATCCCTCTCCAGCAGGAAAATTTTATTTCCAATCCAATGACTCATACAAGTCTCCATATTTGAGTCTGAAGCTCTCAGTCTACCAATGAAGAGCTAAAGCTAAATTCTACAAAGCACCATAAAGAGGATGCCAGTTAAGATTAAGCTAAATGCCCTCTCCCATGTATGTTAATGCATTATGTACAGCTATCTGTGAAGCTAAAGGGATAGATAGAAAATAGGCTGGGAAGTAAAAGAAAATTAAGTTCATAGCAAAGGCTGTGTTTCCGCAACTGGAAAGCATTTAAAGATTGGGAATTGCCTCTTTCTTTAACGCATGTTTCCCTCCCAACTCTATCAGCCAACTTTCTGCTAACGCTTGCTCTGCTTTTAGTTATCAGCTTGGTTTTTTCATCTTGTTCATAGGAAAAGAAAGCAAGCAGACAAGAATGGAGAACTGAATTAGCTAAATATCTGGCAGTGTTTCATGAGAAGCATATCCTAGAGAGAAACAGTCTAGATAAGGTTCAACTTTTCTTTTTGCTTGCTTTAAGGACAGTTGTTTGTCAGATGTATGCATTGCAGTTTATGCATAAATGTAAACTTCCTCCCCCTAGTATCATCCCGTAAAGAAACAAATAATAATGGAAAAAAGTTTGAGGGAGATATTTGTAAATTATAAAAATTGTCTGCATCCACAGTAACATGTTTTGTATAAGGATTTTTAAAGAAGCTTTTTGATTTTCATGTGTAGGAAACATAAAATGCAATGATTGCTTTTTTTCATAACCAGTAACTATACAGATAGGTATGCTGGGATGGGGAGGGGCAAACAAACCTAAAGATGACAGATCTGTACAGAATGCTGTTAGTATGCCAGGTCTTATTACAGAGCAGTGGGAGGCCTTGTACACTACGTACCAGCTCTATAGGGACCTTCATATTTAAAACAAGATGAAAAAAATGTGATTTGAAAAACCCCTCATGGGCAGCCTTCAAAGGCACAGACAGGTTCTGACTGGATTAACATTTATTGACTGTTTAAGCCTGCTTTTTTGCTTCAGGACAGAGATACACGAGTTTAATTGCAGAGGCTGTTCTGCCAACTGATCACCAGAGTGGCAACCAAAGCTTTACTAATCGGTCCTTCATTAAAGAAAAGTCTCTATTACAAAACAAATTAAGCATGCTCTGATCCTAACCTACAGGTCCAATGGCATTACAACAAAGTTTAAGCTGTTAGAGCACTGAAAAACTTATTAAGGTTTAGCGCTGAGATAGCACTTTTGTATTGATTTTACAATACATAGGTATTATGATTTATGGAGTGCTAGTGTCACTCTAACAAGCTGAAGGACACACAATATCATCTCCAACATCATTAAAATTCAGAAGCCTCTAGAACTAACTCATCAACCACTGTTCATTGTCACAGACTATAGAGCTGTATTCCAGTTGGAAAATGCCCTAAGCTTTCTGGACAGTTGTCTTCCTGAATCATTTAATTAAAGAAAAGAAAAGACACACACACAAAAAAAAAAACCCAAACCCAAAAGCAAACAAAAAAAAACCCCACACCACAACAGATAAAAAGAGAGAATTCAAGCTACACATACGTTTTAAAAATGAATTATTTGTTAATATCTATTTCTTTCAATGGAATGGCACTATTACTCACTATCACCTATACCAAAATTAGGTTTTCTGCCTTCTGTTGCCTGAATACCAAAGCACTGGTATTAGGTCTATCGGCAATAGCTGGTGAATGGAAACGGAAAGTGGAATGCTTTAACACTCTAAGTGAAATCCATGGATTATGTTACCTTGTTCTGTATGCGGAATGTTTTATTTTATGGAAGTTTGGGTCCCCACCCTGTCCCAGACCAAAGGCATCCCTCCCTCCCTCCCTAGGGGCTGTTCTCACGCTTTACCCGTGGGGTGGAATAAAAAAAAAAAAAAAAGGAGAGAAACCCCGACACTCTCGGCATCCCGCTCCTTTTCAAAGCGCAGACATACAAAGCCCTCTGCGAACAGCCGCCCGTAGCCAGAAGCCGCAACTGCGGCAGCGGCTCCAGGCCCTGGCCCCCGGGCCCGGCCGCGGCCCGGCCCCGCCCCGCGCGGCGCGGGCAGTTCCGCGGTGCGCTGGAGCCCCCTCTCGGCGGCCGCCCGCAACGGCGGCCCGGGAGCCGCGGCCGGGGCCCGGGGCAGCGGGGGCCGCTCTGCTCGCCAAGCCTGAGCCACGGCAAGATAGCCAGCCGACAGCTCTCGGCTTTCTCTCTTAAATTTTGTTTTTTTTTTTTTTTCTTTTGAAGTGTACGCCCGCCGATCCCGTAGCGCAGCCGTCGAGCCTCTGCTGTTGCACCCGGGTTCTGAGCTAGTAATGCCAGGTTACTGTTTTTACAGTTGTCGCGGGCACGCATCGAGCAGAGGCGCAACTTTGCCTTTCTTCTAACGACATCGAAGAGCAGGAAATCCTCCTCCTGGAATTTCGTAACTCAGCTCATTGAGAGCGTGCAGATCCGAATAGTATCCGTAGCTTTGGAATGGGTCTGGGCTAGCTGAAGGAATCTATCTTGGCAAAACCCTGGTTTATTATCCTGCACTGCACTAAGTAGTCACTATTTATACTTATATCGATAGGAATCCTCAAGCCTCGACCTAGTCTGTGTTGTTATTTATACCTCCCACGTGTTCATTTATGCCAACACTACCAAATCATTTAAAAAAGGAATGTAGGAATGACAGTGCAAAACACCTGAGTACCAAACCCGTTGGTTTTTAATAAGACAGTGTAAGATGTCAGGTATTATATAAGAAGCCTTTGCATTTTTTGTCTTTTGCATGGTGATCACTGCTTTGTGTTATTTTCTACGCCAGTTCATGAAAAGTGCTACATCATTATTACATTTGCTATATGAAAATAATCAAATACAGAAACGTGTGTTCTACTGCTGATCTTTTGTACGCGCAGCTCCCTTACAAGCTGTGGGAATGTTCCATGTGAAAGGACTTCAAAGTCGGGTGATTGGGTAGCTAAGCTTATTAGAAAGCAGCCTTATCTAAGTAGTTACAAAGGGCTCTAAATTGACAGAGCCTTGTGATGTGCCCCATGCTTTTGTCTGACATATACATTTAATTTTTCTCCAAATTCTGAAATGTCTAAATATTTTTCAGTTTTGTGTACACTTGAAAATGTCATTTAGAGATACAAAATACTTCCTAAATTATTTTTCTGATTAAACTGTAGCTTATTGATTACTCTCCTCTTAAATGACCCTTAAAGCTCCTCAGATTTACCTCTTACGCTGCTGTAAATCTTGATTCAACCAGGAGGGTCTCCCAGTCTCAAACTGCACTAACGCACAGCAGAAGTATGTTCAGCATAGGCAAGATCTGAATCAGTCCGTGATACGTGAGTAATACTTGGGAAGTGACTGAATGAAAATTCCCACAAAAGTATAAATTGGCATTTCTGTCTGCTGAGAATTACAGTACCCTCCTTTTTTTGGATTTCTTGCAGATCTACTAAAAATCCTGTAAGACTCTAGTGCTCCTGCAAAATGCTGCTTCAGTATTTACAGCAGAGTAACAGATAAAAGAATAAATTATTTTAAATCTTCTTAAAGTGATTCCAATGAATATATCAAAAAGATTATATGTTTTCCAAGTCAGTCTAAATATGTATTAGTCAATGGCTTATTAGAGTGGTTGAAGCTATTCGTGTTTTGTTGCTTATATTTTTAATAGCATATTTCTAAGGAAGGAGGAAAAGGGTTCTTTCCAGTATCGCCAAAGATGCCTGCTTGCAAAATTCAATCAGTCCTAAAATTAAAATTAGGAGGCCGGATCAGCATGAAAGCAATTGTGTTATAAGTCAGCGTTAAGATGTTATTGATAGAAAAGTTAATGCAATACATTTTCCTCTGTCACACATTTCTGGCCCAAAGCAATTTGCCAACTAGCTAACCACCTCAGCATAAACACTGGGGAGCCCCCGCTGGGTCCTGGAAATCCCGCTTGTCTGCAAGTGCACAATATACAAGGCAAATCTCCATAAAGCTCAGTGCCACAGTTGAATACAAACACTCCTCAGGTCCTGCTGTGACTTGGCATACCCTGCTGGACAGCTGGAAACTGAGAGGAAAGGAGCTACTGCCAATAACGGGTTACAAGGGATTGTCAGTGCAAAGTTTCCTGGAAACACACAGCAGCTGACATAATTGTTTTGCTGGAGGATATGTATGTGATATATAAGATTTATACAATGATACACGGTTGCATTTGGTATACATTTGACAGGATATACAGTGAAACATAGTGCCTTTCTGATACAATCTGTGTGCTTGGGCTAAGAATTAAACCCTGAAAAACCGAAGAGATTTTGTCCCAACCTTACATTTTGCCTAATACAATTCTGGAAATCAGATATTGCCCTAAATCTCATTTTATTATGTGTATCCAAAAGATTTAGCATACTAAGGGTCATGAATGTGTATCTAACACCTTAGCAGCTGCACTTTACAGTAGGTAGGTTGCATACAGTCACTCTTTTTTTTTTTTTTTTCTTCTTGGAATAAAGTACTACTGGCAATCAAAATAAGATTGCTCATTTTATGTAGCTTGAATATACAAAATGGTATTTATTTGCATTCCAGTGTAAAGAATGCTTGAAGGACAATTCAAAGATAAAAATGAAACAGCTAAATTAGGGATTGGCATATTTGATCATCATTAGTTTAATGTAATATAATTTTTAATGTAAGGAAGCTACATTTTCTAACCCTGAATAAAACCCCAGCATTCTCTATGTGTTATAATAAATTAATGCAATAAAAACAGGTACACTTATCCTGTAAAGGAGCTTATTAACCAGACTGCTAGTGCTGCAAAATTCAGCATACAGTAAACAATACTTTTTTTTGTTAGAATAATGACATACAGTTTAATCTTTTATACTATGCAGCACTTGGGGACCACAGCCATTTACCAAAATAATACCAAATTAGTACTGCAAATATTGAAATCAGACCTTTCAGACTAACCAGTGGCCTAATTTTCTCTTCAATCTGCTCTTAATCTCAATTCATCAATAACACTGCCTTATTATAGGACTTTGACAGTGAGCTAGGGCTTTTGATAAATTATACATCTCAAGCCAGATTTAAAATTTGAAGCTCAAATGCTAATTATCTGTACAGGCCTAGTTAATAACGAGATTTCTTGTTAAGTATCTGATCACAGCATGGGCATCATTTGTCAAGAACCTCAAGTCTACCTTGGAGACTAGCTCTTCGAATTCTCCCTTGCCTACCATATGTAAAATTGGGATCTTTGTTTCTATAATAACCTTTTATTAGGAAGCTGACATAATGATTAAGTTCGCGGTAGACACATACAATGAGTTAGACAATTACCCTTGCTGCTTTAAACTACTCAGGCTCCTAGCAAGACAAAATAATTAATATTGAATTTTAATTTGATGTGTTCCACATTTAAACCCCAATTTGCAAAGTACACCTGGAAGGCTGCCGCTGTTTCCTTGCAGTTTGTGCTGATGAAATAAAGGCTCCTGCAGTTTGAATGTAAAAGCACAGAAGGCATGATGCACCACAATCACTTCTCAGTGGAGCAAAGAATTTTCGAACATTAATGGGAAAGGTAATTACCTAGGTCTAACTTTATAGCCTTTTCTCTAATGAAACTATAATCTCCCAGGCCTACATGGTTTAAACATTTACATGATTTTAACGATTTCACTGCCATAACAGTTGTCACACGTGGCAATTTAAAAACTCAGAGCCTTAAAACAAAGATGCTAATTATATTTCTATATTTTTATTGTTGAAGTAAAACTGGACTGTGCGAAGTGACAGAAGCATAATAAAAACAACTGTGAGCTGCATTGCCTAAGCGGAAGGGGTGGGGGGCATATTTGTTTGCAGGAAAAAAGGCGTCTGAGAGCTTTCACAACTGTACCTGTTAACTGCACAGAGTGGTTTAATTCCCCTGGGCTGTGGCAGTGGGGCAAAGCACACGATACGTGATCAGGCCCTTAGTCACTCTCACTTTGTGCAAAACTTCCATAGTGCCAACTTGTGTAGTCATTCCCTTATTAAAATAAGGATGGTTCTCAACTGTAATCACCTAAAGACATATCACATACATACAGTATTGCCATTGTAAGGTGGAGTCCTGGAGCCCTTCCCTTATACTAGTCCAGTGCTTTCCTACAAGTGTTACTGCAGTCCTGACGGCAAAACTCCCACTGTAGTTGGCAAGCGTTTTCTCCCACGTACAGATGAATCTGAGCCTGAAACATGTGGGAAAATGAGCTTACTGCCTGAAGGACTGTACAGACCGGCCATTTGCAGGGTGTACCCTGTAGCACGGTTCCAGCTTTTCAGAGCAGTGCCTTTTGCGTCTGCTGGGGTGGGATGGGGATCCCACCCAGCTCACATCATCTGCTATTTGCAGCTTTTGCAGCACACTCTCTGTCTGCTTTTACCATACTAGGCAGTTTGGCTGCCAGCTCACCTCTGTCTCAGACGTGCAGGCTGGCAGGGTTGTAACACCATCGGTAAAATTGGCTTTCCCAATAATATTGTTTCTGGGGCTGGGATCCCAGCAAGCACCCTGCCTTTACTCAGCTCTAGTAGGGATGGATGGCTTCCTCCAGCATGGGCTTTTGTCTGTGTGTGAGAACCTCACATCTCTAAATGAGCCGCAGTCATTGCTGCTACAATTTGCAGGACAGTCTAATGTGATGTTCATCACTATGGCACAACTTTATTTTGCAAAACCTTCTCAGATCCACTAGCTGTGGGCCTCAGGTGCAAAGTTTGGATCCATACCAAAACATGAACTTTCCAAAAAGGCAGGTGTACTCATACCTAATGCATATACATTCAGATTATTATCAGTTAATAAGTGACACAAAATGGTACACTTAAACAGAAAAATCAGAACCCACTTTGCTGGTAGGAAGGTGAGTCTCAGTCTTGTTTAGAGTGTCAGTGGGAAGCCCAGAATTTCCATTCTGTGGAAAATTCAGACATTTCAAGATTTTTTTTCAATTCTTTACTGGAGTGAAAAGCCAGGAGGATTAAAAAAAAAAAAAAATAAATTATCAAGCTTATTTTTCTGTCAAAAAAAAAAGAAGTCAAGGTTTTAAAGTACTGTCTTTTGGGTCTCAAATTTTTGTGAAAGGCAATGTAAGAAGACATCTGGTAGAACAATCTCAGAGAGGTAAGCTCTGAAAAATTCCCCAGGGAGCAATGGGCCTGAAAGATGAAGCCATGGACAACTTAATATGGAGGCCAAACACAGAGTTCTACATTGGCGCCTGTAACTAATGTTTCTTTGCATTGATATGAGAGAGACCAGATGACACCCTTGGGTGAAACTGTATCGATACTTTAGCCGTGGGAGGAAAATATCATTAGTCAGCTTTGCACCAAAAACAAAAGAAGCAAAGAAGCTGTCAGATTGGGGTGGAGCAAGGATGTAGGACTGTGGGGGTTGTGGGTTTTTGGTGTTTTGTTTGGTTTTGGTTTTGTGTGTGTGTGGTTTTTATTTGTTTTTGTTTATGGGTTTTTGTTTGGTTGGTTTTGGTTTGTTTGGTTTTCACCTGCCTTTAGGAAAAGGAAAAAATTAAAATCCCTTCTCTGCCTCAGCTCGAGGAGGACACTGCAGACCAGAAAGAGATCATGCGGCATAACAAAATGTGATAATGGCAGGTAAAACCTTTTATCAAAAGCTTAAACTTCTCAGTGTCTATAGTATTTAACATTATATATAAATTCAGAAATATAATTTCTCAACCTTTAGGGATTTAAAAACCAAGGTCCTCTCTGATCTGCTCACAAGGAAAAATCTTTCAGTAACACCTCCATGGTGACTTTTCAGCATATCCTAAGTGTTAAAACTGCCTTTGCTTTGTTTGCATTAGCAACAGGGTAGACAGGCTAACAAGAGACATAAGCTGGGCAGGGCTGTCAGCTGCCTGTGTTTTTGTTGGCACTCTTTCATTAAGGAAGGTCATTTGCTCATCTTTTTCAACTAATGAGCAAGATACCTGAAGCTACCTTGCATTTACAACAGGGAGAACTAAGAAGGTGGAAGAAACAAAGGTGCGGTGGCTTGTCACCAGGGAAAGCCTGTGGTGCCCCAGTGCAGATCCTAAGGCAGACAGGAGGTGCTTTAGCACTGCAAGGACACATCTGTGGATCTGCTCCAAATAACCCATGTCCCTGTGCCACAGGCCAGAGCAGCATCTCTCTCACCATGTCCTACCAGATGTGCATCCCAGGAAACCCACACGCAAGTACGCAGACAGACGTATTTATTTAACTGGTATGCACCCTGCTTTCATAACCCACTTCAGGTGTGTCCAGAGAGGCTGCTTATTGCCAGAAGGATTGCTGTGCCCACAGAACTTCACAGAGCCAAGTACAACCCCACTCTTCTACTACAGTGTCTATAGTGTCAATTCTCGTGTAACAGCACAAAATAGGTGTCTCTGAAAGCAAGGCAGCTGAATGACCTCACATGCTGCAAGATTAAGAGCTACGAACTCCTGAAATTCCAACAAGTTAGAGGCTCCTGTACATTCCTCACCAACTTGTTCACATCAGAAAGCGTTCACGAGCCACATTGGTCACCAGAAGACAGGTCTTCCATGTGGTTTGCTGTGTTACCATCTCCTATATTATTCTATATCATTCAAGGGCTATATCATTCAAGGGGGAAGGCTTGTTAGTCTCCTCATCTCTTAGCACTGTGAAGGAATACACCAGGATGCTGGATACTGAGGGAGAAGTTTTAAGGGTGTCAGCACTGGGAAAATAAAATGATTTATCGATTTCATCATTAGATGAGATTTTTATGCTACTGGATATTGTTTGTTTTGGTTTTTGTTTTGGTTTGGTTTTTTTTTTTCATTTGAAAGCATAGATTTGCAGTAATGGGCAGACGTTAGAAGAGATGAAGTAAGAAGGTATATTATTAAGATGGTAAGCAGTGACAGGCATCTTTTTTAGCTGCTCCAGCAGTATAGCCCTTCACGAGCAATGTTGCCTAATTAGCATCCACTACTTACCCCAGGGAAGGGAAGCCCTGAGAGCTGCCACTATTCTGCTCCTCTCTTCAGGATGACAAAAAAAAAGCAGCTGCTCTTAATCACTGGCTCCTTCAGAGTTGAGGACAGAATGAACACTTTCTACTGTTTACTTACTGCTGGCTTATGTACAATATAATTTCAATTAAATAATACATAAATATATTGTTTCCTCTCTACTCTCTAATATGTCTTGACTGTCATTGCTACTGAATACTTTAAAGAGTTGATTCTTGTCTTTTGAAGCTACTTTGGAAACCCTATGCATTGTGGTATAAAAAATACGAAAACCTCTTAGCAGATTCCTGACTGTGTCTTTCTATAGCTTTTATATAAAGAAAAAAAATCTATTAATATTGTAATTCAGAGTTAATTACTCAGATTAGGAAATTATAAACAAAAATTTCTTCATAGTTTTAGAAGGGGGTCCTTTCAGGGTTCCATCAGAAGTAAAAAATTCTTCACAGCCACAGACCTGGCTGAACTGAAAGTCCAAACCAGCATTTTTTGGCATGTATAAATGATGTAATACTCAGGGTCAAGATGTTAGATGTAAACCAACACTGTTTTGACTATATGAAAAAATAGTAAAATTTCAACGCTCTGCAGCAATATATAAAATTCACAAATGTTTACTAATGCACACAGGCAACACAAATCAAACATCCCTTTTTTTCTTTAGACATGCATTGGATTTTTCAGACATCATATTACCGTGCAATAAAAAAAGCCCAAATCACTTATCAAAAATACTGCCAATGAAAAAACAGGATTGCCACTTTGCTGGTGGTCTTAGCAGATAAAGCAAAATTGCCACTATATATCATCCTTAAAAGAAAGACAATACCAAAAGGGAAGCTGCCAGAAGGTGCCATTTTCAGATGTCAAGATAAGGGATGGATGTCTGAATTAATGCAAGACTTGTTGCATGCTGTCTGTAACAGGCAACCTGGTGCCCTGCTAAAGCAGACAGTGATGCTTGCACTTGGGTGCATTTCTAGGGTGTATAACTGAAAGGACCTAAAAGAAACTTAAGAAAACAAATACTAGTCTTCAGAGTATTCCTGGAGGCAACTGCTGTGGGTTCTTGATGGTGCTGTAAGCAGCCTTTAGGACTGTTTCTCTGTATGGAGAAACAATGCAGAGATTGGATACTGGGGTGAAAAATCCACTGGAAAAATCTGTTAACTGTAAGGGCATTAATTGAGAAGCCGCTTTTGGCCCTCCTGGGATAAGCTCTTCTAGGAAAAATCACTGGTGTCCATGTGAAAAGACTGTGTAAGTACTGTATTTTAGATACCAAGGATGGGAATGTTGATGCCGTTATGCAGAACAACAAAGTTAGTGAGCACTGCAAGAAGTAATGATAATATTAACAACAATATTAAGAACTACGGTGATTGTAGGGATAAGTAAGTGTTTCACTGGCAAAACAAGTGTCTGCCAGGACTGGGGCAGGTTTCAGCACATAAGGAAGCACAGTTTTGGAGAGGTGTCTTTGTATTACATATAGTTGTGGTAGGCATCAAGATTACAAGGAGTGGTTGTGTACAAAGCTAGCTGTACACTTGGGAGCAAAGACCATTGGGGAAAGCTGTGATGCGGACTTAGCTTTGCCTGGGCTGGCATATAACATCTTTCTGGACCTTTCTGTATATGACTAGTGCTTGGGTTTACTTGACTTAAATACATTAGCCAAGACTGTCTTAAACCTTAGCTGCATTTAAGGGTACATCTGCACCTATTATGAACTTTTGTAAATGGATGGGAATTAACCATTTCATTTTGACAAGCAAATATGCTTGGCTGAGTGTCTGAGAAATTGAAATGAATATTCTTCTGGTCACTAACTTTTCAAAGAAGTTACTCTTCAGCAACCTAAACTGTCTTGAACGTGTCATTCTTAAGCTGAAGAGTGTGTCTATATTATTTTGCTTTCCTTTCCTGTGTCTGTACCTCATTATGTTTTCAAGTTGTTGTGCTTTCTTTCACTGAGAGAATTGCATTTCTGGCGCAAGCACAAACCTGCTGCCAGCTGGTCTCCTTGTGCTGGAGCCTCCTCATGGCTACTGAAACTCCATGTCCCAACATGGAGTCTCCTTAAGATCTCTGTGTACATTGTTTTATTTAGACAGATGAAAGGTCCAGAGAACAGGTATCTTTGAACAGGATGCCTTGGTACCCTGTAACTCAGAGCTGCTCATGCACCCTTCTCTATGCCATCAGACCGACACAGAACCAGCAGGGACAGGAGAGAGTCATGTGCTATAACTGAAAAATCAGTTCTGTGATGCTTCTGCCAACAATAAGGCTGTCATTCCTACAAAGCCCTGATATGTAAAAAAATACAAATTAAAAATCTAAAGATTTAACATCTGCTCCCTCACAGAAGTATAAATCCAGGGGCTGAGGGCATCTGTGTCTATACTGAGATAACTGAAAGCTTAATTTAAATATTAGTCATATTCCTTCACCTGTAACACGACCATGCTTCAGTTGGCCCTAAGGTGGTTTTAAGAAAAGAGCGTTGTACTGCTAAATATATTTAATGGTTAAATCTTTAACTGAAATTTCACCGGTCATGTACAAAGCTAGAGTAATACCTGAGTTACATTTCTCCTGACTTACACTCTTCAGATATGAAAGAAGGTGAGATGTCTTGCTAACTGGTGCAGTAATTAATCTCCAAGAGAGTAGAAGATACAACAT
This sequence comes from Todiramphus chloris collaris, assembly GCA_025345505.1. Lineage (NCBI taxonomy): Eukaryota > Metazoa > Chordata > Aves > Coraciiformes > Alcedinidae > Todiramphus > Todiramphus chloris. Next base: position 19,178,665 of record JANVCC010000022.1, read on the forward strand.
TAAATTGGGGCTCAGGTTACAGAGATGAAATCAAATGAACAAGTTCAATGTCTCATATCTTACCACTTATTCCACAAGCTGTCTGAGTACATCAAGAGATTTAATTAATTCTGAGATTCCCTGATCAGTTGCAGAAAAAAGACAAAACACAGTGTATGGCAAAAGAGTCCTAATCAGACTGACCTGCTCTGTGGTACCAGAATTATTGGTGTACCCTACGTTTATGCTGCAGATGATATACTGTCTCTGTGTCAGACTGCTAAAATTTAGACCCACACCACAAGTTCCTGTACTCAGAAGGGCATTTAGAAGAACCCGAGAAGACCTTAACTGATCAATTTGTCAAGAAAAAAAATTTCACCATTAAAGAAAAGGAGCTCCTCACAAAATGCAAGACTCACAGCATGTACAACCTCTTTTTACAGATTAGCTAGGCCACTCACATCCCCCGTACGAACCCTGCCGATGACAAGTTCTACAGCTCAAGGCCCTGTGGAGGAATGAGTGAAGCTTGGACTGCTCCAGGTGGGAAAGGAAGACCTTCTCCTGTCATGGCACCTGACTAGACAGATGGGTTTGCTCCCTTCCGAGCCAACAGCTCAGCAGAGAGCAGTGCCACACAGGGTCTATATCCATCCTGCCCCAGGCACAGCTGCCTGAGCACCATGGGAGCGGCAGGATCAGGCATAGCATGGGGCAGCACCTTCAGGTTCTGGTTTAATTACTTGCTCTTTTGACTTCTGCAAAGGAATGGAAGCATTTTTTTGAAAGGTGCCACATTCAGAGAGAAATCACGGTGTGCTGAGGAGTTTAAGTGGGGCATGGTTTATTTAATTCTCTTTTCTCCGCATAGCAGCTGGGCTTTGTATCTCAACTAATTTAGGTAGGAAGCTTGTTTTTATTCCATTAACTTGCAGCATGAATGTCACCAGCCATAGCTGATAGCAGTGACCACTGCCAGAAAGCCATCAACATTTTTATGTTTGTAGATTCACAGTACTCCTTATTATGCCTGCAAAACACATAGCAGCGGATCCACACAATTTATCCTAGAGCCAGAGCTACTTAATGCTCCAGTGTGTTAAAAATGCAAAAGTGAAAAAACCTGATCTTTCTTTCATTGCTCAGACAGCTGCCGTCACTGGGGAAAGACTGAATTCTGAGCCTGTGACAGTGGTTTCTGATGAGCTATTGGACCATTAGAGACTTACCATGTTCACCTGGGGAGGAGCACACCTGTTCAGTCAACCCATGTGCATGATAACATATGATAATAGTGCATCAGTGCTTCTGGGGACTGTCTTTGCACCCAGACTGCTGAGAGATCATGCCATCTATAATGCCTACATGAGTAAACAGGGTCCTCCGCTTTGAATAACGTTAGTGCTTATTTGTTACTCTTTTCACACGCTCAGTTCAGCCAGGGGAAGTTGACAAGATCTCGGTCCAAATTCTCCTTGATCTTTATATTTCAGAAGCTCTTTAACTACTCTACAGTAGCTGAGAATTTGGCCAGTTTTCTACATCGTGTTGGTTGTTTAAGGACCAGGCAGAATATTGTTTTTTCTTCAGAGGTTGATAAGTTCAGTCCTCTGAAGATGCTGTTGACTACCATTAGTAGTGGGTTCATTTGTTCTCTGCTGGACACTGTCAGCCAGCAGGGGTTTAGGCTGTTGTGCAGCTCCCAGCTCAATTATTTCTTAGGGCTCTTTGTTTAATATAATGGGGTCAAATTCAGACTGTAGGTGGCTGATGATTTCTGGTCCAATTTACAATAGCCTGTCTGCAAGCCCACCTTGAATCCAGTTAATCTCTTTTGTGAAATAAAATGAAAACTATACAAAGTGTTCACTGTTTGTGTCCAATATTTATTTTTATAATGTGAGCTGATTAGCAATTTTTCATATTCAAAATGGTTCTGACATATTTATGCATCTGTGTTGACAGAGGAATTATTTTTATTTCCCATAATGTAATACACTACAATGGAAAGTCTTTCTGCTGAAAGATGAAATTAAGAAATGAAAATAGGTTTATTACTACCAATATCTACCACTAAATGTTTTGTGAATCTGAAGTTTACAACTAATATAATATTTCTGATCACTCTTTAGAGTGTGATTTGGTCTTTAGGAGACCACAGTACTCTGGTTTGTCAATATATAGGCATTGTGGCCAAGCAGTTAGCTTTTTAGAGCAAGTACTAAGTTGCCACCTCGTCTGTCTCACAAATGCTGAAATGCACTGTGAGCCTTAACCACTTCAGCTCAGCTCAAATCTTTAGGGCTGAAGGACACAACTTCTGGAACATCATGGAGAGGAGTAGTTGTGATACTATCCCCAGGGATCATGCTGAAAGCTCTGGGGATTCAAGGATCTTTGCAGAATAAACCTCTCCATTCAGTTGGACCCGACATAGTGTGCAACTAATCTTAGTTTTGCTGAAATAACAACATCTAACTACAGAGACAATTTATGACCGATTTTGTATATAGACCTAGCGGTAGACATAACCACCTGGTTGCAAAGGAGGAGCAGGAAGGCTTTGCAGTTTTCTGACATATGCCACCTTTTCTTCTTAAGCGTTTTTCCTCCTGTAGCGGTTAGAGTAGTAGAGACAACGCTACCATAGCAGCACCTTTGTTTAATCTGAACTATGTGACTTACTACTCTTTATGTTGCATTCACTTCAACCCATGCATGTTTGTTTCTGTGATACATATGCAGATCTGAGCACTTGCTATCTATTGTGGGGCAGGAGAAAGTGTCTGACATTTTGCTTATTATGGAATTATGTGGTGTTACTTGCTTACAAATAGAGAGCCTTCATTTTAATGGTTGTATCAGGAACTTTGCCACTTAGAGATGCTTTTCAAATAGGGAAAAAAACCCCAAACATTTACTAGAGGGACTTAAAACGTAATCAAATGTAAGTATAGAATTCTAAATAGATTTGATTTTGTGATAAAGTAACATCTATTTGTTGATTCCACAGTTGTTGGAAAAGGTTAGAAAAAAATCAGATCTGTTTCCCTTTGTAGATAAAGGCAGGAGCATTGACACTTTCTTCACGAGATAAACTTCTTTATGGCAGTAATGGATGCAGTTTGTAAACAGGAAGGGAAGTAAGTTGAGGAAAAACTGAAAAGCTTCCTATTCAGAAGGAAAACTAAAATAGGTATTTTATTTTTGAAAATTATCTTACTATGGAGTAAATAAGATGGCAAAACTAACTGTAGTCCTGGGTCAGTTTCTGTTCAGTTCTTTCTCAGAAAAATTGAATTAAAAGTTGCAACTGAATAAAGACTATGAGGATGTGAACAAATTCTTTAAGCTGCCAGAGGGCAGCAAGCTTTACAAGACACTGGAGAAGTTTCTAGGTGACTTTGTGTTTAATATTTACATGTCTTTATTTCTTATCTTTATTGTTATTTCTTATTTCTACTGTTCTCCTTTCAGCATGCTTTTATTGTCCTTTCACGCTTCTCCAGTTCCTAATACACAAGAAGTATAACACAGGTCTAAGAAAAATTGAGAACCTTGAAGGTAATAAGCCTGAAAAGTTAAATGTGACGCTGTGAGTAAAATACATTGAACTAAGAGTTCCGTTAAGGTTTTGGTGAAATGTCTCATGTAAACGTTAGTTAATAGAGCATTGTTAAAAGAATAAGTAAGAAACTGGCTAAACATATCTGGCTGAGCTGAATGGAAAAGTTACTGAGAAAAGAGTACCTATTCGAAGGCTGATCAAATTGAAAGAGTTGAAAAAATGTTTTCATGATTACTTTGACACAAAACAGATGTGTTAATGAACTCTGCAGCTGACGCAAATTTGGAAGGCACTGATGGTTTGGAACAGGTCTGGAATACTGTATAGGCAGAACCTAGGGGAAAAAAAGTGAAATTTAACAAACCAAATGCACTGTTAAAAAGAACTCTGGGTGTAATCTGGAATTTCATCAGAAACATCAGACAAAGTCATCCTTTAACCAGACAACTCCAAACCACCAATGCAACAGGTCTGGTAAACATGTAAATATTCGTGTCTCCCTCTAGGTTTCTGCACATTATAGTATTTTAGAACATAGGTATGCTCCAGGTGTATAAGGCTTTTCTAGCCTAGTAATAATAAGATTGAAAAGGATATATGATACTGGCTTTGCATATAGCAAAGAAAAAAACAGAGAGAAAGAAGATTCCATTTAAAAATAGATGCCAAATAGAATGGACTAATTTCAGGCCAATCTAAAATTAAAATGGAAAATTAGAAGAAGGTTCATCCAACTCACCAGAAACCTGAGTTTTAAATAACATTCCACCAAAGGGAAGCAGAATGTGGTGAACATGTGTGATTTTAAGGTGGATCACTTACAGTGACATTATTATTTGTGGTATTGGATATCTGGCTTCAGAGCCCTCTCCAGTAATGTTTTTTTCATTTAACAGTTTGGCTAAACCACAGTAGCACATTTTCCTTCAGTGCATCTTCAGCTCCTATCAGAAATCAAAACTGACCACTAAACTCATTATCCAGAAAAGACAGTCAAAACTCTTTTATTTGTACACTGTGGTATTAACTTTCTGCAGACTTGCAGTCTCACAAATGCAATTCTTGAGGTATCAGTTTTACCTTTTGGATCCTCTATTTGCATATCTTTGTGGAGAAAAGAGGACTTTCCTGACTTCTAGACCTCAGTGTTCCTTTCATGAACGCTTAGGCAAACTATCATCAAGCCTGAAATGGTTGAGGAAGGGAGTACACCAGCACTGGGGAAGGAGAACGCATTGCCGTTTCGCTGGTTTTACCTATGATCTGCCAGACCCATCCTGCCCAGAGCTGTTCCTGGCAGGCACTGAAGAATGGTGCAACAACACTGCAGTTGTACACTGTGGTTTTCATACTCCAGCGTAGAAGACATGCCTCTGAGATTTCACGTGTTTCCCATTGATTTCTTTCTAGCTCATTGGAAAAAAATGGCAATGACAAACAGCCAGAGTTCTGATTCTCCGTGGCAACTATGGAGACAGTAGGTTACACAAGGTGCTTTCAGCTTAGTAAAACCCTTATGCCACTTAACTGCTGGGTATCCCCCTAAAGGAACAAGCTTAGAAAGATGATATGATATAATATAATTTTATTTTTTGTTTTAGTTTTCAGACAGTAGGAGAAAAAAAACCTGCCGTCCATCTGAAGCACTTTGTATGCATGAGCCACCCTCAGGCACTTGATGGAGGTAAACTTCTCAACTGTCAGAAAGTCAAAAAAACTGCTGGACCTTTTGGTACAAAAGATCATCCTCTTAAGGCTACTTAATGGCTGGGTAGGAGTCCCCTGTGTGAATGTATCCAAGTAATTATAGCTTAAAGTTATACTAATCACGCCTAATAGAGAGGGACTGTTCCTCCTGCTGTGTCCCTCACTGCTCCCAGATGAGAACTATCCCAACAACTTGGGATTAGCAAAAACACTTGTTATACTATTAGCTTCATAACTTTATTAACATCTTTGATTATAGAACAGATGGATGAATCTTAATCATTCTATAATGGAAGATTAAATAGCTTAAATTATATCAATCATATTTAAGTCTTTGCTTAATAAAACAACAATTTAAGTTGGGTCATCAGTAGGGTTTGAACTCAGAGCCTTCAGATTAGCAGCCAAGACTTCCTCCATTAAAACAGTAAACCCATTATCTGCTTGCAGTTGTATACTTGTATCTATGTACACTGGGCATTAAAATATGACACACGCTGTGCCAGGGGATTACACATTGAATTTTGAGATTAAGAATTCCTAGGTTCCTTTTGTGCCTCTTAGAAGGAGTTTTGCCCCCTGAATAGAGTAGGCAATGAGAAATGGGTCAGCTGGTGACAGTGTTCAGTTATGTTTTTACATAAAGCTTGTGTAATTGTTCAGGTATCAAAAGACTTTCTAAAAGTGTCTGGTTTGGTTACCTCTGGTTCAGAGACATGTAAGAGCCAAATATGCATATCTGGTATATGCACTCTGAGATCCAGACAAAAGAGAGTTATTGAACCCCTATCCTGTCATTATGAGCAGAATATAACTATGAGAATCCAGTGAAAACTGTATGGATTGATTACAGTATACTTTTTGTTATTTATTTCAGATAAACTGGTTCACTGTGGACAAAAAAGTTTTTAGAGGTCTTTTTTTTTCCTCTACATGATTTTTGCTGTGCTACCTAAACCTTAGGTAACCTCAGATAATTTTTATGACCTCCCTGGGGTCAACACTGGTTTGCACTGACCTAGAATCCTAACTGCAGCTTATTAAAGCCCTTTATCTGCCACCTTATCAGTCGCCTTATCGGAGACACTAAACTTTATTGAAGGTGGCAAATAACACTACTGACTCCAGATAAAATGTATTATTCTCTGAATATTTAATGAAAAACACAGTAGAGAGTGGCTCATCAAATCTTGTGTGAAAAACAGCTCTTAACTGTAAATTTGAATGCAATATGTTTACAGTACCAGCCTTCAGCAAGCTTTGATTTCATGATTGTATGCAGAGAACAGATTTGTTCGTTATTGTAAGTAATGTTGGACTAACAGAAAATGCATGACTGTTGCTTCACATTGTTAACACAGAGCTGCAACTCCAAGACTGAAGATGAAGCATGGTAAATTAGAGATCAGCCACTGCTATGGAGTTTGAGAATATAACCTCCAAAAGCAAAAAGCCCAAGAACACACTAAGGAATGTGTTTGGGTCCAGCTTAGTGGTAATAGAAGATACTAATTCCTCATCAAAAACACTTCCTGTGGAATCATTTGGCTTCTTTGGAGGGAGTCTAAAAGCAGGTCGAGCTCTGTGTAACTTTGGAAAACTCATAATAACAGGTACAATTGCACAGTAGCTCCGTATCTGTATATTAAGCGCTATAATTCTGCAAACCTTGCAAGTTTGCCCATCAGTCTTCCTCAAAACTTTACATACATGCTTAAGATTAAAATTTTATTTGGAGATGTCATTTCACTTTGCTGTGAATCAGTACATCAGCTCTTCTGTAAGTGCACTCAGTTGCTCCCTGAAGAGAGAGAAACTTAGCAGTGATATATATATATTTCCTGCTCATTACACTGTAAAAACCCTTGGAGAACTGATACATTGATTAGCACAAGTCAGAAGTGCATCTTTGACTTGATCAATACATTTGTGTGTTGCAGACTGGCTAATGGCAAGTGTCAGAGTGCCCACCTGTTTGAAATAATTGCAGGATACAAGCATTAACCTATTGAAAGAGCACATTTATTGGGCACAAAGAAAAATTTATGATCTTCAACTATACAGCTTGTGCAATAACAGTAACTGCCAAGTAGGGAAGAGAAGTTCAGCTATATTAAAATAACAGGTAAATCTGGAGTCTGGGGTTTGCTCCAGGTATTTAAAGAGCTGAGCAGAGCATAATGAAGGAACAGATGTACCACTTCAAGCCAGTATGGTACATGTGTAGCCTCAGAGGAGCGTTGGAACACAAAATGAAAAAAAAAAAAACAACTCTGATCAAAAATATATATCCAAAAGCTCAGAAAATACACACGCCTGTTTACAGACACCCTCTGTATGGAGTCTTGAAAGTCTGATATAGATATGCCCTAACTGCAATTCATGCCAGTCCCTGAGGATAGAGTACTTCTTTATGCTCTTGTAAATATTTTTTTCTTAAAATAGCTTTTCCAGGTGAACTGCAACACTTTGTGGGTTGCTTTAAAGTACTCTGATACTTCTGAATGGCCATGATTTCAATTTTAAGCTCACAAAGTGGAGGAGGAGCTCCCCTTTTTTTGTTAATCCTATAAACCAGCAGATACAAAATTCTCACTTGAGATTGTCAGGTTGCCATCTTGTCACACAGGAAACAAATACTTCCCAGGAAAGCACATAACCACCATGGTAAGGTTATTCTAAAATGAGCTGTTCTTAGCATTTTCTACTGCTGCTATTGTACTTCAAATGGCCTGTTTTCATACTCAGCAGGAGATAACTATGCTCTGGTGGTTCCCCGTCTCACTTGGTAGAGGTTGTCCAGCTTCTGGTACTTCACAGCACAAATAAACCTGACTTTCCAAGCAGAACAGAGGAAACTCAGAGCAGCCAAGCTGCAGAGAACCCTGGACTAGACCTGCTCACTTGCTTTTCTTGGAGAGGACAAGAGATGGCCGAACACATCCTGATGTGTGAAGATGGAATGGGAATAACTTCCAACAAGAGACAGCCTGTGTTGGACTCAACTACCTCAGATAGTTCATATGCATTTTAGGGTTGAGTCATGAAAGTCTACAGCTGCCAAAGCTGAATCACTACAGCCATTGAAACACAAATTGCAGGAAACAGTCACCTAAGGTAAGCACACGGTCAGGTGGCCTGACTGGGTGTCCTGACTTCCCTCAAAAGAGCCTGACCCAGAAATGAAGAGTTCTTTGATCTAAAACCAGCTGAATTTGTGTTGTTTCAAGAGGATTTCTTTCAACATTGGAGCAGCTAAACCTAATATCTGTGCCCAGTCTGTTAAAGAAGTTCTACAGCCCTGTCTCAGAGGTTATAACAGGGTTTTCTCCTGCTCCTTATCAGCACAGAGCAGGAAGACTAGGACTTGCATATTAATCTCTGGTTTTAGCATGATTAGGAATTAGGGCCTGTACTAAGTTTGTCACATGCCTTTGTACAGATGACAAATGTGGTTATTTGAGATCATTCTCTGAAACCTGATGCATTGAGATTTTGTACTAGTTGGAGGGAGGTAAAACCTGGTCTTGGGAGGAACCCTCTTAATTATAGGTTAAGAGATGACACCTGAATTCAGACCCAGCACCTTGATTTATTCCTTGAAATAAGATCAGGTGATTAATAGTAGCCCAAAAGCTTATATAAGAGAAGTTAGGGGGGTGACTGCTCCTCATTTTAAAGTATGAAAACAGTGATTAGGAAGTGTAATATTGAGGGGTTTTTTTCTGGTCAGCTTCTGCGGTGCTGAGTTTGCAGAAGAGAGAATGTGTGCTTCTCACATATCTGGGAAGTGGGCTTAAGTGTTTCGAATACATGTGCTGGAGTCTGAAAATGCTTTAATTGCTAAGGACTAAGACTGGTAAGACTTGGGTTTTTTTGGTTTTTAACGTCTAGTAATCTGATACTCTTTCCTGTTATTTTTAGTTTCCTAGTCACTCTGAGGTTAGAGGTATAATAGGAATTTACTCACCATAATGTGTCTCTTAGGAACATATCAGAGGATGAGGTACTATTGCTGTAACACAGAAATTAAAAGTAGTGCCATTGTTAATAGCGTGTAGTGCTCCCGAAGTCCATAGTGATAGAAAAAATAAGATGGATTTTAAAGAATGATTAAAGGGGAACACTGCGTTGATAAACCAGCAAAGTAATTTCCTTACCCTGTAGTTTTGGTGTTTATATGAGAAATCTTTGAAATACTAGTGTTAATCTACTTTGTTTTTCACTAGCTGTAGGCTGATGCTTTCATTATTAAGCAAAAGCCCTCCCTTTTGGGGTGCTGTAGCAAGTGTCAGGGCTGAAAGAACCCTTTTGGACTTGCTCTCAATACAAAGACTGTCACTCTTAGTAAAAAGGAGAGCTTCAGTTTTTGAGATAGGCTTTAAGTGTAAAAGTGTTTCAGGAACATGGTGGTAAGTAGCCTGAAACAACTAAATTCTGGACTTCACTGCTGAGCTGGATCAACCCTCTGGTATCTGCTGAAAAGGACTTCTTAGGGATCCAAGAGAGGAGCAGCATAACAATAAGACACTGGTGACACAGGTTCTGAGAGCGCTTCTCGGGTTCACTGATTTCTCTGTGGACTCAGTCTAGTGAAATATTAATCTTTTGTCTTCAAACTGTCCATAGTAGAATACTGAATATAGAAAATGTAATACTGACTTAGTATACAGTTGTTCACGTGAAATTCCATGCTTCTGTTTGGATGCTTTGCTTTGAAATAGCAAATACAATTTCAGACAGGAACTATATCATCCCGGTGGATGTAGAACCTGTTTTGTGTCTTCTGTGTCTCAGTCGTTGTCACAAACTTAAAAAATACCCCTACACCCTGTAGTTATGGAGATAGAAGACTCTAAGTAGGTGGGATTTTAGGTGTGGTCTTTGATCCAAATAGGCTCATCTTTTCATCATCTATAAGGAGATGGCTGTTCTGTTTGTCACATGCACACCCTTCTTTTGGTTGTTATTCTCTGGTTGCTTCTACAGTTTAGTCTGCATGAATGGCCATCAGGTCATGCCTGGTGGAGACACTGCAGGCCATGCTTGGCAGGTGGTTAAGTACCCAGGGAGGTGCAGCGTAGAACTTGGGATTGGACAAAGCACAATGTCAAACACCAAGATGCCCATTTCACTGGTGTCTGTGGGTGATACCTGTCCAGGGCCATAGCCCCTGCAGCCTGAGGGACGAAAGGGTGCTTGCAACCTCTTCTCAAATGTGCAGGAAGATATTTCCTCCTTGATATGTACTGGTCATAGAAAAGCTTATTGCACTTGATGAAAATGCTATGCAGGTATCTATACCCTTCATGTTTAGAGAGTTCACCTGTGGTACTTAGCTGCTCATATATACCTGAAGTTAGTGTATGAGATGGGAAGCTGATCATGTATTGTAAATTTGACGCTTTTTCATCCTGTACCATATAGTAGAATTATCCACCGTTTTATATTTCATTACATTTTCATTACATAATTTTTACTTGAAACCTGAATTTCACTGGATGGATGGTACCCAAAAACCAAGACAACTTTTCAGTGTGGCTTTTATTCTTGCTTTTATTCTGTTCACTGTGTGAGTTCATGCCAGTCTGCTTGATGTTCACCTCCCAAACTGAGTAAGGAATCATTGCTATAGGGATTTTAGAGTTCTAACTTATTACTGATAATTTATTCATATTCAAATCTGACCCTTTTGGGACATGCCCTATGGAACAGAATCTTTCATTACATTATCTTACATAATTTTTACACAGAACCCAAATCCCACTGGATGAGTGTTTCCTAAGAACTGGGACAAGTGCTTAATGAAGGAATCATTGCTATAGGGGTTTTACAGAGTTACAGCTTGCTGATGTTAATGTATTCAGCTTGGAAATTGCCTTTATACTGTACACACAGATAGGCAAGCTGAAAAAGAGAATAAATCTCAATTAATTTTGGACACTTCCCAAACATTCTTCTTTGGTAATGCAAAGCACTTTTCTCTAAGCAAACCTTTGGAAAGATTGTAACTCTATGTTTAAAGAACTGTTTGAGCATCAGTTGTTTAAGCTGCAAGATACCACCGAAGCACAGGTTTATAAGCTTTATTTTCATCAATTTATACAGGAGAGTATGAAGAAAATACAAAGAGAAGAATACGATAAACATACAGCAAAAGAAGCTCAATGTTGGTCTTAAGGCTTCCTGTTCTTGGCACATCCTGCCCTTCTTTTTACAGATCTTTTGACTCCAACTGCATGTATATCTAACACGTTTAGAATCTGCATTGTTCTCAAAATGGAAAAAAATTAGAAATTATAATCAGCAATTTGTGTTTTCATGTGGAAAATACTTTTCTTCAACTCATGTTTAGAAAATTGAATTCACACTTTGTAGTGAATGAGATTCTCTGAATGTTGTCTACTGTGCAGTTCTGCAGAGATGTTTTAGTATAGGGCATGTTTATATAAATAGATACATACAAGTTTAAAATTCTTTTCTTTGTTTTAAGATTAACTCAGTATTTCATAGCTTTCCTCTGTAATGATATCTTCCAAAGTATTCTGGGTGGGAGCTGAAGGAAAATAAAAACACAGGAACTGCCAAATGCATGACTCTTAAATTCAGTAACCTGTCTCTGACAATGGCCAATAATAGATGCTCAAGTGAGAATTGAAAGAAAAAGGACAGAAGTAATCCTATCCAACAAATTAAGCAGCATAGGGACTGCTGTTTGTGCCAGATGTTTCTCTGATTAAAACATCAAACACTGTAAGATTCAAAAGAAAAATCTGGTGCAGTCAATGAGCCTCTTTCTCTAACGTGTACAGAAATAGATACATCATGTACAAACAGTTTCATTCTCCTGATTTGCATGGATTTTTAGCTTCTGAGCCTACAGTTGAGACAGCCAGACTGAACAGGAGGCATGTGCTCTCAGGCTTCTAGATCTGAGGGGGACTGCAATGGTTAAAAAGTCCCGAGTGCTGAGCTGTCATGAAACAGGAAGGGTTCTCTCTCCTTACCACCCAATGCTGACCCAAAGACACAAGGGCCTTATGCTGTCTGGGTCCAGACAGGTCTGGAAATGCTGAAAATGTAAAACCAATAGGGCCACTGGAAGTCTGTCCTCTCTCTCACCAGGTGATCTGCTCTGCCAGGCCTAATCAAGCTTTTAACATGGATGATCATACTTTTCCTCAAAGCTGTAGAGGAGGTGGAAGGATTTTGGTTTTTAGGTGATGGAGTTGATTTGAAATAAGGTATCAATAGTTAAATCCTGTTTTGAAACCATTCATCTGTATTCCCATCTCATCTGCTGACTTTCTGCTTCCATTCATTGGTGACTGGAGTACTTTGTTGTTTCCATTTTCTATAGCCATGGCTAATGAGCAATCATGTCTAACAAGCAGTGGATAGAGGATCTCTTTCTAGTCTAGCATGGAGAAAAGTCACTTTGAGGGAACCAGTCACCCAAAAGAACACCATCCTGCAGAGAAACTGAGTCAGATGCTGGTGACAATGAGCACCCAGAGGAGCCACAGGAGAGTGGTGACTCTAGAGTCTGCACATGTAGACACTTTTTAGTGTAGTCACAAAGCCTCCCTGGAAAACCTTGGTTCTGTCCTTAGGACAATGCTTTGCCAAGAGTATGATGACATTCCTTGGCAAAACTTATTTTTCAGGCAAAGATCCTTTTTAGGGGATTTCTCCCTTGTGCCCCCCCTCCAGAAGGCCACTTTCAGTGTAACCATAGTAAAGTAAAATGTTTAGCAAATATTAGCAAATAGATGTTAGTGTTCTCCTAGATAATGTTGGTCAGACATACAAATTGTCAGTGCTATTCACATGGGCAGGATTTCAGGTTGGTGCTAGCTGTTGCTGGGAATTTTCTTCTCTGCCACATTCCAGACTTACATTTCATGCAGTGGTACAGCTCTCAGTTGCAACACTACTTCAATTTCTCCCCAGCATGAGAGAAACAACTAGAATGTAGGCTTGCAATCTGTCTCACTAATGCTTAAGCTGGTGTTCACAGCCCTAAGGGCTTGTAGGCAATTTAATTACATTCATTTCATAATTTCAAGTGATGGTATTTTGTAAACATTTTTAATGCATCATCATTAATATGCTAAGGAAAGAAATTTATTTCTGCCAGGGAAGAGGAAATAAATCTTCACTATCTCTTTGGTCCACTAGTTTACATTTAGAATAGAACACCTTTTCTGAAAAGCTGTTGGAGACATATGCTCCCATTATTATCTCATAGTGATTTATCACTAACTCTAAAATAAACATTATATCCAAGTTACCTGCTTACTACTGCCCTTACTATGCCATTTTGGAATGTCTTGAAGAACAAGGATATGAACACTGATATGGGTTTGTTTGGTTTGGGGTTTTTTTTGCCTCCACTCAGTTTTTGTATTGTTGCCACACTTATTTTGTCAAATTGTATGAAGTAAGAGGAAGAGAAACAAATAAAACCAAAATTGCCTATTGAAATCTAAGGTAGAGAAGCCAAACTTCCTCATCAAAACCAATGCTGAAATGTTCTTATTAGAAGCATGCTAAGTCAAAAAACTTTCTTGTTCCAGGGGAAAGGAAAAACTCATGAACAGATAAGGTATGCTGTACTGTTACAGCTGAGAGGATCACTTCATCTATGTATTTGAGGCTGTGTGAGTCAGTGCAACCCTCAGCAGCTTGAAACAGACATAGACCATGGTCTAAGCTGTAATTCTGCTGTCAGCTGCCCAGCATCTTTGTATTAGCAAAATGGGACATCTGTTCTCCACTATCCAGCCACTTTTGCCAATAACTAATAGTACTATTTCTTGTACAGTTGAGAAGAATATGTTTTCTTGTAGCTGGAAGATCAAGGTGACCCAAGGCACAAGACAAGTAGAACCTGTAGTCCTCCCCTTTAGTATGTAATGCCTGTCTCTTGATTAACAAATCACAGGCTGCACCTGCTTTGGAGGAACAGCTCCATTAAATTACAGATATTTACTTATATTTGAAATGAGTCCAATGTCCCTTTCAGCATACGGTATCCTATTATGCCAGCGCTGTGTAAACCAACAATTAAAAGCTCCAAAACAACATGCCTTGAATTGAGGTTAAGGAAGAGCGTGTAACAAAGAATAGGGTGAGGTTAGGGGAAGTTATACAGTCATGTAGCTACATCATTTTAAAATAAAAGGATTACTAGATTTCACTACTTGCTGAAGGCTAAGCTTACTTATTTTGGTTTTAGATGTTTGATCTATGTTGCAAGACTTCCACTTCTCACACTCTGGACAGAATTAGAGCTGAATTACGGAGTCTGGTCACAAAATGCATCATTGCCCAACTGGAAAGATGAGAGCAAGGAAGGAGAAAGATCACTACTCAGCCCTTTGTTACTGTATCATATTCTCCCTTGTTTCTGGTGATGACTATTGCAGTAAAATTTGTTAATAGCTATGTGAGGGAAGCTAGCCAAGCTGAAGTATCTCTGCTCTTTCACTAAACACTTCATCCAGTGTCAGTAATTTTCCCTTTAAATCTTTTTGTTAAATGTCTTGGGCATTTAGAATACTCGTCTCCCTTGTGGAAAGGCTGTTTTAGACTCATAAATGTCATTGCAGGAAACTACTAAAGCCTTCTCCTGCTCCACTCTGTGCTTCCTGTTTGCTCTGAGGTTGTGCCATGGCAAAACTGTAGAAAAATTCTGGAGCAGTTAATTTAAAAAATGGTAAATAAGCTAATCACCATCAGGGATAAAACTCTCATCGAGCACAGTGGAGACTACTGCTTTAGGATTATTAGAATAGCATTTATTGTTTTTAAAGCATTGAGAAGAATTGCTTTTCTACCATGTTTATAAACTGATATATACAAATTCAAAACCTGAAGGATTGCCTATAAGTATTTGCCAAATACAGTATGACTAATGCTATGTGGTCCTAGAGCAATGTTTTGTTTACTCTGTGGAAGCAAGACCTACATTGCATATTTATCTACTTCAAATGTTTTATGCTTTTCAACATCATCTCTTTAGTTATCTGGTAGATTTTTAGTATGAAATATAGACATGCAGCACAGAATACCACAGTATGTTTTCCCAGCAAAAATGCATGTAGTCTTCTAGAAGAAAGCTGAAGCTGAGGTTGGAAAGTTATCATGTGTTAGTGAAAGATGGGGGTTTAGGACTTTAAGGTCCACTCTAACTATTCACTAGACCAGTATGTTTCTGTTATCCTCACTAATTCATAATAACACTTGGAAAAAAAAAACAAGTGACCCTCACTATTGTACATAATGTGGCGGCTTAATTGGCAAGAAGAGGGTAAAAAGTAGGCTAGGAAAACCCTTTGAGACTGATGGAGCATATTTCAGTGGCTTCATCAAGGTAATGTTCCCCAGGTGATTGGAGGCAGCAAATGTTTCATCAGGAAAAATATAAAGGTGATTCAACTGCAGAACTCCAAACAAATTATTACAAACACATTTATTTGTAAAAAGCCTTTCGTATCCCATGGATCTAGAAGAAAAGTAGAAGAAAATGATTCATTTTAATGCTCACAAATTATGGTATTAGTGCACCTAAAAATAACTTACATTTGCAGTGAAGTTTAACTCAGGTTTTCAGTTGTAATACATACTTGCTTTTATTAAAGGATGGAAACAGTCAACATGTATTTTTGTGCAGGTTATCACACAGTATATCCTTTTGCACATGTGCCGAGAACAGAAATAATATCTAACTATCCTTAATCTCATGGCCACAGAACCTAGCTAGACCTATCTGGATCACAAAAGCTTACATTTATTCAATATTTAATTTACAGTCAGATTTTATAGACTCATGTAAGTGGAAATGATGTAGTGACTATAAGAAGAATTTAAGGTAAATATCACAAATTAATACCTTTTATTTTATATGACTTTCTTGATAACATAGTAAAACTACAACGAGTAAAGTTTCCAGGAAAAGTATCCTGATTCTGTTAAACCCAGATTTAATTAAGTAGTAAAAAATCTAAATATCTTTTCTAAACAAATTTCATAGCCCCATTGTTAGAAGAGGTATGAGTCCCCACGTCAGTATATGGTTATTTATATTTTCTCATTAATCTTTTATGTCAAAAAGACATCATTATATGATTTTGCTTTCTTTACATCACTAACATACCATGGCAACTAACACAAGCTGTTTTTTCAACCTAACAAAAATCCACAGTAAAATGGAAAACACTTTCTCCTATTGTTACCTGTGAACATAATATAGGTTGCTATCACCAAGGGTCCCATCTTCATATGAGCAGACTAGATGATCTAGAAAGTCTAAATTAACTTGGATACAGCTTTAAATTACTTAATCATATTTGAAATGGAAATATGCTAGCTAGTTGTTAATTGCCAGTTAAAATAATTCCTGATCAGCAGCAACTAAAAATATTTGAGGGTGATGGTGTTAGTTCCAGTCTTTTGGACTATCTATTCACATCCCAAAAATCAAAGATTCTCACATATGCTCTAAGCAGAGGGAATTGAGTAGCTGAATGGGTCTGGTCAGAGTATTTTTATTTTGTTTTAAGACTGCTGTACAGAAGATCTGAGCATGAATATTATCCACGCTACTGGAAAAAGAGAGGCATTTGATTTCACATACAGGAAAGAAATAAATCTGGAGTTTGATGTTGAAATACAGATATTTATGATCACCATGCTCAGTACTGATATACAATCAGGAATATAATATTTATACCTTACTGGTTGTCATACTTACTCTAATGCCTACACTTTTGATCTGAAAGAAAAGTGTGCCATTATAATAGGCCACACACAATCAGAGATGTCTCTTCCCAGAGTTAATTCTTCTTACAATTTTCAAGGCTGATACAATTTTCTTTCCTGAATCCAATAAATAAATAAAAAGTACAAGGGATGTTTCAATTATACAAGTCTGTCAGCCTATTCAAAGAATGTAACATCTCTTCAACTGACTACTGTGCTATATGTTAATTAGTCATCACAGGAGAATGAAGGGCTTCATTAGCAGGCAGGTGCACGTGAGATGATGTTAAAGGAATATATATGTGTGGATTTCCGAATCTAACCATCTTATTTGCAATCCGTTCCTGAGATGGAATTTAGTTAAACATCTTGAAAATGTACAAAATAGCTTGTAGAGAAGGCAGGGGCTCTTAAGTAATTGGCAGGGGCTCTAGCTCGTTAGAATAGGCTCTCATCTGACATGCCAAATGTGCCCTGCGTTGAGCTGCTCAATAATCAACAACCAATCGTTCCTCTTTTCACATCACTCAGCATGACAAATCAGTGATATTAACCACATGGGTTAAAGCCAATGCCAATCATTGTTTACATCTTAGGTTAGCCAGTTCTCTTTCAATCAATACAATGTCTCTAAAAATACAATACAAATAGACTAGTGGTATAGTCTTCATAAAAATCACATGACTTCTCCACATTTTAAAAAGAAAGCAATAAATTATAGATGTGCAATACATATGCTGATATGAAACTGGCTATATTTAACTTGAAGAATATAGGGACTGTATTGCTGAAAGGAACCTGTGGCCACGTTTGCCAATACCTGACATGGAGGAGATAAAAAAACCCCTAGAGTTTCAGATGAACATGTGATAAAAAGCCCATGTGGAGGAAGCCCCATTGCTTTTCTCTTGCTAAGTCAGCTTGGCAGTACTATATTCACACTGATAATGCTCAAGCCCTTCTTCTAAGTGAGAGTTAAATGATGAGAAGCCTCCTGTTCTGAATGCATTACTTCCTGTTGGTGAGCACTGAATTTCAGCTGCTGTTGTGCCTCTCTTACTCAGTTTAGTTAGATTCCTCTCAACCTCACAGCCTTCCCTAGCCTTTACCAATTAGTCATCTGTGAATAATTTAGTCATCTGTGCATTTTATCACCTCAGTGCTGACCTGTGGTCAAAGATCACTGATAAATAAGAAAAGCAATAAAATATGGTCATCAGACAGTAATATTTGCTGCCTTACTATGCTACCATTAGCCATGAGAGCAAGTACCTAGTCAGTCCACAGTTCTAACGTAGAACAGCGCTGTGCTTTTCACTCTTTCACTTCCTAATCTCAGCAGAAGCACCTAATAGAAATGTAGCAGTGAATCAATGACTCTAATGTTTACTTGAGAACAATTAAGTCCTGTATTGTACTTATTGCTAGTTTTGTAAGAAGTAGTGATGAAAATCCACAAAGTACTGTGACTATTAGACATTTGAAATGCTGATAATACGTCTGTATATGCTGAGCATGTCAAATCCAACTGATTCTGTCAGTTTGGAAAGAGCTGCAGGCTTAAGTGGAGCAGGGTGCTGTGCTCTGAAGATAGCTGAAAGAATATGAGTCATAATTCTAAAGATGAAGGCTGGGGAAAAGGATAAGGAAAAGTAGCCAGGAATATTAGAAATATCTTGAGCTCTCTATTCCTAAACAACATGTAAGATCTGACAAAGAGATTTTTTCTCTTGCTTTCCACAAAATATTTGTGATCTGCTGTGCTGTGGATCTTGTCCCTGCAGCCAAGGACACAGCAACCTTTCAGCTTGCCTACTGCAATCCCTGGATTTCCACTTTTAGCAAAAGTCCTGACCTGGTTGCCTCCTGAAATGAACACCTGCCATCATTTTTTCTCCGGCTTTGCTTTCACTGATAACAGAGAAACATATGAGCAATGGAGGGCTCCCCAAGTAGTGTCTACCTACAAGGTCTGTCTGCAGGCTGGGCAGTAGCACTGGTTACCTAGTGGGAGACTCTCACTGTGGCTTCTTGTCTCTCTCACTCTCTTCCTCCCTTCCCTTATTCCCCCCTGTTATGTATAAACACAGTAACTTGATTTGAAAAGTTTTGATAATGTTGTGTCTTGTCTGTCTTTTGACTTTATTTCCAGATTAATTTCT
The DNA here is from genome assembly GCA_025345505.1 of Todiramphus chloris collaris. Taxonomy (NCBI): domain Eukaryota; kingdom Metazoa; phylum Chordata; class Aves; order Coraciiformes; family Alcedinidae; genus Todiramphus; species Todiramphus chloris. The sequence goes on from JANVCC010000022.1 coordinate 19,197,850, forward strand.
GGCACCAAAAGGTTTTGTTACACTGCTTTTGGTGACTGTCTAATACATAGAAGTGGTGAAAATCTATATCCCATGCTTAAATATATATTTCTATAGTATGGATACTATAGAAATTAAAAGACAGGACAAAGAACACTCAAAAGATTCATATTCATAGTGGCTGTCATTAAGAGTATATTTATCCACAGTCCCACTGGTCTGTCTGGGCGTAGCTAGGCTTCCTTGTGCAGTACATGCTGTACTACTGTGGGAAAATACAGCTCGGAGGGAAGTTATTTGCTTATGATGGGAATCACATAATAAATACATCCTGAGATGGTCAGGATAGCTATTACTGTGCCTTGGCAAGCTTGGGCATTTAAATGTCTAGCCATTTTTCTTTTTTTAATGGCTCATTTTATATACAGTACATCATTGTACCACTGACCTTTTCTCTTCTGACTTGTGCTGATGACATCATGAAAGTGACAAGATTACCAGGAGCAATAGAAATAGGTGCTTATCATTGTACAAATTAGCAAAGAGCTGGCAGCAACAGGGACAACATGATAAGCTACTACACCTGCTCTGGCGCAGATGAGAAGACCAAGTCCCAGCCATCTAAAATGGACGATGAGAATTCAGTTATGAAAAATAGCTCCTATTTGCACAGGAGCTTCTCTCCCTGTGGGAGTGTCCATATAAAAGTGTATATGTTTAAATAGAGCTAAAGCTATTAAAAAACCCAATATTTACCAACTTATATATATACCCTTGCTATAAATATCTCATATTTTAAATGTGGAGCTTAGTCATATTTTCTGGGATGAATTTCAGTAATTACTTCCACATAACAGCCTCTCCACTCATTTTAATTCCCATACTCAGTTTTACAGTTATAGTAAGGGCTGACATGCTTTAACTATATTTCATGGTGGTCTGAAAGTTCTTATAAGAATATAGGGTTCTTGTATTATCATTTCAAATGCATTGATATTCCTGAGACGTTAGTCTCGACTCAGTATAGTAATACTATTAGGCCTGCAGCAAAACTTATTTAGTAGAGGCACCCTCAAAGTTAAGCATGGTCTTAGTACCACACTGAAGTAGTGTCTTGGAAACATAACCTTGCATGTTGATTTACTAGGATAGTGCTGTAAAGTGAGTAAAATGATTAAATGGATGTCAGCTAGATAAGCAATATGGAAGATCACATAGAAGTGAATACTTGTGCAATCACACCTTGGCTATGATGGGAATGAAAATGATATTTTGAGATGTGTTATTTAGGTGAGCTGCCAGTGCAGTAGACCTCCTCTGGCTTCTATAAATATCATCACCATCCGCCCAAAATCCCAAACAAAAATAAGAAAAAAACCCTGGATGATGTTTTCTGTTTACAAATTTATTTTCTGTGCATGATCAGAAGTTGCAGATAATTATGAAATCGATGAGGTGAGGATTAGATTGCTGTGGGTCATTCCAGGTCCACTCAGGTGCAGCAGGTATTGGCGTAGTGCTGTGATCACTGTAGGTGAAAAAGGGGATTACAGTTTTCTTAATAAGATTGTATTGGGTTTTTTTTGTGGTGATCTTATAATATCTGCTGAGAATGTTGGCTTTTTATCATTCACGAACCGGTGAATGTGTATGAAAGAAAAGGCTTTTCGTTTTTGGTCAAGAACGTAATAGTTTTTATTACCTTGAGACCCAGATTAAGGGAGACACAGTCAAATAGACAAGAAATAAAAGTTGCTCTTGAAAAGTCACAATGTTGTAATAAGGCATGTCCTTCCATAATCATTGTGACTTTAAGGAGAATAATGATTTAGGATCATCCTCATTTGTTTTGTCAGAACTTCTTTCAGCATTCTTTTGTCCTATGTTCCCACCACTCTTGTGGATTGTACATGTGGTGTTATCGAGATTGAACGAGCTTTACTGGATAGCCCAGTGCTCTATGTCTTTATCATCAGAGAAAGATGGCAGAACAGCATCTGTTTCCCTGACTGCAGGGTACTTTATCTGGTTCTGGTACTTTATCTGTGTGTAGGTAGCTGGAGGCTATACTACATTTCTTTGCTCTTGTGGTTTAGTAATTCCAGTAGCAAGTAGCTTTGGAAGCAATTTGTCTCCATGACTGTCTCTTAGTGAAGCGGTTGTGCTCATTTCTATCTATGATTCTTTTATGCTAATTGAATTACTGGGGCACACTAACATCAAACATGACTCAAACTACAGACTAGGTGATGGCCTTCATACCATCATGGTTTTCCAACTGCTTCTAGATCTCCCTGTGGATAGCAAAAGAAACTTGCCTGGGTTGGCACCTGCCTGGGAAGTGGCACCGTGCAGCTGCTCAAATTAATTGGCATATACAGAGAGGAACAGAGCAGGGGATTTCTGGAGAGACACCAGCTTTAATGTAGGCAGGCACCCCTTTCTCTGCAGTCAGTGAAAAGGGAAATGTCTTCTCTATATTCTGTTTCTGCATTTCAAACTATTAAGTGATTACTCCAGGAATCTCAATTCCCTGTGAGTTTTCCATTTATGTTTGTTTAGTTTTTGGTTTTTTTAGCAGATAGCTAAGAATTATCTAGCTATGACTATGCAAACAGCAATGAATACCAACAGTCTTATTGCAAACAAGACCAGTAAAACCAAATAGGGAATGATCAAGAATCATCAGAGTACTGTAGCTAAATGCAAGGTAATCCTCCAAACCTCCAATATACAAAAAGTCAGTAACTTTCTGAAAATATATCCAAATCTGTGGCCCACTCTTAACTTTCTGAACTTGGTCAAATTTGCTGTTGGTTAAAGAGCTTAGAATAGCACACATGGAAATTTTAATGCAGAGTGCTTTTCATTCAATATCTGACAGGAGATGCTTCAGTTTGGGCTCCTCAGCTGTCTTTGGGAAAGTGCATGTGTGAGTTTCTCCCCATCACACTTCAGACAGGCAGACTGACCAGACTCACTTCCCAGGCTAGCATGAGGCTTTTGGAGATCCCTCACTGTATTTATATCTTGTAAAGATCCTATTGCATTGTCAGCACTTAACACCAGATAATAATTCTGCAACCAGACGCTCCCATCACTGGCCACAAGTCACTTCTATCGATTTCAAATACAATGCTGCTTTTATCTCCACTCCATTCAGGAAAAGAGTGTGTTTGGGTCACCCTCACTATATATATCATTTGAGTAATATAAGAAAAGTCACATACTGGAGGAATCTCTTATGCAAAGGTGATACTACTTTATACCAATTCCTAGAATGGTGCACTTAAAAGAAGGATTTTTTTTTTTCTTTGAAACTGAGATAATTGTTCCAAAGAAATATAGAAAATAGACAATTTCAGTGGAAAAGATTGTCTCTAAGAAGTCTAATTTGATCAGGTTCCTTCACCAGAATCAGAAGCAAGAGAAATGTATACGAGGTTAGCAACAGATACTACACCACCACGTAAGACAGTGAGTCTATTAAGGAGAGTAGATTTTAGGACTTTGCACCTGGCTTGCTTTTGAAGTTATCTGAATGACTTAAGGTGGTGGTAGTGGTGAATTAGAAGGGGCTCTCTTTTTTTTTTTATATATATATATAGTTTTTATTCATGCAGCAGTAGAACCTTAAGTTACAGTTACAGACAGTAGTCATGGATGCTTATAGCAGGACCCAGCTGCCAAACTAGAAAGGATACATAATGCTTCCCATAGCAGCATCTGGCTTTTTGGCAGAGTTGACACACTTGGGCACTGATAACTCTGTATTTGCTTCATGGTCTTTCAAACAGTTGGACTGCAGTGGCCCTGGGCAAAACTGAAGAACCTTTTCCTTCAGAACACATCATTTCACACAGTATTTCCCTTCTCCTAAGCAAATGTCTCGCTGCCAGACAAGCAAAAAATTGAACTGTTCAGACTTTTAATACAAAAATATTTTAATTTTTGAAAAAAGCAGGACCTTAAATGCTCGTGCTTGTGTTTTGTTGTTCGGGGGTTTTTTGTGTTGCAGATCAACCACTGATCGTGACTGTACAGAAAGACTTGGGAAATATCCAATGTGAGTACGCCCTGTCTACAACTGAGAGAAGGTCTCAAGTGCATGCATATTCTTGCATATCCTTAATGGATTTAAGCTAGTAGTATGTCAAAGTAAAATGCATTATACTGATAGATAATGAAGCCATCTCTTAAAGCAAGTTACAGTAAAGGAACGAATCACTATATTTTCATTCTATACCCTTCACCAAAGGCTTTTACAATGATATTAAATATTAGCTCTGTATAGCTTTAATCCCAAGCTGCAGCAGCAGCCTTAAGGTTAATAGTCCTTTTAATTAAAGGATAAGTCAGTTATTGAACACAGAAGCTAATCACAAAAGGATTACCACTGAAAATGAACATAGTCTGTGCAATTAGTCTGATAATTAAGACTTAAGTACTGGACAGAGATCAAAGTGCTTGTAATCTGCAATAAAGTTCCTAGAGTTGTAAGGATTTTCAAAATGTTAGTTTGTGCTTTATTGCACCTTCCATTTATTGTGTACCCATGATAGCAGCAAACACGTTTTCCCAATGGATATCAGCATGTATAACTGCAACAGCTGTTACTACATAAGCCTGGTGTTTCTCACAATATGATTACTCTGTCAACGACTACCATAAAAGGTGGCATCTGTATTCATCAAAAAGAGTTATCAATAAATGTAAAGCCATACAACAATTAGAGATCTCCAAGGAAGAACAAATCCAACCAAAAAAAATGTCAACTACACTATTTAATTACTGAGATTGTTAATCAATAAAATGCCTTCATAACTTTTAATTAAATTTTTATTTGAACTGGATGTTTAGAGAATCTGATTCTTTATTTTCGTTTCATTTAACAGTTGTGCTACTAAAGTACTGGTGGCATCTGTGAACAACCACCCTCCAGGGAACACTTCATGTCTGTAATTGCATTTTGTCACCTACAGAGGGTGTTAAGAATCTTGTTAAAAATAAAGGAAATAGTTAGGAGACATCTCACTGTAGCCATTATTACAGTGCAAATTACCAGGTAGAGCAATCCAGAAGTTGTCAGGAAAGGTTACTAAGGAAGAAATCAACCATTCAACAATTCATCATGGCCTAACGCTAGCTCTAAAATGAAAGCTTTTAAACAGGCCTTGTTTTATGAAGTAAGAATTTATTTTTTTTTACAGCAGTAAATAAAGATAACAAGGAGAGTGTTTCTCTTATGAAAGATATAAAGACATAATGATGAAAAATGCTGATTATTTTATCGCATAAATTTGCAGGCAAAGTAAAACCGGGAGAGAGATTGTTGCAATGGAAGGAGGCCATTGCTGTATGTTACCTCATCTTTATTTTTGTTTTAATTTTGGAATATACAGTCTGATTTTTACAATCCTTGTTCAGGGAAAAAATGACAGGCTTTCCAGGCCACTGGTCTGGTCCCTAAAGGCTCTGTAAGATGTCATGAAAATAAAAAACTTGCTTTTCAGGAAGTTTTGACAAATGAAGTCTTGATACTGATTGTAACACAGATTGCCTTTGTTCTGCTAAGGGATATTGGAAGAGTTTGTTGCCATTTGTCTCACTAGCAAATAAATGCTATCTGTCTCTTCCTTTGTCTTTCAGTCAGTAAGGATCTTCTGATGTTGACTATTGATGATGTTTCTCCACTGGTGTGGCCATGTGTGTTCCCTGTTACAGACTGCTGTTGTTATGGTGCACTGTCTGAGGAATGCCATCACTGTTGGTTTGGGGTTTGCTTGCTCAAATTCATAATTATGGCAAAGTGCTGGACACTAAACTCATTTTTCTGTACAGGAGCTATAATTGTACTCTCAGAGGGGGGGAAGAAAAAACCAAACAAAACCACCCTCCAAACACACATCAAAAGTCTGAACTAGTAAAATGTCAAGAAAGAACAGTTTGCGCAGACCAGTAGCATTTTCCTGGGTAACTCTGGCTTGGCAAAGTGAAAGGAAGGGGGTGAGGTCTGCTCATGGGAGGGGAGAGTTTTCATAGTGCATGCAATGAAGAAATAGACTATGCATGTACTACAAATTGAAAATTACCGGGACTGCCTATCAGCAACAGAAGCATTTCTAATTCTGTTGCTGTCATTACCATGATACATTCTTGCCTAACATAAACATAAAAATATGAACCATCAGTGGCTAGATCTTTCTATACAAATTTTATAAACATCTGAATTCTTACTCTTCCTTTTTTTTTCCCCTCAGCCCCAACATAAAGACATCAAAAGGTAAGAAAATACTTAAAGCATGAAAACAGTAATTTCTCATAATTTAACTGTCATGTTTTCTTGTATTTCTGAGGATGTATTTGCTTACATTTTATATTGTGTAAAAAAAAAAAAATCAACAGTTGCTTGGCAATTTTGGTCTTCTCAAAAACAAATCCCAGCACCTAGCTAATTTCTAATTTTTTTTTTTTATGGAAAACTTCTAGAAAACTATAAAAACATGAAAAAGCTCTTTGTTTCAGTATTAGTAGTAGAAAATTATTCAAATCTAAAAAGCAAAAGATGAGGTCAACTATCTGAATTGCACAAGTTAATTTATTATTTATCTCCTGATAAATGATTTAAAAGTACTCCTAAACTAATACATATATAAACACACATGTATCTTCATACTTTGGGTAAAAATATGTTTCAGGATCCCTTAATTTAACTTCACTGGCACTGGAATATCTATAGACTACTTTGCGGAGTTTTCTGAAGTTACAATAATGTGAAAAAAAAGCAAAATTGCATACCTTGTTTATAATCTGGTTCTACTGTTTCTGTGAAACAGAGGGCATCAACTTAAAGATGCTAGACTTCAATCCACTTTCTACTGACATGAATGGCAACATCACCACGCATTTCAGTGGCAGAGGACTGGGCTCTTTGCCAACACTTATGTTTTGATATTTTGGGCAAATTCTGGTGCCACTAAAGTTGATAGCAACATTTGTTTTGACATCTATGAGAGCAGAAGTTTAGGCAGAATACTAGTATTCATTTAACAGCCATGCTTAACATTTCCTTTTGTTAAGAGTAAAAAGTAGATAAAGGCAGACTGTAAACATCCTGTTCAGAGGGCTGGTTTCTTGCCAGCACCCATATGGCTGTAAAGTAGCTTTGTAATACATTACTTAAGAAGCAGAAATCCTGGCAGAAAGGAAGCTGACCAAAAAATCTGTCCTTGTGTTCCATATGAGAATGTCACAAGAACTGCCAGTAGCAAGGGATTGCATTGGAGTTCATAAATAAATAAACGTTAAAAGACAGTTGTCTCAAATTGAGGGCGTCCCACAAGTTTAAGTGATAGCTGGAAGATCTGTGAAGATAATAAACAGAATTAGTAGAATGCAGAAGACTGTATAAGATGCAAGTTAAAGCACACTGTGCTTTACTGAAGTCTCTGAAACCTCTTGGTGTGCTATACTGCCTTATGTAAAATTATATGGAAGAATAATACAATTATAATTTTTTTTTTAATAGAGCTGATTGATGATTAAGTTGCAGAAAGTTTAATTACAAGTATAAACTCACATCAAGTTTGCACTGATGTAAAAAAGTTGTATTTCTATCCAGCCTTAATGCACTACTGAGGGCTAGTCTTCATTTGCAATGTTAGTGATATTTACTGAAGACTTGTCAGAACAGAGCACTCACTTCTCATAGATACAAAAATACCCTTATGAACAGATAATAGCATCAATCACTTTTAGTATTTGGATGTCAGACATGTATGAAAACCTGCTAAGTACCTTCAATAAAGAAATTTTAAAATTAGTCCTCAAAGTATATATACGTGTCTTTTAATTCACAGCAGGACAGATTAAGAGAATGCTCTTTTCATGACATGTTGGATCAGATTCTGTCTTGTTGCAATGCTAAAAATTTTCAATCCATCAATTAAATGCAGATTCAGGGCACCATCTCATATTTCCTTGTCAAATAAATTATGTCTTAGATCAAAGACCTCACAGATTCCTACTTAACAAAACAGGGGTATGCCTGAACATATAATAAATGTGAAATATGACAGAGAACAAAATAAGACAGCCAATAAAATGTGAGATTTGTTAGTTAGATAGCATATGCTTTAGAAACAGTGTTACCAGTACTCAGAATTTGTGATTTAAAAAAATATTATAATCTATCACTAATTTTCCCCACGGATTGAAACTTTCTTGTAATACAAACCAGCAAAAATCTGAGAGAAATTAAATAGGAAAAAGAGCAGATGAAATGGTGTTTAAATGTATACCTTTCTATTTTTGCATATATATATATATATGAGATTTCTCCTTTTTTCTGTCTCTTTTTTTCAATTAAACATTAAATTGGAAAAGGGATGTGTATTGTCAAAGGGTAAAGTTTGAAAATATAAAATTATTGAGTGTAGTGAAATATAAAACCCTAAGTAGAAATTGCCTATGATTTCCATAATAGTTGTCTGGGCAATAAAATGAAATTCATGTTGATAAGGGCAATATAACAGGGTATAAAGAAGTATACAGAGAAATCAGCTCTAAGCAAGCTACTGCATCTCAATAAAGTTCTTGTATTGAGTTGCTTTATAAAACCCTGAACATGGTATACCACAGTTTTCAGAAAAAAAAAACACTGTCAAGAATTACCTGGAAAGAACTTTCAATGAAAACATCAAACTGATTAGACCTCTGAAGTGCCCATATCTTGGATACAGTTTATTGTATCCAAGGTCAGAGTATAATACAAAGTTAGCAGAACTAGAAAAAATTCAAGGAAGTACAACAGAATTATCAGACACAGAGCAGTTCCATGCAAATAATAATTGAACAGATTGGGACTTAAGTTTATAAAAACTACCTTAAAAGATGGCTGAAGGAGATCCAGTAGTAATCAATGATACTGTGAAGAAAGCACAGCTTGTTCATATTGCCCATAACAGGAAAGCTAGGCAGCATACATTGAAATAAGGAGATGGTACATTTAAAATAGACAATCTGACAGTTTTGCAAAGTGTAAGTCCAATGGTGCCTAGGAAATACAACCCAGATGCAATCTCCATGGACGTATCCCATGACAAATCACACTATGCATGCCAGGCATCTGCTGAAAACAACTGTCAGCGGCAGACCAGTAGGGTGGGTGAACCTTTGGTCTCACCCAGGATGGAAACATAAGTTTCACTGACAACTCTGATCTCCAAGAAAATGACTGCTCAGGGAATGCAGCTCTGATCTCTAATCAACATTAAAATACCTTAATAATGTGCACTGTCCTTCCAGAATTAATGTTCCTGATTAGTTTGTATTTATTAGGAGCTCAGTGTACTGAAGCAGCTTTCACAGATGAAGACTCTGAAGATACTCTGTCCAAAAAAGAGAACCGTCTAGGACCTAAGAATTCTAAGGTATGCAAGTAATTAGATTTTGTACTTTAGGGACATTGGCTCCTACTAATAGACTTTCACACTGACAGTAAAAACAGATTATCATATGCCTTGGATTCTGATTCAAAAGGAATCTTTATGGTATATAACTGACCAACAGTTCATTCAGACAAGCCAATGAATATCCTCAAAATATCTTTTTTTTTTTTTTTCTTTTTTAAATCTTGTTGTGGATAGACAGTCATCAAATCATCCTCTAGGAGGTCACTTTTGTCAGCAATGATCACAAGATGCTATTAATCCCACATAAACCCTGAATTGATCTGATATCATCTGACCTCCTGAATAAAACAGGCAGTAGAAATGAACCTCATGATCCATGCATCAAGCCTCTAAGTTCTTGGTGGTGCAGCATGTTTCTTCAGACTGACATTAAGCTTGATATAAAATCTTCAGATGAAGATGAATCTGACATGTGGAAATAGTTCCACTGTTTGAGTACCATTTGCACGTTATTCTCACTCTATGTTTCCCTGTTTTTTTCCAGTCATTAGATCTTCCTACACTTATGTCACTAGCTTAACTGTTTTATAAGTATCAAACATCTTCATTTGTAGATAATTATGGAGCATGATCAAATTATCTCTTAATTAATTGTGGATGAGCTAAATAGATTGAACTTATTCCAAAATCTCTACAGAAAGGTAGATTGCTGCTTCTTAGTTTGTGGGGTTTTTTTTCTCAGAGATTTTCTGATATGCCAGCATACTTTCAAAGGGCAGGCACATTCCATGCTAAACAGAAATAGACTTCAGAAATAGACTTGATGCCGTGTGTATCACTGTTATTAGCATCCTCCACATTTTTCTCAGTATTTCCATCTACATCTTGAAGCATCATATTAGGTCTATCTTTGTTATTCTGAGATCTTTTCCAGCTGCTTTTCAGCCGTGATTTCCAAATCTTCATAGACCCTACTTTCCAAGGTACAATTTTCCATCATTCTAACAACTGATGCATCCACAGCTCTTCCTTATTTTCTTTGTTTTACTTTCCTATCACTCCTTATGGATGAGTAAATATATATGTGAAAAAAACCCCACACCTTCCTGCAAATTAAAATAAATCAGTATATGAATGTATGATATTTGCAATGAAATTCAACCACATTTTCTGTCCATTTCCACCACTACCACAGTATCTTCCAGTTGAGAATGAGGTGTGATACAAGGTAGTATCACAAGATGGAAAAAACCCATTAATTTCTTAATTATGCTGTAAACTTTTTCTGCATTTGACAATTTCTCTCCCAAGAGAAATATTCAGCATATGACATGTTGTGCCTAGCTGGATAAGCAAACACAGCACACATATATTCACAAACATAAAAAAAGCATATGAATTGTAATAATGATAGTGGCAGTGGGAATATAAAGGAGATGGCATTTCATGACATAGGTTCATTAATCAAAACTGTTTGAGCTCATGTTCATGGGATCTTGCAGAACGTAGTCCTCTTGTGGTAACCTGACTTTACTATAAGGTTCAGTTAAGAAATGAGTTTGTTCTGGCTTGTTTTTTTCCCAAATTTGAGATCAGACATCAGTCATAAGGATTTTACTACCTTTTAATAATCTTATTAAATTAATAGCAGTAATATCATGACTCATATTCAAGAGGATGAATCAAATTGGCTGAATTGTTCAGCAGAGTGCTGCATCAGCCTGGTATTCGTAATCGCATAAAAGTAAAAATTTTTTGCTCAGAAAGGCAGCAATGCATGCTCCTACATGGTGGAGATGAAAGCAGTGGGTATATGGGTATGTAACTTCCAATTTAGTTTATGGTATAGTGCACATGTACAATTTTAGGAGCTGTCTGTCCTCCATTCAATCAGCCGCAGCTGGTCATGGAAGGAGAGAGACACCACGCTTTTTCACAAAGGCTTCATTTCTGCTTTTTTGCTTCATCATTAATCTGGAGTTATAATCACTGGGCTGAGAGTAAGGTGTTTCTGCTCTGTGGGGAAAAATACGACTGAAATCATAATAAACTTATTTTGACTTAGTGAAAGATCCATCTCATCAGCTGCAACTGAAGTTAAACTGTAAAGGACAATATATATATATATATATATATATAAAAAAGGAACTTTCCTCCAGCTGTATAAACATCACTTTAGGTAATATCATCTCTCATATGCAGCAGCTACCAGTAAACCTCTGAAAGCATTTTTTCTTTCTCTGGGCCCATTTTTACATGAGGAGGCTATTTCATATACTCACAATTGTCCAGGAAAGATGACAAGCTGAAAGCCACGGCAAAACCCTGACCCATGGTGCCAATGACACTGCGTTTTGCCTATCAGTTCCATGAAGATAAACATCCCCCATTCATAAGGATGTTTGAGACTTTAGGGGTATTACATAGTGTCACAAGGGAGACTGTAACACTTGGGAGGATTTTTTCCTTTATTTTTGTTTTTAAAACAACACTGTAACCCCTAACTAGCTTATTCATGTAGTACAAACTCCCCCATTAACACCAGGGCTGTCAAGTGGACAACCCCAGCAGCAGGTTGTGTGGTGCAGGGCCAGGCATGGCACATGGGGGCCAGGCACGGGCTCTGCTTCTCTTATATAGCTTTAACGAGATGAAGGTAGTGGAGACTTGCATCCTACCTGTAATGGCCACATTTTACTGTGTCATAACCTTACAAAATATTATCTTCTCAGTGGAGGAATCTTGTCTCCATTGATCTTTCTGGTATAAACCAATAACTGCCTCCAAAGTCTTTACACAACACAGAAAAGGGACCAAAAAACCAAAAGGAAAAAAGAAAATCTTATGTTCAGCTGGAAATATTCACAAAACCTCTGTCTGTTTTGAAATCCTCATCTAATAAAAATAAATTATCATCCAAACTAAATACTTAAATTGGTTTTGAGTGCTCCTAGTACCAACATAAATACTGTTTTTTGTTTAAATTGTTTTTGTATTTGGGGTCCTGAGGAAAGAAAGGTATTGCTCTCTATAACTACCTGAAGGAAGGCTCTAGTCAAGTGGGGGTTGGGCTCTTCTCCCAGGCTACAGGACAAGAGGGCATGGCCTAAAGCTGTGTCAGGGGAGGTTTTGGTTGGATATCAGGAAGCACTTCCTGACAGAGAAGGTGATCGGATATTGGAATGGACTGCCCAGGGAGGTGGTGGAGTCACCGTCCCTGGATGTGTTTAAAGAAAGGCTGGATGTGGCACTTAGTGAACACGTAAAGGTGAGAAGGGATACCCAACAAAGTGGAATAAATGCTCTTACTCGTTTAATAAGCCTGGATAAAATCATACAGTTAGGGTTAGAAATCCTTTTTTTGCTTGGTTTTTTTTTTAGTCTATGTTTCTTTTCAAAGATTGCAAGTGAAAAATAAGTTATTATTGTGATCCCATCATATAACACTGCAATGTAGAATGGCAGGAGTAGGAATGGAACACTTGGATCATCCCTGCTGGTGCTTCTGAATCCTGACTGCTGCTGTTTGCTTCCTTATATTAATAAAAGGTCAAGAAGGTGACAAAGAGACTGTAGTGAGAAACAGCAACTCTTGTTGTGAATTTCACAGAATAGTTCTCTTTCTATACTAATGCTTAAGTATCACATAGGGAGATTTTCTTTTGGTTGAGTATGCACCAAAGAATGTTAACCAAGAAGAAAGCTGAATTGGTAATTCCCCTTCAGAACTGGTCTGGGTCTGCATACCATTGGGTTTTTTTGGATTGGCAAATACAAGGTGAGCATGATAGACATTGATTATCTTCACTGCTGAAAAGTAACTAATTTTAAAGGTCTGCTACATTCTTGCACAGTGACATATGAGCACAGTCAGCAGTGCAAGACATCCATGTGCTCTCCATCTCTGACAGTGGGTGGGAGACTTAATACTGTGAAGAGAATGAGAAGTAAAAACCATAGGGCTGAGGATTACCTGAGTATTTGTAAAAGGTATTGGTATCGCATTTTTACCCAGAGATCTCAATGGGACAAGTTAGACCTATATGATCCAGGGACTCCAAGGCTTAGATTTATGAAGAAGCTGAACTTTGTTAATGCTCAACTCTTTGGGGCTCTCATGAAAATTCCAGGTAAGGGAAAAGGTACAGTTTCCGCTTCTTGGTACCTCTGCAAAGAACTTACACAAAGTTACTTGACTGATTTAATGATCACTGAAATGTGGATGTACACCCAGCACAGCACAGTGGAATACTCATCAATAAAATAGGTAAGCACTATTCTGTTTATCTTTTAAGTAGCTACACCCAAAAATACATCAGAAGGTTCACACAGATTACTGCAGCCTACTGAATTAATCAATAGTTAAATTTTCCATAGTTTGTCTTTGGAAAACGAACAAGCATCCTTCAGTGTTTAAAACATTTTTTTGTTTGTTTTTCTCATAAGAGGATTACATGGGTTTTGAATAAATTATTTTAGGAGGTGGATATTGCTAAGAGTAGAAATCACAAAGCATTTTTCTTGTATTACTCAACCTTATTGTTACAGACAACTTTTTTTTTTTTTACACGGTATTTTATGTTAGTTTGGATTTTTCTGCATATTGACAATTGCTGACAATATATTTGTTTCCCAAGCTGAACATCGTAGGTAGTTTAAAATCTATGACATTTGAGCTGTGTTAACCAGGAGTAGTAATATGTTAAAGAAATTGCATCACCTGTGGATTCACTGTAGATCACTGTCCCCACAGTCTTTGAGGACAGTGAGCCACAAAACTAATAATAATTAGGACTCCTAACTGAGGTGAAAAGCTATTGCCTCATGGAACTATTTTCCAATCATCCTCTTTCCAGCTGAGCTGGACTAGTGACACTATAAACTGGCAATTAAAAGACTCAAGTTAAAAAATACCTTCAGCTTCCCAGGTCCCACAATGGCAAAGGTTAAGTGGATTATGTGGAGATAATTCACTCAACTCCAGGGGGAGGGTGCTGATTGCCTGGGCTGTTGGTTACCTCTTTCTCCCCTCCTCACTTGCTCAGGCAATGATTGTTACAGTAGTGTCAATTTTGCCAACGTTAAACAAGGAGGTGAGAAAAGGCCTGGAAAACTTTCCCAAGGGACACTGAAATTACTAACAGGCATGGACTGATACTTGCAAATTTTATTTTGATAGTCTGGAAAACTGAGTCCGGAAGCAGTCAGTACTCCTGAACCTGACCCTAATGCTGCTAAATATTGACTGTTCATGAAAGTCTTCCAGTAAATACACCCTGTTTGTTCAAGGGAAAAGAAATATGAATAAGGTTGTTGGCCTTACATGAATGGCTACTCTCCCCTGTGCTCCAGCAGAATTAAAACCACCAGTTACACCTCTAGTTGTGTGGCAACACCTACACAGTGTTTCCAATTAACTTTTTAAGTTTTTAATCAGTGACAAATGCATTTTTGTAAATTCAATTTGCCTTTTATTGCAGCACCTATAAAATGTCTTGCAGCATTCCGGAACTTTGTGAAGGTTTTACTTGCTACTGACATAATGCAGCTGTCGGACCTACAACAAAGGCTAAGGTTTATGAGCAACTTGAATTAGGATGTAGGTTAAGCAATTAAAGTTCAAGGAGGGGGAAGGGGAGATGGCTTTCCAAAAATTTGCACTTGCCAATGTGAGAAAGCACAGCAAAAGCATGCTGCATACTGGGACCAGCAAAGCTAAAGCAGCTAAGGAGGCCACACTCTGTTTTAAACTTACGATTCTGAGAGAGTTTCATATGTGAAAAGGTCACACAGATTCCATTAATAAATCTGCACTGCTATTTGTTTTCTTTTTTAATCAAACTCAAATGCATCCTGTTAAAGGACTGCGTGATTAGATCATAAATCTGGATGTCCTTGAAGATGATGAAGAAAATGTTTATCTGTAAAGCAATCATCATACTGCCAGTTCTATCATTTGCACATTTTCACAGGTGCTGGAAAAAATGGTTTAATTTTAAATCATTTGCTTGAATACCTAGGTAAGAGAGAAAAAAAAAAGTGCTCGCAGGATTTACAGTTAAAAGAGCAACCGGATTACTTGTGACATATGGAAACAGCCCATTATATCTAATCTTCTGTATCTAACTTCAGGATATTAAACCAGTCAACATTTAGAATAAACATGAATTAATATTTCATATTAGTGAAACTCAACACTCAGTACATTAACTTATGCTTCCAGTTACGTGATACAATGCTCCTAACTTTTACAACTCTGAAATTAGTCAGTTTTAATGAGACCTGAGTATAAATTTGACTCACTAGGTTTTAAAAGTAGAGACAATCAAAGTAAGGTTCCTAACTCTGGTTTTGGTATATTAATGTATGGAAATCCTTATTCTGTTGAGCCCAGACCAGTACACACTGTGTTAGACTTCTCATTTCTTTTTCTTTTTTTTTGGTTTTTTTTTTTCCCTTATATCTTTATTTTTCTTTCATTTGTCAAGTATTTATTCGATATTTTTGGCAGTGTATTTTTCTGTTGTAAGCATGATTAGGATATTGACACAACTTCTTTGTGCATTTGGATCTTACATCTGATTTGTCACTTTGAACCCAGACTGTGGGCATAGCTATGGGCAACACCAGCAGCATATTTTGCTATTGCAGTGCTAGAAGGAAGTTGGGAAATGAATGTCTCTTTGGAACTTTGTTAAAACAATGAATGTGGGAAAACAAGTATTTCTTATTTATAGACATTCTTACAAAGGGAATGAGATATGGAGCAATATTTTGAGGTGGGTAGACACATTTTGCAATTTCTTAGCTGACTGCATGACCTGTTTCCACTTTAACTTAAATCCCATCTTAGTTTGATTCAGTGGAGTCATTTTGATTTCTGGAGACTTTTGATCTGTAGAAGTTAAGTGCTACAAGATATTCCTATCTGGCACTGATGCTAGTGCCAAAATCCGGCTCAGTGGAAGTTAACACAGTGCACGTTATCTGATGACAGTGGAAGTGTTGCATTATTTACTGCATAAAATGTCCACCCTGCAAAGATTTATGTGCTTGTTTAACTTTGTTCTGTCTTGTTAATTGTGTCTAGTCACTGAAGATCCTCATATGCATAGAGTGTAACATCGATTTGGTTTATTTTCAACATATTTTAAAAATTAAATTAAATTTCACAAGTTGAAAAAGCATTATGATAAAAGCTTACTGTACTTTACAAAGGTCTGAGGTTTCTAAATTATATTTTTCCCACAGATCATAGTGATCAGGGGGAGTACCAGCACAATTGAATCAGATGCATTTAACTTTACTTCAATATTCTTCAACTGACATTTATAAACATTATTTGTTTTGTTGTAGATCCTGCAATCTTTTGCTCATAAATGCACACACTAATTTAAAATTGAGTTCAGTGAGACAGTTTTGAACTTCATGCAGAGAAGATTAAAAGAAATAGTACAAAATCCTCTCCTGGGAAGGATCAAATGGTTACTAAAATGAAAGCAGCCTAAAACTGTAGCATTTAGCCCAGAGTGGGGGAGGGGAATTGGGAGTTTAGCTATAATTAACACCTTGTACTTACACTCTCCAGTGTTTCAAACAGATTGTTTCCTATTATGTGTAGTTGCTCAGAAATCTGAAGCCACTTTGATTAAAAAAAACAACCGAACAAACATACAAGAAATCAGAACAAATATCATCAGCAAATATGGCTAAATTCAAGGGTTTGCTCTTCAGGCAATAGTTCTCTCATCTTCAGGCATCTATAGTCAACCACAAAGCCATCAAGCATTAACTATATATACAAATATGTTATTTCTGTGTGAATATGTGATTGCAGAGAAAAATAAAACTTTTCCCCACTTTCTAAGGAACTTACACTGAAGTTTTGCTTGGGCAAGCACTGTATTTGTTTATCTGAAGTGTGAGATTAACAACTTTACCCAGGATAAATGTCTTAAAGAATCCCAGTGCTATTTCTTCATTCCTCCATTATTTCAGTCAGTGTTGCTTAAAAAATATCTCAGATAGCTACGTGGAACATTTTAAATGACAGTATTGTACCTCTTCTTTTTTTCAGTTTGCCTTGATAAAGTGCCTAAAGAAACAGAAAAGCTGACAAGCTTCCTTGCTTGGCTTTCAGAGGCCTTGCTCAGTGTTTTTGTTGTGTGGCATGCTGGAATCTGAAATACGGCTTGTTTTCTCACCCTCTCTTCTATCGTGTATTAACCCTTGTTGGAGCACTGCCCACTGATCATTCAATCCCTCAGTCTGGTCCCACAAAAGTACTTGTTGTTTCCCCTAAACAATAAATATGTTGCTACTTTGTATCAGCTGATCTAAAGTAAGGTATTTCCTGGCTTTATGAACTCTGATTTACGTGTTGGTGCTACAACACTCCTTTGGCACTTATAAATTCATATCCTGTGTAGGTTCATATCCTGCCCTTCTAATGCATTGCAGGCTGTTAACATACTTCTTAAACTGGTGGAGATAAATGCTGGTAGTACGTCAGTAAAAATAAATTCAGGTTCATGTGTGTATTAAAGAAAATATGATCTGTGTATTCCAAGATAATAAGCCAGTGGAATTTGTATTGGAAATTCTTCCTGATCTGCAGATATGCCTCAAAATCATCACCTCTCCTTTTGCCCTCTCCCACTGTGCTGTACAAGGAACCTGCAAAGTGTGAACAGAGTGCAGATGTATCCTGCTGAGTTCACTGTTCACCACTGACCTACCCGTGCACAATGTACCTGGTGATTCTGAATAAATGTATGCATAAATTTATGCACACAGCAACAAAACATTATGAATGTGTTAGGCCAAGAATATTCTGAATACCAGGAGTTTGGGGGGATACACAGTAGGCATGGATATAGCAGTTTACTTGCTGATTTCAGTGATATGTGGCAGTACATCATCAAATATTTCAGTGTGTAAGTGGAGATTTGGTGTTAAAACAAAGCTTGTAAGATGGACTCCTTACTTCTCTGTCTGAGACCTATGAGTTATGTAGATTTGTTTCCAGTTTTTCTTGTTTTGTTCTTAAAGAAAGGCTGTTCTGACTGTAAAGTTATCTGAAGTAATTCTTCAGCAGATAAAATTCATGCTAACTTGCTCTCTCATGCCTAAGGGGTGTAACACATATGGTAAGTAACAATAAAATACTGATCTGACTGTACAACTTTATGTAGGGCAGGCGTGACTAAAAACTGAGCAATAAAATTTCCTTTCCTGCTCAGACAGAATTGTATATGCCTGTCATATTTCATTGGTTGTTAAATGGCATACACACTTATGGATCACAACCAAAAGCTGACAGCCTACAGTATCATTGCATGTTTGTCATTTTCTGTGAACACATTGTAGCAGATTTCTCTACACTTGGGCAAATTAAGTTATAGGAAAGTAAACAGTCATGTTGCTTATGAATATGTATGCACTTAAAGTACATAGGAACTTGAACCATTCAATATTAGTGGCAAAAAATGTTTCTGATTTAATTAAGTAGTGACACGTGCAGTGATCAGAAAGCAGCATTGTAGACCAGTAATTTTTTTGAAGATAGTTGCCTTTTCAGAATTCAGACGAAGATATCCTGTGGATCCAAGAGCTCAGACCCATTTTAGCTACATTAGTAAATATCAAGTAATTCATTAATATTCGAGGGCTAGGACTATCTGAAAGAGAAATACTCAGCATTTAAGTTACTGGGTTACAACAGTGAGCCACTCAGCCTTCTGAATCCTGAAATTCTTTTCCTACGTGGTAGGTAAAGCCAATTCTGGTAAATCACAAAAATGGTAAATAAGGAGCTTCAAAAAGAATAAAAAAAGTAATAATAATAAAAAATTCAAATAGAAAAATTGAATGTGTTAAATATACAGTGAAAGTACAGTCCATATTTTCTTTCAAAGGATCCAACAACAAAAAATAATGACAGCTATTTTTAATATGAATTATGAGTATGAACACATATGAATTAATAATATCATGTGCTGCAAAGCAAACTGCACTGCTGTTTTCAGGAATTTCTTTTTGAAAAAGTGTGAACATTTAATTAGCCTAAGATTTAGAAGGTATTGTGACAGTGGTAAACAGAAGACATGATGGAGTTAGAGCAGTAATCCACCCTCTGCCTTTTCTTTAAAGGTGATTAAATAATATATGTTTAACAAAATAAAGCCTTATAACTTTTGCTTAGTCCATATGGCAGTACAGCCCACTGAATTAGCCATTTGGATACAGTAACGCTGACCTTTATCAGATAAACTTTTGGTCAGGAAAGATATGAAACTTTGAGTTCTTTCTTTGCAGGTACTAAAAATCTCTGATCGATGCCCAGCCCTCAACCAAATAAGTAACTGGGAGTACCATGATGATCTGGATACTAAAGAGTGATTTGTCATTATTCTAATGCCACCCAAGGTAAGAAAATTTAATTTAGTCAAATTCTTGACATGAATTACTAAGTAAAGATTACAGGAGTGACTGTGACACATAAACAGAGAGTGGATACATGAAATGGATTTTGGTGACCAAGTATGATTTATTTATACAATGCTGTGAACACTTCAGATAGCCTGTGTTTCTAACTGGATCCTTATAAAGTTTTATAGGCTGAGGGTAACTTGCAGTAATGCTTCCTTAGGTGCTTTCTCCAACAGGTAATTGTGTGATACCACAGTGAAGGGAAACCCACTCGTTTCTTTTTTTTTCTCTTGTTTCTTTTCAGTCAAGACTACTAGCAAAGTTCTTGATCTCTTCTCTATTTGTAATATGAAGTCTCCGTAACTGTAATTTTCCCCAGTTTTACTGCTGCTTTACATTCATTAGAAATAGCATAATAAAAGTCAGGCTGATGATCGTAGTTGGGTTTTCAGTCTTAGATGGCTGTCATTGAGATGAATTGAACTGAGATGATCCTGGGCAGGAACTGAGCTGATAGGTTTGTTTTGGCTGTGTTTATAAGCACGTGAGGTTTGTAGTGAGAGTATCTTCTGTTAAAGAGGCTGATAGGGCTGAAGGAAAAAAAGGTTTCATGTACACAGACACTTCATCAAGTCTAAAATGTCTTTGTTAGGGTGACGTTGGTTGGGCACGTACATTGGCTTAACTCACAAATTGCTTGCGATTAAGTGTTTTTGCTGTTGTGAGAAAATATGGGAAAATCATCTTAAATCCAAGCTGATATAAGATTCTTTTTTTGTGTGTGTTTTATATTACTTCATATGAAGTGACTACAATATAGACGTTTATATTTGGTAAAGATGATTTCTGAAATGGGTAAAGTATCACAGAGCCACCTAACTGGTGTATTAGGACTCAATTAGGAGTTGTTTAACAGAAGTTCTCTATACTGCTTTCCTCCAGAAGAAGTTTTAAAGAAAATCTAGAGCTTTGGAGATGAGCTGTACTGCTTTAGGTGTTTAGCTGTACTCTTAGGTGTTTTTCAACAGCTGCGAAGTTACATTTTTCAGCTAGATTCGAGAGTTGAATGAAAATGATAAAAAATCTGCTGAGGATGGATTTAATAATTCTGACACTTTTAAACACTGTCTGAAAGTCAACTGTATCAAATGGTAACTCTGAAATGCATTCCAACATCTTTCAAAATCTTGGGTTTTGAGTAACTACAGTTTTCATATTTGAAATGTGTTTTCCCACAGAACTGTGGTTTAAGTTGGCAAATCAGAAACAGACTATGATAAACATTTTTGTAGCATGCTTTCAGCTTGCAAGATGTGATGGCCATGGTCTGAGTAGTCAGGTCTTGGATCTTATTCCAAAGACTACTCATATGTGCCATGTATTTTTCACAAAGCTTTAAATACGATACTAGTAATTTAACTGGGGGGTAGACTAGAGTTTATTTTGAAGAAAATACGCATTTAAGGATCACTCCTACTCTTTTTTTTTCTTTTTTTTTTTTCCTTGGTTCGTGCTGACTGCACTAAAAGTTTTATCTGGGTGTTCGCAGACAATTTGGCTGATGAAGGTTGCGGAATGTATCAGTGTACAAAACCTCCAAGGCTGGTGCAGCTTAATCACTGCTGCTCCCTCTGCTGGCGGTGAAAGATAAAAATAAAATTACAATCAACATCATGGCTGTATAACTGTTTCATCATACAAATTAAAATATTCCCAGTTTATATGTGCAAACTAGCTGATATCCAAAATTTTTATTTAAAACTGAGCTCTGTTTCATCTGATGTGTTAGTGTGGCTTCTGCAATGTCATGTATTTTCAACCATGATTCTTTATAAAAGTACCATACTACCTTGTATAGAAAAACAATGTTGAAACATCCACTAGATCAAAATCAGGATGCCGTGCATCTAGGAGGAATTCTGCCCAAAACTCTGTGCATGTAAGGCCAATATCTTTTTCCCAACAGAAATATCTCAGGAGTGCTACAAGTGAAACAATATCAGCTTACTTAGGAGATGTATGTGCATAGCATTCATATGTTTACCCATCCAGAACCACTCCACATCTCCTAATAAATCTTTGTTTAACACCATGTGAGTGAAAGGTATTCCTATTTTCATAATATGAATATGGTAAAGAGATAAAGCATTGAATTGGAGTTTGTTGGCAATTCTCTCTACTTTTTCAGCCAAGGCAAATGGATGCAATGCTGTATTATTTTAGCATTTAATCTGTGTATGCACTTTCCACTGACTGCTATAGAAGTTGCACATGTGCATCTGAAGGAAGAATCTGAGCCTGGATTTAGTGCTTAGCACATATCTTGTACTTGACACCTGCAGGAAAGCACATTGCAATGTAAGTTTTGATCATTCAGACACAAGGAAGGTGTGTTCCCAGCTCATTGTTCTCTGAACTGAAGAAGATAAATACTACATGCAAATGCCTTTATGTCACAAGAAAATGCATTTCCACTCTTACTTTGTGTACTATGGATAAGGGAACTTTCAGGGAAATATAACAGCATGGCTAAAACTAAAGATCTGAGTCTACTTAAGGCACCTAAGTGAATAGGTTTGTTGGTGTCACATCAGTGTGTACTGCAAAAGCATTTCAACTCAGTTGACAGTCTCTATTTAAGCTGAGCTTTTTGGACTGAAATAATACAGTTATCTACGTGACTAAATTATTTTTATGTCACGAGGTATTTATGGCTGTGATCTGTCAAGGACACACTTGGAAGCAGTGACATGATAATAGGAGTGGTGACTACACAGTTGCATGCGTGCATATAAAGAGCCAGGCTTAGATTAGCGATCTGAGCTACTAGCATTGGTAGTCCAGCACAAAAACACCAGCAGCAGCAGGAGCGACAGTTATTTTGGAGAGGAATGCAGTGAAAGCTAAACACAGTTCCAGTTTCTTGACTTTTCCTCTCATAAAAGCAAGATACTTTAACCTAATTTGAATGCAGTTTCCATGTGGGCACTGATCCTCCAAGGAAGCACACCATTTTCACAGTCATAGAAGAATGGCAGACATTAAAAACAACTTAAAGTTTTACCGAGTTTAAACTTCTAGTATAGTGAAAGTTACTTTGTATATTTGTCCAGGAGAAAGTCTTAATCAATAACAATCCAAGCCCACCACTTCTGTATCAGTTTTAAAGTAAAATAATAAAAGCTTGTAGATTAACAGTTGTCTACACAGTGTTTATGAGTGGAATTTAGCACAATCTTGCTCAACCTGATTTCTTGTGTAATAGAAAGATAGGATACTGATATTGTCTCTGTTGCACTCTTGAGTAAGACACTGCTTTACTGTTAATTCCTGTTAGGTAGAGTTTGTATTTTTGTCAATTCATTAGTTTATCACACCAGGTCAGAAATTTCCACATTGTGTGTAAGACACCAGGGGAAGAAGCTCCCCAAAGCTCTTCATGTCTTGCAGCAATGCACACTTGAATTAGTATCAGTCTTCTGGGTAATTTTTGTAAATTAATAAATAAAACTAACTTCGTTTTTCCTCACCACACTAAACAGTTCACTTCATGGTAGGAGAGTACCTTATCTCTCATCTCTGGAGATACCTTATCACATATTACAGGGGAGGCCACAGGTAACTGCATGAAATTTTCTCCTGTCGGAAAAAAAAGAATGAAGTACTTTAATACTGGACACAGGATTTTCAGGAGTGTGTAGGGAAATCCCATACTTCAGTGAAAGCTGAATTCCTCACTCTTAACCATTACTGCCACAAAATTACTCACAAGCAAATTGCAGTTTATGTTATACAAAAATACGAGTTACCAGTGGAACCCCAATCTAGAACTGGGAGGTAAAAGATATTTTGCACTCCAAGAATGATGTTTCTGAAGATGAGTCCTTAAGGTTGAAAATGTTCCAGCTATAATCCCACTGAGTAATGCTTCCTGAGTGAAGTCATGGTGTTACTTCTGGGAATAACTGAGCCCTGGAACTTGGTCATTTTACTGTTTTAAATTAGACAAGCCAATTTCTTTAACACATTTCTGCTATGACTGCTGTTTAGTTGTTTCCAAAATTTTAGTGTTCTGTTATTTCTAGCATTTACTAAATGCCTGTTTGTAGTTAAAATCAAATTTTATATTTACTCTGTGTCGAGTTCTCATGGAAACACATCGGAAAAATAAGATAAATACTCAAGGAAACAGACTTCTCTATCAAGAAACAAATAGTTACATGCAATCGAAAGGGGAAGGCGGACTCTAACTCCTGCAGAAAGACTACCTTGTCTTGTCAGTCCTTCCCATAGCCCGCTGGGCAGGTGAAACCATCACCTTTACCTGCTTGGTCATGACAGGTCTTCCCACATGCACTGTGCCTGCCTGCACTCAGATATCCTACGTGACACCCTACATGCTGGTGGCTTCCGATGCCAAGCAGCAGTGCTCACTGCACACTCCTCCACAGAGAAAACAACACAGGTTAATTTCTCAAAATGGAAGGAAAACTTCACTTCCCTCTCGGCACGCACCTGGGCAAAAATTAGTAATTGCTTTAGAAATCTAGTAATTAAATTCAAGATGGTTCTACTGTATGACATGCAGTTTAACGACTTCAACTTTTTCCATGATGCATGGACACATTTGGTGAAGATTTTTAAACACCAACAGCTTCTGCTAAGCATTAAAAATGCAAAGCGTAATACAAGGATAATAGGTGCAAAAGCAGTTCTTTAATGTTCTTATGTTTTCCTCATGAGTTAGGTGGATATAGTATAACCAAATGGAATAAATTGCCAGTGTAATACACCACTGTAACTTCCACTCATGACCTCTGACAGAAGCAGCAATACATTATACAGTTGCTCATTTTTGTTTGGTGTTGTTTATTTTGAGAAAGATGGATTTGCTCTTCTGTATTTCTCCCAGCTAATACTATAATTTGTGTTTCTGTTTCTCAGAAAAGCCTTCTGCATGAAAACTGAAAGCAAACATCCCGATAAAACTATTTCTTACTACTACCACAAGGTAAAAAGATATTAGGTAGCCTGCAAGATTCTTTGATATTAGACTTGTTAGTCTACTTTCACTAGTAGTTGAAGTATAATTTATCACTAGCTCCTTTTTCTTGTTTGGTTTTTTTGTTTCCTTTTTTTTTTTTTTTTCCTACCAAAGTACTCGGTTTTGTATGAGTCAAAGAATGCCTTGCTGATAAACAGAGAAATGAATTATGTGATATCCTTAAGTAGTTATGGACAGCCAAAGGAGGTCCTTCCCATAATTTGACTAGCAACTTTATGCATGGTCCAATAACAGAAAGAGGGCATTTAATGTTTCTTATTAAATATATGTCTTCCCAGAACAATGTCAGCAGTAACACAGACTGCAGTTTGTTTCACCCCTGCAGGTGTGAAGTCAAGTGTAGTGGTTTGCCCAGTCTGGTTTTCAATGACTGAATCACAGCAGTTTTCCATTGTTTCTAGTTTGCAGTAAAGTCTATTGTTGTGAGTTTTCATTTTCAAATTAACAGTTCTTCCCTTTCATTATAGTGTATCACTAACTTTCTGGGGCGGAGGGGAACTAAGACCAAACAAACACACAAAAACCCCAAACAAATAAACACACACACACATGCACAAAAACACAAAACAACAACAAAACAAAAAAAAAACAAGACCAAAAGAACCAAAACAACCACACCCCAACTATCGGCAAACACTTTTTGCATTATATTTACTGTAAACCTGCATGTTCTCCACAGCTCCAGTAATAATTTTGCTTATCTTTCTGATTACTTCTGCTTATTTTTCTGATACATTCAGTGCTTTCCAGGATTATTAGTTTATCTTTAAAAGTTTTGGAATGTCTTTCCCAAGCAGACATTTCTGAAGGATGCTTACAAACTCAGATGTCCCATGCCTAAACTGTAAAATGAATAGATTAAAAAAACAGGTATTTTATTTTTAGGTAACACACAATTGTCCCTGATAAAAGTAAAAGCAGGTGTTGGTCCTAAACAGTTTGTAACTGAAGCAAAAACATATGAAGAAAGACAGAAAGTGGAAGGTGAGGAAAACTAATGACTAAATAGAAAAATAAATACAAAGACATTTTCAGCATCACAAAGTAGCCATCAACTCTTTAATTTCAGTATTGTAGGTGAGAAGGAGCCCACCAGGATAAAAAAAAGCTAAAAGCTGTTATTCAAGAATAAGATTAAAATGTCTTATAACTACTCCTTGTCTGTAAATACATTAGAAGCTGGTTAAAGAAAAAGAAATAGCCTATTACGAAAATTGAGGGAGAGTATAAACTGATGGAGAGTATTTCTGGATGGCTATTATTTGCCTTATTTTTTTCTATCACTGTATAGAAATATTTTAAAATATAAATTCTAATAAATGCAATAAGGACACTTTAATATACATTTCATGGCAGGTTCTAACATCATAACTATGTAAACACACATGCAGTTTTTGTATTCATCTTGCAGCACACATAAAAATCACTTTCTAAATTAAAATGAAAACCTCACTTAGGAATTTCCCTTTCTTTGAAAACTATTAAGAATACTCATGAGTCACCCCCATAGCTTGCTCCTAGCACAGAGCTATAATGTAAAGAAAGTTTCCTCCACTCTTTAGGGATTGGTTCTCTCTTGAAGCCTGGATAAAATAATTCCAATAGCACCTGAAGGATCAGTAGAGGATAGAGCTTCAATTACAGTCAAGAGCCTCGGCCAAAAAGGAGCTCTCATAATTCTCACAGTGCTCATTACCTTTGGCTTTCTGCCTTAACAACTGGCATAAACTTTATCAGGTGTATAAACGTTCTGCATGGTTCTTACGTATTCTCCATGCTTAGACTCACTTGGCAGTGCTCTGCACCTCCTCCTCTGCTGCCTTTCACCTTGTGAAATCATTACAGCATTTACATTTATGTAAGGTGGATCCAAACCACTTCTGAATTACAAGCCTTTGCACAGCATCCTCTTTGCAAACGTGCAAGTGTCCACAGCAGGGGCAGGAAAACAAAACTCCTTACCCAGAATCAGGATTTCTAAGCTGCAGTTGTCTCAATTTTTAGTGTGACTGTTTTAACAAAAGTTGTGCAGCTGAAACAAATGCCAATGAGTGCTTTTTAAAGCTCTCTTCATATGAACTTAATAAATGATCTTTGTGTCAATTGACAGTGAAAAATATTTCTATCTTTAAGGTGCAAAAATCTGGAGAAGTCCAGAGGATAAACTCAGAAAACATTCTGGTTTTGCATCTGGCTTATATTAGTGAATAGTATGTAATGTGATGGTATAATAGAAGTAAAGAGCGTATGGAGGGATTCTAATACTCAGTTACCACATCTGTCTCTCTACATTATCGTAATTACAGTGTTTAGGTGCAATTTATCTCCCTTTCCATTTGAAAGATGTATGTTCCCTCCTATGAACTGGGCATCAGCCCAACTGTGATGGGTTGTGTCCACAGGGGAATGCCTTCACTTTGACACCTGCTATTAGCCATCATCAGCCCAGCAAGCTCTGTTTTGATTGTTTATATGTTTGCATTCTTTAGCCAAGCAGGGAAGAAACCAGTGCATGTTTCTCTGATACAAAAACAGGAGAGGAAACCAGGAGGGAGAGAAATAAAAGTATGTCCACTTTTCCACAGCTGACAGATTTTACAGCTCAGACATATGAAAATATCGCAAAGAGGGGCTCTGATGACATTTTAATTAAATATAAATAGAGAAGAAGGATACTGCTGGGATTCAGGCCACAGGCTAAGGCACAACAGATGAAGAGTGAGTCACTAGCAACTGCCACAGTCTGACAAGAGGCAAATCAACCTCTCTGTGTCCAAGATTTACAAAGTAGCTTGTGTATTTAGACTTCATGTTCCTTTGGGCAGGGATTGGCTTTTATTACATTTTTCCCCATCATCCAGTACCCTGAGGCTCTGATCTCAATGAGGTCATCTGGTTATTATCATAATGCAAACAGACCCATCTACATCTGCTCTCTGGACTAGATCTTACCCAAAAAAGCTGCATGTAAAACGCAACTGAGGAAAAAATACCTAGAAAAAGCACAGAAAATACCTAGAAAAGCTAATAAAGGAAAAATTGGAGCTGAACTTTGCAGGCTAACTCTCAGGCATTCATGGCAAAATCAAAAAGCACTAAGGTGATCAGAAGTTCCATATAATTGAGTTTTATCACTGTCATTTAAAACCAAAATATGGGTCAGACAGTACTTGCTTTGGAGATGGCTGTTAAAACATTCGTTGGGAGAAGGCACAAGGATCCCTATTTTCTCAGTCTTCCACCAGAGAGAATGACATAGATGGTCTGCAGTTTTGCTTATCTCATCTTACTTGGATGTGTAGGTGGGCGTGATGCCTGTAGCATGCATAGGTGTTCTCACGCGAGCTTTAATCTAGAATCTAGCCTGCGCACGCTGCGATGGCACGTCCAGTTGCTGTGTAAACAGATGTTGGATACAAAAGAAGTCTAATTTGAATCAGGAGATCTGGGTTCTGTTAGTAACTCTGCTATATGTTTCCTGTATTGCTCTAGGCAAGGCATTCAGGGCCTGATCCAGCCTCCGTTTCATTCCACAGCAATCTCTTCTTTGGCTGCACTGTGAGCTGGATTAGGCTTCCAGCCTATCACTTTCCCAGGCTCCCCGTATTCCTCAATGGTACAATAATACCTGCTCGTTCCATAGGTGCATGATATGGCTTAAACCATTTGTCTCTAAAGGGATTTGCTACTTAGGCATAGCATGAATATGCAGTTGAATTAAATTATTGATTCAGGAACCCCTGCAAACCTCTAATATAAGTTTCCATTTTGGGTTCTGTGTCATTAAGTGTCGATATGTAGTCTTAAACATGTAAGAAGGTAAATAACTTCCGTGGAACTACTTAGGGGTCTAACATTAAGCATATGCCAAAGTGCCTTGCTCAAGGCTGTACTATCTATCATTAGCCATAGACGTGTGCTTAAAGTTAAGCATCTGCTTAAGCATATTGCTCAATTCATCCCTAAAAGCATAATACTCATATGCTTTGTAGCATAGTTTACATAAACATTTGAGCCTAGAAGTTACTAAAAATAAGCTACATTTGATTTTATGAAATGTCACAAATTATTACTTTTCTTTCTAATACATCTAAAGAAACATTGAAAATTTAAGATCATGTTGCTCATGTTAATTTGCAGGAATCTTGCTTACCCTATAGCCCGTTACTTTCACATAACATTGAAATCACAATACGGATGTGTATTTTGAAGTAATTGTGTTGGTGGTCCCTTCATGCTTTCTGAACATCTAACAGTTAGCTAAGCAAACACACGTGACTGATTAAAAGAAGAAAGGGAACTATTTTTACAGGGATCATTAAACTTTAACTGCCATCTGGCAGGGAATGATTAGAGAAGATGAAAATTAAGGCAGTCAACACAAATACTGTGTGGATACCTCAGGGAATTCATGTGGATAGAAGACGGTGGACTTGTGGCTATGTTAAGAGACAGACAGAGAAGGAAGTGGTGAACACATCCTTTATGACTCCTGCCCTAATGGCCACATTCAGAGCAACAGGGGGAGAGAAAGAAGAAATCAAGAGCACCTGGGAATAATCAGACGCTTGCTGTCATAAAAAAAGGAAGTTAAAGCATTATAAAAGAGCCACGCTATTCTTGTTCCCCAACGAGTCAGGAAGGAAATTTTTATTGTGGAGGTGTGTTGAAGTTGGCAGGTAGTTAATATTCAAATTATCCAACTATCTTTACACAGGCATTTTAAATAGGGTCTGTAATAAATCTTTTAATTGAATGACCTTACAGAACGTGGACCTGTGGTTGATCTAACTGAACACTGGATGTCACTATTTATACACACTATTAGTCATTTTAGAGGCATTAAAAAAGAACAGAGCCATGAATTTGACCCATCTAGCTACGGCTTTTTCACACTGGCTATCTTTAATTATTGGTGTTCTTGAGATAGCAGTTTCAATGAGCTGAAGCTTCTGAGCTGCTTGAAAAAACTGATCACTTTTAACTGCTACTCCACTGCCTACTCTGACTATGCTGCCATTAGGTGCTCCCTGACAAGAGTACCACGCCTGACTTCATATTTTATGGAAAAGATTTAAGGTTTGGATAGAGAGATAATGGACTGGCTGCTCACTGCAACATCTCACAGCTCAGACTCTTACCAGGCAGCTGGATTATCATCTTATAACTGCTGTTGTGACTAGTAAGGAACAGTCGCGAAATAACAGCTCACGCAAAACCATAACAGCTCACGCAAAACCACAACAGCCCCCATATGAGGCAGCTCCTGGTCTGACTGCGCTGGAGTAGAACCTTCTTTTTACTCCTTAAGAGTTACTGGTTTGGAAAACCCCTGGTCCCTCAAGCATCTGCCCTGAGGTTTTTCAGTCCGTGGCACTAATAACACGCAGCTCTTCTGCCACTCTTCTCCCCTTCCCTTGGGTACAGGTGATTTTCAAGGAATATAATTATTATGAGGAAGTACTTTTAGGAGACAGAGGAAGAAAGAAGAAAAAAAATAAGAATATTTCTGAGCCCAAGTAGTATGGAAAACAAATCAGCGCTAACAGTCCAGAAGGTCAGGCTAGCTGCTACAAAGACTAAGGACAGAAGACAGGTGAGAGGAGGTAAAGATAATGAACAACTGATACAGTAATGTACTGTGAAACAGAGTGGTTATCTTTGTTTCTTGAGCTCAACACAGTATTTTGAAGTTTGACTTTTCAATAGCATAGGAGAAGCATGTTAAGTATGCTTCAAAGCCTACGAAATCTTGCTAAATGTACCTGATTTCATAAACTTATGCTAACAATAAAAAATGACCAGAAATGTATACATTACTACTCTGAAATGTACAATCAGCGCAAACATTTGGTACTTTTAGACAGAAATGTCCAATATACTCATCTGTCTACTTGTCACTCTGCATCCTTGACAATGATAGGACCTTTAAAAATTTGCCTCTTCTTCACTGTCTTAAATTCTGTATTCTATTAGGGAGATGTAAATAATAACTTAAAGCAGACTTAGATGCTTTACTAGTAAAGAAAATAACTCAGAATACCTCTCATTATTTAAATACATCGTTAAATACATTTCTATGCAGGGCATGTGAAGACAGCCTTCCCTAGTGCTATACTGCAGGCCTACTACTGTAAAAACATTAGAGGTGTTGAGAGGGTTGTGTTTTGAGGTTTCTTTTCCACACATCCTGGCTGGACAGCAAAATATCTACAACTCGGTAATCATGACTGGAAATGTATGGCTGGAGATTATCTGCCTGAATCTTATGTTATTCTAAATATTCTTTTTGGATAAATATTTTGGGCAAAATATTCTTTTGCTTAGCTACAAAATTGTATTTTAAATTTGAGCATAGTGGGCTGTACAGGTGAGGGTCATGAACAGGTTTTGCTCTTTCCTAAACCATTTCTAGCCTTATACGGTACAGAGTAATTCTGCTAACACTAGTAAACTGTTCAGTGGGACAAAACAGGAGTCATGTGAAGCTACAATACATTAGTATGATACTAATGCTATACATATATTATTATTATCATTATTATTTTATGTATCTTACATAAAGCATTATATAGAATATTAAGTTTATTAAGTAGTATTAATTTTGCTGTACATATGACACTTTACAACTTTATACACAAATCGGTTCAGAATTCAGAAAGGCAAAAGCTGTGGTGCAAAAAGGCAATGCTCTGTCATTTTCTCCTCAGAATATACCATAGACACCAATAAATCGAGGGCCACCTGAAAAAGCAGCACAGCTCTGGTAAACTTCTGCAGTTTGCTGCCCTGGCTTTGATGCAGAAACCTGATAAGACTGCTCAGAGCATGTAACAGCCTATGGCTCTCTCCTGTTAACAAGATGCGGAGCATTCATTCTCCATATGCAAAATTCCAAGCACTGAGCCAGACTGATAGAGAAATACAGTAGACATTTGTTGATTTTTTTATAATGCCCACAAGCATCTACAGATGTGATCCTATGTAATGAAGCATGTGGCCTTAAGCTGGAATTATTTGCAAACAGCAGGATCTCCTGGCAAAGGAGATGGCACTTGCTGAGTTATGAAAGCTGTCCCTCTAAAACCATGTTTGGTTAGCACCTATGCCCTGTTGAAATTGGCATTGATAATTCCAAGTTGGAACAATGCCAGCACAACAGATGGGAGTGAATGCAGGCGTGCCAGAGAACCAGTATGTTCATCAAATCTGAATATTAGGAACAGAGTTCTTTCCAAGAATTTAGAAATGCAGGCTGTCCAGAGTTTCTGTACTTTAGGTATAGAATATAAGAATATACAATCTCTTCTGTAACTATGAGCAAAATTAATTGTAGTAATTTAAAAATCACTTGTCTGAGCCCCACAGAGCATGACAGTAGGCATCTTAGAACAACTTTTCTCCAGATTCAGATTGGCACCAAGTCCTAGAGGGCAGAACCTGTGCACTGGAGTCAAAATGATTCCACAGGTTTTCTGCTAAGTGGTTCAGACTGAAGAGCTTTCAGATGATAATGAATATTCTTCATCTATACAGTGCCTTTCAGGCAGTGATCCCAAAGCAATTTGCAAGTGTATAAGAATTTACACTCATAGCTGGAAGGTACGTCATTTACAATTAAGCAAATGTATCTTGCATGTATTAATGGGCTATAGTCCTACCTACCCTCCCACCAGGGATTATAAACCAGAATTATATTCTCGGCAGAGAGGGTGGAGGAAGATAAATTCCTTCTGCCACAATCCTGGCAGATACATGTGTACCCTGCTTTTGCTCTTTACGTACCACAAACAGCCCTAACAGATTAGTTATCCAAAACACTAATTTAATCTCCAAATAGGAAATAGTAATTCCTATGTTTTTTCGACCACCAAAAAGCTGACTTTCCTATTTCTCATTTCAGATTGTGAACAGACAAATTATATTGCCTTAAAAGGCTTGCCTGGGATCATTTATGTGATTCTAAGAAAAAAGAACAAAAAAAGAAAAATCTAACAAAAATAGCTTTGTTAATTGCCTTCACTCTCTACTAAAAAGGAGCTGTTGAGACTAAAAGAAAACTAATTTTAGCAAAAAAGAGCTTCGGTAAGTGAGGGGAAAAAGATCACTCAAAAACCAGACTCCCTCTTCCCCTGTAAAGGAGAAGCTCACAACGATGAGAAAAAACTTTATCATCTGCTTACCTATAAAGCATCACTTCCAATCCAGCCAACTCAGCAATTAAAACTCCCAACATTATTTATGCCAAGATTTGCAAACTAGTAAAAATCAATAAGGTAAACAAGTATAAAGAGTGTTACCAAGAGGAATTCTACTTGAAGCAGAGCCATTTAATAATGTCTTCATTCCTTCTTCTGAGAGCTAAATAGGTTTCAGTATTCTGAAGCATGTGAATTCTGCTCTATATACCTCCTTTCCACAAGGCATTTCTCCAGTTCTCTGAGAGGACCTATGCAGTCCCAAATAGAAAGATTCAACCACGCGGCACACGGTTGTGAATGGAAGAGGTAGGCATGCAAGATACTCTCCAGACTGAAACATGGCCCAGGCTGTGAAAAACAGTGAAAAACCCTGACTTTGTAAATCAATATCAATCAATGCCCTGCAAAGTACATCATAAATCTGAAAGTTCTAGAGAGCTGACCCTGAGGTAATAACACCACTTTACGTTTTAAAACACTTCACAAACATTAGGTCAATCTCAGGAGGTCTTTGATCCAATTTCATCCTTTGGGGCTCTTCCAACAATTAAGAGTTATTGGAACATATTGGTTTTCCAGATATATCTCCTCTTCAAAAGAGATTTTTAAAAAAGACTAGTATGAGTGTGTGACATGTTTTGAATTAATAATCCTCTGCTGGGAGATAAAATTTAACCTGGAGGAATAGTTTTCGATCTAGAAGGAGAACTTTTCATTTAGGCTTTGGAGAATGGGATTTCTCCTGATTAGCCAAGATTTCTCCTTCAGCAAATACAGAACAGACATTCATCTTTTATAAGTTATTAAAAATAAATGTTGAATTCTAATGGACCCTTTGGTGCAAAGCACTCTGGACGTAATCATTTATTCAGCTTTGTACAGGATTTTACTTGTTCAGTTGGACCAATCTGTAATTACCAAAATTCACTTGTACCTGGAGGAAAACCCACCCATATCTACCAGGCAGCCATTCCAGTTTACAGGTGCTGTGCCCAGTTCCCTTGTTACCTGCTTTCTGGATGGAAAACTGAACAGATAGAAGGCTTGATAGATCTCTTTAAGGGGTCACGGGAAAAATGTCGTTTGTATGTGAAGTCTGTTCTGCTGATACGTATCGTAACAATCAGAGTCTGATACGTGTAGATACCAATTCGTTTCAGGGTTGCAGAGTAAAACTGCATGTCACTGTAGGACTGATCCCTGACGTGATGTACCTAGGAAATTAGCTGCTTGGCAGAGAATGTGAAATAGACTTGCTTTTCTAAAAATAAGGACAAAGTGACTGGGAGAATCTTTATGGTTTCAGGGGAAGTCTTCAGAAGGCTCAGGAAATCTGGGATGATCTTTCCTTTCTAGGAAAGGAGAAGGCCACATTAGTGAACCACAGCTAGTGGTCACTTGCTGTTCTTACTGTCCTGACATACAGCTGGCTCAGCAGCAGGGAGCTGTGGGAAAGAGGTGGGCTGGCTCTTCAGACACCATGTCCTGCTCAAACAGCTGCGCTCTGCCGTCTTGGCCAGAGGCAAAAAGGGGAGGAAACCTCCTCTGGCAACCTCTTATTTGCCCACGTGCAAAACTGATCCTGTTTCTAGGAGAGACAGATGTAAAACTAGAAATATTTTCTAAGCACAGGGGGAGTTTAAGATAAGATTCCAAGCAGAATAGATTTTCATAACTGTGGTGAGCAGTAAGAATTTACACTGCTCTTTAATGCACCGATGCACTTCCTTGGGGACCTAGCAGCAGGTCAACCAGATAGGAAACAGCGTGAGATTAACTGACAGGAGTTTTTTTTTCCATGAAGATCTGCTTGAATTAAACTGAACATGGTCCCCAGAGAACAG
Organism: Todiramphus chloris collaris; assembly: GCA_025345505.1. Taxonomy (NCBI): domain Eukaryota; kingdom Metazoa; phylum Chordata; class Aves; order Coraciiformes; family Alcedinidae; genus Todiramphus; species Todiramphus chloris. The sequence goes on from JANVCC010000022.1 coordinate 19,232,783, forward strand.
TAATGGCTCTTCTAACTTCTCCTGAAAGCAACAACTGAGTTGCATATAAAATATAACATCAGCTGTTATGCCTTAAAAGCAACAATAAACAAGTGTTTAATGGTGGTTTTGACATTGTTCAGATCAAACAGCTTGTGAATGCTTTTTTTTTTTTTTTTCTTTTGGCAAAACATTCCAGGGTGGAAATCGTGACAGAAGAGGGTTTCCATTTAATACTTTTTTGAATCTATGTAACTTTGCACTGTGCGTATGCAAGGAGCGTCACATCCACTTTCTTCTCTATTCAGGAGTGCTGTGGGAAGATCTGTTTCATACCTGGAGGTCCACACCACTAGGTTCCCAAGAAGAAATTATGTCTCTAACTGCTCTGCTTCCTTCCATGAGCAAGCAAATTTCTGTCACAAAAGGCCTGCTCACTGCTGCACTTCCTGAGTGAAGTACTCCACTCCATAAACAGTGCACTTTGTATGTCAATGTACAGCAACTACTTAAATTCTCAAGTCATTCCACATTTGCTTTATGGTTTTATTCATGATGCTGGCAATATTTGTTACAAGAATAGCATGTAGATTGAAATTTTTTTTTTTGAGTGAAACGTTCTGCCTAACCATTAAAGGTTTTTGCCACTGATGCTTAGTTCTTACTCAATGTTTGTCTATGGAAGAACCACTCGACAGGCACTGCAGATCTGCCCATTCACCTCAGTTCCCAAACAATGGGTGTAAAATGTGAGAAAAAAAAAAAACAAACAGAAAAGCAGGCAACTTATAACCTCTTTTGGTGGCCTTTATATAGAATCTCTTTTTACTGCTTTTTCTACTAAGACTCTGGATGCACACTGGAATCAAACCAAGGTTGCTGTTGGGTTTGAGGCAAGGAGCAGAAAGCTGGAAAATGCAAACTGTACTATTGTCACTCAACTTAGGACGTACAACTGAGTACAACTCCCGTGTACCTTAGGACCAGAAGACGCTGCGCTGTAGGTTATAAAAGAAACGATACTGTTAGCATTAGTATGCAGCTGTTCAAAGTGCCTATTGATCATGTTTGTTGGTGGGTGCTCAAGTTGCTGATATGGAGCATGTCTTAGCTGTGTGGCACCTGTGGTTTAATCAGTGACAGCATCATCAATAGCCCATGTAAGCTTGCAGGAAGCCAGCAGCTAACTCCTGAGAGACCATGCTATGTTCCCATCCCTAAACATAACGCACATATTCTTTCACTCATCCTTTTGGAGACAATTTGTACCACGTAGACTATTTTAGAATTTAAATTCATTTTTATAGCACAGATTGTATCAAATAAAAATCTTGCAACCATTAACTACATGTTCCCCAGTGTGTTACCCGAAACATGAGATTTTCCGCATTTTTCCTAGTCGGCACTAAGAGTGGTAAATGGCCATTAAAGTAATGATGCCCCATATCAAGTGAAAAACATCAAAGAGCACGTAGGTGATTAAAGCGGGAATCTCGGGAACACATGCTCAGCTCAGTAATGATAATCTTGTTTCGATTAAGCCTGACTAAAAAGGATTTTTTTTTTTTTTTTTTGTGGCTTGGCCGTGAACCTGCCCTTCCTGGAAAAATGAGTTGATTAAATAGCAGGGACTTGCTGAGCACGTCGGATGTTCTCGGGCGCGCTCTCTTTTTCTGTGTGTGAACCTCGCCTGGCGGGCACCGGAGGAGTTTCGGTGCGCTTCTGCAGGGTGGGAACGACCCGCAGGAGCAGCAGCAGCTGCAGCCGCTCGTCAGGCACTACCGCTCCCAAGGAACGTGGGGCCGGGCCGGGCCTGCCCTGCCCTGCCCTTCTCTTCCAGGCTGGGGAGGTCCCCCCGCGCCGGCGGGGCCCCGCCAATCATGCCCGGCGCTGCCGTCACGCCTCCCTCCTTCCCAGAGCGCAACGCGCCGCAGCCCTGACAAACCGTGACCGGCTTTCTCCGCCTGACAATGGCTGCCCCGCCGGGGCGAAGCGTCCTCGCCTGCCCCGCTACCCCCCTGCGAGCCCCCAGGGTGCTAGCCCACGCCGCACCCATACACGGGGTCACAGCCGGTTACGGCGAGGCCACCGGGCTAGGTCTGCTGCGTGGTGCGCAGCTCTGGCTAACGGCCCTGCCGGTCACGCCGACGGCCCTAACCGCCGGGCTCCCGGCTTCGCTCCCGGCGAGCGCCATAGGGCAGCAGCCACCGTGCCACCACCCATGCCTGCGCCGCCCACTCCCCGGCTGCGCCCCCGTGGCGCTACTGCCACTGCCACTGCGGCTGCGCCGGGGCGGGGCGAGGTGCCGTACGCTCCCCGCCGCTTCCAATACGGTCGGTACAAAGTGACCTTGGCGCCGCGTCCCCCCCGCTTCCGCCGCGCTGCATCCGGGTGCTCGTCGCTGGGAGCCGCGCCTGCGCAGAGACGCCCCAGCCCGTCGGCTCCGAGGTGCGGCAGCTGGAGCGGGTGAGTGGAGGCAGCGCGCCATCCGCCCCCATCGTCGCCCCCGCCCGCCGCCCCCTCACCCTTCCCCTCTCTCCGCAGAGACACCGGATTGTGGCCGCCGGGACGCCGCCCGCTAAGATGTTCGCTTGCGCCAAGCTCGTCACCTCGCCCTCCCTGGTGAGTGGGGGCGCCGGGGCCTCTTCGCCGGCCGCGTCCCGGACTGCGGCGGAGGCGGCAGAGGTCGCGGGGTTGCTGGAGGTTGGGTGAGCCCCTCAGCCCCGCGGCAGCCCCCTCGAATGAGCCTGTACTAGGGGCTGCCTGTCCGAGGGGGGGGAGGGGGGCGAGCTGCGGAGGGGCCGGGTTCTCTTTCCCGCCTCCTTGGCGCGGGCTAGGGCCTTTTGCCAAGGTGAGGGGCCTTTCCACACGGCGTGAGGAGGGAGGGAGGGCAGCGCAGCGAGAAGTTCTTGGGCCTGGTGCGCTCTGAGCCTTGCTGTAGGTCAAACTCCAGCCTGTTGCTTGCCCTATGCAAGGCCTGGAATTTTTTGCCCTTGCAGAGATAAGGGCCTGTCCTGCTTGAAAATGTCCTTTCCAGCTTGCAGAGCGTCTCACTTTGCATGGTATAGGCACAGGTTTCCCTTGCAGGAAGAGTTTTCTGCAAGAGCCGATTTGACCTTAGACTGCTGTTAGCCCAAGGACACATGCAGGCCGCTTGTGAAAGAGGATTCATTCATTTATGTCTCGCTAGATTTAAAAGTCTAGGTTATTCCTGTGCATTTAAGATTTCTGGAATTCATTTTGCTGACTTTTACTTTTTCATTTTAAAGTGTAGATCACTGTCTGCTGGTCTGTCGGGGTTTTTTTGTTACTGTTTTGCTACATTTTCTGTCAGTATAACACATGCACAAGTGCAGTGCATGATGTAGGTATATACAATAACATCCCCTGAAAGTGGTGCTACCGGATTGCAGGGCAGCATTTGCTTCTGTATCATTTATTGTACATCCAGCTATGCAACCGTTTCAGTTGTCTTTGAAGTAAGATAAATGGCTTAGTAGATAATAGCCTTATAGTCTTACAGACTATTGTATGGGAACAGCTGTGATCAAATATTTCTCATTTTTTATAGCTTCTTTCTTCTTCTTGCAGATCCGTGCTGGATCAAGAGTCTTGTACAGACCAATTTCGGCATCTGTGTTGTCTAGGCCAGAGGTCAAGAATGGAGAGGTACCTTATAAACAAAATTCTGTATCTTCCTAAATTACCTGGTGAGCCTAAATGTCCTCAACCTAGAGTTCACTTGTACTAACTCAAATGCCTATAGTGTAAAACTTAAGTCAAACACCTAATAAAACCTGTTGCTATCTTGCTGCTTCCCCTGACAAGTCTTTCACATTTAAAGTTGATTGCTTTCAGGTGGACCAAGTAGCATTCTGAAATGATTAACTCTTAATTATAGTCATCACCTGGAAGAGGAACTAGACATTGGATCTAATACAACTTTTAAAGCTTCAGAACAGCACTGTCAAAGTAGTCATTGGAAATGGTCTGTCTGAATATAATGCTTTTTCATGTTTTGTTTTCTTAGGGCAACTCAACACTTAATGGGGCCCAAAATACTGTCTCCCGACTAGCACTTAGAGAATTCCAGACTAGTGCTATCAGCAGGGACATTGACACTGCTGCCAAATTTATTGGTGCTGGTGCTGCCACAGTAGGTGTGGCTGGTTCTGGTGCTGGTATTGGAACAGTCTTCGGTAGTCTAATCATTGGTTATGCCAGGTAATCAATCTCTCTTGTAAAACTCTTGAATTGCATGCAGATGTATCTTGAGACAGCACCCCCAGATAAGCTTAAGTTATAGTAAGGATGATGGCACTGTAATAAATTCTGTTAATAATTACTATTAATGATAAACATGGCTGAATAGAATAATACAAAACTTTAGCATACTAATCAGGATGGCTGTATTGTTAAATTCAGAACTTTGTACACTCTACCTGGAGAAGAGATATGAAAGAAATGAGATAATTGGACTTGGTCAGAAACTGTGTGAAAATTGGTAGTAAGTAATGTGAGTGTGTATGCTTTAGACTTCATAGTCAGGACTGTTTAGAAATGGATGCTTAATTCAGTTTTCTAACACACTTAGCTTTGCATCTTAGAATATATAATTACTTAATTGAATGACTAATTATTCCTTCTAGGAGTCTGAAGGGGGTGAGGATTTTATGGTAGGGCTGGACTTCTTCCAGATAAGTTTAAAATGTTCCTGTGGTAGGAATAGGTCATATGCTATCATAGAAGAACAGAACTGATACAGGCATAAGAGAGCTTTATTGACTGTTTCATGTTCTTCATTACTCTTTCCAGCCAGTTAGAAATTTCTATTAAGAAGTAAGACTTACTGAAATCTTAAGCCCCACTGAAAACATGGAAGTTTACTTTCTTGAAGAAACCATAAGTGTTTTCAGTACAAAATTGTTTCAATAAGATGTTGTAGAGCATTACTTGATAGTATTACTTTGGGGTGCTTGGGTTGGGGGATGGTGGTGTTTGTTTGGTTTTTTTTCCTCCCATGTGCTTGGAGGGATAATTCACTGCATTTTTGCAACAATTTGCTATGTATTTCTCTTTTCTTTTTTTTTTTCCTCTCTAGATGGTTTCAGTTCCTCTATTAGTCTTGAGAGCTACTTAGTGTAAAACTTCCTTGGAATAGACTTCTAATGTCACAGATGTGAAATAAATTTATAAAGCGCAGTGCTGATAGTTCCTGCATGGGAGGATGTAGAGAAGTCAAATTCAAAACTGTGGATGAATGTAGCCACAAAAACTCTGATCATTTGAAAAAGCCATATACAATCTGTATAACTGGAATGTAGTCCTAATTGACAACTCATTTGTCTTCAGGGAAATCCTTTCTAAGAATTACGTGTGCTTGGATTTACTGGGTTTTTTGTGGTTATGGCATCTGTGGCAAGGAAGTATGAGGTTCTGAATCTAACAAACGCATTAAACCATCAAAAGATAAAGTCTTATACCTTCACTCTCTTGTAGAAATCCTTCTCTGAAGCAGCAGCTGTTCTCATATGCTATCCTGGGATTTGCCCTGTCTGAAGCTATGGGTCTCTTCTGTCTGATGGTTGCTTTCTTGATCCTGTTTGCCATGTGAAAGGAGATCTGCCTGTAATATCGGCATTGGAATGTAACTCTGCATTTTATGGGACTCCCAAAATGTTGGTGTCATGGAAATTGATACCATTTCCAAAGTCATTTCATTAAAGATAACAACTTTAACTGTCAACTTGTTGCCTGCATTTATTATCTTTCTCACTAGGATATATGGAAGACAACATCTTGTCATTCAGTCACCATGGATTTCTCCTGATAATGACATATTGTACAGGACCCTTGAAACAATGACTTCCAAGTCAAATATTTTACTTAATATATATCATCATGTTGCTTATTAAAATTAATGTGGTATATATTTGAAACATCAAGGGATACACAGACTAAATGTGAAAGGCTATACTGCTGGCCTTGTTTCTTTGCTTGTGCTCCAGACTTAGCCAGAGCTGTTTCTGTGCACATTTTGTTTTTTCTCAGACTAGCTGGTACCTTAGGTGTTCTGGCAGTTCTTGGCAGAAGGAGCTAAACACAAATTCATAAACAGTGATATGGAGGTTCTCTTTGCATCAGTTTTCAGTTACACTATCAATTCTGGTCACTATGGTAAAAATTGTAACTCAGTTCGGACCAGCATTCTGGTTTAACTAAACTGACTCTTAGGTTGGTCCAAGGCATTTGTGGAACATGTATATTCTACTCTTAGTTACTGCATTCTGGCTGCCAGCTCATTAAAAGAGAGAACTTCCAGCTTCCTAGTTTTGTAAAGTGTGCTACTATATACTAATGTGCTGGGGGGTTGATAGCATCTCAAACTTCATTCAGAATATTAAATGATAGATCCGATCATTTTACAAATAAGCTGAACTTTGGAAGAATGTGAGCAAGTTTGTTACAAGTTTGTCACCCTGCTGTTAAATGGTCAAATCTAGGAACTTCTTACTGTAAGATGCCTATCCCTAGGGAAATGGGGCAATGACTGGTGGCTTTCAGATAAGTGCAAGGTGCAGGTAAGACCTTAGTTTTCATCAGCATTCAATACCAAATTGGTGTTCAGAGAGACATCGTTTACTGGTGAACTTGGCAGTGCTGGGTTGTCAGTTGGTCTTAATCTTAAAGGTCTTCTCCAACTTTAATGATTGTATGATTCAAGTAGCCTAACTTAGACCTAACACAAGAAGTTACTTTCCCCATATGTTCTTGTGAGAAAATAGTCATCTACAAAGGAATGAAAGTTACTATGTAAATATAGTGTCCCCTTTTATATAAGTGATGCTTAGGAGTGTAGAATACGTAGCATCTTTAAATATTCACCTCTAGCACAATGTTAGTAGTGCTTTCCAAGTCTGGAAGTGGATTTTTGGGGTGTGAGAGGGGTAGGAGGGAGAATGTACTGCAGCTGTTTTCCATGTGGTCTATGCTCATGCAGTGTTTAGTTGAAATTACTATTATCCATTCTTGTAAACTGTTCTGTTACATGGCTGACATTCAGTGTTTGCCCTGGATGGGAGGTAGATAATGATTACTAGAATTCTAGGCTAAAGCTTGTCTGTGTACTGCTGTCCTGGGAGGTATTGAACTTTGTTCTGTTCTTTCAGTGCCGTAGAAATCTGCAGGTATCCGAGGTGGCAATCCATATTTACTATTCTTACAACTAGTCTAGTTCACTTAATTCAACCTTCAGATTTCATTATCACAGATTCAGCCAAACTTGTTTTGGTCAAGCCAATTGTACTTATCAATTAATTTGCATATAAAATGGTTCTGCTGCATTGTAATTGGGTGTTTGGTGTAAAAAGATCTGGCTAAGCTGCTGCTGTGTAACCTCAATAACAAAGGCACCTGAGTTGCCATGAGTTACTTGAATCAGATTTGAATAATGATTTCTGGATTTACATCCCATCTTTTCCCACGTGGTTCACCCTGTACCCTCTTCCCTATGATCAGCCTTGTCTGAAAGGCTGCAGAGTCTCAGGTGACCTTGTATATGGACTTGAAGCCTGCCTATTTTAGTAGGAACATCTTCCCAAGGGTGTTACCTTTTAACTCACTCTTGGACTGGTCAGCATGGGCCAAACCCAAGCAAAATGGCTATTTGGTTATGTCAGTCTTGAAAGAATCAGATCTTGGTCTTGTGGATCAGAAGTAATCAAGGACTTTGAAAATGTGGCAACAAACCATGCAGGGGATTATCCTCCTTATAGACAATAAGGGGATTACAGTTAATGAGTGATGGCTAGATTTGCACATCTGAGTGATCACAGGGCACATTGACTCACTTTATTGTTCTGTTTTCCCTGTTCTTGAAAAACAGAGTTTAGTTTCGGTGGTTATTTCAGCACTTTAACAGCTCGGTCAAGTTGAGTGGTCTTCACAAAGACTAAAAAATACTCTGTTTTCCTAAAATGCTCACAAAATGACAATTATGAACATGTTAATGACTTTTTTAATAAAAAAATTAAAAACCAAACAAAACAAAAGAAAAAACCCAAAACCAATCAAAAAAGCAAACAAAAAACCCCACCCTCTTTGCAGTGATTAGGCAGCAGCAGATCAAGGAATTGTGATCTCCAAAAGAGTTTACATCAAGAAATTTTTTCATAGGTCAGAGAACCCAGGTATAAACTTCCATGTGGTAATGCTGTAGGCTTCACTTCCCTGCAACACTTTTTCCACAGTTCCTTCTGATGTGGACCATGCTGACCTTAAAGATTTTAAGTTCATGAAAATTCATGTTGTAGGTTCTCCTCATCCAGACTGTGTTTTGTTTTTCAGTGTTGGAGACAGCTGAAGGAGAGGTCTGTATTGTCTCTGAGTAACTGTTCTGCCTGCTCTCCCACTAGATCAGACATGCCACCTCTGAAAGTTAAGTGCACAATGTTATCCCAATGTATAAAGAAGGGAATGTTTATGTTACCGTTAGGGTTTGAGGTTATAGCTGCAGATACACACAATTCATCCGTTCTGTCCTTCTACCTTTTTCTTTTCCTGCTTTCCCTCTGTTTAGGTTTTTTGCATAAATTTGAGACTGTAGAAAGGCAAACAACTTGCAGTTCATTTTTTATTCTAGTTCAGGACTAATGCTCCCCTTTGACAGCAGAGCTAAACCACTGAAAAACACTTGTTTCTAATACAGCTCTTAGTTACTCTGTGATGAAAGAAGTAAGGTACCTGTTCCTCTCCTTGCACTCACATTTGAGCCTTTGCAACATGCTTGCAATAAAGAATAGTTCCACCTTTAAATGAGTGGTGTCCTTCTATGCAATGTTTTTTTATCTCACCTTATCTGAAAGAACTTTGCAAAAGTTCCACAAGAATTTTGAAGAAACGAAGCATACCCTGTCGCCTTTTGCAAGGTCAGGGAAATTTAGAGAAAATGTATTTACTAGAACTAATATTACTGGTTTAGATTGTTTTGTTATTCATAGTTTCATACCCTCAGATCAGTCTTAAACTTGGAACAAGACAGTTCCAAATGATACATGGGCGCAGAATTAAAGCCTCATCTGTGATTCAGAGCACATACTAGCTAAACTGTGTTGCCATATATGATTATGATATTTTTCTAATTCATCCAAAATGCTTTTAGTTCCTTCTGTGTACAATTTAGGCGCTTCCTTTCATTGCACAGCACTGCAATGTTAAACAAGGTGACTGTTTATCAGAACCATGGCCCCAGGCACACACCCAGCTCCTTCCCTCACAGCTGCGGTGCATAGAGAGGGGGAAACCAAAGTAATAGAGCCGGCACACGCGTTTGAAGGGCAGATTATTCCCCAAGTTAGATGTGACGAGTAGGTTAGTCTCTACCCGCTTTCTGCTGCCTTCCCCTCGCAGCAGCTGCCTGCTCTCTTCAGCAGCAGGGGACGGCGCTTCATCCTCCGAGCTCCTCATCCAGCTGCACAGATCGCCCCTCAACAGCAGCTTTTCCCAGCCTACTGGATACCGTTCAGCTTGCTCTGGCGGTAGATGCCTTGTCCGGATGTGTCCGGTGAGATCTGCAGACAGCTACACCTGCCCGGGGTCCCCGGCGGAGACCGGGCAGTATTCCTGCGCTGACGCTGCTGGGTGGCGGTGTAAGGCCGGCGGCTCCCGCCGCTAGCACTGTACGCTGGGCAGAAGGGAGGCAGTGCTTGGGCCGCCCCTCCGCGGCACGCTTCGCGGCCCCGCTGGCCACACCCAGGCGTTTGTCTCTTCCGGCCGCAGCGTCACCACCCGCCTCGCCGGCGGCGCCCAATCGTCGGCGCGCGCCGCCCTCCACCCCGCCCTTCTTCGCCACGTGACCCGCACCTCCCCGTTGCCCGCGGCGATGTCGGCCGCGCTATCGCGAGAAGTGACGGAAGCCTGTGGGGGACCCGGCCTTTAATGTGCGGTTCGGCCCGCGTTCCCGGGGTGAGTTTGTAAACACCAGCACGGCGCGGCCCGGCCCGGCCCGGCGGCGGCTCCTCCCTCCGCGCTGCGGCGGCGCCTGGGCGGGCGAGCGCACCGAGGGCGGAGGGGAGGGAGCGGCCCCGCTCAGCAGTAGGCGGGGGATACCCGGGAGGCAGTAATATGGCGCCGCCGCTTCTCTCCACGGCAGCCCCCTCCCCCACCGCGGCCTGCGGCTCCCACCGCCCCTAGAGCCGGGGCGGGGCGGCCCGGCCGGCGCCGCAGAGACCGTTACCCGCCCGGAGGTAGGGGTCCTGTCGGGGGCCCTGAGGGAGTGGAGCGGGGCGGGGCGGCGAATGGGTGAAGGGGGCTGCAGGGCCCCGCGCCCCGCATCCGGAAGCGGCCTGCCCCGAGGGGGCATCGGCGGTACCTGCCCCGGGCCCGGCCCGCGGCGAGGGCGGAGGGGGGAAAGGCGGGGGGGGGAGAGCGGGAGGAAGGGGCCAGCCTGGCCTGGTCTTTGCGCCTCAGCTCCAAGGAGGCCTCTCCCTGCATCCATCTTCTGCTGTCAAGGGAGATCTTGGTCCTCTGTACCCTGGGCCGGTGCGGAGGATGTGGAGAGGGGTGCAGGGGTGGGTGAGGGTAAGAACAGCTTTTCTGTTTCAGAGGGAGGTGTTAGCCTGCCTGGGGTCTGGTGAATGTGGACGTTCTGGATCAGTTGCCCCATTGACTTTGCATGTTATTGTGCGTTCTGCCTCTTGAGTTACCTTAATAAAAGGTCTCTGAGGCTTTCACGTGAAAAAACACATCATAGACCCTCCATCAGTGATGGCTGTACAATGTTTTAGGCCACAATGCAACTTGGTGTTTGGAGTTAGAGGATATGTATGCTGCCATGTTGCTTCTGCAGTCTTAATTTATTCTGCAGTCCTTTTGCATCCCTGTTCTTGGAGTGAGATCTATGAGTATGTTTCCATGTCCCATCCATGCACTCTGTTGCTCATTTGCTTTTCATCATGTTGCTTTCTTGTAGAGATGTTTATCTTCAAATAGTGATACTGTCACCTGCTTCCTTGCACTAGAATGAGAAATTCTAATAAAGCTGAAAATCCATAATCATCTGCTACTTTCCAAGTAGTGACCCTGATTATGACCAAAGTGTACTTTCTTTTCCATCTTTTAAAGCAGTGGTTTTGTTTTCTTCTTGTCATATGCTAATCATGGCAGTGAATGTCATGCCCTAAGCCCTTGATGAGTGTAAAGCTAGAGTTAATAAAAACAAATGTTCCTGAAATTAAAGCCCTAATACTGATAGGTCTCTGTTAGATGCTAAATTCAGCATGATCTGATAGGATGAGGGACCTTTCCTTGTGGAAAGTTCTAGGTGTGATTTCTTCAGCCTTCTGTTGAAATGTAAGTAACAGTCTGTTAATGGACATGCAGTTACAAACATAATTTCAGACATAATTTAAGAAAGTCGAACTATAGTCAAGTTAGGCAGTCACTTGAATTCCTTCAGTGTATATAATTCTGCATTCCAGAATCAAGATTGGATATTTGTTTTAAAAAAAACCAAAACAATGACTTTATCAGGGTTTGCTTGTTATACAATGCATCAAAAGAAATGTGAAATAACAGAAGACCCTATATGTGTACATACAGTGGAGCAGCTTTTTTTAAAATCCAGTATGAGTTTATGTTTTTTAACATTGAAAATGCATGGTAATACTTAACTAGTTGAGTCTTTGATCTTCTTTCACAGTGTCATTGATATTTCAATCCTGATTTGAATTCTAGAAATAAGGCCATGTTTGTTATGTCTTTTTCCAGAAAATTCTAGATAATCATTCTAATGTAAGATGCTTTCAGGCCTTCAATTTGAGCATGCATAATTTTATAAATGGTTTTGGTTTTCATACTATTTCTGTTTTGTTACAAAGACTTGAACAGCCTAAAGTATGTTATTCTTTTAAGTCTTGATTAATTAAATTTTTAGTATATTTAGTGCCTAAAATTCCTTTTTCTGTCATCAGCTATTCCTTTTTTTTACTTCCACTATTATATAGTTTAAACTAAAAAATGCACACTTTTAGTTCTGAGAAAATTTACTACCTTTAAAAGTTTCTATGTTATTTCCAATGTCTGGGGGTTTTTTTATTATTGTTTCTGATAATAATTTTGAATTTCTGTATAAAAATAATTCATTAACCGTCTTCAAAGGAGCAAACACAACTCTTTAACATTGTTTTTGGAATTAATAGATTTCAATTTATCATTGTCCTGTGTAACTTGACTAAATTTCTTTCATATCAGTAATGTGCACTCTAAGCAGGCATTGGATAGAGTTGGTGATAGAAATATGAGTCAATATTTAATAATTATGCAATAAGTATTTTTTTAAAAGTTTATGCTGTGTTGCTTCCAGCTTTGTTCTCTGTTAGTTTCAGTTCAGCCTGAGAACTTTTCCATTAGCTTCAGCTCAGATGGAAGCTTCTCTTCATTAAGTTATTCCAAGCAATATAGCATGTTTCCCTTTCTAGGTAAATGGTCATTTACATTATTGCTTACAGGAAAGTAAAAGATCATTCTATTTTAATGAGCAATAAGAGTCCTGTAATGGGATGTTTATGATATATTTAAAGATTTTTTTAAAAATTGAATTCTTAATTATTGTATTCAATTTTATACTTCAGGGATGCAATCTGAAAAACATGTAAAAATGGAGTAACTTTTTGTTAACCTTTTTTTTTACTTTTTAGTCTGTTGAAAATAATGTAGTGGATGGAGATTGGATTTCTAACCTTCCTTAGGTTGATGGCCACTATTAAGACATGCAAATCTAGATAAATCAACTGGGGAAGGTAAATCCTAATAGCTTTCTAAGCGAATTGCAAAAAGTTCAGTGTAGTATTAACCCATGTATATTTCTTCTCTGCGGTTCGTTGGCCTTTTACTTATCTTCAAGATCTGTATTCATACAGCATAAATTTCCAGTAAGTCAAAGAAAGGTCAAGGCACCTCTGAAAAATACTTAACCCAGGGGGTTGACTTAGGAGCTGCCATATTCAGACAACAGGAAGTGTTAGGCCTAAAGACCTTTCTTTATTCTGTTTAGTGCTCTCTGTTTACCAGAAATCTACCTTCCTGTCGAAAAAGTCTGCTCCTCCTGTAAAGTAACTTAATTACTTTCTTTCTGTCCATGTGGCTATCTGTCCAACTGGCTTTCTGTTCTTGTTAATTTGGACTTCCTAAGTCACTGATCCTCATTTGCACCTTGTCTTCTTGTCCAGACGCTATTCACTTTATAGAATCCTAGACAAACCAAGGAAGGTATGGCATTAACTTTATATGTCAGTTACAGTTAACTAATAACATCAGACAAAAAGTGCCCAGTGTTGGATTTTTTTAAAGGAAAAATCTGAGCCTTGTGATACAGATACTATGCTTTTTTCTTATACTTTCCCAGAACTATGAAACAGATCACATGTCTTCTAGGAAATAGCACAACCACTCTACTAACCAGTGATGTGTGAAGAAGGAGCTCCCATTTTCCTGTTCACCATTTTTTGAGGTTTACAACCTTTAAATATTTTGGACTTTGTCTCATAGTTTTCTTGCAGAATCTACTGATCTACGTCCCGGTGATCCCACTTTCTTTATGAAGAGGAAAGTTTCTATTTTTCAATTCTTTTTTCTCCATTCCCTTCATTGTTCAGTTTTATTATTTAGGAATTCTAAATTCTACAGCATTGTACAAATAGAGAACACTTGAAAGTGGACTGTAATGATCAAGTATTAATTACACAACTTTTGCTTTACCTTTCTTCTTTTGCTTTATAGGAGATTGAAAAAACAGCTGTTCTAGTCCCTCCAGGTAAGTGGAGAAATTATTTTTTCCTTCAAAATATAAAGTTTTATTTTATTTATGTTACTCCTTCTTAAGTCACGCATTCTACGTACTAACTTCCAATGTTTGTGGAGAGCAAAACTCATGAGTCTGCCTCTGTAGAAAATTGTAAAAATAAAAATAGGCTCAAATGTGGAAGGTGTTTAAAATTTATGGTGTGCAGTATTGTATACAAGTGTTAAAAGTACAAAAGATACCCTGTTCATTTTGATTAGCACTGATTTGCTTGGTTGCATGAGAAAGTCATCTCTTAATTTTGAAGTGTTTAAATTTGGAAAACCAAAACAGCTACTTTATTTTTTTTTTTGTCATCTAAAGAAATGCATCTGTTAAAACTCTTGTATGGAGCCAAGCAAAACACTAAATTAATCTTTTCAGGTAACCATTAAGAGAATGTTTTTCTTTTACTATGGCAAATATATTCAGTCCACTTTAGTTTGAAAAAGTATGCATCTTAAGTGTAAAGTTCTGATAAAGACTTTGAAAAATTTTGACCTTGCCCTTTTATGCTTCAGTTTCCTATTTTAAAATGAAGCTTTAAAGTAAAATACTAAAATCTTACCCTGCCTAAAGCTATTACACACCATGATAAGATCTACAGAAAAGCTTAGTAAGAGTTAATATTTATCTATACAGTAAGGGTTTGTACCTTGTGGTAAAAAGGGACACAATCCCAGATCAAATGTAAAGAATAAAAGGAAATGTTGAATAGACATGATTGGTCTTGAGGAAATGCAAACATCCGTAGGAAATACATCACTGGTACTGTAACTTAAGCAGTTTGTAATGTATAGACCCAGACTTGATGCTGATGAAGTACTATAATTGTCTCAATTATATTGGCCTAATACAGTTTTTATCCCAACTTTTTTTTTTTTTTCCCCAACTAGAATGTACAGACTCTTGAGTTGGAGCCATATGCAAGTGGTCAGTCTAGCTGTAATACTTGGGTTTGCATTAAATGTAAGCAGCAGTAGATAAATCAGCCACTACTGTAGCTGGCATACTGTCAGATTGTCCTCTGTTGACTGTCCAGTTTAGAAGGTGACACCCTTGTGACAATGTGCATCTCTTGTTCCTTGCTGGCCAGTGGAGGAATGCTGTCATTGAAAAAATTTAAGATTTTTAAATAATTATTAGTATTTACTTTTTTTTTTTTTTTTTTTTACTATGTTTATAGTTGTCTGTCTTTTTGCTGTTCAGTTCAGGCTGTTTCCTTCCATGCTGTTTGTGTCAGCCCTGACATTACAGGAGGGCAGTCTTTGTATTGCTACAATGCTTAGAATAAGTAATTCTAGGATAAGACTGCACAACCTATGAGCAGGTTAGTGCACAGAGGTCTTGTGGTGGACAGCATGTTTTACACAGGTAAAGTGTTCAGAGACTTTAGGTATAAGTGATGAATCTTTACTAGGTGTGTATGAAGAACCATTTTTCTCAGCAAATTTGAAGAGGTTTTTGCAAGGATTATCAGTATGTGTACATTTTAAACAGTTATTTAAATGTTTAATAGAAAAAAAAACAGTGAAACAAGGTGTCAGTTGTGTTTTCAAAGCTCCTGTATGTAGGGAACTGAGAAAGCAGAAGAACCATTACTGGTAAACTAAGCCAGCAAGATGTTGCTTAAGTCAGGGTATGATTCTATTCTTTTACAAATTGTCTGCAGGAGAGTATTTTAGAAGCAAGCCTCAGAGTATGTTGTAATAGTTTCCAGAAAGTGTACCTAAGATATTTAATTAAAATCTTACAAAAATATACAAATAGCTGTTGAAACTCTTTTTATAGCACATTTAGATGTGCTTAATATGGCATTTTTAGAAACATCTTTATTTTTTAAATAAGCAGAGTCTTGAATGTTAGTAAATTGCTTGTGAAGTTGTTTTTACTACTCTGTATTATATATATTTTAAACATGTGTATATGCTTACTTGTATATTTTACTTTACTGTTTATTTTCCAAAAGTATTAAAAGAGGCTTATGACCTTTTACATAGACGTGATGTGAAAGATTTTTACCTTTGCATTGAAAGTATGGAGCAAACACCAAAAAAGTGAGATTAATTTCTGATTTAAGTACCAAAGTTGATTATAAAGACAAGATTATTTCATGGTTTCCCCATATTCATCTCTGATCCTGTTCTTCAGTGTAACTCAAAAAAATTCTGTGTATGGGTTTCTTTATGCTTCTGAAAGGCATTTGAGCTTGGAAGGCTTACAGAAGAAAGTTGCAGTTCAGTGGTCTGTAATAAGAATCATTTCACTGACTGTTCAGTTTATCTGAAGAGATAAGTTAAGGCTGGAGTTTCTTGTTCAGATTGGTTGCTTCAGGAGCCATCTATTTCCTATGGGACAAGGTATTTGCTGTTGCCTGGACAGCAATCCAAGGTGGCTATGATTCATTTCAAGTGATTGGGTTAGCAGTTTACATATTTTATTTCTCATTTAGTCAGGTGAGTAACGTTTTTGTCAAGATGGTGTTTAAATTGCTATTTTGGTTTTCAGGGGAAGAGTATTTTCTAATACTCCTTTCTTGCTGTGATAGTCTGTCTTAGATCAGTCAGTATGCAGTTCCCTTTTGAAGTCAGAGTGACAATCTTTTCTGAAAATTTTCCTTCAATGTTTTAGTCTTGTTATTCCTTTCAGGCAACAAACAATCCGGAAGGAAAAGAGAAGGCGAAGAATTGGGTTGGTTGGTTGGTTTGCTGTAGCAGCAGCAGTTTTAGTTGTTGGACTGTCTTCCAAAGCTGCCAGAACATTACCCAAGTTTGGATTGTCTTTTGCTGCTCACCTCTGTTTCTAGCTATAACATCTTTATGGTGTACTTCAAATTTCAGAGTTATCTTGGATTGCACGGGATTTCATCCAGTCAAATTTTGAGTACTCCAATGGTGGTGATTTTGCAGCTTCACTGGGCAACTTTTTCCAGTGTTCAGCTGTCCTCTGTGCAATTTTTTTTTTTTTTTTTTTTAACTTATTTCCCTTCCCTTATACTTGCACTTGACTTTCTTGGTGTGGCTTGTGAATGTTGCATCACATCCTTTTGTTGTACACTACCCAGAGTCTGGATCTCTATTCTCTGTAACAATATATTAGGTATCGTAGGACAGCAAGTCTACATCCTTCCTTAGCCTTCCTTCTCCAGGCTGAACAAACTTTGTTTCCTGATAATTCTCGTGTATGTAATAGTCCAGCCTCCTGACTATTTTGGTAGGATCCCTGTTTGTTTCTCTCCAGTTTGTCATCTGTCTTGAAGGGCTCAAAACTGAACACAGCACTCCAGCTGTAGCCTCATGAGTGCCAGATAAAGGAGAATGATCTCTTCTCTTCACCTGGTTGCTATGCTCTTGCTGAGTCAGCCCAGTAGGCTGTGAGCCTTCAGTGCTGTGGGTGATGTGATGCTGAATCGTGTTCAGTTTGTTGTTCACCGACAGTTACAAGTTCTGCCCCAAAGCTGCTTGACAGCTGGCTGACCATCAGGCTGCACTGTTGCATGGAGTTATTTCTTTCTAGATGCAAGATTTGCATTTGTTTACATAATAGGTAAATAAAATCCTAACCCATTACGTTAATGAATGTAAGCTCTTTGTCTTCCTACCCTGTCAGATCCAGCTCCTGTTCAGATATATAGTGTCTGAGGTCATGCTGGAAGGCATAGGTGAACTTCCTTTTCTCTTATAAGTGCAAAAATTTCAGTGCTTCAATATACTGCTGTTTGTTTGGTTGGTTTTTTAAACTTGGGTGTTAGCTGGAATCCCTTTACAGGGCATTACCTCAAAAAATTCCTTGTGGCCTGCAGTCAAATAGTATTACAAAGATCAGAAAATGAATTTATCTCCAACTTTTTTCCAGTAAGTTTGCCAGGAGGACAACACTTTTCTTTCTTTTTCACAGGGATTGACTTCTTAGGTTTTAAATCAGGCATTTAAAATTCAGAGGCTTCACAAACCAAAACCTGGACACAGTGATGACTTCATATTGAAATACCTGTTTTGGTAATACTCCTTTAAAAGAGAAAATGAACAGACTTGAAAAATTGATCTTTGCAACTTATGACCTAAGAAATGTATGTATTGAGTCGATTTTATGGTTGATACTGTGCACTTGTCAAAGACTGTCAACAAGCTATAGAAACAGTGTAAAAAATGCCCTACATGCACTTCTGTTAACAAAAATTTTCATCTTTTGATTAAAAACCACTCAACAGCATTGTTTCTTACACCTTTAGACATTTATGCTCATATTATCTATCCGCTTGTGCATATATAACTGCATGGCGCCCCATGATCAAAATTTAACAAAGCAAGTTCCTTTTGAGATCTAAAGGAGGTTGACTGTTAGTTCTGAACCTGCATTTAATAAAAAAAGAAAAGAAAAAAGACTGTTGCATAGCTGAACAAGGTTAATAAGCTTGTGGGGTAACTTTTAAGTGTCTTGAAGTTACACATAATACAAGGATGTAATCCTGAAGCTTCATTGGTAAGGGCCTTATTTTTTTACCTTGAAGTCTTAATCGTGAGCATTCAGACTTGTCCACAACTTTGTTAATACTCTTTACTGATGACAGTACCATGTTCATAGTTTGGACAGTTCAAGAAATATTTCATCCCTTCAGAAACTTGAGACGGGCTATGAACTCTTTGCAGAACAATCTCCACCCCTGATTTGCTTTGGCATCCTTTCTTTGGGACATAAATGTTTCCCTGAGTTGTCAGTGCCAAAACTCTAAAGTCTCTGGCAGCCATTCATTTCTTCTTAGCTTGTGATCTCAGCTCAGTATCCTCATTCTGTTGAATGTATATATTTAGCAGTGATGCTTTGGAATTTGGAAGTTTCTTCACTCCATCTTATGCTTCTTTGCTGTTCAGTGCCCATGACCAAGGACACCAGGATATCCTTATCCTTGAAGTACTACGCAAAAAGTCTATACAGTAGTTTTTTAATGTACAAACATAGGCAAAAGGATCTGGTAACGTGTTCCCTACAGATCTCTGAGGTATTAAGTCTTAAATTATTTGCTTATGCTTACTTGATCTGTCTCGTGTCTAGTGCTAAATGATGTACCAGAAGTATACATTCTTAGGATGGTTAGACAATTTCAGAAGCCTTGCAACTTTTCATGACCAGCCTGCTGGGGGAGAGATGGATTTATTCTGCTTGTGATCTTTAATCATAAAGACATCTTTATTCATCTTTATTTGCTTCATCAAGCTAAGCAGTGTTCAGAACTAACATTGTTAGATCTCCAAACAAATGCTCATATTTGAAGATTAATGTATTTCCTCCAGGGTAAAGCCACAGATGGATTGAGAGTGCTTGTCATCTCCTGGCTAATTAGTTAATTTGGTACATTCATCCACACACACCCCCTTTGTCCCCCACTTGACCTTAAAATGAGGTAACTTTAGTGTTGAGGTTAGTTATTCATAACTATCGGATATAGTGATGTGACAGTATCTTGATTTTTATATGTTCATTGTTCCAGAGCTTTTTGTCACTGGTGTCACAGAAGCCACATACTAGTTTTATGTGTTGTCCAGCACAAGTTGTCTCAATTCTGTCTGTGTCCCTCTTTCTCTTCCTGAAGCAGAGTGATGCTACCTTGTGATGTTTGTTCTGTAGTTGCATAATGAGAGAGTAGAAGCATCTCTTTCTATCTGAGAAAAGGTATAACTGGTTAGAGGATGTACTGAAAAATTTGTGTTTCACGGGTAAATAGTGGGCATTATGTAATTTATCTTTACAAAAATCATGTACTATTACATGTTTAACATGCATAGTAATTAGTATCTTCTTTCAATTACAGTTCATTGCCATGAAAAGGAGGATATGATAGTTTGCCCTATGAAACAGGTTTATCTGTGAAATCTGGCAGGTATGTGTATTAGTGTGTGTGGTGAGTATGCAAAACAGCACAAAATGTGATTAATATCGAATACTTCATTCTGAAATATTTTTTTTATCCTGTTTAGTAATTTAATTGTGTAGTTGAAATATTACTAAAGTGTGTGTTTTGTAGTCACATTTTTAACAGTTTACATAAAGGGCTATCTGCTAACTTATCTTTAAAGATGAGCTATAAAGATTACAAAAAGACTGTGAACCCCTTTTTGTCATCTGTTGGCACTGTATCCTTGACTACTTGGTATTGTCTACTGCTTTGTTCTTTTTTTTTTTTTCAGTTGTGTGAATTGGATCATTATTTCAATGTAACTTAATTTACTAACAAGTTGTCTTACTATGTTTTCAGATACTTTTGGCAAATAGTTATGTAAGAATACTTGCCTTTCTGATTGAAATGTATGTTCAGAATCTATTACATTTTTATTTCGTTTTGTGTACCTTCCTGACTGAGCCTGGAATCCACTCTACTTGAATCCTGAGTATTTAGATTCTTAGTGTATCCACAATGCAGAAATTCTTGGCCATGGAATATTACCATTTCCTTGGATGTTGAATTATTGATAACTTGTTGAAATATTTGCAAAATTTGTTCCATTCTCATCTTAATACAGGTAGCACAACGACCTGTGGAATATGAGTGATGACAAACCCTTTTTATGCACTGCCCCTGGATGTGGCCAGGTAATGTTCTGACCTGAAGTTATTGATCAAATAAAAGTAAAACAGTGAAACGTGTTTCTAGGGATTGAAGAAAAGGAGATTTATGATAATTGGTATAAAAAAATCTGTATATTGCTGACAAGCAGGTGACAGCAAGAATTTCTAGCATTTAGTGTGTTTTTTCAGATGATGATATTCACAGGGAAAAAAAAAATTCTGAGCTTAAAACAATTTAATTTGTTAGCCCTGCTTTATTTACTTTAATTAAAAAAAAAAAAAATCCTAATTTGTTTCAGGTATTTTTCAAAATATTTAAGTGCTAGTGGGGCGCTCATTCTTGCTCGTCACTTATCTTCACAACTGTGATGACTGCAAATATTTAATAGCATCATTTTTATTTATAATGTTTATTTATAAATTATTTACCATTTATTTATAATGTTTTTGTGTATAGGAAGATGCTAAGAGTATGCATGCCACAAAACATATGTTAATTCCTATTGTAATTTAATGTATTCTGTGAAATAGCATTAGCAGACATAGAGCTGAATGTGAGCAGGAAAGTAAAAATATTTAGTGATTTAAGAGATGTTTGATTAAAAGGAAGCTGTCTTAACACTTTAATTTAGTAACCTGAAAATAAATGAATTTGCATTATCTGCTGCATGAAATGGACATCGCTGCATTCTTTATATAGAAATTAATTTAAGATGAATTTTTTCATTGTTATCTCTGCTGCTGCCTTTATATAGAATTGATTTCTTAAAGAAGCTGTATTTTTTCATTATATTAGTGCACTTGGATTTATTTGGATTTTGCATTCAGATTATTTTAATTTTTTGTTCTGAAAACTTTTTTTTTGCGATGTATGACAGCACTAATGTTGTATTAATGGAGCCTTTTTTATTTGAAGTGTTAAAGGACTAGGATTTCTTATTATGTCTGATATGTTCAGAGACATCAAAAGTAACAGAACAGCTTCTCCTAAGCAACATGTTTGTCCCCATCCTATTTCAATCTCATTCTAATGTAAGCTCCGTCAGAAGTGTTTTGGCAACTAAATATCACAGAAGATGCATCATGGTGCTACAGCAATCCTTGCTTCCAGTGAAGGAGAAGAGAGGAGTTCATGTCCTTGAAAAATGGGCAAGGCTTCTCCAGATGCCACCTCATACTGTAGAATAGGGAGAGAGGGAGTGAGGATCTGGAGATCTCTCTGAAGGAGCCTGCCCATTACATAGTGAGGACTGACAGATGTGCTTGAGTCACTCTGTGACAGAACAACAAAGTCCTTGGCTCATGCTGTATCTAGAGATATGGCAGAGGAGCTATGGAGAGCTGGGTATTTGGAACTCTTGGAAATAGAATTTTAACAACAAAAGTACCTGGCATATATCATTCTGTGTTTCAGGGATTCTGCATTTTTAATTTCCCTCTCAGCTGTACATCTGTATGTCCTTTGTCACACATATACTCTGGATGACTGTACTCTGAGGTCAGCTAAGCTTTCTGTGTTGTTTTGTGAGAAATGACACTTGGTGTGTATCTGTTACAAGATACATTTGAAGTGACTTAAATTACTTTGGAATAATCAGAAACATAATTTGGGACTCAATTATTCACAAGGAAAAGTAAGAATTTGAATATTTTTAGAATGTGTTCTTTTTAGGGAACCTGCACCTTGGGAAGCATTTTCTTACATTATTTCAATTGAAGCACTAACTTTACCCTCAATTGTAAATGCATAGCAAATTTCGAGTTAGTAAAAGCAAGAATATCTATTTTATAGCACCTAGTTTTTCTGCTTACTTATTGTTTGGGATTTTTTTTAATAAAATGTACCTTAAATTTTGGGAGCAGTGTGCACAAAACTGGCATACTTCTGAAAACAGTGAAGTCTGTGTTTGCAATTACAGATCAATTCTCATTATTGTGGTGATACATAGAATACAGAAATGAAATGAAATAGTGGTAATCAATTACTAAACATTGTCAAGATCCATTAGGATGGCAAATGACTGTTTGCTAATGGTTGATGAAGTCTGCAGCACTTACATTTTATTGTGGACTTTTGATGAATGCAGGTGCTTACACTACCACTTCCTTGATATCATTACTATTTAGTTCCTGTGAACATGATTTGAATTTTATAATATTTCTGCTTGGTACTGCTTACCAAGGAACAAGATGTATCTGCCTAAGAGGGTTATCTGTTAACCTAGTGATGATAGTTTTATGTGTTGTAAAAGTTACTTTTTATAGAGTTGCATTTACTTTGTTCACACTCAAAATTACAACTATTTCTTAAAACTTTCTGCTGCAGCGTTTTACCAATGAGGATCATTTGGCTGTCCATAAACATAAACATGAGATGACACTGAAATTTGGTCCGGCTCGTAATGATAGTGTCATTGTGGCTGGTTAGTATATACTTTCATAACTAGTTTATTCACTTTTCTGCTGGTATGGGCATATACTTTATGTATTTTCTGAACATAATGCATAAACTTAGGTTAGGAGACTATGAAACATCTTCTTCACTATAGTTGTCTGCAGTGTGTACTTAGGCAATATTTTCTTACATACTTAGCTTTTTTTCAGTATTTGAAGCCAGTATTATTCTCCATAAGTAACTTTTATTTGAATCTGATATATAATCTAAATATTTTCTAATTACCAACACTTTAGTAATTGGTTAAATTATGTAATAAGCAATTCAGTAAGAACACGCACTAATAAAGGCTATGCTTTAATATGCTTTTGATACAGGGCCTGTAATTAGGTTAAACTGTATTTAAGTTTTAACAATTTGTTGATATTACTTCTATTAAATTTTAAAATATGTAGGTTTTTTTACACACTGTGGTGGCGTTAGAATAAAGAATCAATAATTATTGTTCTTTAAATGGGATAGTAGAAAAGAAACTTAATTTTAGCTTAAATTCAAAATATTTTTACTGTATTTTCACTTCTGAATTCATGGTATACCCTTGGTCAGTTGTAACTAACTTTTTTTGTTTGTCCAGGATCAGAAGTAATCACCAATGGATGATTGATTGCATTATAAATGTTAAAGTTCTTGCATGAAGGTAGCACATGCTAATTATTGTAAAGTTGTGAGACTGGATATTTTCAATGGTGGAGCATCCTAAATGAACTTCACAAAGGCTTTCAGACATTTTCTGAATTTTTTCTTTCTTGGCTAATTTGTTAGGATGAGCAGGCAAAAATAATTGTTACTTTTACACCAGCAGTTATACATTTGAAAATTCTGAACATGATCCTTGGCAATTATACCACAGGAAAAGGAGTCCTGTCAAATAATCAGGTGTTTGAGAATGAAACCATGGCAGTATCCGTCTCCTTGCAGCCACATTCCAGTGTGTGAACTGTTAGTCGTAAATGCCAGCTTACGTTGGGTGCACATAATACAACTTTACAATATTGTAAATGCAGGTAACTTTATAGCAAATGTGGTTAATTTTGTCCTGGTAATAATAGTGAAGTAAGGGGAATTTACGTAGTACCAGAAACTTTATAGAAAGACATTTTGAAACTGCTTCATGCAGTAGTTACTCAGATACTAGAAGTCTTACGATTCCAGCTTAACTATATAGGTATTGTAGACATCAACATAATCCTGTGGAAAATGTCACAATTTACTTAGTTCCATGCACTTGAAAGTAATCACTGCTGTTTTCACAATATGCGAAGAAAGAAGCAAGCTGTCTGTGAGCTGTAGACTTTTCTCTCTTTTTTTCTCTTTTTTTTTTTTTCTTTTAATTAATTAAAGCCTTCATGTAGGCCTTATCTTTGTTCGAAAATAGAGCCTGCTTGTGCACTGAAGCGATCTGCTGTGCTAGGCTATGCACTTGAGAATAGCTCCCTCTGGTTTCTCCATAGACAGAAGAAATGCTTTGATACCCTCACAAATCTGTAAGGTGCTTACTGGTTTGCAAACTTGAGTTGCTTGTCTCCAGCAGGTGGAGTATGCCTTCTGGTGGCCTCCTTGCAAGGCAGAGAGGAGCCTAAGTAGGCATAAAAGTTCTTAAACACGTCTCTTTCTGCTGATTTTTTTTAATTGTGAAAAATATTTACGACCGGTTCATAAATGGTATTTTAAAAATAAAACTGTGGGGTTTTTGTACACTTCATTTCAGATCAGACACCAACACCAACTCGATTCTTGAAGAACTGCGAAGAAGTAGGCTTATTCAATGAATTAGCAAGTCCTTTTGAAAATGAGTTTAAAAAGGCTTCTGAAGATGACATTAAGAAAGTACGTTCAAAAACTTTTTCTTCTCGGAGCTTCTACTGTTTTCATATCAGGAATTCCATTAAAAAAAGCAAACCTTGGATTTATATATTGCTTTCTAAACTATACCAATAATCATTTGCCAGCTGCGTATATAGGTAGTGTGGAGAGAATGCAGATCTAAGATGACTCTTGTGAGGGTTAGTTTACCTGACTAATTTCACATATTTAACACGTATAATGGGATACATTGACTTTGTCTTACTTCTTTAAGAATCTAGTCTATTATCTGTTGAAGTTAATCATTAGCTTTGATTAAAATTTCAATAGGCCAAGAATAAGCAAAAATTAAATCTGAAAAGTAAAGAGTTTTTGTAGAAAAAAACATTTTCAAGAAATTCATGTATAAAGAATAGCATGTGAACACTGATTATTGTGGTTAGTTTTAAAATACTGGTGTTATTTGAAGAATCAATAGTCATGATAATGAGAGTTAAAATACTGACTTCATTTAAAGAGATGTCAGTAATTTGTTTATGATTATATTCACTATGTGATGAAATCACCTTTACCTAGGAATCATTGATCACAACTTAATAATGTACAGATTGAAATACAGGAAAAATTCGGACTGTATCTGTTTAGCAACTTCTTGTTTTTATGAGGAACTCCCTATACATTTTCTATGTGGTTTCTTCTATCTTAGTATTTCCCAGTCATAACTTGTTAGGAGCCCAAGCATTTAAACACTTAGGCAAATGAAAAATACTGTCCAGTGTTCCCCTGGAATAATTTTGCCCTTGCTTGATTACCTGGTAGACTTCCATAGGTAGTGATTTAAAAAATATTTCTATACTCCTGTGTACAGGTTTTGCAGAATCATTATCTGTGTTTTCTTAGTTTCAGTAAAGATTTGAACAGGTATTTGTGAATAGCATGGATTATTACCCATTCCTGACAAAGCCTCGCCCTGCCTTTGTTACCTCAACTATACCAAATCATGATTTTCTTTTTTTTTTTTCTTTTTTCTTTTTTTAAATGGTGTATGCTAGCTGTTCTTAAAACACTGTATATAGTAATACTGACTGGATTTACTAATACTGTATTCATCACTACCTTGGAGGAGGTGATAGGTATTGCAAAATATTTTATACCTTTAAACAGTATATTCATTTATTTATTGATTTTAGTTTTCCAAGCTGCCTTCTGTGTCATGAGAAGAAACGTAGTCCTGACATATCTCTAGTTGATTAAAATACTGAAGCTATCATGGCAAGAGGTGGAAAAAATTGCTGTAATGACACAGTTTCTAGGGAGTTGGTAGCTCAGGGTTTTTGCTGTAGTGCTTCATGTTCAGAGGTGGTATAGAAAAGAGAGTCCACTTCTAACAGTCTTCCCTGACCATTAGTAGTATATATGTAGGAAAACTAGGAATTGAATTGAAAAAAGTATCTGGAAGAACATAAATAGAAGATAAGTTTTGGATAATGCTTCTTCCAAAAGTATTTTCAAAGCAGATTAGACAGGGGTATAGGCTTTCAAATCTGTAGTATTGCTTTTAGTATTTTTGTAACTTAATTTCTTTGTGGCGTTTCAGATGTCCTGGTAGATTCCATCTGTATAGTAATATAAAACTTGCTTTTTCAGTAATTATTTGCTGCAGTAAGTTTGAAATTAATTGTCTACAGTAGCTTTCTTTATTTGGAAATGTAGTTAGGATTTTGTGCTTTGTGGCATGTAGCGTAACAATTTATTAAGAGTAACACCTTCTGTTAACTAGTTTTCACATGTAGTGTGGTCCTTCCTCAGCTGTAATTTTCCTGTGGCTCTTTGGAAAGGAAAACTTTGAAGAGTGGTTTTGATTCTATTAGTCTGGCATTGGTGTTGAAAGACAAAGTCTTACTGAAGAATGGTGTTCATGCAGATGCTGAAAAAGTAGCCTAGACTGGTAATGCATCTGCATCGAGATCTTTTAGACATCAGCACCGCTCTGTTGTTATAAGGCTGATACTTCTCTTTAGTCATTTACATTTTCTTGCATATTTTAATTTTTCAGAGATTGAGTAATTATGTTTTATGCTGTTGCTTTTAGATGCCTCTAGATCTGTCTCCTCTTGCAACACCAATTATAAGAAATAAAATTGAAGAACCTTCTGTTGTAGAGACAACTCATCAAGATAGTCCTTTACCTCATCCAGAGTCTACTACCAATGATGAAAAGGTCAGAACCTTTTTTTCTTTTGAAAATTATTTTTCAAATCTTCTGGTGATCTGTAAGTTTGTTGTACATGATGATAGTCAAACTACTTAGCTGGTTGAAAAGAGAAGAATTTTTGTTTGCCATATTCCTATGGATATGTGCTTGATTTGTTCAGTTCTTTAGTTAGCTTAGCTAACCACAATTATTTCTTTGCTTCGCACTGGCCATCTAGTAAAGCTAGAAAGGAAATCAAAATTCATGCTATGTTAGAAAAGGCTAAAGAGACTTTTTAGTCTGTATTATGCATCATCATTCATAAAAAAGCAAAGAAAGTTCAGTTTTGATTTATTTTTTTTAATAATATCAACAGTTTGCAACTCTTCACGTGTACATTTTCATGCTTATCCTGCGTTTTACCATAAATTGTTTTGTTGAACAGCAGGGGATGTTCTACAAAAGTGTACAGGGACAAATGGGCTGTCTTTCAAAGCTAAGCACTGGGTCATTGTGTTTCCAATTTTATACTCTTTAAGCTGTAGCAGTATGTACTTCAACAGATCCATGTCTTTCCTGTACTGGAAACTTCAGAGCTGAACACAGTACTCCAGGCAGGGTCTCACCAGAGCTGAGTAGAGGGGCAAAATCACCTCCCTTGAACTGGTTTCCACACTTCTTTTAATGCAGCCCAGGATGTGGTTGGCCTTCTGTGAGCACACGCTGATGTCTCACGTCCAGCTTTTTATCCACCAGTACCTCCCAAGTCCTTCTCCACAGGGCTGCTCTCCGTCCCATCATCACCCAGCCTGTATTCATACGGGGGTTGCCCCAACCCAGGTGCAGGACCTTGCACTTGGCCTTGTTGAACCTCAGGGCCCTTTTAGGATCACAGGGTAATTTAGGTTAGAAGGGACCACAAAATTTCCTGGTTCAAGTTCTTCCTCAAAGCAGGTGTTAGAAAGGTAGTCAGGGCTTTATGCAGTCTGGTCTTGAGGAGGGAGGCTGCACAACCTCTCACTGCAACCTGTTAAAATCAGGCTGTCCTTGTGAAAAGTGTTCTTCTGTGGATCCAGCCTTAACCTCTCTGGTTTCAACTTGCACCCTTTCTCTTAACCTGACAACAGGTATGAGTATAAGAGCCTGAAGCGTGTGACAGAATAAGAGTTTCAGTTCAGTTTTTTTACAAAGGTTTGCTGAGTTTTATTATTTAGCAAGGATGAGTAATCATAGGTAATCAAATCAGTCACATAGTCTCAAAAATAGTAAATGTAGTTTAAAGGAATATATGTAAAGAGTTGCTTAGATTAAGTGAATAGTAGTAAAAATCTTAAGTCTTATTTATTTCAGAGGCTAGTTTGTTTCTTTGCACTGACTTACTATAAGTACTCTAATTTTGGCAGGAGATGATATCTTTAAACAGTAGTGGTATCTCTTTAGCATCATTACAAGTGAAAAATTTATCTAAGTACTTGGCAGTACTTACAAACTTGTCTCATTCACAGTGTAATTTCAGTGTTGTCACTGTAACAGTGCTGAAGTCAAAAGCTACTGCTCAATGCTGTTCTGATGTCTGATTGTAGAGACAAGCTGAGCAAGGATGAGGGTCCTCCTTGAAGTGTGATGCTGCTGAATGTGTCCTGCAGAAGTTGAGAAATGTGAGCACAGTGTTTTCTCAGTTAGGTTTTTATATTCTCCTTATATAGATCTAAAGAAGGAGGGAAGGTTTTATTTTTCAGGGCATAGCTGGTTTTAAAATATATATATATGCCACTGTAACTATGTCATTGGCTAAATATAATTTTAGTAGCCTTAAATGATTACAGCCTATTTATGTGTGTTCAACACAGTTCTAGTTCTCCTTGTAGTTGTCAAAGAAATTTCAAGACTCTTAAAGAAAAATCATGCTTAATACTTTTCCTAGTTTTTCAAGAGTTGCATGAGTTCTATTAGGCCACAGTAAGAGTTGATACTCTGATTTGAATAGACCAAGATATCATTAGAAACTACATAAAGCCTTTTAGCCTTAAAATAATAAGCAAATGAAACCTAATTTTTTCTTTGAGAGTTTTCACACTTGTTATTGTTTCTTATTAACAGTTAAAGGGTGACCTTCAACAGAGTTTCATAAGCTGCTTAGTTATTGTCAGATTAGCTAGTTGCCTAAAAATTATTTTAAAACAAATTGTTTTCTTACAGGAATAATCAATTACAGTGTCAGTTCTGGCCATCTAAATTTCTGTATGAAGAATTCTGTGTAATCATTGATAGCATTCAGAAGTTATTGCATGATACTTGTTTTTAGATGCAAAATACTTGCAAATACGCATCTCAGAAAACACTTCTTCAAAACCATCCTCTTCTGTAAAGTATTTTCCGAGTCAGTGGTTTTTAGTTTCAAGAATAAGACTGGAGACATCCTTTTGATAAGTCTCTAATATTTTTGAATAGGTTTAAACTTCTTTCTTGTGAAGGTGAGTAAAGGTAAGATAACTTTGGCTTAGTATCGTGATTGCAAATTATCTTTATTTTTCTTGGTTATCAGCAGAACATATCTACAAACTGTTATATTTCAGACAAAACTTATACTTCATTACTGCAACGCTTTGATGACCAATTAGTATCTTCTATCAAACGTGAGCCTATGGTTTTGTTTTTATATGCTTAATAAAATGTCTGTTTCCTTTAGATCCATGCTTCCTAAATCTGCAACTTGTGTTTTTGCCCCATTGTTGCAGTAACTAGCACACTCATACCTTTTTTAATATAGCATACAGAAAGTTAGAGGAAGAAGTAAAAAATCACTTGGAAATATTTTATTTTCAACTGCATGACCACACTCCTCACTAAATGTGTTGTTCCTTTAATGGTAGAGGATTATTTCTGATCTTTTAAACAAAGTGCAAATGCTATCTTTAGTAACACACAGAATTGTGTGCATATGAAGTTTCTGTTTTCAGAATTTTATAGATTTATTTCAGAATTTTGTACATTAATCTTCTGACCATTGCTGAAATCTTGTTTCCACAAAGCACTTTGTCTAAAAGTTGCAAATTGCCTGTTTCCTAGTAGGGGATAAAGCCAGGGAGAGACATGGTTTTACAGTCAGCATTTTTTAGAACATCCCTTAATTAAACTGTTGTTATTAACAGCCAGTAAGTATTCACAGAGTGCCATAACTTTACTCACTCATCCATAGTTACCTGATTGCAGCAACAATTGGGAGGCCAATCCCAGCTGCTTGCTCAGAGGTGGAAGGTTGCGCTGATGTGCCAGTGACTTCTAGGAAGGTGTTCAGAAAATGTTCAAGGTCAAGCCGGTTGGGTCTGTGAGCATCCTGATTTACTGAAAGATGTCCCTGCTTACTGCAGCAGGGTTGACTAGGTGATCTTTAAATGTCACTTCCAGTTCCAGCCATTCTGTTATTCTATGAAAGTCCTTCAAGGGGTCCTTTCTTTCATGAAGCATATATATAATCCTGTAGTCTTTGTTTGCATATAGCAGCCAGTGTGGTTTTGGATGTTGTCTGAACCGTACAGCATATTCATGCCAGCATGTGTACAGATTCAGCTGGAGTTCTGAGTTTATGAATCATTGCAAATTCAATAGGGATATTTTTCGCTGGAGCTGATCTGTTCTTGGGAGACTTTCACACACTGCCTCTGAGCACTTCTGTCCTTGGCTTTATGTATTTTGGTAGCTATTTCCTCATCCACACACACAGGTTCTTACAAAAGCCACTGGCACAAGCCTGCACAGAGGGGAGATTACAACAGTACTGTTGTTGAGAATGTCTGAAAGTCTTGTTAGTTTACGTTTTTCTATTAAAGCCATATGCATACATGACTTCATGACTGCTGTTAGCCAACTGGTGTTTTTCCCCTTTTTTATGAAAATCAGAATGATTTTGTCTTAACTGTTTATTCTGTCATGTTCATAGATCTAAATTTATACTATATATATATATACACACACACGTGTACGGTTGCCATGTATGAAGATGTTTCAGGTGAAAGGAAGAAAAAGAGCTCTTTTACTTCTGACTGTTAGGGCCAAACGTGGGTATTCCTGTGTCAGATCCCTACAATGGGAATGGACTTTCTAATGGCTCCTTACTCACAGTAATGAGACAGGTAATAAGATTATCAGGGCAAATATTCTTCCCTTATGCCTTCCTCTAATTTCCCACAGTCAAGCAGCTGAGTCTCCTTTTATGTTTTCGCCATGGCTCTTCTTACCAAGTAAGATCTATATAGCTGTTACATCAGATTCCCTGTTTCAGAAGGGTGTTTAATCCTGTCCTAAGAAAATGCATTAGTCAACTCTTACCCTATTTCTTTTTTTCCTGTTTCTGAAATTCCACATTGGATGTTTTTTCTTCTTTTGACTGAATGCTCATCTGTAATTCTAGGTAGTGTGTTCAAATATTATAACTTTTGTAAATAGACCATATTAATGTTAAATTAAAAAAAAAATTAGTTTCCTCAATACAGCAGCTGCGAAGTCTGTTCATGTTTAAAGCCCACAGTTTGCCAGCCCACTTGCAGTTATATGAAGTGCTCAGAGGAGTACACACATTTTGCAATATGTGTATAAAAAGAAAAACCACTGACACAACTAAGACCTTACTACTTCAAGCTTTGGATGAATTTAAAAAAGTTAAGCTCAATTCAGAGTGAATGTTAATCAGTGTAGCCTACATGATACAGGTATGAAATGTTCATTTTGAATTACAGTTTAACAGTGGAGCAACTGAAGTCAGCTTGTCTTAAGAGTATAGGTTTATGTGCCATTGTTTGCAGTAGCTAGTGTCAAAAGGATAAATAACTTGGAATAATCCTGTCTGAAGGTAAATCTAAAGTCTGACAATATATCAAGGGTTTCCTGAGAAGGAAGGCATTGGTTACAATACGGCATTTCTAGGTTTTCAGGAACGGCAAATGCAGGTACTCTGTTCTAATTGGCAATGTACTTTAGCTGATCACTAATCGAAGAACTGTAGTCATTTTTGTGTACTGTTTACTTGCAACTAAGGAAATTTAATTTCTGTATTGAAATAATTTCTTCTGCTTCAGAATATGCATACATTTTGCAAAGCTATGAAAGTAACACTGAGTATTTTTAACTGAGTATTTGTAAGAGAAGTACATGAATAAGCAATGAAGACTTTTTTTTTTCTTTTTCCTTAAAACTTCGGTTTCTCCTACTAAATCTGGAACAATGGACTGAAACTGAAATGTACATAAGGACAACATTAAAATGTTTTTCCTATTTAGAGTGTGGGTAGACTTGATGGTGCTGCTACCATCTTGGGTCTCTTGGCAAAAAAACCTCTAATACCTAATCAGAACTGAATATTAAGTAATAATAACTTAGCATAAATAGAGACAGGGCTTGTCATAAAACTAAAATCACTGTTATTGGAATAATTCCACTTTGACAGTTTAAATGATTTTTTTTTTAAGCTTTTGGATGAATGTTCTTAATTGTATAACTGATTCTACTTGTATAATGTTCTAGAAATTCTGATTTGTTCCATCAAACTGTGTTCATTTAACAGTCAAAATTAGTGGTCTATAATTGTATTTTACAAACTGATTAATTAATGTTCGTTTTTCCTCAGGAAGTGTCACTGCAGCAGACTGCACAGCCTACGTCAACAATAGTTCGTCCAGCATCTCTACAGGTTCCTAATGTACTACTTACAAGTTCTGACTCAAGTGTTATTATTCAGCAGGCAATACCATCACCAACGTCTAGTACTGTTATTACCCAGGCTCCATCCTCTAACAGACCAATAGTGTAAGTTACAGAAATCTTAGTAAAACGTTTTCTTGCAGAGCTGGAAAATATTTTATCTAGTTTACATTCAGTTACTGTTTCTATAGTTAACGTACAAATTTGAGATGCTTTGGTGTAATGTGATGCTTTACTACATATGAAACATACAACTTTCACTACATGTGAAATATAATTCCATGTTCTCCACATCACTAAGTTCATATTTTTGATCTCCAAATAAATATTACAACTGTAAACAAACAAACCAATTTAAAATAATGTGTAAAACTTGCACTCTTCTCTGGATGAGTTTTCTTTTATATAGTTCATTCCTTTTTCAGTCCAGTTCCAGGTCCTTTTCCTCTGCTGTTACATCTTCCTAATGGACAAACCATGCCTGTTGCTATTCCTGCATCTATCACAAATTCTAATGTGCATGTCCCTGCTGCAGTTCCAGTAAGTAAGCATGATGCTATATTAATTTGAAAGTGGAGCAGATTTGCATAAGTGCAGCATAGAACTTAGTTTCAAGCAGTTTGATAGCTGTTTTGGCTTCGGAGGGTAGTGCTGTCATGTGCTCTCTATTATGATAACATACTCAGGTTTTCTTCATTTTTATACTTTATCTGGTCAGCTTGTTAGACCTGTCACCATGGTGCCTAGTATCCCAGGAATCCCAGGGCCTTCCTCCCCACAGCCAGTGCAGTCTGAGGCTAAATTGGTAAGTGAAAAACTCCATTATTCCTCAAGAAGAATAACTTGAGAAATTAATTAAATTCTGTTGCTTTTTAAAACAGCTCTAGTTTTCTTTTGTTAGTCTAAATTCTGCAAGTACAAATTTAATAAAAATGGAAAAATAACAACTATGTTTATTTTACAGTTATTTTAAATTCCAGCCTATGCTAGCTCTGTTAATGGTCATTTTGATCTTATTTTCTATCATTCTTTTAGATGAACTAGATTTTTAACTAAACATCTTCTTGCTCCTTGTATTGGAGAATAGGAAATGTTAGTGGGAAGAAAGACAAGATGACTAGCATTTTAACAGTGGACAATACCTTCACAAAAGCAGAAAGTATTTCCTCCCAAAGGATATGATATTTCTTACAAAAACTAGGAAAAGAAAAATATGATGGTTTTTTTTCTTTAACAGTATTTTCAGAATCTCAACTGAATATAGTCCGTTTGGCAAGAGTTTTGTAATTAGTTATGTATAACTGACATAGTTAGGAAATTGTTCTGTATGGAGGTCATTTCTGTTGTCACCACACTTTAGGGGTTTGGGGATTGTTTGGGAAAATCATGAATAAAATAAGCAGGAAAAGGTTGGTTTGGTTTGTTTTTAATATTAGTAATCCAGCTTTCATGCAGTTTGAATTAATCAATTTCTTGACAAATTTTCTGCAACATTAGGTAGTTGCTTCTCATGTTTGTTTGTTTATTTCAACTGTTCCAAAGCAATGGAAAAATCTATTAGACAGTAATTAACTCATTTATGTACTTGCAAGATGCCTCTGTAAACAGTATCTGTCTTGAGAAGTAGTAGTCTTCTGACTCATGCTAGAAAAGAGTCAGGAACACCTCCTAGATAAAATATATTTTTGTACATCAATATTGATAAGTGAGAGGATGCTCTTAACATCCTTTTGATATCTCATTTCTCTCAACCTAAACTTGTGGGCTTTCTTTTCTTAGCCATTTTCTCTTCTTAAACCAAAATATGAAAAACAGTGAATCTGGGAATGCAAAATTGTTCTGCTGTCTGGAGTAATGGGATTCCAGCATAGTGGGCACTCTACAGCACCTTCACCAAGTACTGTTGTGGAGAGCTGGTTACCAGTGCACATGTTCCTAACGCTGTCAGGTCTTCCTTCTTTTTCCTACTCTGTTGAACAGAATGACTTTTAAAATAATGTAGAGAGGGACAGAAAGAAAGAAGGTCTATATCTGTGCTTCGTTGTCCCCCTAGAAATAGGAAAAGGAATCTTCTAATACCTGAGGAAATACTTAAATGTAACCGAGTCTGATGAGACCTTAAATCCAGGAGAAAAGACTGTAAGAAAGTGAAAACAAGAACTTTTCACAGAAATTGTGCATTCCTTAGACTCAGGGGACTCGTGTGCTGAATTCTGCTTTGTGAAGTACAGGAGGAATTGGTTCCCAATAAGTTTTTAGATGGGCAAGAAATACGATTTTTAAGCATATTGCTGAGTGATTTACTCTTAAAAAGCTTTAAAGGGGGGAAAGAAATACATGTATGTGGTGAAGACTTAGATCTTATTGTGGAAGAAGCAGTCACTCAGATGCAAAGAAAAATAAAGATCATCAGGCTTGAAGTTTTAACAGTCTCATTAGACTTCTCATTAGAATGTAGATAATACAGGCACTTCAGTGATTGCTGGTTTTTCAGCGAGACTGTAAAAAGGGTATTTGCAGTATTTCTTTCCTTTCTTGTTGCTTAATATAAAGCATGAGCAGAATTCAGGAATATCAGAATTACGTATATTTCTTATGCTCATTTACTTTTACATAGTGCCTATTCACAAAAAAAAACCAACTTAATTTCTTATCACTCCTAAAGCAAAAGCAGTTTCATGAGAAACTTTGTTGAAAAGCTGCCAACAGGAAGATAAACTCACTATGCAATGTGATGCATTGTTTGCAGACATGATTGTTTATTAACTGTAAAAGCTCCATTTAGTTTTTAAATGTCATGCCAAATCCTTTCTTTTTCATGTATCTCTTGAAAATAATTTTGCTTGCTACATACTAAATTCTGCAAAGATAAAATAATCAGGTTTATTTTTCGGTTCTGTTCTTAGTTAAGCCAACAGAAGACTTACTGTTTAGTTTTACAAGTACTTGTTTGCTTTTTATTTCGTTAATAGTTGACATTTGAAGTTGAAATATATGCTATTACACTGAAATTTAATGAGTGAACAGTGTAGGTTTCAACAAAGTATAGGTTTCATCTATTAAGAGTATACTGCAATTTGTGAATTTATTGGATGTTTAAGTTAGCACAACACTGGGAACACTTCCTGTGTCCTTTTACCTCATGCTGGGAGGCAGTTCTGATGGCAAAAAAGTCCAGGAAGGCTGTGTAATCTTCAAGAAGGAAATCTTAAAGGCACAGGAGCAGCCTATCCCCATGTGCCACTGAAAGACAAACCGGTGGGCAAGAAGACTGGCCTGGCAGAACAGGGAGCTTTAAGCTGGAAATCAGAATGACAGTAGGTTATGCAGTGAGAAAATTAGAAGAGCCAAAGCCCGACTAGGACTTAATCTGACTACTTCTGTAAAAGACAATAGAAAATGTTTCTATTAATACATTAGTACTTAAAGAAGACTAAGAAGAATCTCCATCCCTTATTGGATGCTGACAAAGGATGAGGAAAATGCTGGGGTTCTTAATGTCTCTTTGCCTCAGTCTTTAATAGTAAGACCAGTTGTTCTCTGGGTACCCAGCCCCCTGAGCTGAAAGACAGACAAAGAACAGGATGAAGCCCACATAATCCAAGGGGAAATGGTCAGTGACCTACTACACCACTTAGACGCACACAAGTCTATGCGGCCAGGTGGGATCCACCCAAGGGTACTGAGGGAGTGCTCACCAAGCCATTTCCATGATTTATCAGCAGTCCTGGTTGGCTGGGGAGGTCCAAGTTGACTGGAGCAACTGTGATGCCCATCTACAAGCAAGGCTAGAAGGAGGATCTTGGGGAGCTACAGGCCTGTCAGTCTGACCTTGATATCAGGGAAGGTTATGTAGCAGATCATCTTGAAGTGCCAGCACATGTCACACAGAGAACAACCAGGCAATCTGGCACAGTCAGCATGGATTTATGAGAGGCAAGTCCTGATTGATTAACCTGATCTCATTCTGTGACAAAGTGACCTGCTTAGTGGATGAGGGAAAGGCTGTGCATGTTGTCAACCTAGAGTTCAGTAAAGATTTCGACACTTTCCTACAGCATTCTTCTGGAGAAACTGGCTTGGATGGGTATATGCTTTGCTGTATGAATGGCCGGGCCAAAAGAGTGGTAGTGAATGAAGTTAAATCCAGTTGGAGGCCAGGCACAAGTGGTGTTCTTCCAGGGATCAGTATTAGGGCCAGTTCTGTTTCTTACCTTCATCAGTGATCTGGATGAGGGGATTGAGGGCACCCTCCGTAAGTTTGCAGACAACACCAAGCTGGGCTGGAGTGTCAGTCAGCTTGAGGATAGGGAGCATCTACAGATGGACCTGGACAGACTGGCTCAATGGGCTGAGGCCAGTTGTATGAGGTTCAACAAGGCCAAGTGCCAGATCACAACAACCCCATGCAATGCTAAAGGCTTGGGGAAGAGTGGATGGAAAGCTGCCTAGTGGAAAGGGACTTGGGGATACTGGTTGACAGTTGGCTGAATATGAGCCAGCAATGTGCCCAGGTGGCTAATAAAGCCAACAGCATTCTGGCTTGTATCAGAAATAGTGTGGCCAGGAGGACTAGGGAAGTGTTTGTCCCCCTGTCCTCAGCCCTGGTGAAGCCACACCTCTAATACTGCATTCAGTTTTGGGCCCCTCACTACAAGGACACTGAGGTGTTGGAGTGTATCCAAAGAAGGGCAGCAAAGTTAGTGAAGGGTCTAGAGAAGGGGAAAGTGAGCTTTTTTAGGCTGGAGAAAAGGAGGCCCAGGAGAGACCATATCACTGTAGAGAGTGATAGTTGTAAACAGCTACCTGAAAGGAGGTTGTAGCGAGTTGGGTGTTGGTCTCCCGAGTAACAAGCAGTAGGACAAGAGAACACGGCCTCAAGTTGCACCGGGGGAAGTTCAGAGTGGATATTAGAAAAAACATCTCCAAAAAGGTCATCATCCATTGGAACAGGCTGCCTAGGGAAGTGGTGTAGTCACCATCCCTGGAGATATTTAAAAGACATTGTAGATCTGATGCCAGGGGATGATGATGCATGTTCTCCTCCCCCTCTACTCTGCACTGGTGAGGTCCCACCTGGAGTACTGTGTTCAGTTCTGGGCACTCTAGTTCAAGAAAGACACAGATCTGCTGGAGAGAGTCCAGCGCAGGCCCACCAAGATTATTAAGGGAGTGGAGCATCTCCCTTATGAGGAGAGGCTGAGAGAGCTGGGTCTCTTTATCCTGGAGGAGACCGAGGGGGGACCTCATTAATGTCTATAAATATGTTAAGGGTGAGTGTAAGGAGGATGGAGCCAGACTCTTCTCAATGTCATCCACTGTTAGGACAAGAGGCAATGGGAGTAAGTTGGAGCACAAGAGGTTTCAGGTAAACATAAGGAAAAACTTTTTCACAGTGAGGGTGACAGAGCACTGGAATGGGCTGCCCAGGGGGGTTGTGGAGTCTCCTTCTCTGGAGGAGTTCAAAACCCGCCTGGACACGTTCCTGTGTGACTTGCTCTAGGTGATCCTGCTCTGGCAGGGGGGTTGGACTAGATGATCTTTCTAGGTCCCTTCCAAACCCTAACATTCTATTATTCTATGCATTACTGGTTGGACTTGATGATCTTAAAGGTCTTTTCCAACTTGGATGATTCTGTGAAGTCTGTCAGCCTAGTATTCTTAATGTCTTTTGGACAGAAAGCTGGATGACAAGGTGAAGCTGTCATGTTCCCTTCTCAACAGTCAGGGTCCAGAAGTCAGGATTTTTATAGGTCTTATGAATTTTCTTGGCTGTTGTTTTATTTTGTTATTATTTTGAGAAACTTTTTGGTTTTCTTTACAGGCAGACCTTAAGTCTCATGGATTTTTTGATACTGCATTATAAAATGTAGGAATAAAATATGTAGCAAATATAAAATGTGCTTGAATAGTTTTCTACAATTGCAACTATTCCTCAGACGTTAAAGTAAGTTTGGTAGTGTGTGGTATGCAAAAATTTGGGAAGTTAATATATTTTTCTCATATCTCCAAAAGGTTTTGTTGTATATGCTTTTGGCAATCATTGTTGGAATGTTTCTTTTAGTCAAAGACCACACTTTTGTAGTACGGTATTTTGCATTTTCAGCTACAGTATGTATGACAATGGTATTTCAAGGTATTCTTAATTAACACAACTTTACCTGCTTCAGAGGTTGAGTAGATTTCTTGAAGAACTGTTTGTGGCAACTCTATCACTTTGAGATGCAATATCCCCAGATTGCTCAATTGTTATCAGTTACACATCTGTCCTGTGCAAAAGGCAGAATTCTTTATGTTTTGGACTAAATACCTGTCACAAAGTGAGGCAGGAACCAGCCACATCCCTTCGTTTGTGCTTTGTGCTTTTCTTTACAGAGGCTATTTCTGCAGTTTATTTCTTGCATGACCTTTCAAGGAACTGATGTATTTTATTTTTTTTTTTTTTTTTTTTTTTTTGGAAAGGTGAGAGCTACTTCGTTGAAAATCAAATGGCAGATTGTAGTGTCATTATTTCCTAGTGCTGTGGAGTCTAATTATTTAAATATGGATTTGGGACACTTTCTTTTCACATTAATACAAATATGAAAAGAATTTTTAGCAAAAGGCTTTTTTCTATTTTGACGAATACCTGTTGTTTCCTTATGAGTTGCATATACCAAATTGGACGTAGAGCATCATGTATTTTCTTTGTAAAAAATCATGAATGAACTCTAATAGAACAAACTGACACTTTGACTTATAAAAACAAAAGCTTGAAATAACTGTCAGAAGATGCCTTTGTTAATGGATGTCTTCCTATAACACGATTAAAATATTTCTTCAGCTATCCTACAAGTCTGAAAAAATTGAAAGATAAGGGAACTAATATACTTGCTGCATATATGTGTGTGTGTTTTTTTGTTTTGTTTTTTTTTCCCCTCGCACCATGGATAGCTTTTGGAGAATTTTTTAGTTCATAAATGGCTCTCATGATATTTGAAAATGTTTTTAGGTTAGAGTGTCCAAGCTTAATGCATAATAATCAGGACTGTGTGTTTATTTCTATATTTGATAAAGTTTTCAATCTGAAGTATGAAACTCCTTCAGCATGGTAGTTTTGGATATTCATGTGAAGGGAGTTACTGAGATGTCACTTCTAGAACCCTGTTCTTTCTTTGCTGAAATTCTCTTTTCTCTGGTTACCACTAAAGTTACCCAACAGTAAATGATGACATTAATTCCATAGAGGGACAGTCGCATGTGAGAACAGATTCACTGAGTGAAACAGCAGATAGAAAAATGTATACCAACTGCAAGGAATAATGACTGGGATGACAAAAAATGTAAACAAAAAAAAGCCATGAGAGGCAAAAATGAAAAAAAAAAAAGTCTATGCAGTGAGTAGAATCCTTAGGATTTGTGACACTACCGCAGGAGGCTCTCGATTGAAACAGCTTTTAGTGGAAGAGTGTTAAGCACAGTCTTCGTGTCTTCTTCAGCACTGAAAAATATTCACTGGTATATGTATTTCAGTGCTATGGGATAATTGCATTAAATTAGATTGCATATTAATTTCAGTGTCCAATATTGAAGTTATTGTAGTGAGTGTAACTGGTCTGTTCACACCTGTGAAATGCACTGACTTACTGTAGTGTTATGAACATTCCTGGATCCTTTTACTCCTATTGCTGTTAGAACAGAAGTATGGCTAGAGATTTTATTCAGACATAAGCTCCTACTCTTTTGAAAATATCCTTGTATCTTTTACTGAGAGTCACAATTCAATAGAACTGAAAATGAATTTCAGATTTCTGTGGCACACTTAATATAGATTGTCAGGTTTTCTGACATGACTTCATATTTGTTGTTATGCTAAAGAAAGTAACTTCCACATACTTAACTAAAATCAAATGCATAGGTCAGTTTTGTGGTATTTTAGAGAGGCTTATAAGTAGATGCAATAGCTATGTTTAAAAAAAAAAAAAACCTTAAAAAATTACAGGATTGCTTTTGATGTTTTTGTGAGTAGATCTGTAAATGTACACTTTCTCTATATGAAATGTGAGCCATGAGTTACTCCTACTTGTAAAATATCCATTTTTTGGGTGTACAGCTTCTGGATGCAAACTTAATGTTCAGACCCTCCTGCATGGATTGCAGAAGTTTCTGAAGAACTCAAAAACCATATTGGCACTGAATGTTTCCCTCCGTCTCCTCCTATCCATAAAAAGCCTTTTGTCACAATTTGAGAAATACCTTGCACACAGTGGGCAACCAGTAGGCTTTCTGCAGGAGTTTTCTACTGAGAAGTGACAGAGGGCAGCTTGGCAAATGTTCAGAAACCGACATTAACTTGCTGGAGCCCGGCATGGGACCTTGTGTTCAGCAGAATTCTTCTGACCTGTCTCTCTCTGCATGCCGAGCTAATCAGCAAACACCTAATGAGCCTACTCTAAAGAAACAGACCCTCTCACAACCTACTTCATTTTCATATGTTCTCTGGGGGTGGAGAGACAAGACTTCATAAGGACTGATGATGCTGCAAAGACCACAATAATGATAATTAACTTGCTGAATTTAGAAGATTATGCTGTTAATTAGTTGCAAAATAAAGATAAGTAATAGAGCAGCAGATGGTAGGATAACACCCAGGAGAAGGAGGGTTATTACTCTGATGAGCTTTTGTGGCAGATATGAAATATGGATCTGAGTTTTTCACAAATTGTTTCTGGAGCATATTATCTTGTTTCTGTGAGCTCTTGGCGGAATGATCTAGTCCTACTAAATTTTGACAGATGCAGTGAGGATTTGTTTTCAAGGGTATACATGAGCAATAAAACCTTGCTAATAAAGACTTTAAAAGATATTAAGCTATTCGAAAATACCAATTTTAGTTTGCCTCTAATAACCAACTAATATCAGAGAAACCTTGGTTATCATCAAGTGTCCCCACAGAAGAATTCTTATGTGCATTTATTCTAGTATTTGTTACAATATACTTTATTTTTAAAACTGGGATTCTCATCATATTTGGGGTAACTGTCTCCCTATTTACAGGAAGCACAACATTCATATAGTATATTACTCCAGGTTTACATTCTAGGATATGAAGCCTTTTAAATACGTGAGCTAGATTTCTCCGTTGCATTACCATACGGAAAGTTAAGGCCTGCTTTGACTGCTTGCACATCCATTGTGCCTGATGGTAGATCTTTTTAATATAGTATTGTGCTATTTCCTTGACTTTCTGCTGCTATTTTCAAGTGAAATGTAAAATATAGTGTCACAGTTTAGGGTCAGGGCAGCCCCTTAAACAGACGCTCTGTGTTAACCCCCCTTCCTCCCCAGAGGGGAAGAGAAAGGGAATAAGGGAGAGAGACTGAGCAATTAGAAAAGGAAACTAGAACAGCTTTAATGAAAATGAAATTAATAATAATAAAAATGGAATATATACAAATATATACAAACCCAGTATCAAACTGGGTCACCACTGATGTTGTGCAGGCACCAGGGGAGTCCCAGACTGGGCCCCGCAGCAGACGGGAGCTGTGTCCAGGAGTTGAATTCTGGTACCGGGTTCAGGAACACGCAGACCGGATCGAAGGCAGAGCGGACAGAGTCCTCCTTGGGTGCTCCAAGGAAGGAACCGAAAGAGGACCCGAGCCAAGCCAAGCAAAAGCTGGCAAGGCAGTCCAAGAGGGGAGAAGAGCCCAGAGACCCTTCGGATCCCTCAGCTCTAGACCAGATATGGCGTATATGGGATGGAATCCCTCGTTGGTCAGTTTAGGGTCACTTGTCCTGTCCTCTCCTCCCTGCAGGTGCAGCCCTTCCCTTTCTGCACCCCCCAATGTGGTGCACAAGACCCAGCAGTGGCCTTGGTCTGCACACCAATCCTTGGTAGTAACTCTAACCATGGGATATTGTCACTGCTAGAAGCAGACACTGTCTGTGAGAACAGGCTGCTAACTTCAGAAAGGGCAGTTAATTAAAAGAACCGAGCTGAAAAGTAAAATTACTGAAGAGAATTAGTTCTGTTTTCACTCAAACCAAGACATATAGGAGTTTAATAAGCATGAACTTCCTTTCTTTTTAGGTTATCTTTAAAAATATTTCTGTAACACCAAAATGCAGAAATAGAAAGAATAGATCTAGGCAATAATAACAGTTACTTGCTTTGTGTGCATGTTATGGGGGG
The DNA here is from genome assembly GCA_025345505.1 of Todiramphus chloris collaris. NCBI lineage: Eukaryota > Metazoa > Chordata > Aves > Coraciiformes > Alcedinidae > Todiramphus > Todiramphus chloris. The sequence continues at coordinate 19,275,486 of JANVCC010000022.1, forward strand.
GAAATTTTGTTTCATCTCCCAAGTTTTCTGAACTTGGACTCCCTTTCGGTAAGGAAATGGATATGCTAGTGAAACTTTAAGTAACCAACTTTAAGCAAACACTATAAAGCTTTTCTAGGAGTTCATAGCCTCTAGTTGTGGAGTACTTTTGTGGAGGATGCGTACATCAAGATTTGCTCATGCAGTCTGAAGCAAAGGAGATCAGACATTCTGGCTTTGTGCATAGTAACTATATAAATGTTTATGCTCCACTGCCATGAAAATTAGACATTAGCTTGTTATCACTGAACTTACATATTCAGATACTTTGAGTTGGATGAAATCTAATGATTTTTTTTATTTCTCATGGAAGTGGAGGAGGAGTTTATGGCAAGTTGCTGTGTCTTGGTTGAGTGATTTATGAGACCGTAACTTCTAAAAATCTCCCAGTGTGCTGGATTGAAATAAGAGAGCAATGCTTTTTAAAACCTCAGCAGAAGTTAAAATAGACAGTTTGTGACTAATTTGTTACAACTGTTTGTACTGTCACTACTGTCTTGGTTTTACCTCCTGAAAATTTGTCACATCCCGCTAAACAGCAAGTTAAGGTACAAGAAATACTTCTAAAGTAATTGAGAATATGTAAATTAAAATACATTGTGAAAAAATCAGACGGTAATAACTTACAGAAAAGGTATTGGATAAAATTGTCATATTAACATTAAATACTTGCTACTACAAGGTAGTCCTGGTGGTAACTTGAAAATTTTACCATTTAATGATCAGGATTAGTTAGAATTTTAAAGAGTGGGGGGGAAATAATCTTATCAACCTTTCCATTGTTGTAATTAGATCACAGAGTTTGGTTTTTGTAATTGTAGTTAGATAATTAGAATACACTTAGGCCTTTCTGTACTTGTTTAGCTCAAGATAGGGACTGAAATTTTTTCATTAGCTTGTTTTTCCTGGGTGAATTAGGAGTTAATTCTTGAGTTTGTTTTAATGATATAAAGTGTTAAAACAAATACAATAAGGGCTTAGAATTTTCAGAGTGCTGTACATATAGTAAGAATTATACCATGTTACTTTAAAAATTTCTCATCCTGCACTAACACCTGCATCTGTACTAAATTCTTGTTGCTAGAGCTGAGCACTGGGGAAATTACTGTAAATTTGTTTTGTGTATTTTTTCCAAAAGCACCTTCTTCATTCTGGGAAAATTACAAAGTGGATACAAAATGAGGTGGGGAACAGAACTTCATTAACACCAAGTTTGTATGTACACTTGAACAGTCCCTGTCTGGGGTAATATGTGCTGTTAATAAATGAAAATACTTACTGCAGAAGTCACTGGCTAAAGATTCCTTAATAGCCAGCCAGCAGAGGAATGTTGGAGTTTCTCAGATCTCTTTATAGTCCTCGGGTTGGTTATCTACTGGTGATGGTTAGATGCTACAGTCAACTATATGGATTTGATAGTTGATGTAGCTTGCCATATTGCAGACCTGAAGATTTTTTTTCAGTTCAGATAGAGGTAATCTGCAATCTGTTGTTACAATTGTAGAATAGGATCCAGGAAAACCTCTCATCATGTAAGGCAGGAGAGAGCTGTCACTGTGTTCCAGTGACTCGATTGTTGAGAGACGTTTGATACGGCATAGAGAATATCTACATAAATAGGTGCAAAGTCTTCTGCTTATTTTGAGCTGGCCGAGTGCAGCCTAACTCCAATGTTCTTAAGATGTTCTATTATTAGTACTTTGGCCATACTTTGTTCATATTCCAAAATATGATACAAGTAATCAGAGGTTTTGTAAACTGTCATGTATTAAGTCATTAATCTTTTCTTAAACTTGCACTGGGTTCTTTAAAAATCCAGGGCTCTGTAGAAAAACATTCTTTAATACCAGTTGTCTAGTTAGTTAAATTCTTCAGTAAAACAGAAAATTTAATGATAAATTGTACAATATTCATGAAATATTAAGAAAGAATCTGGAATTATGAGCAGTTGTATCTACAGAGATTTAGTGTGATGCTTTATCACTTAAAATCAAGAATTTGTTGTAAATAGAATATATTATCTGATGTAGTTTTAAGAGATTTCACCAAAAATTGAGTGAAGTAATTTTCAAGACATGAACAAAGTGCTTTAAAATACTCTATCAAGTTGTCAGTAACTCTCGAATGTATTATGTACAGATGAACTGTGAAGTTACTGTTCTTTGTAGTGTCTGTGTACAATAAAGAAAAACCTTCAAACACCTTACCAATTTTTTTAATATAATATAGCATGCCAAAACAGTTACCTTGCATATTTCTATGTAATTAAAAGCTAATCTTTACATATAGCCTGAAACTTGTTATTTTTTGCATTGTTGAGATGTTTCAACAAAGACCTTGGCTTTTATCTAACAATTAATCATAGGAAGGATTGTAGAGGTGAGTATTTGTAAAGACTCTGAAAAAGTGGAGTCATAACGAACTATTTCAAATTGGACGGAGAACACCAAAATTCTTAAACTGGAAAGATGTTTCTGTTTTGTTTTTCACCCATTTTTCCCTCATGCATGGTTGTTATCTTATGTGTGTCTTGTATAATAACAGCCTCAGCAACCATTTGTTCATGGCCTTTGAGTCATTTTTTTTGTAGGCACAGTTTATCACAAAAGAGGCTTTCCGTTTCCTTCTCCATACAGCTTACCATCCTTCTCTTTAAAACCCTATGTAAAGCCTTGTTGCTATTTTCATGCTTGCAAGACATTGTCAGCTCCTAGTCGGTATATGCCTAGATTACTGTTGAAAGCCTGTAAAAAGAAACAGATATTTTAGAGTTAAAGCTCCAGTTTCCAAAAATGGAACTAACTACTGATATAAATAACAAATAACTCTTCAAGTAACATCATTGAATATTTCCTTCTTGGTTTTATTGTTTGTTTTGTTCCCCCCCCCCCCCCCTTCCTTTTTTCTGCATTCAGAGATTGAAAGCAGCCTTGACCCAACAGCACCCTCAGGTAACAAATGGAGATACTGCCAAGGGACATCCAAGTGGATTGGTTAGGACTCAGTCAGAGGAACCACGACCACAATCACTACAACAACCTGCAACTTCAACGACTGAAATACCGGTATGACATCAGAGTGGCCATGTACTTACTAACTCCTTCCTTGTTATACAGAAAAAAAAAGGAAAACTTCTTTACTCTTGATTTTCTAAAATAGAGGTTAACGTGTCATGTTAACATGTCATCTTGGAGGCAATAGTCTGTAGCAGTAAAATGTTTATATTTCTTATATTGTCTTAAATGCTTCTAAAATGTGTTATCCAGGATGAAAATTTCAAAATAGGTATTATATATGATCAAATTTAGAACTGAAGTGATTTCTAGAGTTCATTAACATGAAATTCTTTGGAAACTGGAAATTGTACAGCTGGCTAATATATATTTGGGAAAACTAAGTGCTTTTATATTGTATTTATATTGCATCTGTTTAATATTTTATATCATAAACATTTCAGAAATGGTTGTAACTGCATCAGGTATCATGCTTATGTTAATTTTCTTGGAGGATCTTTCCTGGGCTTCCACATGAAGAGTTTCAGCTGTGTGATTAAGTGTACTCTGTCATCCCAGGTACAGAACGGAGGGCTCTGAGTTTAGGAATGGTGTGCTGTCCTTTTGGGATGATAAATGAAAACAAGAGCAAGACCTCCCAGCCTGGAAGTGGGAGTGCATGTAGAGGAAAGAGATACTCCCCTGGTTGAATCCTGGAGGATTGCAGCTGTTCTCCTTCTAAAAGAATTACTGGAATGTGTTTTCAAAATGCTTTAAAAATATTTAGGAGTAATTTTCACAATTAATAGCATAATACTAAATTTATAAAAACTATATACTTGTCCCAGAGCTGTAAGGACCTCCCCTCAGATTCTTAGACTGGCTAGTGGAATCAAATAAAGTACCAGAACAAATACATTCAGAGCACAAAGAGAAAAAAGGTTACCCATTGTAAAATGATGTCCTTCTTAAGGTTGCTGTTCTCCCTAACTACCTTAAATATTTTAAAACAATATTTTCATAATAGCAGAATTTACAAGATGAAAAGGTTTGCTGTTTGGTTATTTTGTGGTTACTTTATAATTAGTATTTAAAAAAAAAATATTGCAAGTGTTTCATGCCTAAAAGGCTGATTTGGGTTCCCAGGATTTTTTTGTTCTTATCTGTATAGCATTTATGCTAAATAGATATGCCAACTGATATGTTTTAGGAGGTTTTAATTTAAAAATATAACTTCTTTACTGTGCTAGACTACATGTGCAGGTGCACCTGTGGTTGTTGTGTAGACAGTTATATTCTGTCTATCCTATCACTTTAAAGGTTTTTAAGATCCATTATATTGTTATCATAATTCAGTAAATCTTTGCTGAGGGTAGCTATGGAAGGAGTATAATGTATAATTTAAAATACTGAAATATTTTGATCCTGTCATAACATGTGGGTGGATATAAGGGAAATTGGTATGCAGGGGGTGGAGAACATATCAACAAGTGGGAAATTGCTATCTGGAAATCCGGGGATCAGTTAGTATCAGCACAGGCAGCAGTTATCAAACAGCTTCTATATATTGGGCATAAAAACTGTGTAGTGTTTAATTTGTGAATAGATTTGTGGGAAGAGTGTTTGGAAAGGGTCAAAAGTAGAAAAGTTCTTTCCTGCTAATGTAACTGTTAAAAGCAATTTTGAGTGGAAGAGATTTTTGAAGTTTACACTTTATAAATACTTGTGTCATCATAATTGGTAAAAGAATGTCTGAGAGTCCATCTAAAGATGTATTGCTTCAAGGCTTTTTGCAGTTGCCAGATGGAAATGCCATATAAATGTAACGCTGTGAAGTGAGTGGCTTTTCGTAGTGCAATTTTAAACCAAAGCTAGAATCATGATAAAAATGTTAGATGTTAGCATAACATCGTAAGGAGTGTAAATACAGTAAAGGTTTTGAAAACATAGCTGTACAGTTGAATGACATAGCTTTCCACAAAAGAAATGTGTATAACCTGGATATATTTAGAAATGTCATGGATGCTTTTCTCAAGATGTGATGTGTGTTTATACTAGTGCTGGAGGTCAAGTCCTGAATAGTATTATACTCATAACTTCTTTAATACTTTTTACTGTTTTCAGGCATCACCAGCTCAGCCTACGCCACAAACACCAAATACAGGTGGTCGTCGAAGAAGAGCTGCCAATGAAGACCCTGATGAGAAAAGAAGAAAGTTTCTGGAGCGAAACCGTGCTGCTGCTTCCAGATGCCGACAGAAACGGAAAGTCTGGGTGCAGTCACTGGAGAAAAAAGCCGAGGACTTGAGCTCATTAAATGGCCAGTTACAGGTATAATTTTTATTTTAACTAAAAGTGAAAAAGTTTTTCCATTCTTAGACAGTGATCCTGGATCAATGGAACTTAAGCTTTGCATGAAATCTAAAATATAAATGGTTTTGTAACTGGTGGCTCAGGTCAGAATTGATGCTTCATCACTAATGGCATATAGCAGTAAAATAAGTATATAACACAATACTCAGATTTCAAGATGTGTAAGCTTTAGGATCATACCCTTTTGTCCTTTGTTCCATTTTAAATAACTTTCAGACTGTGACACTAAACAAGGATGACAAGATGTATTGGACTATATGGTTATTAGCAAAGTAATAGCCTTACTTTAAAAACATCTTGCTCTTAATTTGTATCACAGCCTGAGTTATTTAAATAAAATTTGTTCTGATTTCCTTTGGTTCTTTTTAACTTCACTTTTTTTCCTTTAAAGTGAATATAGTGCTCGTGAAAGGTGCCAGATTGACATCACTGGAAACTGAAGGCCTCTTTTGTCCACAGAACAGGTACAGCACAGGCAGTGGCAGTGCAAATTTCACCACACTGCCCTCCCAGTGTGCATAAATCCTATAGTGAGGGAAGTATACTCTTAAGAGTCTAGTGTATGTTGCGAGTCATTTTTCCACCTTAGCTGAGCTTGTCAATCTTGTAAGGTTGTCATGTGGACACACTTCCCCCGCACAGAACAATCCATGACCCTTTTGTTTAAATTACTATTAAATGTGGAAGCATACTTTCTTCGTGTTTTCCAGCAGCACATAAGAAGTGGCACAAACTGTTGTTTCAAAATAAAAAGTCTAAAAGCTTTGCTTTGAAAATTACAGACAGGAAAAATTATGTAATTCCTTGAACGAAGGGTTCATTTAGAAAATTAAATGGAAAGTATTTTGGTATGTTAATGGTTCACTTCTTGTTCTTTCATCAGAGATATTCCCCAAATCAAATTCACGGATTTTTTTTTTTTTTTCCTTCCTATTAAAACTCCTTTTTCGTGCTGTTTGTTAAAGAAATTGCCCCAGTTTGACCAACAGGAAAGTAAGGGAATGTTGAGATTACTTTTTATCATGTAATAGAAATTACTGTATCAGTTATCTTCATGTTCATGTCTTTAAAAATGCTCAGCATCCCAGACTGTAAAATATAAGAAATTCCTACCGAAGCACACAACATGAAAATGTGTGCCCCATGTTCCAAGAATCATGACTCTGTGCACCAGCATTAGTTAAATTTCTTGCAAATATGTTGTCTTCTCATACCTGTCTACAGCCTTTAGATGCATTCCTTTAAGCAGTCACAGTCCTTAACATTAAATCTATTATTTAAAAAATTGTATGAGGCACTACATCTTAAATAATCTAAGAAATCAGTGAAGATAAATAAACAGGAAGAAAACAGAACAAAAAAGATTAGCTTTATTTCTTTTCTTTGGTGAAAGTAATTTTTGGTATTATGTGAACTGCCTTTAATTTGTACATAGCAATTTTTGTCAACAAAAATTATGTAAGTACCATAACCAAAGGCTTTCCAATAGTTAACTCAGTAATAGTGAAGTCAAGAACAAGAATTTTCTTATGGTCTGCCAAAAGCAAAACTGTTAGCTGTGAAGAACAGAATAATTTGCAAAGAAAATTGAATGTCAGACAAATAATTAAACTGTACTTTATGTGAAAACATTAATCAATCCTGTATTTCCATAAGAATTCTTCACGTGACAGGCCAACACAGCTGATTGGCATAGTGTGCAGTAATGACCCATGATTGATTACTTTATGTTTAATACTAAATTTAGTAAGTTTGGAGTTTTGCCTTAGTACTATTTTATAGACTGATTGTTAGGGTTTAGTAGCTCATATTTTGTTTAATATCTAATAACGTGCTCAGCTGAATTTACCAAGATGTCACATTTCCAAAAGCAGGTTAATACCAAAATGACTACATTGCATTGCTTCACATAACAATTCTGACTTGTTTCAGTGCAGTTAGTGGCTTTCTTATAATGTCTATGCCAAAGCTTCTAACATCAAAGTCAAGGTTTTCCAGACTGGAAGCTCTCTAACAGTGCATACAGTTTTTTTAAGAAGTTTACTGGATTGGTGTATATTTTATTCCCTATATTTTGTTCAGCTTTCTGTAGATTAACTTCTGCCTGCTTTCTTCTTTAAAATATTTGAATGTAATTTCTTTTCTAAGCATAATTTTTCAAATTTTTACTTAAGGGAAAATGGCCCTCTATTACATCCTGCTTGTAACACATTTAGATTAGGTTGGCTGTGTTTATTATAGGCTTTTTTATGTAAGATTTTTCCATGCTTCGAAACAGTAAAGTGTATTTACTGTTTGCTTTTTGTGAACCATGTTTTCTACTAATGTGTTGGCTTGTTTATTGATCTTAAATTTTATATACCATGTTGTGTTACCTCTGTGCCTTGCAGTGTATAGTATGCTATAGAATGTGTTAAGGAAGTATTGGCAGTGTTATCACCAGTGGCCACTCACTGGTATTGCAGGATCAGAGGCCAAAGTTCATTATATGGTCTGTATTCAGTCCCTTTTGCTTTAATAATCTTAGAGGGCAAAGTACTAGTAAGAGAATGGGAAGAACAGTCTGTCTTCCTCACAAAGTCATTGTTAGGTTTTAAAGGATCACTAGTTAAGTGGTGTTTTGTACTAATGCTGGAGAACCTCTTTAGCAAGGCTAAATACTCGTCATCCATACAGGCTGGGGGATGAGGTGATAAAGCAGCCCTGCAGAAAAGGATTTGGGGATTCTGGTGAACAAGAAGCTGGACTTGAGCCAACAGTGTGCACTTGCAGCTCAAAAGGACAGTTACATCCTGGGCCGCATCAAAAGAAGTGTGGACAGCAGATGGAGAGAGGTGATTTTGCCATTCTGCTCTGCTCTGGTGAGACCTCACCTGGAGTACTGCGCCCAGCTCTGGAGCCCTCAACACAGGAAGGAGATGAATCCATTGGAGTGGGTCCAGCAGAGGGCCACAAAAATGATCAGAGGGCTGGAATACCTCGGCTAGGAGGACAGGCTGAGGGAGTTGAGGTTGTTCAGTCTGGAGAAGAGAAAGCTCTGGAAAGACCTTATAATGGCTTTCCAGTACCTGAAGGGGGCCTACAAGAAAGTTGGAGAGAGACTGTTTACAAGGGCCTGTAGTGATAGGATGAGGGGCAATGGTTTTAAACTAAAGAAGGGTAGATAGAGATTGGATGTTAGGAAACAGTCCTTTACTATGACAGTAGTGGAACACTAGAATGCGTCTTCCAGGGAGGTAGTGGCGGCCCCATCCCTGGAGACGTTCAAGGTTAGGCTTGATGAGGCTCTGAGCAATCTGATCTAGTTGAGGATGTCACTGCTTACTGCAGGGGAGTTGGACTAGGTGACCTTTAGAGGTCCCTTCCAACCCAGGACATTCTATGATAAACTGTGAAAGAAACACCCATAAGTAAAGGTTCTTTCCCATATAGGAGTATCTTGTTGAAATTGTCCAGAAACAGGAAGAGTGAAGTTTAACTCAGCCACATCCTATCCCCACAAGTTGTATCTGCCTGTCTCTGATTTGGTAAATGTACTTTACAAATATTGTCCCACACCTTGCTGAGTAAGAGTTAATCTGGTCCCATTTTGGATCCAGGGAGAAATAGGCAGATACAGAACAACGTAATGTACGCTGTGTGGTACACCTTCATAAGAATACAGAAGGGAAAGGATCTTCTGAAAAATGGGAGTGTAGGTAAAAATAGGTACACTTTCCTCCAGAAGTCTTTCTAATGCTGAGTTGTGGGAACGTAAAAATTCTTCTAGACAGCATGTGAAGTATATTTCATGCTTATTTAAAGAAATGGTGATGCTTACAAATGACTTGATGTTTCACTAATGAGGGGGACCTTTCCAGTGTGAAAATTCAAAATAATCTTTCTTCATGCAAACTGTTGAAGTATTTATTCCATGTTTCTTGTTAGCCTGTTTTCAACATGTTAACCACATGTTAAATGACCATGTTAGCATGTCTTAAATGAGATGGAAAGACTTGCTATTGTCACATACCTGATAAGAAACTACAGTGTGTATAGGAATTGTTTCTAACAACCCCCCTTTATTACCATTTAGAAATGGCTCTTAATGGTAATATGTAAATGACAACCACGGGTTGCCTTTCTGTGACATTCCCTGCACTGTGTGTCTAGCAGACACACTCTGCTCTACTTTGAGGAATGATTGGTGCATTGCCTGCAGTACTGTTGGCACACAGTGTTCATCTTAATAACAGTGCTATGTGTTCAATGAGAATACCTCAGTTTTTTGCTTTTTTGGTATAGGAATGCTGGGGTAGGGTTTTTTGGTTTTTTGGTTGTTTTTCAAATCTGCTTTAATGTAAACATATTTGCTTTTTTCTATCCTTCTGGCAAAATTCTCACTATTTTTAATACAACCGACATTAATCTATAAACCACCTTTTGAAAAATTTTTCATTAACATGAATTGTACTTTGATAAACAGTGACTTCATATTTATATGTCCTGTTTGTGTATAAAATTCTTCCTGTAAATGTGAGAGGTGAAAGTAGAAAACTTCTGAAAATCTTTTCCCCATTTGATCACCTATTTTGTCAATGTTCCTTTAAAATAACAAGCATATTTCATGTTATCGGACACTGCCGCTTCTGGAAATTAGCAAGAAGTGTCTCAAAACTACATCACCACTTTTTTGTTGTTGTTGTTTTCTCCCCCCAGCCCCCCCACCCCAAGCTATGTCAATTCTGTGCAGATGCCTGATTGGCCTCCAGATTTTTGACTCCTTGGTAAATAACATGGTGAACTAAGAGGAACCTGAGAGCTGGAGGCAGAAGTAGTGTGCTTTCTTAACAGCCCAAGATTTCAGGACATGTAATGCCAGATGGTAGAGAATTTTGGTGGGTTTTGGTTGTTTTGTTTTGTTTTTCTTGCAATCTGTTTTGTTTGCAGTCACATTTTTCTTTCATTAGAAACATCCATAAAGTCAGATTTTTGGCTTTCTTTTATCTCTTCCTTTTGTTTTAAATAGAAAGTTTCTGAAAGAGATATTTGATGCAATAAAATGACTGAGTAGAAAAGTAGTCCTTAATACTTCAAGTGTATTTGGCAAGTGAAAAGGCTTGAAATTTTTTGTCTTCTAAATGGAGAAGACTAAAGGAGGAACTTTTCATCTGAAAATCTGGTATTTTAGGTACAGTATTTATAAACTGTTACTTAGAGCAATTAAATCTAAAAAATGCTGTTCTTAAAAATTGTTTTCCTTGCTGTGGAATCTTTTTAGTTGTAATTAATCTCTTCTCTGACTGCACTGCCTTATTTCTAGCTTGCAAGTAAATAGACTGACTTTCTCGTGTCTCATTTTTTCCAAATAATTTTAGTTAAAATCTAATTTTCCCATGTTTGTTTTTTCTTTAACTTGCTCCCAGATGCATAAACGTGTGCATTTATGAAACAGTTATGTCATGTATGTGGTATAATATGCTAAGATGTAAAGGTCCATATAGTTTTAAGTAACTTGAAGTATCAATGGAAAGGATTTACATTTAAAAGAAAGTAATGCATGAAAAGCATATATTGTGACAAGATATGGGGATCACAGAGCATTACAGATACCTTGATTCTGTAGATACATAACATTTTTCTGCTATTTAAAGTGAAAATGGGTCTATCAAAATGGCATACCATTCTTAATTTGGATTGTCACATATAATGCAGTTATGTAGCACTTCTCATCTACAGATAGCAAACTGCTTTGCAGGGAAGGTAAGTATAGCTGTCCTCTGTTTTACAAATGGGGAAGTTGAAGCACAAAGAAGTAAAATGACCTTGCTCAAGGTCACCCGGTAGTGCGAAGGCACAGCCTGGAAATGAACCCAGTCACTAGATTCTGCTGGTGCTGTCTCTTACATTACACTCCGCTGTAGTCACATAAGCTGACATTTCAGAATTTTGTCATTATTATCAATGATTGCTTCATACAACATGTTTACATTACACGTTGCCAAAGAGAAAATTAATATGAAAATCAACAAACACTAAATTATTTTCCGGTACATGAGGTTTTCTGTCTCAAAGTCCAAATACAGATAGCATCACCAAAAATCTTTTTGCATTGGGTAATTTTTTAATTATGTTTTTTAACCTTTTTTAATGTTGGCTGTGGCATCTGTTATAATGAGGGTAGTTAAATGTAGGTTTACTCTGATTAGAATTCATCACAAAACCTTGCAGAAACCAGTCTTAAAGTAGCTGGATCGTGTGAATGAGACTATTTGTAGACTCTGCATCTGCAAACTGAAAAACATATGTTGTATTTTCAAAAAAAAAGCATTTCCCAGTTTAAGAAAAATCATAAAATGAGTTAGCCACATTTTAGCTAATATTTACATATTCTGAGATAAAAGCAGTGTATGCGTTTTTGCAATATATACCATATGGAAACTTCTTGTATTTTATCTACCCCTAAATGAATGACTGAAAATCCTATAAAACTTAATACTTACCTTCAAAATGTGTGTAGTTTGAGCCTGGTAAAGTACATAACTTTCTTCTTCTTTAGAATGAAGTCACCCTGCTGAGAAATGAAGTGGCACAGCTGAAACAGCTTCTTCTGGCTCATAAAGATTGCCCTGTAACCGCCATGCAGAAGAAATCTGGCTATCATAGTGAGTAATGTTCCATTACCTATCGCCTTAGGCTGCATCCATGAAATACTGCCAAAGTGAACTGAACGAGCACTAACATTGAGAAGTGCAGTTCTAATAGTACGATAAACGTATTATGGGTTTTTTTAAATCTCTAATGTTATTGAAAGACAGGAATGAATATGTGATATTTAGAAATATGTTTTGAAGTCCTTTCCATTGAGGTGTTGCATAGCATTGAAGGTTTTGTGTTGTTTTAATAAATGCATATGGTAATTAGCATGTAAGGGCTATCGGTTACTACACCTGCTTTGGAAAATATAATTACAGTATTAAGAGCACATGATAAACCATTTTTTATATTTTACCTTAGCTTAGTACAGTGAAAGGTCCTTGTGGGTGTTTTTTTTTCTTCATCCTAATGAGATTTCAGTAGAGGTAATATAACAGCTGTCCTCACTTACCATAACATCCAGGATCAGTCAAGCCGTTAAAATAATCAGATGCAGGTTCATGGCTCCTACTGTACAATGTCTTCTAGATTGTTTAGATTTCCGCATTAAAGAATTACTTTTCTATAAACAGGGTATTTTTTAAAAAGCATTTCTTACACTGAAGTGACTACTTGAAAGTTTCAGCAGCTTTTTTTTTTCTAATACATATTTTCACTGAAAGTTGCTCATTTGATTTTGTTTGATTTTGATTTTTTTTTTTCTTCCTTCCAGCATTTTAAAGGTTAATTATGCTTTCCTGACTTGTAACTTCCTTTTTGGATATGATACACAGTGCCAGAACCAGCTGCTGCTGTAGAATAAATGGCCAATTTTGTCCATTGTACACAAATTTGTTACAAATAACTGAGCTGGGAATGCATTAGGCAACATTCATAATATATAACCCACAGCTTTCGTTTTTATGATTTACTGATATTTCAGGATATTTGTAAATGTGAAGATTGTTTCTGCCATATGTAGCCACTTCATTTTAATTTGCCAGTGTCAGTAATTCAGGAGAATAAAGGAACATTTTGTATTGCATGCAAACAGATCCTCAGGTGCTTGCGATAAAACTTAATGGCCACCATCTTTACTTGTAGTCATTGTAAGCAATTTCATCAGAATGGGCAATATTTTTTAATTTAAAAGATTCAGGAGATTTAGCAACTCTCTATTGCCATATATATTTAGAATACTGATTTTGTCAGTTTTGAGCATATAAATCTTGGTCCTTTGATCTCCAGTCATTTTGACAAGATGGAAAATAGCATCTTGGAGTAAATTGGAACAGTACAGAAATATGTTTGGGATTTATATTAACAATGATTGCTGCAGGGATGAGGCCATTATGGCTCCCATCTGACAGAACAACATAATTTCATATAGGAGCTACTAGGGGATAACATTATGCATGCAAGATTTTTTTTTTTTTTTTAAGGTAGGTTTCTTGAATTTAGGTGTTTTGAGGATGCATGTTCCTGAACTGGTATGAAAAATATTCAAACATGAGTCTCAAGCTGGCAAGCTGCCTACATCCTAAGGATTTCTTTGTTGAAGAATTAATGAATGGTCTGTTTAGTAATGCTTATTTTCTACCCTTGGAAGAGAACTATAATGTTACTAATTTACAAAAGACAAAATGAATAAAAACTAAAATATTAATAAGTAGGAAAAGCCTACATTTTATAAAAGAAAATATTAGTAAGCGGCGAGATTGGAAGCACAGCTCGCCTAGTTTCTTGAGAAGTCCCTTGGAAGTAAAAGTGCAACATGAATGATGGTTATGCCATCCCTCTGAAAGGATTTCGTCACATTATCTCCATGTGCGTGCTGTTAGGCAAGCATCCTGGTTAAGTGACATACCCACAGTACAATTTACGAGAAGAAAGAATGGTTTCAGTTAATCCATTCATGAAAATGGTGTTCATAGAAAGTATTTTTAAATAAACATACTATGCTCATTAAGTAATCAAAGGTTGAATTGCTTCAAAAACATAGTGAGTGGTTTAACAGTCTGTCCCTATGGAAGAAATCGAAGACACTAGATTAACAGAGCTCCTGCAGTGCTGAATATTGTGCACTGCTGAGACAGTCCTAGTTTATACCATGCATAATGTGTTTTAACAGCTAAGTCCACAATTTGATGTGGTTTCATGTATGATGCATTTAAATAGGCACGAATAATCTACTGCTTTTCAGGGTATTTTTGGCACTTATTTTTACATAGCTCTTGAGATCTTTTGGATTTCCCAGGCATCTTTTTGTTTCAGGCCAAGCAAAAAGCACAACAGTGCAGATAGCTCTTTCTTGTTCTAAGATCATTCTTGGGATCATATTTTCCATATTTAAAAAGACTTGTGCCTGCTTCAAAAGATGGTATCAGCAGAACAGAGAAACCAGGAAAATGGTTGTTGCACTTGGAGGCAGTATGGATTAATTTCTGTTGCAGTGTTTGAGTTTTCATCCAGTTAACTTTTTTTACATCCCAAAGAAGGATGCTATTGGTTCTGAACTCATCTTTAAACATAAGGGGGCAGGGGGGAAAGGTGCCATATATAGGAGAAATCTAAATGCCAGATTATTTCTAAAAGTCTGCCATACTTCGGTATTTTCTCAGGCTTTTTCTGTAGTTGGAGCAGGAAAAAGGTGAAATTTGTGAGGAAAAAGTGTTGAGGAAATTAGAGCTGTAACAAAAGAAAAAAAAGGTGTTTTAGTATTTGTTCACATTTTTCAAAAGGACATCATAATATTCAAGAACATTTATACAGAACTGAAGGTAAAGGAAGATAAATAGAGGCTGCAGTGTAGGCGGTGTTACATGGAGTTTGTGGTGTTCTTGCTTTAGCTAGTTTTAAAGACTAGAAGGTGACTAACCAGTTTTAGACCTCAAATAATTTGAACCACTCAAACCACTGTGTTCCTACCACCTGTTCTGGACAGGTGACAGTCCTGTCCCCCTCCGGGGGATACTCCAAAGGCCACCTTGCTGGAAATGAGCATTTCAGTGCTTGAGTCCCTCTGTAGTCAATGGATAGCCTGTTGAGAATCACCATGAGGCTCCCTTTCTAGTGCTTATTGAGTGACCAAAAGGATTTCTGGATCACATGTCGGTGCTTATATACTTGCTCCAGTTTGATCTTGGTAGGATTTTTGCTTCTGAAGACTGAAATCCCACTTTGCTTACCTTACTGAAAGCTATATTTAAGCAATGCTAAGAAGCAATTAACAGCAATGTCTGACTACTCTAAAGACAAATTTTTGGTTCATACTCAGAAGTCTCCTCTCTGCTTTGGTTGGTATTTTTTTAAACCTTTTCTGAAGCTCAGTCCAGCCCAGATTGTGTTCCATTACCAAAAGGCTAGCTCCTTTTCATGAAGCAGTGTGTCTAGGAGCTATGTAGCCTTCAAGAAAGTTCATGTGATGTAGAGCTGTAAATTTTCAGCCTTCTAATGTATGGCACAAGTTGCTTCTCTGAATTCATTGGTGATTCGGACTATGTAATTTTTATTTATTTATTTGTTTTTTTGGTTCAAGGCAAAGCTGGGGGAGACATTGAAAGCCTATGCTTTTTTCTACATTGTTCCTTCTTGTTTTCATCTGTTATCTTGCAGGTCTTGATGGAAGTGTAGCAAAAATGAAATTCTGTTGAATAGTGTTACCCACCAGCTGATTTACTAGTTAGGAAATTGGACAATTTTAATCACAGTTTTGAAGAAACAAAAAAGTTTTTTTTTCCCCTGAATATTCCATACTGTAAAAAGTGGTATACCCTTTTAAAAAATGAAAATAAGATTGTTTTGCAATTTTTACTGCATCACACTGTGAATTGTAATTATTTAAGGGAATGATTGCTGTTACCTGGGTCATGGTGGTGTGCGTTCCAGGGAAGGGAAAAAAAATAAATGACTCTTTCTTTTTCAGCTGCAGATAAAGATGACAGTTCCGAAGACATATCAGTGCCAAGCAGTCCACACACAGAAGCTATTCAGCACAGTTCCGTCAGCACTTCCAACGGCGTAAGCTCAACTTCCAAGGCAGAAGCGGTGGCCACCTCCGTTCTCAGCCAGATGGCGGACCAGAGCACGGAGCCGGTGCTTTCCCAGATCGTCATGGCGCCTCCCTCCCAGTCGCAGCCTTCAGGAAGTTGATTAAAAACTTGCGTTGCATCAGTTTCTTAGATACACATTTGTGACTTTAAAGGGAAATCGAAAAAAAAAAAAAAGACCAGTCTCCATCTAGGAGAAATTGTAGCTTAAAATTATTCGTTTTTAAAAATCCAACTTAAATTTGGCTTTAACGATTGGCAGGTGAAGATGAGACAGGACACCAGTTCTAGTCTCTTTGCAAAAGACTTTTTTTTTTTTAAGTATTAGTTTTACTAGTTACTTTTTGTGCTTAATGTGTAAAGAGTGTGTACAGTACAATGTGGTTTATTTCATTTTTAATTTGGTATTATTTCAACAAACATTGGGGTGAATTCCTAAAGGTCATCCCCAAGACTGTGATAGTAATATTATGTGACATTTTTATACCAAAGTTCTGCATAGTCCCTATTGACTTTGTAATGTTAACAAGGTCATAAAGCACTAGGCAAGAGAAAGACAGGAACAGTAAATTTGCTTTTAGTCTTTTTGCCTTTTTGTTGTTTTGCACATTATGAGAGGAAGAACATTGGGAGAAAAATGTTTGGGTTTTATGTATAGCATTTTGGTTGGCTTTTTAACTGTTGGGGTTTTTAATTTCTTTGATAGGGCCAGTACAGTATATGAGATACAGTACTCTTATGCACATACCTATCCTGGATGAGGATCATTAGTAAATAGAGTTGAATTTTTTTTTTTCCAAGTTTAAATTGATGTCAGGTGGTCTTTTTCCCCTACAACACTTTCATTCTGGGGGGGAGGAGAGCTTTATTTCTCCAGTCGGAATAGGATATCTATAAATACCCCTTGTTGCTAGGCTGAAACCAGTAAGCATATTGTAAAATACAGGGTTATCAAATGTGGAATACTTAGTATTCCAAAGTAGGTTGCTATTTTGTGGATTTTTGAGTCACAGACTAGGAGTTTACTCATGGTTTTGGATGCCAGAAAAGCCTAAAATCCTTCTTCAGACAACTCAAGACTTTTTTTTGTCATTGTCTTGTATTTGCAAGCTAACTTGTACTTAATTCTTGTGTAAGCACTGTCATCTTTTAGTAGCAAAAATTTTGATACCTTTCTTGTGGAAAAAAAAAAAAAAAAAATCAGTATCTACCGTATCTTGGAAACAATGTAATTATAATGTGGTGTGTGTGGTGTGTGCGTGAGAATGGTTCAGTAGTTAATGCCAGCAGTCTTTTGCTTGAATGTTTAAAGATGCCTTCAATGTGATGCTGGCTGATAGGTGATTGCAGTTTTAAAATGTTATTTACTGTGCGAACTTGGATAACTAACATTCCATGATGTAGTTTGTTTCTGATGAGATGATTGTAGGTACACTTTTTCTCATTATCCAATCATCTGTAGGATACTGAGTTTTTTAAATGTGCCATTATCTATTTTGATTCTGTACTCATGTTCAAAATACAGTACAATATTTTACAATAGATTAAGTTGTTTTAAAAAAAAGTAGATGTGTGCTTTCAGGTCGGAAAACTTTGTATAATAGCAGAAACAGATGCATAGTAGCAACTGGCAGTAAAGCAGGATTCCATTATGTATATAACAAAGATTTAATGCATTTATAATGGGTTGTGTAGTTCATTTGCTCTTCCTTCTCCATCACTATACTATGTGTTTTTAAGTGTCAGTGCCATCAAGTTTCTATTTGATTCAGTTTTAAATCTAAAAATGTAATTGATCTACAGGAAAATTATAATTTCTACAATATATATACAGCCACGCTATAAAGAAAACTGGATAAAGAAGTATCTAAGTCATATATGTATCATTTGCAGGGCTTTAAGCATGAAAATAATAGGGATTCTAATTATTTTGTATTCTGAAACTAAGAAAGTTGATAACCTCATGTGTTTAAAAGTCTTACTTTCCCAATTTCAATATAAAAAGCTGTAACAGTTACTGAACGTTTCCAGGATAGTGAAATACAGTGAGAAGGAAATTAATTGCAAAGGCACAAATTGTGAATTCTACAAGAAAGCTATACAGTCACTTTTCATTGTAGTTTTGGTGGACTAGGTATGGCCTCATTGATTATACTATAATTTGCTCTCCTAAACACAAAGGCTTTCAAATCATATTTATATAAGTGGAGTTTTTTTATAACAAAACTGTCGCGCTTGTAAAATAAGTCTACATAAGTGTATAGGAGACATGTAAACAGTTAATGAATTTAACAGTGGGGCTGGAAAAACAACCATTAAAATCTGTGTTCAGCAAATAGAGAAAATTTATTAGTTGTACTACCATGGATTCCATTTTGAGGCGTATGTCACACTACTTCTGTACTTAGCATTTTGGGTCTTTACAGTTGACATGTTTCACAAACTGTACTGTTTTTCTTTTATGTGCAGTTTGCATGAGTAAATCATCAAAGAGAATAAAATCTATCTTTAAGTTATGTTCCTATTTTAATGAAATTATAATTGTTCTAAAAGGCAGCACTGTCTTCAGACTTATTTCTTCATCCTTGCAATTATCAGCATTTTTTGGAAGTCATTACTATAATGTCAGAATAATGTTATGTAAATAAGAGCACATATGCTTTTTTTAGAAAATGAGACAAATTCCATTGCTCTTCAGTTGAGCTTCAGCAGCTTCTGAGGAACAAGACATATCATTAGTTACAGGAGCCCAAGGTAATCCGCAGATAACGCTCATAAACATAGCTTGGTGATCCCAGGTGTTGCTCAGCCGTTTCTGGTGCCCTGAGTTCCACAGCAAAAGCGCAGATGTAATCAGCATTTCCAGCTAACTTCCAGATACCCCCTTCTCCATGAAGCCAGGAAATACCAGCTAAAGTTAGATGAACTGCTTGCAGTTGTGTTGGGAAAGGTTGAGAAAAAATTACGCCCTCATGCTTCATTTTCAGATTATTGAAAGGGCTTGGGCTTATTTATGAATGTTGGAAATATACGTGGAGTGGCACCTTCTGTTATATCATCCTTTGAAACGCTTTTGACAGAACTGATACGCAGGCTTTGGAGGAAACAAAATGGGTAACGTTGCTGTGTACTTGTGTTTCTTGCATGTGTTGACCAAAGGAAATTAAACTGCACACATCTTCGAGCCCAGTATGAAACTAATGCCCGAGGCCTCTTGCTTCATTATGTTCTTAGATTTCTGACACTGAGTTATTCTTGTCACTCCAAGGAAAAAAACATGAGGGCTGTATAACAGCAATGGGGCAGGGGGAAACCATCCCACTTTTTAAAGTCTACAATGTAAGAAGACCTGGTTTTATACCTAGCCGTCCAATCCAAGTAAGCTTTTTTTTTGTTTGGTTTGGTTTTTTTTTCTTTAAAATGCTGGCTAAAGAAAAATATTGCACTAAGGGAATGAGATGACAGAAGTGTTGGATGAGCAGTGATTTCAGCTACCAGAATTACCAAAGTAATTTGCTTAGAGACAGACACAAACATTTTAATTGGTCATCATAAATGATAATGAGGAGAAAACATAGTCAAATTAAGTGCATTCTAATAAAGTAAGGTATATTATATTGCATTGAAGGAAACTTCAGCAGTGCTTTTTGACATGATTAATATACTCATGACAATGTGCCTAATGAAGGTTGTTTGCATTTATATGCTGCCTGTTGCTTCCCTCAGTAGAGAAATAATTTGAACTGCGCTCATTTCCACTGCAGAACAGTGAGTGTAAGATTGTCTTACAGTAGTCTTTTCCTTTACATTTATTTTTAACTACCGTATCAACTGAAATGCAGCTATGATTTATTTAACCTATGTCTTCTGTAACACAATAGGGTAGGTCCAGATGACACTATCATCAAATAATTTGAATTTTCAAAGATTTATATTCTTTAGTAGTAAGTCTCCTGACTTTTTTTTTTTTTAGATTCCAATATAAGATTTTTTTCTTTTTTCTTTTTTTTTCTTCATGGAATTTAAAGATCATGACCTTTCTTATTCTTCACTTTTTTCCTCTTCAAAATGTTTTTCTTTGAGTGATGAGCCCCTGCAAGTGCTTTTATGTTTAATGTGGAATTTCTTCTTTTTGCATATTGCTTCCTCCTTGATTGTTTTTTACTCTCTATAGCAAACTTCCATTTCAAGTTATGCGTTAGGAGAGGAATTTCTGCACGCTGTGTATTTTGCTTTCTTCAACTAAAATAGATATGAGAAGCTTATGAAACCTTGACATTTACCTCTTCCTAGAACAAGACATACCGCAAAATACATACTTAAGTATGGAAGGACATCCTGAATCTCCAGAATGGAATTTTTAGTGCCGCAGAAAATTTCATTACAGGTGCTCTATACAACTAGTGAGTGCAGGTTCTATGCTGATGCCTTTATAATTCTGCAAAGTGCAACTGTTACAGAATAACAAGACACATAAAATTGATCCAATTTGTGGAACTTTATTTTCAGCCTTGCTCAAAGTATCTATCCCTTTTCTATTACCACTTTTATAATGATAATGTCTATTGTTCCAAGCACATTTTTCCTATTCATTTTTGGGGAAGAGAAGGGGGGAGAGAGAAGGTTCTTCGGTGTTTAATTAAACTACCTATAACAGAGTTCAATCTGAAATTGAATACTTAGTTTGACAAATGTTTTGAAATGATTATGCAAGTACATTTATTATTTTTAATCCTTAGCTAAAGAAACAGTAGCTTGAGCTGCATAAATTGATGGGAAATGGTAACAAAACAATGGTGTACAAAACAGCTTGAAGCAAAGAAACGGATTCGTGCTGCTAGGAACATTTGTTTGTTTTTAATACTAATAGCAAACACAATAGGGAGCAGGCAGTATTCATAACCACTTTGGTCATCAGGGCCCAGTGATACTCCAGCTCATGGTTAATGAGCTTAAAGTATAGTACTTGGTAGCTTAGGGAGATCTGCCAGTGCTGGACTGAGAAGATGAGCATCAGGAATGAGTGTGCTGTCACATTAGATACCTTCAGAGGAACTGAATTACAGGTAACCACGTTTTCCTCGTCTAACTCGCCTAGGGCTAGCTTAATACATCAAGTACAAACATGAGCTATTAAAATTCCATTTAATAGCATCTGTCCCCAAGTGGATTGAATGCAATGAATACAAGTCTGATGGGTATGTTTAGCTACCCATAAGACAAAAGTTAACGTGTAATTCTTTTTATTTTCTACTGCCTAAAAAGTCCTTGTTTTTGTTTTGCTGCAAGCTAGTATTGGCATGGTATGTAAATAGTTTTTTCCTCTCTTTAGCTGAATCACTTCTAGACCATTACAGAAGGCAAAAATACTGTCCTTGATAAATCACTGGACTGATGCATTTTAGAAACTGAATTCAAAAAGCCTACTAATTTGTTTATGTTTAAAAATAAAATGGGATATTACATTCTACATCTAGAATCCTAATCAAGGGGAAATGGAGACAAGTAAAGAGAGAATGAGCCCTCTGCTTAAGCAGCAAACAAAATAAATTGCCTTTCTGAACAAATTGAGAAAATGAAATGGAGACGGGGAAAAAAAAAAAAATGTCAGCACCATTTGCCCACTCTCCCCTCTGAACAAGAATGGAAAATGTGCTGTGTTTCACATCTCAATTAGACCAGCCCTTTTTCTCGACACTGTCTCTTACAGGAAAATGCATTCTCTACTGATCTGTTTCTTAAAAATGTTTACAGTGATGTTAGAAATGTTTTGATCTCACTTGTGGTAAGTAGTATAAACGTTATTCATTACTGTGTTTTGAGATAAATACTCTTAAAGGTGGTATAACATATAGTAAAAATGCCAGCAAACTTTATAGCCAGCATGGTTATGATTTCAAAACATGAAAAGGGCTAATATTTCAGTTTTCTTGTTTTCTGCCCTCCCTTTTAGCAGAATTGCTTTAAAGGGATAATGATTTTTTGCTGAAAAAAAATAGATCATTCCTGTAAATGCCAAATAGATGCTATATATTTCACTGGATGATAGCAACATTTTGAACACTTGATCATTTTGTTGAATATTTAATAAACCTCAAGCTATTAGGTTTACAGTTTGACTTTCACATGTGTGGATATAGAAAAGATTTCTTTATCCTGTCTAACAGTTACCCAAACTTTTTAGAGCTGTCAGGACTTAACTTGGTTTTTTTGAGGGTTTTTTTGAGGGGGTTTTTTTGGGTTTTTTTTTTTCTTCTGTGAATTATGCAGCACTCTCTTGAATGCTGTGTAAGAAGATTTCTGGCCATAGATCTTTGAGCTCTGTTTCCAGCCACCACACAACCGGAATACTGTTCCTGAGTTGTCAGCATAATTGTATTTGTCACTGCTGCCTATCACATGGCACAGCATTAGCTTCCTTGGCATGGAAATGCATTATAGTGACTTGGATTCTTCCTTTCTATGGTCTTTTCAAATTATAAGTAGCAGTTAGATATAAACTCTGGCCTTTTCATTGTTCCACAGAATCACAGAGTGTTAGGGGTTGAAAGGGACTTGGAGATCTTTGAGATCTTTGAGTTCAACCCCCCTGGCAGGGCAGGATCATGTAATCTAACCTACAACCTAATCTAACCTAACACAGGTCACACAGGAACGCATCCAGGTCTTTTTACAAAGGTCTTGAAAAATTTCAGTGAAAAAAAAAAAAAACCATGATCTCTACTTGCTCTTGTAATTTCACATCTAGTTCAGATTTTGTTGTTGTTTTCACCCATCAAATAAGGGCACACCCCCCTACTCAGTGTAACTGCCCTTCATAATATGCCAGGCACCCAGACGTGTTTGTTAGGGTGCACAAAATCTTGTGGGGTTTGTCTACTGAGAAAATGTCTCCACTTCGGCAGAGTGAGATTGTTATAAACGCAAACTTTTAGAGATAGCAAAGTTTTGTTTTGACATGTCTGTTGATTTATTTCAGTCCAGCTCGTGTTGGTGGAGAATAGTATTAAGCTACATTAAAAAAAAAAAAAAAAGTATGTGTATCATTACTAAACCAACACAAAGCCACCTAAAATTTTGCAGTACACAATGTCATAAAACATTTGACTTAAACCAAAGCAGCTTTCTTACAATGGCAATTTCAAAGAAACTTGTTCCTGTTTTATGAAGAGGTGAGGATTAATTTTACCCTAGTAAAGTTAGATTCTTTCTGTAATGAGGCTTTCCCAAGCCAGTATGAGAGCAGGATCTGAGTTAGCCAGCTGTTAATCACTACCAGTGCTGCTTCTGCCAGTAAACATGCCAGTAAAATTTAGGCAAAGAAGAATTGAGTGATGCACAGAAACTCTGCGGAGTGATCCAGCAGTTATCTTTTTTTCTTTCTAACTCAATGTTGTCTTTCTTTCTAAGGCCCAAAGTTACTCCTCAGAAGTCAGTCATACCTAGAGCCTTACTATATAGCTTAGCCTAAGCAGGGAAGGTTTGTTTCCTGGCTATTTTCTCAATTTTACTCGCTAAGCACTCAAACCCCAATGATATTAGTGTTTGTGGGTTATTTGAATGCTGCCGTAAGTCTCCACCCTGAAAGATTATGGTAACTTCTATTCTACCAACGGCCATTCAGCCCCTTGTCTGTGGCTAGCAGCAATTACCACTGGTGTTGCTAGTGAAGTTGAAGAATTGTTAGGAGCAAAAAGCCTTGGAGATCTATACTTTAGATACATTGAGCATATATAAAAAAAAAAACAAACTTGAAAGTGAAGTATTTCTGAAGCGTGTAGGTATGTGGTTTTATATTAAACACAAACCTTAGTCGTTCTCCAAAGAATACTCTTTGGGTTCTGTTTTAAGCATTTTTGATGGATTTTTCTTTCAGAATTTCAGTGAGATATGAAGTTATGTCAGCAGTCTGATTACTGAATTTTGCTGTGATGAACTGTTAAACAGGCTGCAATAGACTCAGCAACAGTACTTAGGATGATCTAATGAGAAAGCATTCTCATAGTATTGTGTGTATTTGCATACATGCAAAACTAAACCAACTGCATTTGTTGAAGATGTTTTCACTTTCTGTAAGTAAGAGTTAACTTGTAGTCTCTTTTAAGGCAAAAGTTAATAGTTCACTTATCAGTCTCACATTTTACTGCAGACTAAGGGAAATCCTCTTGCTTGGTTTTAATTTGACTCTGAGAGTTCTGTGGGCATTAAACAAGCTACCTACATGTCACCCCAGTATGTGCCCAGTAGAACTCATTGCATCTCTGGGTATGATACATTGTACCCTGCAAAGATTAAGAATGGAAATGGCATCTTGTATATCACAGCTTCTACAAACTGAAATTAAAATGAACCAATGCAAAGTATAATATTCAAAAGGGAATATTATGAAATTATTTAATAATCAAATTGTTACAGCTCTATTCCTGAAAGGGAATTATTTTTTGTACTGCCATCTGTATTATTAAGGATTTATCCAAAAATAACACAGGAAATACTGTGTACAGTTACTGGAGCAAGGCATTTCTGGTAGATTTTCATGGCATGCTCAGAGTCTGTGAACTTGCCTACGTTTGCTTGCCATTTAAAAACGTGGAAAAGATGTTTGGCAAGTGCACCCTAGAGTCACAGGCTATTGCTTAAATAAAGGGCGTTTCTAAATTTGAAAGTAGAAGTGTCTTGCGTTAGTGATGTCATGCTTATACAAGACAATGGATAATAAATTATTAATGGAACGAGGTAAGTAATTCCGTTTCCTACTGTTTCCTGCTGTCTGTAACAAGTAATTTGAAACGGGTGAATTTCTAATTTCTCAGGAACAAAATGCCATCTAGTGGTAACTGATGAATATTTTCAGCAAATACTTTTTCTAACTTGACATAAAGTTTTCATGTGTTTTTTTCTGATATGATACATTTTACAGCACGTTAAGCTCTTGAAAGAAAAAGATAGAGATGTTGGGGAAAGGTACAGCTTCCCCAGGTCTGCACCTGCATTCCTGGGACGCGGCTCTGGCTGCTGCCCGGCTGCTTGGAAACTCCCTGCCCTCCTCTGCTGCCAGCCTTGGGCAGGTAGTGGAGTTTTCTCCTGCTAAGGGTTGAATAAACTTTCATACATAGTTGGCAGGCTGCACCTTACTGTTACTTGGTAATAAAACACAAAAATGTTAATTTGTGTAGTGCTGTATGAAAAGAGCAGAAAGCCACCTCTACTTCACTGACTCTGTCCATCTGTCTCTCTTGTGGTAGGAGGCTTTTCCCCCTAGTTCATCATTCTCCAAGAAGCTAAAAGGAAGCCATTCCCTCTGCTCTTCTAATGAGCTACTAGGAAATTGTATAAGCCTCATCATAGCACATTTTGCCTACATGACTCCTTAGAGAAGAATATAAATAAAAAAAAAAACCAAACCCCAGACAAAAATCTGGCCTCTAGAACAGACTCCTGAAAAAGTAACAGCCATAAACTGTCTCCTAGAGTTGAATAATGTACTTTGCTTGTACAGCAACAACAAATAACAACAATCCTGTAATTATATTTAAAGCTATTCATCAATGTAAGCTGGGCATAGGAGACAGCACTCACATCCTGCATGTGATTTGAGCCCGCTGATGGAGATACTCTGGTTTTATAAACAGCTGACTGAAGAGAGCTCTGCAGTGGTTCATCTTTCTGTGGTTTGTAGTTCATTGTGATAGGGTTTTTCATGTTGTTTATGGGTCTGCTTTTTCCATGCACTATTTAATTTCTCCATCTACTGGTCCATGTTCCATTGCAAGATGCTCACAGCAGCAGACACTCTGGCACTAATTAGACTTATAGTCTCTGAGATGTATTCTACAGGTTCGTTCATAAACCTAATCTGTCCTGCTGACGTTATTGTAGAAGTCCATGAAGATGGCATGACATCAGTTTGATGGACTGTGAAGGAATTTATGGATGGATAAAGAAACCATTTTCATTCTTGTTTTGTATGATATTTGCAGTAAACTGCAGCAGACTTAAGAGTTCGATTAACAAGAGCACTCACAGCACAGCTCACCCAAGAGGGTCATCTGACAGTTTGTGCTGGTGTGATGCCAGCACTGGCCCTCATGCACTGAATCTGGCCCTCTAGGGTGCTGCTGCTTATCTCCTTAGGCCACAGCATCAGGCAACAGCCAGTGCAGCTGCAAAAAGGAAGGGGCAGAAACAGGACTATGGCAGCACTGTTTTAGGTGGGAGTAAATTGTCATGCATGCATGTTTAGGTAGGCAGAACTGGATGAGTTTGGGGAGTGTTGGCAAACACAGACTGAAAAGCATCAAGAAATCTGTCTTGTTTGTCCTAGCTAAAAATATATGAGGAATTCCCTAGATCTGAGACAATTTCTTAAAGCTAGAACAGTGGCTTTCTCTGAGTAAAAACTGTGGTCTTGCAGGTGTTGTGGCTGCATCTGCCCTTCACTCTGAAATTTTCAGTGCAGCAGGATGCTTTGAGGAGGATATGACTCCTCACAGGCAGAAGGAAGGTGTCTTTTTTGTGCACAGGAAAGAAAAGAAATCTTAGGAGAAAATGGCCATGTGGTCAAACCTTGAAACAAAGAGCTGAAACAAAGAGCAAAGAATAGCAAAACCAATTTGATTTAGTAATGACCCATCTGAACATTGCATCTATGTTTTCTGAAGATACCAAGCTAAATATCAATGTCAGTGACTCCGTATATAGTGCCTACACAAAGTTTTTCATTCCTTTACAGAACTGGACAGAGCACAGGTAATAGTACTTTTAATGCTTTTTGGTCGTTATGAGTAATGATTACATGCTATAAAGAGAAAACTAATTTTAATGCTGTATCAAATGATAATCTGGATTAATGTTTTTGATTTTGACACCCTCAGAGAATAAATTAATTGTATTTCTTTGTCCAGTGTTCCCTTAAACCAGTTTAAAACACATTCTTCTTAAAAATATGTCCACCTGGGAGCAAAAAGGAGAGCTGTTTTCCCTTGGCGTACCTAAGAAGCTGTTTTCCAAGCAGAAGCAGCAAACTGGCAGTTAAACTTTGCGGCAATCCACACTAGACTGGTGATGACCTGGATCCCCCCACCCATGCAGCGCTGTACAAGGTTTGCCCAAAAGCTGTCCTTGGGTGCAGCTTTTCAACACATTTTCTTGACTTACTGGGGCTTAAGGGGAAAAAGCAAACAAACCTCTTTGGAAGCTAGTCTCTTTATCCAGGACTTGCTGCAGATAAACTCTGAATTCTGAAATCATTTCAGCACAGGCTGAAAGCATTGGTATCGCAGCCCTACCACATGTAGAAAACCACTAGGAACTGAATTTTGGAAGCACTAAACCAAGAATTAGTTCCCTATACATCTGTTTTATTGGGGATTGAGTGAGTTTACAATTGAATGCGCGAGGTTGAATTCCAGCTCTGAGGTTGGTTCAGTGATGTAGCAAGTCAAAGATTGCAAGATCAGTTGTGTGACCTCTGATTTTGTTTAAAATAAAACTACTGCATGCACAGCTGAAAAGTTGCCAAGTCTTAGTACATGTCTGTGGCATTGCCACTTTAGGACTTGGGTATCTGCTAATTTAGCTTTGTTGAGGGTCTTTCCATATGTCTTGGTTTAATAAGAAGCAAAATGTGTATCACCATGGGATGTAAGTATTTTATTATTAAAGAAACAGGAAATAACAATTTTTCTCCCATCTCCTTCCCATCCTTCCTCATAAAAAACCTAGTGATAACATGTACAGAAAAGAGACATTTCTCTATGTGGCAACATAATAAATTATGTTTTTTGGCACAGATAAAAGGGCTCAGAAGAAATCAGATATTTTTTGTCCTTTCATAAGGCATCTTAGTGCTGTAAACTTACAGTTCACTAAAACTATTGTGAGACTGGCAGATCAATAACTGGATAGTGAAAATCTCAAATCCTAATTAAATCTCACTATTACTTCCAGGATTGGTTTATCTCCTCTCTAGGAGTACTTGATTTGAATAGCTTATTTAACAGTAAAAGCTATTGATCCCTTCAATAACACTTTAGAATCATTAAGAGGAAAAATTTAATCTCCTTCATCTCTTTGAAGTTGCTTTGGTTAATGTCATCTCTCTGTGACCCTGACGAGCTAATGCTGATCTTGAAAATTATTTCCAATGTTACTCTGTGCTGCTTTTTGTGCCCTGTTGCTGTTACCTGCCTGTTTGCAGAGTTAGCTGTGGTGAGTACAGTAAAGCAGAAAGGTACCACCAGTGCAAGCGTCTGCTTGCTCAGTTTGGAAGTTTGTATGTTCTCCTGCAAAAGTCTTCCTGGTGGAAAAAAACCCACACTTCTTGTAGATTTGTTGAACTGCTGATTAGGTATCCAGTTCTGCTATCTCAACACTTTGACTTGCGGACTTAGAAGCATCTTCAGGACATTAAAGTTCATTCTACTAAGGCACTTGATAACTAGATCCTGTACATCAACACAGCAGGAAATGCTCAGAACATTTCCAAAGTTCATTTCTTATTCATATAGTCCGTTTTCTAAACTATCACATTAAATTCAGCTTCAAACCCGATACAGTTTCCTTTACTAGGGCCCATACACCCCAGTTCATATAAAGCACATTATTGAGCTTTAAAATACCTACAAATGTTTCATGTACTTTAAAACTTGTATATTCTTTTAAAGAACTATAAGTATCATAGAAGATGTAACTCTGTCTGAGAAGCAAGTTGCATGGGATAACTAATACCCTTATTAAAAATATTATTTTTGACTGGCTTCAGTAACATATACATTGGCTTCTCTACAAATGTAGAAATCACATTAAGGGTTCTGGAGTTAGAAAGTAATTGCACTAAAGGCACACAGGTCCTGTAAAGCACTTCAGAACTGCAGGGTTGGATTTCATTTCTTTAGCAATTCTTCAAAGCCATCCATCTAGAAGTAGATCCAGTGGATCTAAAAGTCTCAATGGATTGCAAGAAGAACCACCGTCAATTCTGTGGCCCAGCTTATGGCTTCAAGCAGGAGATCATTTGCTCAGGGTTAAAGACATTTCAAAGTCAGGACTAGAGGTTTCTTGCTGGTTTTGTTTTTTGTTTTGTTTGGTTTTGTTTTTTTGATGGCTAGCTTGTTTTAAGTTTTTAGTGTTTATAGAAGAAATTATACTCAGAACAGTTTATTCCTAAGACTATTTTGCCATTGGCTTGCCTTCTGTTTTTTAACTTGCAATTACCAATTTTTTTTTCACATATATAGAAACACTACTTCAACTAATGCCTTAATATGTATTTCTAAGTATGGTATAAAAAGGAAATATTATCAAAGTTAAAGAGGAGCTATAAGCTGCATTTTATAGCCGGTATAAACACACTTGTGTGTTTTATAGTCATCAGAATTATCTTCTTTGATACTTGAGGCTAGTCCCAAGGAAACACAAAGCAGAAACTTCCTGGAATTTCTTTAATTATCCTGTTCATTTTACTTAATACATTTTTGATTGCTTGTTTTATTATGTTTCATACACAGGATTCTTAAAACTGAAATTTAGTGTATGTAGCTCTTACATCTGAGTAAATGTGCAGGCTGTATTTTAATAACTTTATTAATAAGCAATCTTGCATTAGAAGTTTATGCTGATGGGGTATGCTAGTAAGTGTGTACAAGAGTAATAAGAAAGCTCACAGAAAGTCTGGTGTTGAAGTATATTCAGACCAGCTGCAAATAAAAATGCCCTTTTGCAGTTATAAATACTTTAGTCACTCATGTATTTTGGTGTTGCTCGATCTAAACATCAACTGGAACCTGCTGTGAGAGGAAAGCTCCGAGTGTCGGCATAAACCTCAACACACTGAGCAACCACAATCCACAGCGAGCGTGAGGGTGATCAGCACTTTGTTTGGCTGCTTGCAACCTTGGGAAGCTCATACCCTAAAGGAAGGGAAGTCTCAGTTTTTGTCAAATCTAGCAATTTATGTAATAGTGATTATAAAAGAGATCTGTGTAGCTCTTGGATTTTCCCTTTCCATATAGCACACTTCATTTTCTAACCCTTTTTTTTCCAGCACCTATCCTTAGAAACATGGGAGACAGAAAGAGCAGTCCTTCCTTGGCACAACTGTAGTGCTGGAACTACCTGTAAACTTCTGTTTGAAAGCATTAAAGGACTTTGTCAATATTTATTAAATAAATAATAAGGTAAACGTGAAAACTTGGAAGAAAATAGGAATGAGGTAGCTCCGATGTGAAAGGCAGGGCAGGATACCTGTCAGAAAACCTGAAAGTAGCCACCTAATTTAGAAGAAATGAAGGTGTACTTCAGATGTACCTAGCCCAGTGTTTTCTGTTGTCCAGCCTACTTATGTCAGCAGTGTTAAAGCAGAGATGTTACTACAGCAGCAAAGGTGAATGTGCTTAGAAAATGCTGCTGGTTTTATCTGTTGCATGGGAAAAACTGGCTATAAAAAACTGTTCAGGTGCAGGATTTCTTTTTAATGGAAATTACATCAAAGATTAAGATCATGTTGCTTTTGACAAAATACATAGATAGCATCGTCTACATCCTACTCATTGTACCTGCTCATGCTGTAATTCTCATCACATTTATGTACATCTTGGAAATCCAATTATATAGGAGCCACAATGTAAAAGCCCTTAAGAATTGTTTTAGAAAGGACTTTGTTCAGGAAACAAAGGCAGGAGGCAGCTTTTTTCTTTTGATGCATTGCATTCAAAAATGGCATAATGTCTCATAATATCAGTATAAACCCAGCAAATTGTTTACATGTTAAGCAAACAGCTTTAATTTAGTTTTTAAATTAAGATTGTGCTCCTGTGCTGCTTCCTCTTAGATCTGGTGGCATTCACTTTCAGTGTAAACAGAAAAAAATCTATCTGTAAAGGTGGTTGATATCTATGCCTGTTAAACATTTGGTCACGACCCGAAGAGCCAAAAGCAGGCATGTTAAGTCCATTTTTCATTTCATTGTTGTACATCACCTACAAAACTGCTCTAAGTTATTACAGGGTATGGTGAAATTCCTATGGAACAGGACAGAATCCCAAATGTGAGTTTCTAATGCAGTAGTTGTAATATAAAACAGAAGGTACAGCAGATATATTACACATCTCACTTTCTTTGGCAATGATCATCAGATTCAACAAGCAAGTTCCTCCCAGTGACTGTTACTGAGTTGGTACCCTGTAGATAAAAGGGAAAAAAAAAAGGAATTATCACCAAAATCTGCGGACTGGCATAGATCCCAGTAAAACACTGTTTATGGCTGGTGTGCAAAGGCAGCTCCTAAGTGCTGTACTTGATGCAGGGATTCTGTCTCCCTCTGTGCCTGTACAGCATCGGGTAATACTGTGTTTAAGTGACTTTGTCATTAATTACGAACAATAACAGTGTCCCAAAGCTCAAATGCAAGTTCTCTCATCAAAGGGAGAAAGATTATCTAAAATGCTGCAATGACAGTTCTGGGTTTGGTGATAGTCTTGATGTTACATTCAAATAATTGTCATCTATATAAACATTAATTTTAGCTAGTAAGCTTGGTAGTCAGTCTTCAAACTTTTTATTGATGACTTCTAAATTAGATAGAACAATTGAATTTATCTTACTCTACAACTAGCAGAAATCTGCCTTGCCATTTTCCAAAGAGTAAATGTTCTGTTGCAAGCCATGTGAACTCCGAAACAGCTCGGCAAGGCAGCCCTTGGCCGCCTCCCTGCCCGCCCCACAAATTCCCAGCAATGACACATTAGAGGCTAAATTAAATTCTGCATGTCACAAAGCTTCTATGGTGCTGTTTTTCTGCTGTCGATGGGGTCTGTTGCTGGAAGACACTGTGATACTCCTATTCATCAGGTAACATCTCACCATGTCTTCACTTTTACTGCTTGCCATTAATATAGGACAGCTTTAATTTATGGGGTTTTTTTCTTCACACAACATTATATTTACTAGCTGGGAACCCTTCTTTACAGTTGTGTATAAAACTTTTTAAATGTCAGTGATTAATTTTAAAATCTCATTTATCACTACATGAATAGTGATTTAGTTAAGGCTTGAAGAATAAATGTCTGGTAATTAGAAGCAATTTTGTACCAGGCCCTCAGACAAGGTGATGGATCAAAGAAAGGCCACTGTGGAAAAATGGGCTGTTGCTTCCACAGTGCTCAGCACCAAGAGTGAGGGGGCAAAAGAAGAGAGGCCAGAATAGAAACCACGCACACTGGAAACCAATTCCAAATCCCAGTAATGAAATTTTATGTGAAGAATGGAGCAGTAATAACTGACTGCAGTATTTAAAGAGCCCTGAGGCTTGGGAGATGAGGCAAGCAAGCTGCTGAATGAGGAGTCCAGAAAATAGCATGTTATGCATATGTTTCTCTTCTGGAGACTTTATTCTCGAGGCACGCTTTGTAAATACACCCCCAAATATTCTTACCAGGGGGCAAGTATAACAGTGCTTTTTCTACAGAATGTGATGCTAACAAGACTAGTTTGGAAGAAGTGGCCTTGTCAAGGGCTAAAGATTCAGGGGCACAAGACACCAAGCTCATCTTTGCTGCCATTTCGATCGAGGTTGTGCAAAATGGGATCCTCTTTTGTGACCTCCCCTGCAAAAGAGCACATGTCTCAAAAGAGCTGGAGTCCCTCTGAAGGAATAGCCCCTCTGGCCAAGCAGGTCCAGGCTGGGGCTTTGCAGTAGCTGCTCCAGAGCACCCGCATTTCCTCCACTCACCCCTGCACAAAGTGACAGAGGGTTAGTGCTTGGGAAGCTCCAGCTCTCTCCTAACAAAATTCCCTGAGCTGAAGTGAAATCATTGTTGTTGCTCGTGAGCTAAGATGTGCTGGCCTGATAAGGCGTTATGTAATTTTAAGATAAAGCTGTTAAACAGAAATCACCATGAGGATTTCAGGTCCATTCAAAATGCAGGGTGTGGTGGAAGGGACCTTCACCTAGTGAACTTTGGGCTAATTTTTTTCTGATTTGCGCCTTTGATTTCTTCCTGCTGCATCCAGGCTATCAGCCTTTGTAAAAGCCAGAGCTGCCACTGGGCAGAAAGGTCCATCCTCTGTACGGCCACCCTTCTTGCCACCCCCCTCAGCTTTCATGGGCAACACCTGCGAGGGCCAGTCCAGAGCTCTGGGTTTATACAGCCTGCCCGTGAAGTCCTTCCCGAAGCTGCTTCTGTTCTCGGCAGGCTGCTGCAGCCTAAACCAAAACATCCTCCCAAACCAAGCAAATAATCTAATCAGGAATAATGATTGAGCTGAGTTTGTTTTGAAAACTCCAGTCAGCTGCAGAACTCTTCCTGGCACAGTAAAATATGACTCTAGTAACTACCCATGAAATGACCAACACACTTCCCTAGGTTTTAGCCATAATTGCATTAATAGCAAATGTATTATTAGGCAATTGAAGTGACTTATCAAATTACTCAGACTGATTCTAACAATTTTAGTAGTGATAATGCCCATTATGAAAAATACTTTTACTCTCTCTGGACAGGAAAACATTTCTAATGTAAACATGCAGTTCAGTAAATAGCAATAAAGACTTTGGATTAGTGCAAGAGTAAAAGCTGTCTACTTAACTGCAGAAAGTTAGAGTGAAAGTGTGGGATTTAATCTCAGGAAATGTAAGAGAAAAAAACCAATCTGTATGAAGATACAATTTATTTAAAAAAACCCAAACAAACAACAAACAAACCATGGGGTTTTTTTTTGTGCACACAAAGTCAAATCATGTAGGCAGAATAACAAAGATGTTTTTTGTGGCTTTTTTTTTTTTCCCCCCAAATAATTTTTCATCTATTTTTAACCTTCTTTTAGCCCTGCAATTAAAATATTATTTCTCAGTAGTCCAGCTGCTCAATAAGTTTTTGGACTTTACGCATACAAGATGAAAATGTTTTGTGACAATGGGTCCATTGTGCTGTAATTCATTTGGGAAGGAATAAAAATCAAGGAAATGATACTCTGGGATAAAATGTTTCGGTTTTGTTTTGGTTTTGATTTCTTTAGCTTTGCACAATGAGCAAAATATATCAACATAAAACTCTATGTTTTGAAAAATTTGTCAGGCATAACAAAACCTCCTGTTTTTCTTGAATTAAACAAGATTTAAAGATATTGAAAACTTCCACACACAATCTCTCCTTTTTTGTTACCTACAAAAGGACCAGGTAGAATTGAGAGCATGAAAACCCATGTGCAACAAACACCCATTTTTCAGACAGACCTTTCTGTTTCAGCTGCCTCGTTGAAAGAAAATGTGTTTTATGTACGTGCTGACCCCGAACTGCATTCACACAACTGGAACCATTAACTACAGCCTACACACACACGCTCTTCCTCCTTCAGACTGTCCTATGGCAAAACCCTCGTCTTGGCCGCACACGCGCTGCGGTAGCCACCGCAGTGCCCCCAGCGAAGCTGGGACAAGCTGTATGATGCTCATAAAAAAACCCCAAACCACCTGCACAATCTGCTCGTCCTGGCTGGTGTCTCCCAGCCTGAGCTGAAGGTTGTGTGCATTTGCACAGCTGTAATGGATTAAAGCTGAGGAAACAATTCGTGTCCATCGTGCTGGGGCTGGGTTTGAGTTCTCGGCACACACGGTGTGCTCCCATCCGAGGAGCGAAGGCACACTTGCAAGTGGGGAAACTGCTCTGTGGCTAAGCGAGGAGAGTCTGACTGCCGAGCGGCCGCTGGGGAAGCTCTGCCGAGTACTAACTAACCTCTCTTTTAAATATCTGCTTTTAGGTTAAAAACACAAACTGTGCAAACGAATTACTCCGGGCACGATGCCCTTTCAGCTCCGAAATTTACACTGCTGGGCAGTGAAAAATGACGGCAGCCGGGCAGGCTGAAATTTCTCACACCAAAACATTTCGAGGGGAATCCCATAGTTTTGCTTTTTTTCCTGCTTGGCGGCATTTAAGTGGAAATTCTCATCTCGCTTTAAAAAAGTCACGTTTCTCACAAGAGTGTGGGCTCTTCTGCTGTAGCCGGCAGGCGCAGCCCTGTGAGGCGGAAGAGGCACAGGCCGGCTCTGCCGGGCCGCTCCCCGGGGGCAGCCCGCTCCCTCGGCTTGGTCTCCACAGACCATCTCCTCAGGGGACACGAGTCGTGCGGGACGGCACCGGCGGGCACCCGAAGGACGAGCCGAGCGCTGCCGGTGCCCCGTAGGTGCGAGCGGATGAGGACTGGGGTAGCCCGGACAGCCGCCCCGACTGAGGGGGCGACGCTTCCCT
This sequence comes from Todiramphus chloris collaris, assembly GCA_025345505.1. NCBI lineage: Eukaryota > Metazoa > Chordata > Aves > Coraciiformes > Alcedinidae > Todiramphus > Todiramphus chloris. The sequence continues at coordinate 19,310,802 of JANVCC010000022.1, forward strand.
TTGTGCCCCGGCGGGCGGCGGGCCGGCCGCGTTGCCATGGGAACCGTCCCGCCGGCTGCGGCGGGAGGAAGGCGGGTCGTGTGGCGGCGCAAGATGGCTCCCCGAGGCGGCGGGCCGCAGCGTGAGCGCGGGCGGGGGGGCGGGAGGGGCGGGAGCGGGGGGCTCCCCGCCGCCGCTGCGCGTCCCTGGCTGTTGCTCCCTCAGCCCCCCCCCCCCCCCCATCCCGGGGCCGGGCCCTGCCCTCCCTTTCTCTCCGCTCCGCTCCCCTCCCCTCCGCATCGGCCGCTCCGCTCCGCCCCGCGGCAGCAAGTGGCAGCGGCCGCCGGTGCCGCGGGGCGCCCTGACAGCCCCGCGCCCAACTTGTGTTGTTGCAGGCGCGCCCCGCCGCTGATGCGAGAGCTGCCGCGCCAATGCCAGCCCCGCGCCGCCCGGACAGCCCCCGCCGCCCCCCGGGCCCGCCCCGCCGCCGCTGCCGCCACCGCCGCGATGGCTCTGACCTTGTTCGGTGAGTAACGGCCGCCTCAGCCCGGCGGGCGCGGGGCCGCCGGCCCCCATTGTCTGCCGCACGGCAGCGCCTGGGCGTGGGCGCCAGCCCGGAGGGTTGCCGCAGGCCGGGCCCGCCGCGCTGCCCCGCGCCCGGGGGTGGCTGTGGGGAATAACGCGCGCCGGGAGCAGCCCCCCAGGGCCGGTCCGCGGCGTGGGCTCGGGCTGCGAGCCGGCTGTGCGGCGTGATAAACAAATAAAAGTTACGGAGCATCAACGAACCCCCCCGGTCGCCTGCGGAGCGGCGCGGCGGAGCCGCGGGCTGCCCAACGAGGGAGCCCCGCACTCCCGGGAGCGTCGGGGTACGGGGCTTATCTGCCCGTAACGATCAGATGCGTCTCTGCGATTGTGTTTCAGCGCTCGGGTGGATGAAAGGACGCTTTCGCGGTTTCGGGAGGTTGCGAGTGTTGCTGCGGTTGGCTTCACAGCCTGAGACCGCAGTGGGAACCGGCATGTGAAAACTGTAGTTTTAACTGTTGAACATGTGGATTATCTAAAGTAAGGTTATTAAGCTTGTTTATGCTTAATGTGCTTTATTTTATGGGGGTGGGGGGAGAGGGGTGGAAGCTACAAACTGCTTCTAGCAAGGTAAGGTAAATGCAACAATGCAAAGAAAAGCAGAAATTAGCACGAGGACAGAATTAAAAGGATAATTGGGATACTCTTTCTCTTAAGAAGCTCAGGCACTAGAAGTAATTTCTAGCGAATAGGTTTAAGCGATGATACAAAGTCTCTTTGTAGTGTTTAGATGGTGCATTTTACTTCCTGTGTAGACAAATTACTTGCTTGCCGTCATCTCATGATTCTTTGGCTCGTAATATTTCTTAAAAGATTAAAAATGGTTTCATGGGTTTTCTTAAAATTTGACACCTGTTATACTGTTGTGGTACATTAAGCCCTGTCTTTAGTTTAGCGTGTGGTGCAAGATACTCCTCCATAGATAAAATCTATGTGGTATTGGAGTTAGCTACAGTGCTTATATTATTTGCTGCCTGAGGGTTATGGGATGCAAAAGGTGATAACTCATAGTTCACAGTGAAGTAAACAGTCTCCATCATTAGAGGCCTGATCTTACTGACCTCATGTGAGCCCCCAGACTTCTGGAGGAGTCGGCCCCAAGTATGGGGCCCCTGTGTGTTCTTAGTTGCAGGGTGGGCATCAAGCTCTTTAATTTACAAGCACAAGTGAACACAGAGGGTGCTCAAGTGGCAGATTGGCTTTGTAAAATAGCCTATTGTGCATGTTACCTTGTGTCATTGCAACTTCAGCTTGTTGGGAAAAGCTGTAGGCCGTTACACAGGCACTGGAGGTAAATATTGTAGATGTCCCTAACCAAAAATCCAATTTTTAGGCTGTTGAAAATACATGCTTTTTCCATGGTGCATAGTTCATGTGTTATTACAGTCTTTGTTATTACAGCTTTTAAATAAAGTGGCATTCCGAAGCCAGGTACTTTTTTTTTTTTTTTTTAATTCACATGTATTCTGTCTACTGAATGATATTTTTCTATTAACATAAACTTGTATTACAAAGTAAATTGAATTACGTGTTTTTGTGTACTATTACTTCATTGTTAGAGTAAATTACATTGGTATGGGTAAAAGATAATGAAGTATTGGAGTGAGGTACCCTGCTGTGTGTAGGTTTTAAACAATATTTGGCCAAGGGTAAATATTTCACCCTTCTAAGAAAACACAAAGTGACAACACAGCAATGCAACAAACAACACTAATGTGTGTCAACAATTGAATGAGGTGTCTTTCATAACTGGAAAAGCTTTAAAGTATGTCTTAAACTATGAATGCAAGAGTGTGAGTAGGAGTTGTGTAAAGGCAGAAAATGTGCAATATGCTTGCAGATGAGGTTGAGATTAATTTATGGTTGAGATAGCACAACTTAATGTGTTGGTGCATGTCCTTCAAGCTGAGGTAGCTTGCCACACTTTGTCTCTTAGCACGTAACAAAGACAGACCACAACATGCTTGCTTTGAACTTGAGGAACAGTGTTGTCTTTACATTGAATTGTGCCTGCCTGTGTATAGTCACATTTTGAGTCAGTGCACCACAGCTGACCCAAAGTAACTCATGAAAAGTATAACTCATGAAAGAGTGGGGTTTAATTTGTTTCAGTGTAAGCCCCTACCAAAGCAGGGGGAAGGCAGAACAAATGTGCCTGAATTAATATATCTGTTTTGAGGGATTAAGCATCTACAATTGTACTATTTTAAATTCACACCTATCTTAGAGCAGGAAAATTGTCAGGAGCAAGCAGGTCCCGAGGGAGATGTTTGTTTTGGTTCTGCTGATTCACACAAATTCTGGGCTCGAATTGCATGTTTTTTTTCCAACCCATAATGGTATATATCACACTAAACCAAATATCCCACGTTCTAGGGCTGCTTTTAATAGGGTGTGCTACAAAGCGTTGCCATGTCAGCTTGGGGAGGAAAATCCACCAAGTTTGCCAGGTCCCTTTCAATTAAGATATGCATGCATGTAAGCACAGCAAGAGAGAGAAGGATGGCAAATGTCATATTGTGCCTTCTACATGCTCTCAGTATTGTTTTATGGCTATTTCAGGGCATAGTCCAAAGATTGTACTAAAAAAGGACAGGACTAGAGATCAGGGTGACTTTGTTGTGGATTATGGAGTAAAATGGACATGCGGTTATCGTGCGGTTTAAAGGTCAGGTATGCCTTATTTTTTTCTACTTGACAGAGTGGTTGGGACTTTCCCAATCCTGTTGGAGGTTGCCCTTTGCCTTTGCCCTCAGAGAAACACCTGGTAGCCACTGGAGCACTAACTGCAGTTTGCATCTTTGAGGTAGTATCTTGAGACTTTCATTGGAAAAAACAGACACTGGTCTATCAGCAGCATTTTCCTGATGTAGAAAAAAAGGCTGCTACCCTTGGGCTATATATGTCTCCTGAATTCTTACTCCTTCTCAGTTACAGCTTATTGTCCGGGTTATCATAGAATCATTCAGGTTGGAAAAGACCCTTGGGATTATTGAGTCCAATCATTAACCCCAGTCTACAAAGTTCAGCCCTAAACCATGTCCCCCAACACCACATCTAAACGACCGTTAAACACATCCAGGGATGGTGACTCAACCACCTGCCTGGGCAGCCTATTCAGTGTCTGACTACTCTTTCTGTGAAAATTTTTTCCCTGATGTCCAGTCTTATGATGCAACATTAAAGCATAAAGGAGGAAAATGTTAAGACTCTTCAACTTCTCAATTTTAGTTGTTTTAAAATTCTTCTCTCCGTCTTGTCATATTCTTCTGGTCATGTCTTCCCAAGATATCCTGTGCTGACTGTTGGCTGTATGGAAGGTGGAAGGGAGCTGCCCATGTTCAGACAGAGCAGTGATACAGCTCTTGAGTCTGTGTGTCGCATGGGTTATGAGGGAGAGGAGGTAGAGCAGCCTCTGTTGGAAGCAATCGGATGGGAGATCATGGAAGTTCTTGGCTGAAAACATACCTCTGTTATCTATAAACCACACTGGCTCCTTCAGACAAAAGTGTCATCCCAACCAGGGTTCACAGTTACACAAAGTTACAGTGGCAGAGATGGCCTGTTGTGACCTGTGGTGACCCAAGTGACATGGCTTTTTGTGAAATGGACAGAAGTAGGGTTTCGCCCGTACCCTGGGTTTGTGTTCTAGTGGACAAGCACTTGGAGAGTACATTTAATCTAACAGAGAAAAGCGGATCCCGTACTAGGACTATATCAGCAGAAGACTGGAAGACAGTCAATGTGTCTGAGAAGTGAAAAGAAAAATGCCACCTGATCCTGTTGTTTGTCGCAAATAATAGATGCGATTAATGTGATATCCATATTCATGAATTGCCTACCAAGAGTTGGTGGGGGGTTAAAAAATTCTTCTATCCACAGAAGTGTGCGGACTTTCATGCCCGGTGTGTATACATGTCTGGAACTTGAGCAGATATCCAACTCTAGTAGACATCTTACTCATTCTGTAGCAGATTCACATTCCTGTACAAAAAGTGGTCGTGATTACAGGTGTAGCCTCCTTTTTCTCACTAATCATTTCTTCCTGCCTGCTGCCACAGCTGAAATGGTGTATAAGCCTGTGTCCTTCTCTGCCGTATCAGCACAAAGTTCAGAGTATCCATTCCCAGCCTTCGTGAAGCTGGTCTGAAGCCACTTCCCTGGTTTAGCAGGGAAGCAGCTAAGGATACCCACCAGCTCTGCTCTGCTGAATCCCTGCAAGGGGTAGCACCTTTATAGAGGCAGGAAGTGCAACCAGTTATGTTTCTGTGGCTGGACTCCCGAGAGCCCCTCCGTTAACACCCTGAGCTGGGAGATCTTGCAGTGACACGGCTGAGGTGTGTGCGTTGTCATTGCACTTGGATGACTCAAGTATGGGAAAGATAGCAAACAAGGTAGAGGAAAATGAAGGGGAAGTGTTAACTTATCCTATTGCTACTGCAGTTTGCTTGTGCCTTTGAACGTTCTGAGAAGTGTTTAAAGAAAGTCAGCATCTTATTTTGAAAGAAAAATAGTTTTATATTATGTTTTAGTGCTTATGAGTTGTCCTTAGGTTTTGTGAGTTCCCTTTCTGTTTGATTGTTTGCTCACTGACTCTCTTGTGTGAACAAAGGAAGACATTTCAAAACGGCCAGGAGAAATCTTCATGGACACATTTGTCATTAGTTATTCATGCTCTTTCCTCCTTGCTCAGAGCCTGCCAATGGAAGAAAACTCACCCACCTGAATACTGGTGGTTAAGAAATGAGAAGTGAAGCAATTCTCTTTTAATCTTTGAAGTGCTTGCACTCTGATGAGTGGCTGCAGATGAATGGGATTAGAGACAGAGCTGTAGTCAGCATGACAGATATAGTTATTTAAGGAGATGATGAACAAGGGCAATTTTTAGAGAAATTTATAGGGAATATATCAGATGAAAAGAAACAAGCAATAAGTTGCCACAGTCAGGAAGAAGAGGGACAAAGAAACCCAATTATACCTCTATTTCAAGCGTCCATACATTGTTGAAAGAGCACGCAAATATTAATTTGCCCACTTAACGGAATTCCTTTCCACAGCTGTGAGCTCTGGTGTCATAATGCACAGAAGTAATTTTCTATTAATCTATCTACTACTATGCATATGAGGCAAACGTTTTGAAATAAGTTCTTCCATACTTGAAATGCTGATGAACAGATGACTATTTTAAGTTCTGTGCATCTGTGATTACTGTTCTCCATGCAAACCATACTTACTGTCTTGCGTCTGCTTCAAAAAGTAGGGAATGCTTATGTCTGTACAAGAATGCATTTTCTAATGTGACAATCTTCAAGATGCTGTAGAGAAATCAAATCAATTCATTGTTCCCTAAGTAAATGTTTTGCTTTCTTAGGGAAGGCTTTTACATTTTACAGTGCTTGGTTAGCTTGATCACAGGAACACAGAAAGAAAACTTTTCTCTAAGAAATGGCTCACAACAGGTAATGCCTGAGAATTCCCTGCATGATAGGAAATGCAGAGCCTTCTAAGAACAGGAGGTAAACAGATCACCTGCAATTCAAGTTGATCTCCATACTTTTGTACATGACCATGAATGACGCTTAAAACTTGCGGCTGGCTATGATGGTGAGCATTTACTGGCAGAGCTCCTTAACTAAAGAGACAGTTTCTGCCAGAAAAGTGTTCTTTGAATCTGTTCCTTAACTGAAGTGGGTAGTGGAAGTTTGTTCATGGAATTGAGGCATTTATACTACAGCTTTTGTCGCTACAGGACCCACCCCTGCTCCTCCCTCTAACCCTAATGGGCTTGTCCCTCAGCCGATTCCACCCCTAACCCATCACTGATGCTCCCAGGCCAAAAAAAAAAAGCATTAAGAACTTCACTGCTCATCTTATGCTCTTGAAGCAGTTTTCAAAGTGAATGTACCCTGCATTGCACTACTTGTGCTAGATTTTTTTTTCCACAGGTATAGCAATGAATTCAAGCGATCTTTTTAACCCAGTTACAGTAGATGCTCGCAAAGTGTTTGGCCCTTGCTTAAAATACTTGGGCTTCATTCAGTACTAACATCAGGCAGTTTTAAAGGAGATTTCAGTAATTCAACGTCTAGTCAGAATAGAAACTTGAAATAGTTTAATTAGACAAAACAATTTCGGGACATTATTACAATGTTGGGGGTCTTGGTTTTAAAAAAAGATTTAAAGATTAAGCTGATTTGTTAAAAATGGAAACCGTGTTAGAGATGAACTCAATCTCCTGACTCCCGTTAATGCATCTGGGAGGAAAAGTGTCCATGCTGAGAATCATGATTATTTTCTCCTAGGTTCTGTGCTAACCTTACCTAATCTATAGAGCTCAATGACGCAAATAAGGAGAGCAACCTTGAAAAAGTTTAAAATTGAAAGGAGAACCTGCGTAGGAACTGAGAAAAGAAGATGGATCTATTAACTAGTAAATCGGTATCAATTGATTGAAATATCAGAGAAGCGATGCTAACACCTAAAAACAAGGCTGAAAAAATTTCAGTCATGGCTTCTCAGCTCAGCGTTTAGAAATATGCTTTGTGCAGTGGCTGCCATAAAGTTGCATTTTCTATTAATTGTGAATATTGTATAATAATCCTAAGAAATCAAAGGTTTGAGGATGGTTGCTGAAGCTGGAAAGATTGGGTCCAATTGTGAGCACAAGAAATGATTTAAGATGGGGTTCTGGAGTTTGTTCAAAGACATTCGCTTGTGATACCATCAGCTCATGCACACCATTGAACAAATGCATCCTTTTCCTCCTTGGCATCAAGTGAGCTGCTAGGAAGTGGAAACAGTCTGCATAGCACAGAATCTCATCCAGTGATGTTGAAGTGAAATACATTGTGGATCTGAGGGTCCAAAATAAGTTATCAAACTGCCGATGCACAATTCACATCAGCCAAGGACTGATGTTTCAGGTGTAAATTTGGGCTTTTTTCCATTTGTTTTGAACTCAGACCTTGTTGGGTTTGAGGACTTTATTCTCTTACTAACTCTCTCCAAGAGTTCTTAGCTGTTTGTTGTTGGTTTTTTTTTTTTTATTAGATATACTAGAAGTTTTCCATGTGATAGAAAGCCTGCCACAGTGTCAAGAAAACAATGTGTTTACATATAGTGGCAGTACCATAGTTAGGACCGAAATACTACTTTAATCAGTAAACTCAAAAGATAAAACTAATACGAGCCTTTTGGAAGACTATGTTATTTGTGCCAAATAAAAGCACATTAATCAGCATCCTCCAAGGGTGCAGGCATAGTCAAATGCTCTAAAAATGCGTTGTCAGGTGATTTTATTTATTTATTTATTTTCCTGTTTCTGAACTTGGATGGATCTGCACCTCAGGCTGTTCAGCTGCTCCACCTTGTGGACAGAGATCATACAGTGCTGCAGAAATTGTGTCTTCAGATGAGGCAGAACAAAACAGACCCAAGGGCAGTTTTGTACTTATTAAAAGAGTGTGAGATGCTTCCTGCTCCCTTGTAAGATCATAAACTGGCTTGGTTGTGATTTCAGTGGGGTGGATTGTGTCTTCCTTGTATGTCTTCTTAAATCTAAATATTTTAAATGTTTAAATATATGTAAAGCCAGTTAAATATTTAGTATTCTAAAGCACTTAACCATGCTGCTAGGAGTTTGTAATTGTATGGCATCCAGGCCCTGAGCACTCTCACCAGCCAGACCCAAGAAGACACTGGGAGGAGTTCCTGCAGCTCTCCACACTGTTCCTGAGGATTTAGCTGTGTGTCAGAGTGGTGGGTTAATGTCCTGGTTCCAGTCAGGAGGAGGAGGATTGATCACATCCCGTTGGGAAGCCTGGAGTATTTTCCATGTGTATGGCAGCCTTGCTGAATGTGAAAGAGCCAACTGGCTCTGATGTTTCCAGCACTCAGAATATTTGTTCGTCCTCTGAATGAATGATAAAGGTGACATTTCTGAAGTGATTTCATAGTTTCTGGAAAATGTGCTCAAAAATCCTATTTATTCCTGTGGGAGTCTGATTTCCATGGTAGGTTTTGATACATTGGTTGCCAAATATATTGTCTTTTGTTAGCAGTTCTGTAGAAAGTATTATGGAGAGACCTGGGGCTGCTGTGACTGTCAGGGCTAGTTAGAGCTTCTGGTTAAAATATTGTTTAATGCTGAGAGGATGTGATAATCTGGTCTGGCTTTTCCCCCCACCAAATCTTAGTCCCTAGGAGAATGAGTTAGGAAAACTGCATCCTCTGCTTGTGGATCACTGTCAAAGTTGCAAGCTAGACCTTGCTGCTCACCGTGAGCAAGTAACTGTGCTTTTGGTCTGTCACCTCTGTGCAGAAGCCCACAGTCACATCCATCTTTGGGGCAGAGGGTAGGGTCTGGCTCCACTGAATAGTTCATGTGGTTGGGAATGGATGCTCGTGGTGCTGATGGGAGGTGGTGGTTTCTTCTCTACTGCACTCCTGTTACCCACCTCTGTCTCCTTCCTGCTTCCTCCCTGCAAAAGCTGCTGCTTATAGGTAGCCTTGACATTCAGCAAGCTCAAATAAAAACGTAGTTGCTGACCCTGATCAGAAACTGAATGCCCTGGGCAGCTTGCTTGTGGGGACATTCCCTCTCCAAAAGTAAAGGTAAAACACTGTTTCTTAAATACTGGAATTGTTTCATGGTGGTGTGCTACCATGGCTAGCAGAGCCACGACTGCAAACATTTCGATACCAAATACAATAGAGCATCATGTAGCAGAGTCTCTGAGCACTGCTGCAGCAGTGGTAAAGGAGGTACAGAATTGCCCCTTGTGCAGAGTAAATTGGGGATTGTGAAAAATGGATTAATAGTATAGTTCTAAAAAACAAACCCAATGCTTTAGTGCAGGACCTAACTATTCCTTTCTCTCATGTTGGCAGGATACCAGCCAGTCTCCTCAAGGCTGAATTAGTATCTGATAAGTACACAATCCAGAGCAGACTATAAAAGTTGATGATAATTATTTGGTAGGGCCAGTCTTCCATACTTTTTCATTTGCACTTTATGGTTTCCATATGAATCTGGACACAATGCTTCAGTGCAGTGTTACATCATTTTTCATTACAAAGAAAAAAAAAAAAACAACCTCAAAACCAACCAACCAAAAAAAAAAACAAACCCACCCCCACACACAAAAAACCAAAATAAAAACCAAGCAAAACCAACCACCTCCCACACACACAAAAAACCACCTCACAAACAAACAAAAAAACCCCCCATCAAACAGGATGTAGCTCTTCCTCACCTCTGCCTTACTGGCTGAACATGCATGTGAGTACATCCTCCAATAGAGGAAGCATGATTTTGACACAGCAATTCATTTTACTGATTCTCTTTTCAGATTTTTCAAAGAGTATATTTGCAAATGGGACTTGAAAGTGTTGAAAAGTCTTCAGTGGTTTAACAGAAGCAGAGAAGTATTTCAAAATAAAATAGCGATTCTTTGTCCTGGTGAGAAAACGTTTGGAAACTTTGTGTTGCACATTGTTTCAATGCCAAAATATATGTGATAAAGGAATTAATATCAGGTACCTTTTTATTGAGAAATAACATTTGTAGTATAAGAAGATAAATATTTACAAGTATGTAAAAGAAAATTACCAACCTCAAAAAACGAGAGGAAACTTATCATGGCATTTCCAATGGCGAGCTCTGAGTAGCCTCTGAGTTGAGTGAGTTGCAGATGGTCTGTCTGAGGGAGAGCTCACTCTGCCTATCTCAGCTGCTAAGCTTGCTGGTGGTTTTTTCCACTTAGTAAAAGGGACTGTGAGAAACAGGAAGAGCTTTTTTTCTGCTTCTTGAATGTTTTGCTGATGGGGTAGCCCTGCTGTTAGTCATGACTCTTAAATATTTAAACTCTGCCTTTTCTTTCTGTCATTTCTGTGCAAGAGCAGCTGTGGAAGACACAGACAGGGCTCGCCGTGTCTCAGAGCTGCATTAGCATTTGCCCTTATTTCTGTAGGGAAATCCTGTGCATCACGATCTCTGACACTTGCTTGCAGCATTTGGTCTCCTGGCAGTTCCCATCTAACCACGTAGGCAGGCCAGGACCATTTTTAAACTATAAACTGTACTTTTGATCCTCGCATCCTATAGCTCTCCATGTGTCTGTCTGTATTTGTTTTCCTGGGCTGCCAATTGCCACAATACATTTTGTTTTGGTTTTTTTTTTAAAATAGTCAGAGTGGAGCTAAAGACACCAAAAGAGTTGTTACCCAGAAAGGCAGTGCTGGCTGGGGGGATTATTGGATTGGCAAGACTTGTGAATAGAGATACTGATCTTTGACCTGTAGGATGATCTCATCTACATGGGCCTCTGCTTCTCCTGCCAGCAACTGTTCCTATTTTCCATTTAGACATCTCATTCTGTTAGACAAAGTCTGCTTTTCACTTGTGGACATTTCCATGGGATCTTAGTTTTGGTAAAGATGCATCAATATTCCAGAAATGCAGCTAGTAATCGTTGGAAACCTCCCTTTTAACACAGTGCCATGTTAAAGTGAGAGGTAGTAAACCCAAGTTTCCTATTTTGGTGGACCAATTTGTCTTTCTCCTTTTTTCCTGCTAATTAGAAAAAAGATTTCAAAATAGAGACCAAAAACCATCTGAATTAATTTCCTGGAGAGTGAAAGAAACTTGGGGAGTTACCCAGAAAAGGAGATGGAGGTTATCTCCCAGTGTTGATCATATCAGGCTTTTCAGTCAGCTCTGCAGTTCCTGTTGTGCGATGACAAACCTCTGTGTTCAGCTTTTGTTCCAGCAGCCTGTTCCCAGCTTCCCTGCTCTGCTTTCATCTTTCCAAATGCAGAGGGAACTGAGGACAAATGCAGAAGTCCACGCAGAAGACCTCTCAGTGCTTGCAGAGCTGCTAAACCACTTTTGAGATGATTGATTGGCTGCTACACCAGCCCCACAAGGTGCTGTGTGATTGAGGAGTGGACCTGGAGCACAGCTTCTCCGTGGACTGGACCTTACACCTGCTTGCTCTCCTTTGTTTTGTTCATGCCTAGGGCAGAAGATGAAGCTGCTGAGGAGGAGGAGTTGTGAAAAACATGGATTTAATGGTATAAACAAGGAGGGGCTGGTGGGTAAATATCTTTTGCTATAGTTCTTTGACTGCAGTTATAATAGTGAGTCACGGAACTGCCAAAAAGGAACGTGAAGTTTTCAGCTTTTCTAATTGGAGCATCTGCTCTTGTGCAAATGGAGGCCTCCTGGATGTTTTGTTTGATAACAAGAAGAGGGAAGGAATGACAGCTGAAGCATACTCCAAAAGTCATTCTCCAGTTGCTGTAAAAACTTAATTCCAATTCAGGAAAAGGAATTCCACCACATTGTGTCCATTTCCCTTTCTCCGACACTGCCAATAATGTTTTTTAGGAGTTTCCTTCATGACACTATAAAAATCAATCATGGTTCCAGGCAAGAGTACTTTACTTGGTAGTCTGTCCTCCTCCTTCCAGCCACGAGTGTTGATGTGTTGCATCTGTTCTGGAAATAAGGACATAACTACACACTATATTTTTTGCATGAGTAATGGTGTGTGTTACTGACGACTGGTTTAGAAAATGAAAAATCTGTTTGTAATAAGAATCATAATAGGTTTGTTATAACTCCAATGGTCTAAGAATTTAAACTGGTCAAGTTTGGGGAAGAAGAGGGAAAAACATCTATTAGACCATCCGACAGTTAGAGAGAGACGTGCTTTGGAACACGTGAGTCCATCTTGAAGCCAGTTATAAGATCAGTCAGAAATCAGATCTGCTCTTAATTTTCTCTGGGTGAGTCTGATTTTTGCCTGGGCTGCTAATGGGTGGTTTTGTTGTGTTTTGTTTTTCCCCCAGGAGGCTAATGAATGCACAGCAGCTGTCTTGGTCTAAAATGCAAGGGAGGACAAGTTCTCGGCAGATTTTTACTATGGATAGGGAGGCAGGGTCAATGTTGTGCTCTTTTGTTATGGTTCAGTTTTTGGTAAAACCACAACTCTGAATTTAAAAAAGGGATTTTAGAGCAGCAAAGTGAATGTATGTTCATTATCTCAGTGCTGTGTGGTATAAAAAATTCAAAGCAACCAAGAGAATGGTGATAAAACATGCTACCCCATTTAGCAAATTAGGGCATTATGCAGTGGGTGGAGGGGTTGCATTTCAAAAGTGCCTGGAAACTTGTCCTTTATTTAGGGTTTCTTCTGCTCAACCTTGACTGGACAGATTTCTTATTTGGGGAAGGGGATTCATTTATAGCTAGAAGACACATTTATACCGTATCATATTGTTCTTTTGCATTATTACTGCTCAGAATATATATGTCATCAAGCTCCAATCGATATTTCCTATTGGATATGTTAGAGAAATCAAGACAAAAATGTATTTATGTGAATGCCTTGAGGCTGTGGCTGTAACAATTGTCACTGGCTTGAAGGTGCAGTAAAACTGTTGGGTCCTTGTTTGTATTATTAATGTTTGGAAGAAGTAAAACAAGTAATGGGAAATGAGCTCAGTCTCTGTGCAGGCAGACTTTTAAAATAGGAGACAAAGAAGGATTTGTGGAAACACAAAATAGGAAAGGAAATATTGAAGGATATATGTTTTCTCCTATATTATTCCTTGCCATGGTTGAAATGAGAGGACTGTAAGAGCAATAGCCTCCACAGGTATTTCTGCTGGCTTTAAAGCAGCCTTTACTGATGATGATGATGATTAAAACAGTGTCTCCAATGAAAACCAGCCTGGATTTAAACCAGGGAAGTCTGATTAGTGTTCAGGCTTGTATTAACTGATGTTACTCTGAATTACTCCAAGAATTTACTGCACTGATACAGAAGACACAGGGACAAATTATCTGTCAAATCTAAAAGATGCTATTCATCCAATAAAGGCATATTTCTGTCAGTTGTAAACTTGTAAAATTAGTTTGCAAGAGACCTTTCAAGTAACCCTTCGGGAGGATGGGAAACTTCCTAACTCATTGATCCAGCACTTTGGGGCTGCAGCCAGCCACAATCAGTTTTACCATGGGGAGTTTAAAAAAAAAATCAATTCCCAGCCTATTTTTCTTTGAAATAGATAAATTAAAGAGGCATATTTGATTTTTGACAACATTTTCAGGTGGCGGTAGTTTACTGTGTAAACCAGGCGTTTCAGGATGCCCATGAGTCCCTAGAGCCATGGTAACTCCTGCAGTGATGTAAATCGAAGGGTTACAGGCAGCTGGGAGCTGGACTCTGTCACGGTACCTACAGCGAATCCTCAGAGCCCCACGGGTGGCAGTTCCCATCCGGCCTGTCCCGGTGGTGTTCCCAGAAAGGCTGAACGCTGGCTGCAGCCCATGGTTTTCTGGGGGCCGAGATACCCCGCTCAAACGGAAAGCAACATTAAATTCTGCCGCGGTTAGATGTCCACAAGGTGGCACTTGTCATCTTTTTACCTCTCGGAGATCGACATTTTTATACTTGCAGCAACACTAAGAAATCATTTTAGAGGTGGTGAAACTTTCTTAAACGGTAAGGTAACTGTGCTTTCATGGGAGGGCTATTTCCCACCCCTCCATTGAATTCCAGTTAAAAGAGAGGACAACGGCTGTGTTTTGCTTGTTGTCATTACACATGTGAAAATTCCAGCTTAAAAATAAAAAATAATAATTATTTTTTTATTATAAAGGATTTTTTTAAAATTGTTTTCATCACTAATGTAGTCGGTTTTCACTATCTGGCAAAGAGGAGGAAAAACAAGTACAGGCTTCTCTTGCTTTGGTTAAATGCAAATCTAGAAACAGATCATTTGCAACCTGGTCTACTCACTTAGAAGATTACTTCATTTAACAGCAACAGTGCCTGTGATGGCTAAAATATTACACATTAAAATTCTCTCATCATTCATAAAGAGGCAGTAATAGCAGACCTGCTAATAAAAGGCATTGAACTCTCACTGTTTTCAGTGGGTCTCTCATTCAACCCCCTTAGAAGTATTCCCACAGAATTTATTGTTGGCAGATCATAGTTTGTAGTAACCAAGATGGTAGCGTGATCTTTTTTTGCTCTTTCCCACTCAAAAGTGATGCAACTATTCAGAGCATGCCCTTCTTCAAGCCTCTTCACTTTTGCTGAGAGTGCTTTCTTGCCTCCCACTTGATCACATCAGAGAAAGGGCAATGGCCCTTGTAGCTTTGTGGGGCTTTTACACTGGCTTTCTCTTAATCATTTTTACTCCAGTAACAGCTGCCCCATGCCAGCTCCCCACCAGAGTGGGTTATATTGGCAGTATGGCAGGCTCAGAGTGCTGGAGCCTCTGCTGGGAGGGTTAGTTGTCCACATGCAGCTAGGACACGTGCTGAGCTCTTTCATCTGCCTGCATGTTACAGTGGATGCCTGTCTGGCATCTTTTCTTCACCTAGAGAAGGTGGAGAAAGTAGATGGTGGTTTATTTGGAAGCTTTTGCACTGCGACTCCTTAGAGTCATGGTGTCTGCCTGCCTGAGGAGGAACCTTGACAAGACAAAACGTTTTCAAAGCTTTTTTCTTTTTGACAATTCAAAGGAAGCTGTGTGTCAGGGATGACATTAAAGTAGTATCAAGAACTAAATAACAGCATAGAAGTATAAGTCATTGCTGCTGACTGTCATGCATATCGTTTGTTCAGGAACTGGAAGAAAACATGGTGCTCACTGCCTGGGGTATTCCCATAAACAAAGGAATTCTGTGATGCATTAGTTATGAAACCTTGCATCAGGCCACGTGTACCACCTTGTCATTAATGGCTTTGTTTTTAGGGATTAAAAGAGCAACATTACTTCTGGAATAGCAATATTTATTGTCGCTTTTAAATTCGGAACATTTTTTTAAAATAGTTTTTATTTAAGAGAAAGGCAATATACAAAAAGTTGTCTGAGATCTCTTAAAAGGCATGGTGTAAGCCTGTGCAAAGTATTTTGGTCAGAAACAGTTTGTTACCCCTGTGCTATGGAAAGGCAAAGATGGGATAAGACTGAGACAGTGAATCGTTTCCCTTATATTCATGCGGAGGACCCAGATGCTGAAGATGTGTTTGTTCCTGTGAAAACATTTCCTGCAAGGCAAGAAAGGTTGACCGCAGCTTTTTCTCGTGTTTACAGAGCACTGGCTGAAGTGCATCTCTCCGCAGGCTTTGGCAGCAGTGTGCAAGGTGTCCTGCTTGCCAGGGACAGGTGGGTTGGTTTCCACAGGACCTCGTGTGACTGGCAGTAGCCACGCACGGTGCTTGCTCTTCACATCGAGACCGTCTTTGCCCGCCATCGTTTCATTCGCTGGCTGCTGATAGCAGAGGTGTAGCAGCGGGGTGGAAAGAGTCTTTGTGGGGTGGGGGGAATGGGAATACCTGGGTCTCTAGTAGGAGTGATAGAGGACTTCTGGTGTGTGCCTTTCCCTCTTCAGTAGACCTGCAATAGGCAGGGATATTTGGGCCATTGCCCCGTCTCCGGGAGCTGCCTGCCATCTCCTGTCCCACCTCCTGCTGCCACCTGCCCAGGGACTTGTGCAGAACACTTCTGGTGTGACTGGTGCTGCCACAGCCAGCCAGCAGCTTCCTGTACTTACCCTGAAACCATGGTGGTGTAGCCCATCTGTTTTACTGCCACTGCCTAGGGCGGTGGCTTGTATTCATCCTTTAATTACCTTAATGCTGTTTGAGTTTTATTTTGGTTGGAGCGCATAAAAGCCCTAACTGCTATGGCCTGTCTGCCTGGGTGCTGCTTACAACATTTTGTGATGGCTTGAGCTTAGTTTCTGAAATGCTGTTGGCACTTGTGCTCTGAAAAGTACAGATGAAATGACATTTTCTGTTCGACTGTGGTGTTATTGTGGCTTGAGAATCTCAACAGCAAAAAAAGTTATGGCTTTAATTCTCTAAGACAAATGAGTTTTGTCTGCATCCTTTGGGTATATAGAAGGAGCTAATTTTGATTAGCTGAGGAGAAATTTTCTAGAAGCTGTTTTTTTGAGCACAAAAAGGAGTCTGTTGTATGGGTCAGCAGATGGCCATGTCCACTTGTTGCGCATCTCTCCAGGAGTTACATTTTGATGAGTGTGGATGCCAAGCAAAGCAAGATTAGCATCCTAAAACACGCCAGTGCTTAATGGCTAGTGCCTAGGGTGTTGCTTACAGAAGAATGTTTTATACTCTTGCATCTTTTCATGTTTATGACTTACACAATTCTTTGGTCCTAGGTCAGTTCAGAGAACACGAAATATAGATTGTCTCCTCCTAATCACATTGGTATTTCATCTGCATGGCTAAGAACTGTCCTCTTCTACAGTGTGCACCACCTGAAGCCTCACCTGTGTTCAACAGGGATATTGCCAAATAAAATCAAAGTCTGGGGCAAGAGCTGCTGTGTCAGCAGATGATTATTTCCTCCCAGACAGCATTAAACTAATCTCCAGAATGATGTTACAGATCACCATGCTGCAGGGAATGACATACAGTAAAAGAAGAAAAAAAAAAAAGAATTCTCTACAGGAAACCTCACAGTAAGACCTAAATTGCTTTCTGGGGTTACCATATGTAGTTAAGCTGCTGCTATGCTACACTAGAACTGACGTTCACTGGGGAGGGAGAAAGAACCTTTTCAAGCAGAGGTAAACATTTTTGTTCTTTCTATAAAAGGAATACACAGAGATGAGCAGTCTAAACAGCGTGAGGCAATAGTAACAGTTTTTGTATCTGCACTTAAATCTACACTCTGAAAATACTACAGTCATCCAGATTTATATGAGGGATAAAATGGAAGTGGGTAAGAAAGAAGGAAAATAATGGAGGTAAATGCTACATTGTAATGTCATAATTAGTCATATTTGTGTTTATGGAAAAATCTGAGATGCTCTCCTATCATTTGTGTCTGTATAGGAACTTCTCCTAAATGGCTGTATGATTGTCTATTGGCAGAAGCCCTTTTTTTTGTGCAAATGTGTATTTCTGAGGATGACTCTCTGCTTTTCACTTCTTAATTGCAGATGGTTCATGCCCAAGATGCATGGTTCCCTTGTCCTTTCCTTAATTGCTGTACTTAAAGGAGGACATGCTGGGCCCAGAAAGCAACACTCCCGTCCCACTGTGGCATTTTTGCCTGTGCAGGGGCTGTTGCCTGAAGCTGCCTGTTGTGTTGTTCTGAGCTTTTCTGCCGCTGTTTTCTTTGTGTTTATGGAACTTTCAAGGAAGCCTGGAGTAGAGAAGACATGGCTGGAGAATGAGATATTGAGGAGATAAGAGTGGGCTGGTTAGGTGAGTCTGAGAAGACCAGCAGTGGGGAGCAAACCAAAGCATTGCCCTGGGTTGAGGGGACAGGTCTGGTGTGTAGATGAAGAATGCTAAGGCTGGAGAGAGGCAGTCCTGGAAAAAAGAAGAGGAGAGTGTTTGGAAGGAAAGAAGATGACCACGAGAAAGTGCTGAGAATTGTTTAAGAAAGAGGAATACCTTTTGTCCTTGTCCATTGGAGAAAGAGAGAGATAGACTGGCAAACCCTTGCCCTTGGAGAAGCGGAGACACAGATAACCTGTCATGTAGGATACCCAAGAAATGTAGGTCTATGTCTGAACTAGAGGTGCCAGCTGTTACAGGTCTCTGATAAGATGCTTGCTTTGAAGATGAGCTTGATTTTATTATTGGTTCCAGAGGAAAATGTGATTCTACAGAGTAAAGGACTGTAAATATATTTTCTTCTGTCATGCAGTATTTTTTCCCTCCACCCCTTTACTTTGCATGTAACTTCAGGTCTCAGTGGGATTTCAAGTCGTGTATCAGTTTAAGATACTCTTTTCTTTACACATATCTATTTATACTATGACAGGTCTGTTTAGGAGCTTAAAAGTACAGGTTTGGGCATATAGCTGTTCCTTTTCTAATCTCTTCCAGACTAGAAAATTATTAGGTATCAGTATGGACTCAGGGTAGAGAATTTGAAGAAGTCCCATTATGTAACAATAAATTCTTATACCCTTCTATTCAGAGCAAAATTCTGAAGAATAAAAAAAACCCTGTTATTGCTTGGGGATATTGGGATATTATCAAACATTTTAACTTTTAAGGTCAGGAAGGCTATCCAGCATCAACATCTGTCAGTTTGAAACAGGTCTGACTTCGAATTTGCAATTTATGTACATGGACAGTGTGCCTGATTGAAAATGTACTTGCTGACAGGAGTGTCCTCGTGCTGGCAAAAGACTCACCAATGCTGGTAGTGTCAGTTCATGTATTTATGTTTTGTGGACTGCTCCAGACCTTTGGAGAAGAACAGCTTTAAGCTGAATTGCATCTCACTTAAGGTAGAAAATACAGTTAACATAAAACATGATGTACAGCTTGTAGAAAACGATTTTGTTTTATCATGGAAACATTTAGCAGAGCTGAGATATTGTGCTGATGGGAGCTGTAGAAAATCTGAGAACTGTCAGTGTAGAGTTTATTGCATTAATTAGAAAGTGGTGCGGTGTTAGTGAGAAAATGTATTTTGGGTTCAGTGTTTTCTGTGGGGTTTTTTTTATCATGCCTTAAAGTGCTTTTTGGGTACTTGGGATGCCTCTTTGGAGATGTTGGATGCGGAAGCCCGCACTATCTGGAAATGAAGCCCTTTTCCTAATAATGTATTTCAAAATACCGATGATGTATTAAATGGGACCACATCAATGAATCTTTTAAAACATATAATTAACAGACTGTTCTGATGTTTGTGCTCATTCTATTTTATCTTTGTGTAATGGAATGGTTTTAGCACTAGAAACACTCTTGCACAGGAACAAGCACTACAGCCCCTCTGCCTCACCACTGTTACTGTGCTGTACTTTCTGCTGCAGTATTTTGTATCAGATAACACTTTTATTTTTTTTAAATCACAATAGAAATGACCTTTTGTTTTTTCATTACCTCACATGGGCTGGCCGGAGGGTATTCTCACACTGTAAAGGCAGTAAAGCTCACTGCCAGATTTTCTAACAAAATCCTTGTGCACAGCTGCATAACATAAATCATTCCTTCCAGTTTCTGAATGCTAAATGTTTGTTGTATGAAAGTTACTGCTGTTCCTGCCTGACTTTAACAAGGCTTGGAGTTTTTTGTTTGGCACAAATATTGTTGCTTTTCAGTTTTATAATCATGCTGCCCTTAGCCCTAACAATTAAATGGCTTGAGTGCGAGCAAGTAGAGGTTGGACTGCCAAGACTTCGTAACAGTCAGCTCATATTTTACAAATACAGTGGTAGTATTTTCCTTTACTTATTTATTTGAAAATTCAGCTGGTGTATATATTGCCCAAAACCAGACTATAGCAACAGAAAATTCATCTAGTGGGGTAAGAGTTGTCTTCTGGGACGAAACCCATTATTTTTACTTATAAGTTTTGCCTTTTTTCCATGTGACATTGCAGTGCTAAGGGATCATGTTACAACACTTCTGGAATGAATCGACTTGCACTGCCTTAATTAAAGGTATCAAAGTAGCAAAGAATAACCATAGCTGCATCTATTGCTGCTGATTCTCTTTCACTGCCACAGTATAGAGCGGGCTGCTGAAGATTCTGTGTGGATTCTGTGCAGATTCAAGGTGCTCTGGCTGACCCCTAGGATGTGGGACCTTCCGAAGACCAAACCCCATCATATTCTGGGGGTAGCATTTCGGCCAAACGTGGCCTTAATCATCAAGTCATAATGATTTGTATTTATAAAACCCACTGCCACTGAAGTAGCCCACAAGGACTGCACCCTCTTCGTGCATAGCGCTAAAATATAGGGTAAAAATTGAGCAAATGGGTAGCTCAGGCAGGGCAGGGAGTCTAGGGACAGTCAGGGCAAGTCTGCCAATTAAATAGGAAAATACCTCATTCTACTAGGCTCTAATTTAGATATATTTTGACATGACTGCAGGTGGCAGAGATGGACTAAAGTATCTGAAGAAGCTAGCTCGCACATCCTAAGGGGAGGCAAAACAAAATCCTTCCCTGGCTTCAGGCTGTTTAGGGGGCCTTAACAGCTCTTCAGTGGAGATGCCACTCAGGCCAAAATTCAAGCAACAGGCTCCCGGATTGCTTGATCTTTACATAACTGCATAATAGAAACTGGAAGGTAGGGTTGTGTTGGATGCAGCGGGTAGTTCCAGTGAGCGGAGAACTGAAAACGGAGCTCAGAAATGAATGCTGTAGTGAGAAGATGCTTTAAACAGCAAGGCTGGATGTGTAGTTGTCTCAACTTGTGACCCTGTGGTCTACTGAGTAACTCCCACCGGCTCCAAGGCAGATAAGCACAGCATCTTGCAGAAAGCCTTGGTACCTTGTAGCATCAGAACAGAAGCTGGTCAAAGTGGTAAAACAGTGGATCAGAGACAAAGTTTGCAACGGAACCCTGAGCTCAAAATGTCAGGTCAATTGACAGCAAGTCATAAGTGAGACAGAACTTAGAATACATGGTGATTTTAAAAATATCCTTATTTATTTAATTAATTTGAGGCTTAAAATTTGGAATTAGAAATATGCTGGTACTTTTTAATACATACTGACTGCTTCCAAGTAGAGCTTGTACTCAATATGAAGAAAAAAACCCCAAAATCCGTCCTTGTTTGCAAAACATTTCATAGTAGTTACATACTCTGACTTTATTGTAGGAGTTGTTAGTTGCTGTGCAGAAAAGGAAAAAGCTAATGGCAGGAATAAATTGGATGAAAACTGATTTATCAGAGTATAAACTGAGATGATAGTATCTTTCTAGTGTAATTTAAAAGGGCACTTACAGATATATACATAGTAAAATAATGTGCATTCCTTCTCCCCTACACTATTTTGGCTTCCGATCTGCTTGCTTTGCTAATATATTTGTATAGCTTTTATCTATCTGACTAAAGAAAGTACTTTTCCACATTATCAGTTTAAGTAAAGAGGAAGAACTAACAGGTTTTTCTATGTTGTGATAGTATAAAAAACAAAAAATTGAATCTAGGTGAAATATTTATGTTAACAAATATGCAAGTGCTTCTGCAGGGTTATTTCTGTGTTAAAATTTTTCCAATACAACATTAAGATTTCCTGGTTTTCCTTTCAGATACTGATGAATACAGACCACCTGTTTGGAAATCTTACTGTAAGTATCTCAACTGGTTTTTTAGTTTCATTTGTTTTTTTCCAAGTCAGAGCTGAAAAAATTTCTGTTGGAGGTTTTGAAAGACTCATTTTTCTTTTAATTATAATGTGAGTTTAAGAGGGATCAAAAATAAAAAGATTCATTACTATTTGAAGATAAAGGCAGTTGTTTATGCTCAAGGACAAGTGAATACAGGTTTGGAGGGGTATGCACCTTACTAACATAAGTGATCCCACTTCTGTGTGGAACTGGCTTATATTGGTTTGTCTGCCTATGCTGGGACTTGCGTGAACTCAATCTCTTAAAGTTAGTATCACTTGCATGCTTTTAGGGTTCCTGTGTTTTCATACTTTGTATCACTAGGCTGAGACTTGAGCTGGTTAGAAAAACTCAAATCATTTTACCCAGAATTTGCTGATTTAGTGCAATGAGAGCGTTTGTTTGGCCTGGCATGACAAATCACAAACAGGTTTTTAGAAGCCCTGACTAGAAGGACCTGGTTTCCTAGCAGCCTGCCCACTCTGGCTCTGCAGCTCTTTGGTGTGTGTGTCCTAGCTCAGAGGAAGCTGGCCTTGCAGGCTTCCCCAGTCAGGTGTGTAGGGCAGTAGTCTGGGCATGTTGCCATGAAATCAGAGTGTCCACTCCCTTGGAAATTTCACAACTTGTTGGTTTACATTCCTAATTAAAAGAAAACAAACCAACCAAAACAAACAAAAACCCCCAACAAACAAACCCCCCAAAAAACCAAAAAAACCCAAACCACCAAAAAAGCCCAACAAACCCAAAAAAAACAACAACACAAAACCAACCATAACAAAAAACAACCCACCAAAGCACATGGAAAATTGTTTCATTTCAAAATTTAAAGAAATAACCTCTTGTTTGGAAGCACTGATGTAGGTTCAGGGAGACCGAAGAGAATGCAAGACAAATGGCACTGTAGCAAAGCATTGTAGCTTCCCACGATATCTCACCTCTAAATTCTAGTTCTTTGTAGATAGAAAAGCTAAGGTGTGAGACATTTTGAGACTTGAGGAACCACAGAAAGAAAGAAGAGTCTTAAAAACAGATTTTGAAAGCAGAATGTTTGTGGGTTTAATACACCTAACAGTTTAGAGACATCAGACTTGTATTTGCATTTTCTTTTGTGTATATTCTCAAGGTGTCTTCAGGCTGGCTAAAGGGATTTGCTCAAGCAATATTTCTTCACATGGTGAAAATGTTGCTCTTTAAAGTCTGGGGAGATTTAATGCCTGAGAAACATAGGTTTCCATCCTGCAGGATGAGATTCTTTTCAATCAGACATTTTGTGTTGGTCTTAGAGGCTTGGTGAAAACATGGTTAGAAAGAGAGTAAGTATAAGAAAGCAGACTGAAGTATTTTTATTAGCTGAAATATATGTAGTAAAATAAAATGAGCATTAGAAAAACAGTTCAATCACCTAGACCAGTCTTCTGTTAATGGCACATAGATGTCAATTGTTTCTCTTCTATCCCTGCCATTGCCAACCTGATGCATTCAAAAATCAGAGTTAGCCCTTAAAGTCATAAATCAGCCTTCTTGTTAGGGTTTGATTTCCAATTTTTGAGTTGTTAAAGTGATTATGAATTACATAGTCAAGATCTTCTATGCAATATAAGCATTAGATGACTTCTATGATAACATGTCTAATAAGAAATTTCAGACACTTAGACTGTAAGTAAATAGTCAGATGTTGTGAAATTCAAAGTAAAAATTACAGGAGTTGGCAAAACTGTGTATACCTTAACAGTCTAGGAACGTGTCTCCTAAGAAACATTTGTGTTAATTGAAAAAAAAAGTAAAGTTGAAAAAAAAAAGGCTGAAGAGTTTTAATTTGTCCATCTTGACTCTTTTCTTTAGGTGGATGACTGAACAGTTTTTAATAATTGCAAACATATGCAATGTAATTGAGATGGCTGGGACCTTAGTCCGTTTGTGAATCTGGTGGCAAAGCCTGTCTATGCCTTTTGAATCATCACTTATTAAACCAGTAGCTTGTCATATGCCAAGTCAGCCACTTAATATTAAAGAATTTGCATACAGAATGATGTGAACAAGCTTTTTTCTTGCAGCAGAGGACTAAAAGATAACTGACACTTCACTCTTTGATATTAAACTTCATTAGTCATGATTGCAATACATTTTTGTACTTGTTACTGAGGTATGTGTGTTTTGCTCCCAGTTGTAACTATGAATCACAGCTCTGTACCTTTTATGAACCTGGGGAACTCTGCCTTTTTGTTCAGTTTATTCTATGCCATAATCTATAACAAAGGGGTCCAACCTCTCTAATACCAAACCTTTGTTGGCATCTTGCCAGGAGCTGAAGTCTTGGTCACGTGCAAATCTGCATACACCTGCTTTCCTACACCACCATGGTGAACCCTTCCCATGGTTCAGACTTAAGCACAGAGTCATGGGGTTTAATTATATTTCTGTTTTATGATGGAGGAAGAGGAATGTCTTGTTTGACTTCCCTGGCAATAACTATAGCAAGGAAACTGGTGTTGAATGGTTTGAATTGCATACATCAATTAGAGGAGGAGGAATATGCATCCTGTCTTGTAACTTAACTAGTCTAAATGCTGTGATTCTGACTGTAAGAGGAGAAAGGTAATGCCTGTGAAGAAGAAAAATTTCCCTCCAGAAAAATCTTTTCAGTCTTCTTGAAGTAAGGTGGGAAACAGTTTTTAGCCAGTATCTGTGGAGCGTGCTGACTGTGAATCTCTACTGCTCTTCTGTGAAATTGAAAGAAATCCATACTTGTTCTGTGATTTTGGGTTTGTTTTGGTTATTTTTCTTTTGAACTTGACTCAACAGTTCTCAGAATGAGATATGGACAAGGCCCAGTGCCATCACATACAACTTTTACAATAGAAGCTAGGGAATCTGGGTGCTGGCAAAATAAATGGTCATGATATGCTTGAAATGAAGTACTGGTTTATATACTAGTGTGCTGTTCTTCATCACTTGCAAAAATCAGTTTTATATTACCAACACAGAATGTCAAGGATTGATTTTGAGTAACATCAGGAAAAAACATCAGGGTTTTTTTGTTTGGAACAAAGGGAGTGAATTTTTCTGGTTTATCTTATGATTGCCATATCTTGTGGCATCTTGCCATTTTCCCTGTTGCCATGTAACTTAGCACATAAGTAAATACAACATTTGTCAATGGAAAAGACTCATGACCAAATGAGAAGTGTAATGAAGTCAAACCTTACTGGTTAACTCAGTGTATGGCCCTATGACCTGAAGAAGGTGACAGAACATGTTATTAAATCTTGGTGTTAGTACTAATGACTGAAACGTAATTTTGAAAGATTACAATTCTAAATGTCTATTTTATCAGTTCCAGAATACTATTCAAATACTAACTTAGTGTTGACAGCTTCATTTTGAGGATTACTTGCCAAACCCTATTTGGGATAGAAGTTGAAAGTCACTTCTTTGGTATTGTATGAGAAAGTCTGCACATTAGTACCATTACATTTACAACTGGCTCCCAAAATTTATTCTGTCTTGGTGAGGCTTATTTAAAAAAAAAAAAACACAGAAAATTAAACATGGGTAGAGAAGATACTGTTAAGTGTGTGTCATAATTTGGGCCTTAACTTTTTACTCTGCTACTCAACTCCTGATATCTTTAGATCTTTAAACACAAAGGACATTTTTCTCTTTGATCAGAAAGGTCATAACTGAGCAGTGGCAAAAGCAGAGGGCTCAATTCTGCAAACTTCTGCATGACTCTTGCAAAGTCTTGACGTATTTCAGGTGGCTGAGTGTGTGCCCAGTGCAGTAGGGTGGGACTCCATCTGCTTACTGAAGGAAGTCTGACAGCAGCCTGATTTGACATATAATAAAATTTCATTTGCATTTATCATGGTTCCTTTTCTGATCTTATTGATGGAAACTTGACCATTTTCACCTAGTTACTATCTGGTACTTGATCAATTAATTGTGAAGATAACTAGTAATCCCATTTTGTCTAGCAACATTCTTTTTTCTCTTGACCACTTGTAAGTAATTTTTCAGACCTTGATACATGAAACCTTGCATTAAATCTTGCATAAACTATTCCTTACTTGATGTTAAAATGCTTAACTTACACAATGATTCTGTATTAATCAGGATTTTAACTTTTGCCTTCTCCCAGTGTATCAGTTGCAACAGGAAGCTCCCCACCCTAGAAGGATAACCTGCACTCGTGAGGTGGGTATTATAAAGGTTCAGTTCTATAGAGTCCAGTAATTCCAAGTCTGTTCTTAATGGTGTCCAACCCAAACAGCATTACCTTGGAATGTTTGGTGCTGTGATTAAGAGTAAGTAACCTTGGGGGCACTGGAAATCTCTTTCATCTAAAAACTGAATTAAAAAGCATTTTGAGTATGATGTGTATACCTAAGAATCACTCACTGTTTTTTGATTCTTGGATACACTGAAACATGCCTTTTCTCCTCCTTTTTGGGTCAGAAATTCACAGAAGCAAGACCAGAGCTATACAGGGGAGCTATGCACCTTTTGTGCACACATTGCAGCTAGATGTGTGCAATAAATCAAAAGAGGAAAGAGTGAAACCTTGCATGATGCTGTTGAGTTGTACTGTTTAAGACCTATTAATTCTCTTAGCTAAGCTACCAGAGCCCCAGATTTTAAGGATCTAAACAGTAACAGCAGGATCCTATCGATATACACTGATGCAGAAGCCCCTGCTTAGGGGTCAGTTGTTCAGGTAGACCCCACATTGCTAGTGTACCCCAGCAGAGCAGCACCTCTCCAGACCTGTGATACCAGAGTTTAACTGGTACCAAACATCCATGCCAGCAAGATTATACCCATAACTGTATCTCTCTTGCTTCAATTAAGAACCCGGGAAACATGAATTTCCATTTCAAAAACACTGAAATGTTAGGCTTGACTTTTTAAGCAGTGTTACAAAACACAGCTCTTACTGAATAACCACTGGCAGTTATTACATTGCTGCAATAAAACTTCAGGTTTTTTTATCATGTGCCAAGAGGAAGGAAATTAATCTTTGAAATATGTTAGTCACTTTGATGTAGAATGAAACACAGAGGGACATAGCACTGTCAGGAACGTTAATAGCTTACAGTCTAGATCACAAGGAGGATTACTTTACAGAATTAAACAGGACAAGAAGCGTTGTAGCAAAAAGTTTTGTTTTAACCAGTGTTTCTACTGTTAATGAGGGTCCAAGCAGGGATACTGTTGTTAAGGTTGTTCTGCAGACATGTTCAGGTGGGATGGAGATTTGAAGGAGAGATCAATAGAAGATCTGAGCTCTGAGCTCAGTTTTTCATTCCCATTGCAACATTATGAGGAAGGTTCTCTTCTATTTTGTGTGTTTTCTATGATAGGGTTTTTCATTATAATATACAAAATATCTGAAGCCTTGTAGTGTCTTAGACTTAAAGTAGAGGTTTGTGATACAACAGAGTGCTCACCTGAATAGGATAAAGTATTTTACTCCCTGCCTCCAATGGATTGTGTTTGTTGTTAAGTGCTGTTGAATAGATGGTTTTTCTTTCCTCTCCTCAAAAGTATTTCACTGGTTTAAAAAGTGCTAGTATGTGTATAGATGTATGTGTATATTCATATTGTAAAACATATGAAGGATTTGTAGTAGCTTTCTGACTCTGTTCATTGAGGTGCTGACATTATGCCTGTACAATCCCTGTTGTCTTTTATTTGCTGAGCCCTATGTCAGAGCCCTTCTATTGTTTACTCATGTAGTGGCAGACTTAGTGTGTACTCAAAGTTGCCTGGCTCTTGTGGTGGTGAGTGACACTTCTTCAGTTTCTTCAGTTAGATGCTTTGAGAGCCTCAGTTGTGAATGTTTTTATTTTTACAGAATTAAACCTTTCATTTTTCTATATAATACCTTTTGGTATTTCTTAGAATGCTATTAACCTATGCAGTCAAATAAACAGAGATATAAATGTGAATACAGGACCTAAAAATTAAAATTGTCTCCTGCCTCTGGAGAGCTGGAAATTCTTCAGCTATTGATCAGATGCAGATTTATGTGTTGGTTTGTTTTGTTTGTTTTTTAAGTCAAACAAGAGACCTACTCTTGCCAGCCAATTATAAAAGTGTCTGTTTAAAGACCCTTCAAATACAAATCATACTGACCGCTATAATTTTCTCACCCTCACTATCACGGAATTTAATATTGTTAATCATAACATTTTATTAGCTGTTATACAGGTGGAAAACTGAAAAGTTGGAATATTTTAGGGAGGATAGTTTGTTCTGTTTGGGTGGTGTCCTGCATGAACTAATCAAGCTCTTTGGAGGGTATCTGAGCATACTTTATCCCTATATAGAGAGGTCCTCCTGGTCTACTTCTATGAAAAGGTAGTCTGTTCGAGTCTAGAGGGGACTGGCCAAAGTACCACAAGCAATAAGAACACTCCATTAAGTTTTGACATCACTGAAGAAAGAAATGCAATAGTGTCTATAATGTATTTCTATGAATTTTTTCGAAAACAAGATTATAACATATGGCAAACTTCAAGTAAGTGCAAACCTTTCCCTGCACCAGGGTGAACAAAAAACCGAGACATTCTGTGTTTTAAAACAGCTCCTTGAACTCTGCAGAGTAAACCTGTGTCTGTACTATGAACATAGTTGTAGAAACTGAGAAATAAAATCTGCAGTTTTGAGAAACTAGTGAGAACTGAACTAACGAAAATAGAGCTATGAAAGAATCCGTCAATTGCAGGTATTTAGCTGCAGAACAGAGCATATTAAATACACATTTTCTCATTAAAGAATCCATTTATCATCTTCGAAGCTTATTTTTACCTAATAAAGGTAAAAATGGAAATAATACATTATTAGTGTGCATTTTCTACTTCTTCATTAATTTGTTATAATGCAGATAACTGTTTTTCATTATAAGTATTGAGCAATTTATGCAGCTGAGACAGATTGGAAGTGAAAATATATTCAGCAAGCAGTAATGTGTTTAACCTTTCTCTCTGGTCTCAGCCTCTCCTGCTAGTGTTGAGCTTTGTGATCTGCTGTTTCTCAGCTGGGTTTCTATTAGCAGCCATGCATGAGTCAGTGGGGAGCAGAATCTTTTCCTAAGTGGTTGAATTATTCAGCTGTGTAAACAAATTAATAAATATTAGGAAGGGAATTTTGGTCTAGAGAACATCAAAGAGGTCAATGGGATGAAACAACATGTAATTTTGTAATGTATTGGCACATAAATTGCTCCTCTTGACTTATTGTATTCCACTTGTTGACATAAGCAAGAGTGATGATTAGGGGAAAAAGCACTTGTTAAAGAATAATTGGAAATCAAACTGTAAAAAACTCAACCTTTTATTTAAGGTGCAAAGTCACGTGTTGTACAAGTGCTGATACTGAGAAGTGAATTCAACAGAATGACCTACTTTACATGAAATGCTTGTCAAATACAGAGAGTTCGAGTTTCTGCTCTGTTACACCCGTTTCATATCAGAGCAACACACAGATCAGTGGAGTTAACACTGAGGTAAAAAGAGCCTTGCGTTCATTTGGAATTTTTTATTGCAAAGGTTCAGCAGAGCTAAGGCTTTTAACACTGTATGATGCTCATTTGTAAAGTTGATGATTCCATAACATTCTAAGATTGTTTGACTTGTGCATGAGGCTTACATCCAAATTGTAATGGTTTTTGTCCAATTAATACTGTACTGCATCCCCAGAATTTGTATTTGTTGTGTATAAAATCTTTTATATACATGTGTGCCCATGCACAATACAGGCATATTGAGGGCATCTTTGAAATCTACATGAAGGCACTCCATGAGGAATTTTATATAACTATGTATGAAAAAAAATCAAATAGACAAATGATGGAGATAATTAAAATCACTGGTCTTTCCCATCCCATTATGAGGCTTCATCCTAATTCAGCGCTAGTAGTTAATAAGCCTATTAAACAGCATCTCTGTGTAGTCTTGTGCAAATGGCCTCTCTGAGTAATCAAGAAACATAGCATAGGCTGGGCATATATAATGCACACCCTTGCTAGAGCTATTCTCAAAGATGCCATTAGCTGTATGATATTCACCCAGAATGATTTCCTAGCTTTCATGGTTACTAGGCTCCTTTCCAAAGGAATGGCTACTGTAAGACATTTGCCAAGCCTGCTCCATTGAACTGTTCATAAACTTGGTTTCATTGGCTTCACACCTCAGTTTGAAAAAATCAGAAAGAGAGCAATGGTAGATATCTCACTGCCCTTTGTGTTTCTTGCAAGTCTTACAGTGAGACCTGAATCTTTCCTGTGGCCATTGCATCAGTGCTATACAAATAAGCACACTGAAAACAAATATCTCACAATTATTTTTTTTTCCTAAGTTAGAAGCAATTGTTAAAACTGTGCCATAACACAGACTAAACAAACAGCAATAGGGTGTTTTTCCATAAATAAAAAGTCCTGAGAAATCAGAAATGTGTATGTAGCCAAGCTAATTCTGAGTGAATTAGAAGGCCCCTGCTGAGTTCTGATGGAGTTGCCGTAGAGTCTAAATGTGTGCATTCAATCTACATGTCAAAAATCCCCTAATATTACCATAAATTTTAAAAGTTGTGGGAAAAAAAAACCCCAAAGCACCAAAAACCAGGCAATAAAACTCAGTGAATTGAGGTTCCAATTACACTGAGTCTTATACAAGCAGCGTTACCCATCAACATTTATACCAAAGTTTTTGCAAGTTGGTGAAACTGATCAGCAGAGGCTCAGTGTTAACATAAGTCATTATTTCCCTCTAACTCATCATCCACTAAGATGAACTGCAAACCCAGCTACAATTGCCTAGAAGTCCAGTGGAGCTTTTTTGCTGATGCTTTGCTCCAGTCATCTGCCAGTTCACATTTTCAAATGTTTACAGACAGAGTATAATATTATAATTTGACAATTTGTTTTAGGATTTGCAAGTACTCTGAAGATGCCCTGTCACATTACTAATCCGTTTCTGAAATGGAATGCTTTTGCCTATATGCATTTTCCAGTTCTGTCAAATAAATCCAATGTATTTCACTGATATATTTGAGATAAATATAAAATCTCAAGAGACAGCCAGCCAGCAAAACCTTATTCACAACAATATTCTTTTTTTAACATCTGCCTGAGACTAATAACGTGTCTTCAGGGTTTTAGGAATTGTTGCAAGTTTCTATAATGACAACAACAATGAAATATTTTTACTTTTTCTCCATTCATGGTGCTATCTTTCTATTGAAAAAATAACCTACATTTAACAAAAAGTATCTAAGTCTTTTTGTCGTTTTGAAATAATCCAGTCTCTTCAGGCCCTAAACAGTTATCACACCGGACAATTCATTTGCTGTTATGTAGGGAAAGGAAATCTTTTAAAACATCACTTTCCAATGATGGGGTGATTTTTTTAAAAAGTGGTGAACCATTACAATAGCTTTTAATTTGCTGGGAGTGTGGGAGAGTCTTTATTAGACCATACATCAGGATGTATATTTGTTGTTTTGGACACCTGAAATCTTTTTATACCCCCCTGAGATAACTGGAAAGAAGTGCTAATTTGAATAGGCTTTTTTTCTGAAAAGATGGAAAAAGAAATTGAAGTGGCAGTTTACTGTGAGTATTTTGTGGTTTATTCTAGATGGATCATTTTATGCTCTTGTAGTTGAGGTTTTATAATTGTAGAATTTTACTCTTCAAAGAGTTTCCTACTTTAAATTTAGCAAGGAGAGATAATCTGGTAATTTAGGTAATTGAGCTGATTTCTGGGAGTTCTGCAGTTCCTCACATGTCTCTCAACTTCCTGGACAACTGCAGATGAGTTATTTAACTGAAATACTTAGCAGGCAAATTGTGTTCTGACACCCTTGCATGTTGTGTGCATTTAGACCGTGTGGTGTCTAGGGCACGGACGGGTTGGTGTTACACAGTATAACACATACGTAGCTGTTGCTGAGTTCTTTCAGGTGACACTGCGGATCACATAGTATTCACAGAGCGAAGTCAAGACACAGGCACTTGATCATTTAACCTAATGGTTGCCCTTACTCTGAGGGGTTACGGTAGTGGCTTAATTTCTCACAGCAGTGGCACCAACAGCTCTATGAGGGAAGGTAACTAGTAAATTTAAGAGGTTTATAGAAGTTTCGCTATATTAGAGGGCTTTACAATACAGTACACTTATGTCCATGAAATGAATCTTTTGTTTCCCCTTTTTGGCAGTTTGTACAATACTTAATGCCATCAGTTTGTATTAGCAGAGCCCCCATTAGCATTGGATGACATGATCCAAGTGGCTCATTCTTTCTCACTCTGTTTTAAGCCATTGAAGTGCAATGTTTCCCAAAGGCCTACCTTTAGTTCTGTATATTCCACCCACGGGGAAAATCCTGGAATAGTAGATGATTTTTGTCTGTACTTTCACTTGATATCCCTTTCTGGTTTTAATATCATATTATGGACAGTATGCTTACTGTATTGGTTCACTTGTTATGAAACATTACAATTTCTGTTGTTTCTTCTAGGTAGAGAACAGACCCAAATATTATGGAAGAGAGTAAGTAACATACATCTCCAAAAGTGGTTTATCCAGACATGTTGGTTGATAATAGTTACAGAAAAGGTTGCAAATCTTTGCTCTGGGCCCTTTCTTTCTTCTGGGTTTTTTACAGCAGTGTGTCTTGCTCACCATCAGATTATTATTGCAGTACTATTACTTTCATCTACCTAAAATTACAGCTGCATTTTCTGATGGATACAGATATCACTAAGTGCTACCTGAAGTGAAAAAAACATATGTCTACCTCCACCTCCAGGTGGCTTTTGCAAAAGTTGTTTGTGTGCAGGAAAGAAAAAGATTTGGATCACAAGTGCAATATAAGTGTACAGTATATATGTGTCTTCTATTTCAGATTGCTAAGGCAAAGATGATTAGATTTAGTGTGGGTAAACAAAGGAAATCTTGTGTTTACTTTGGTAAAAGATGTCTAGTGTTGCTACGTTAACACACCAGTAATGACTGAGATTATGTGCAATCCCCAAGATTTTAGCTAGTTGCCATAATATCCTCAAATGCTGCAAAATGTTGGACTGCATGCCACTGGCACAAAATATGTGAAGCCAACAGGAGAAAATGGATTTATTTCTACATATTAAGTTGGTAGATGCAGATTTAAAAAGCAATATACTTGTTTCATAGATATTATTTCACAGAAGCCTTTCTAGACCATTTAAAGGGACTTCAAATGCAAGCAGAAAGGGAGATTAATTTAAGGTGTAGATTCCTGCAAAACAGTAATTTTTATGTTTCTTTCTTTTTTAATTACCATGGTTGTTGGTTTTTAAAAGAAGAGGAAAAGGGGATTTAAAAGTGAAAAGGCATGTGTTTCAAAAAGTCTTTGTTCTTTAGATTCCATGGGATGATCTCAAGGGAGGAAGCTGACCAATTATTAAGTGTGGCAGAGGGAAGCTATCTCATTCGTGAAAGCCAAAGGCAACCTGGAACCTACACTTTGGCATTAAGGTTGGTAATTAATATTTCATTCTTAAATTTAGAAAATATTCAAAAGTTTGTGTTGTTGACCTTAGTGACAACAAATTCCTTGTGATTGTTTTAATTTTTTTTATTTCTTTTTTTTTTTTTTTTTTAAACCATGGAACTTTTTTGCCCTAGTTGGAGATTTGGTATTTTTAACCCTCCATAACCCTTTCTGGAGTTCTAACATTCTTTACTCTTTGCACCATCAGGAAAAGAGCAGCTGTGGTTTTGCTAGTGGTGCTTCATTTTGCCCTTCTCCCACTATGTTACAGGTGTGACCCCATGTAGATATTGGGAGAACAGGCAGTCAAGAAATAAAAGGCATCTTATGAGTTCACCTGACTACTTTACTGTGTGGGTTATGTACTAGTTAGTTAGCTGTTGCTGAAGAGCAATTAGTTCTTTCTATTCTCTTTGTGGGGCAACAAATAAATCAGGATTTTTTTTTTTTGGTCCAAATGCCTGCTAGCTAACAATGTTTGCAGATCTGTTTCCTCACTCTGCAAAATTCTGTCAAGTGCATTGTATACGAAAAAAAAAAGGGGGGAATGAAAACTGAAATAAAAATTACTTAAGTTTAAAATAGTGTAATTACCTTTAAAGTAATGGAGGTTTTTTTGACCTAGGCTGTATACCTAAATACTCAGAAGACGGTGATTACTAGCAATGTTTTAAATCTAAGACAGAAAAACACTGAAGGAGAAGATATTACGGAAAGTTTTATATGCATAAAAGAAATACGTTTTTTGAGGGGGAGAAAAGAAGAAAAATGACTGAGATATTTGTTTCTGTAGTAATAAGATTTCAAATAAAAACATTATTGACATTTACACTGGTTTGCATTAACAGTATAAATAAATCAGTGTTGCTTATTAGGGTGTAATACTTAATTTCATCTATTTCTTCTCTTGCAATATTAATTTAAAGCTACAAATAAAGCAGTTGTCATAACACCTGTCTTGAAGACAGGACTCCTGCCCCTTGCCTCTGGTGGTGCAGGAGGCACAGGACCTGTAGACTGTAAAGGATGAATCTGCTGAGTATCTTGCAGGATATGTTGGTATACCTTGTTCTACAAATGCTCTTCCAGTCAAAAGATGGGTCTCTTCTAGGTTTGATGGTACCTCTTTCAAACTGCAAAACCTCTTTGAAAGCAGTAAAATCTGTTTTTATATCCAGTAGAAAAGAGAGCGGATAGCTGTTAGTGATCAATTTGGGAAAAAGTTCGCAAAGCTGTTATCATTTATTTATTTTGAGGAAATAAGCATTTGGCAAAATACCTCAGAATCTGAAACTACAGCATGTTGCAGCCATTTTGTCATGTTTAAACTCTAGCTTAATAATTTATATACTGAGGGCAGTGGTCTAGGTGGCTGCTTTCCATCTCACAGAAAGTAATTCTCTGTTGTCTTGCTGTTGGCCTTTAAAGTATAGAAATTAGGGTCTTTGTTCTCATGCTTTAGGTGAAAGTTCTCTTTGAACTGTAGTGCTGTGTATTCCACACATGGGAATTTTATCACTAGGATTTCCTTCTCTCTACTAGGAAGTGTAGCAGAAGTTTGTGTTTCCATTGGCTGGAGGGAGAGTTTTTCCTCTCCATGGAATTACATATGCAGAATATGCCCATTAGCCAGTATTCCCATTGTAGCTTTAACAATGGGAACACTGGCTAATGGACTTAGTAATTTCTGTGGTCTTTCAGTTCATCCTGACTGTGAGAAGGTTGATGTGATTGCAGTGATGAGTTTGTGTAATTTTACCTGTAACTTACTGCATTTTTGGAGACCATTATTTCAGTCGCTGCACTGCCAGATGGCAAAGGTGGCTTTGTCTGTAGTTTAGATAATCCCAGTACGAATTTTAGAATGTCATCTTCGTGTCCAGAAATGAAGCTTGTCAGTAGGGTGGTATGTATGGGCAAAACCTTTTCAAGTTTGATGGAAGACTTTGATTGACTTTAGTGTCTCTGATTTCACCCTTTCTTTCCTATCTGCGTGAATCAATTTGAGCTTTTCATAGTTGGCTTAAATGGCATTCTGTCACAAAAGCAGTCATGTTAATTTTGAGATCACTTCTGTATGATTTTTGCTTTTCCTCCTTTTATTTTACTCTTTAGAAGGTGTGGGAGGAAAGAAGACTGGTCAGCTGTTAGTTTTATACAAAGAGACACAGAACAGGTTTCACAGCATTTTACTTAGTTAACCTAGCAATGCTGAAGAGGTGCTCTTATCCTACAATAAATAACATAGTGGTAAAGCATAAAATGGAATATCCATGTTTTCTGATTTCTGTTTTTCAGACATGCTTTGGAAAACAAATGGAAAATGTTGAGTAAAATTTAAATGCTTGAGGATACCCATTGACTCCTGACATAAATGCTTGGTTCTATCTGTATTTTTATGTATCTACTCATCTCTCCCTCTGTGTGTTTGTTGCCTGACTTGTCTCTTTAGAAGTCTGTCAGTTGTGATTAGGACAAATTGGAAACTACCTATGAAGTATGATTGCTTCATAAAATCCCAGTTCATCAAGACTTGTGGAAACATTCTGTAGGATCAGCTACTCTTGAGGTTGAGACAGGGTTTTTTCCTAGCTTGTAGTTACTTGTTCTGCTGCGGGGAAGGCAGTGCAGTAACACAGACAGCTCAGCACACCCAGCTTTGGCAGATGTCTTGTTCCTGAGTTCGTGTCAGCGTGCCTGGGAATCATGAAAAAGACAGTGCATCCAGTCCAGAAGACACGTTTAGTGAAACAGAATCCTAGTCCTTTCTGTGGAAAGGTATGATGTTTCTGTAATGAAATATTTCCAGTCTTTACTTCTACAGTGTTAAAAACCAAGTTTTTTTGTTTTGTCCTGAGGATCCAAACCAATCAGCTCCTCAAATTTTCATGGAACAACTTGAATGATACTTTTGATTCCACCAGTTATGTCTAAAATCTCAGTGGTGTGTTCATACCAGCCATTGGTGAAGTTGTTTTGAATTTAGTTCCAATTGTAGTTCTGTTTTGTCTAATATTTTGGTTTGGTGTTGCTAAATTAAGTGAATGCACTGGGTCCTCTATGTCCTTGGAAACCCAAAAGGAAGGTATCCTGGTGTTTGTTGTTTGATTTATTTATTTTATATTACAGTTTATTTAATCAACTTCAACATCAGGTATCTGCTGCATTGGTAAAGTTTTTAACTTAGGTAAATTTGAAGTTAGAAAAAACACTAAGAAAACCCTTTAGTTACAAAGCAAGCTAGATGAGACATAAAGGTAGAACTCCAAAATCCTTAATATAACTGCCCAAACATTGCATTTATGAATGCATAATCCTCTATGCCACAAGTGTGATAGAGATTAATGAACCTTAACTCAACTTTGTAAAGTGAGTATTTATCTTCTTCTAGAATTATTAAAGAAGATCACCTCACAGAGAGCTGTATCATAGGGGAAAAACAATGACATCCTGTCTTGTTCTGTCTCTGTCCTCATTGTTCATTCCCTTCAGGACTGTATTTGTAGTGGGCATCTTCTAGAGATGCTCAGATTGTGTTTGCTCTGTACTGAAGATTTCACTTGTTAAACAATTTAATCTTTCTAGCAGATAAAGAATAAATAACATCAGAAATCATAACTCCTTTGTAGGCAGACGGAATTCACAGTTATAAAAACATGGTTTTGTGAAATCTTGAACAGATTGGCCAATCACACTAAACTACAGCCTTCAGCTACAGCCAAAATGCACAGAATGCAAATGCAGTTGATGCATGAAAGTTCTTTTATGGACCATTCTACTCCTAACATGACTCTTCTACATCTCACTTCTTTTTAAATTACTTACGGGATGCCTTAAGACATCATAAAATGGGCAGATCTGAGGAGAGATCTGGGTAATTGCAAAGAGTTTTCTTTCCCTGGGTATATATCTCATTTAGTGTATTAGCAAGTTCTCTGACTGTGAACCCACTGGGTCAGGTCAAAGGACCAGTTCGTAGTCCAGTATTTACTCTTTAGTAGTTATTACTGTCAGTCACTGAAAGAAAAGTGTAAGAACAAGATGAACATCATGTAGTAGTTCTCTAGTGTGCTCTCCTAGCCTCTGAAAAATTGCTATTCAGGGGCTTCTGAGCAGAATTGCTATCTTCGCTATTTTTTCAGACTTTTCATGGAGTGGTTTGTGGTTTTTGTCTAGTGGCTTTCTGAGCACATTTTTGAAACCTTGTAGAATTTGCTGTCTGCAAGTATAGCATGAGTTCCATGCCTTAACTAGGTTTTATGGGAAGCAGCAGCCCTTTTTTGAAGATTCCATCTCACATTTTATTGGATGCTTCCTAGTTTTTGTATTATGAGAAACACTGAACAATTGATCTCCGTTTACCTTTTCCATGCCACTCACATCCCCCTTACTGTTCTCTTTACAGGTTGATAAGTACTAGGCTATACATTCAGGTTTTGTAGTGAAGCTGTTCAATACCTCTCATCATCTCTGTCATTCTTTCTCTGTGTCTTACTCTGTGATGATCTTTTGGAGATGAGTGGACCAGGGCTGCACATCCTGTTCAAGATGAAGTGGGCCATGGAGTTTTCTTTCTTTTTTTCTCTAAACCTTTCGAAATGAATTTTTTCTGCTGTGGAGCATTTGGCTCTGATGCTTTTATAGAACTAGCTTTAGTAGCTCTGAAGATCTTGTTCCTGAGCTGCAATAGCTACAGATGTAGCCTAGCACCGATTAAATGGCCAAATATAGGACAAGATGAATAATAGCTTTTGCAGGCTTAACTACGGCAGTGAAATATTCTTAGTGCAGTGCTGTGGAATAGTTAACTGAATTCAAAGTGAAAATGTTGAATATTTCTTCTTCTCTAATAAGCTAGAATAACTTATTCTAGTCCCCCAAAAGTTATTTTTTCAGTTATTAAAGTTCCAGTGAGTTACTGTAAAATCTGCTTTCCACTTATATAAGAAGCTGCATTTTGATCATCTTCTGATGAGCTATTGTTGTCTACTTTCATCCACTATTGTGCAATTATTTTTCATAATGACTTTTTTTTTTTTATGAAAGACTACCTTTTAAATCTAAATTTGAAATAAAAGGGATATTGGTTTCAGAAAACAAATTTCTCATAATTTGTAATAGAAGTATGCTCTTAGGAAAAAAGAAAATGATAATTTAAGTGTTAAGTGTATGAGTTTGGCTAAATATTCAGAGGTGTCCCTCAAATAAAATTGATGTTCGAAGCCTAGGAAGGCCTGTGAAATTGTATCGGTTCAGACACTGCATAAAAGAGAATGAAGCATAAACACAAATGAGAGCAGCAAATCAGCAACCTACTATATTTAATGTCTGTACTTAACCATGGATGTTGTTTCTCAGAGCTTATTTAAAATAATAAAAAAAAGATAAAAGAGCACAGCAGAATTCACCAGTGCTGAGTAATTAATTAATCAGAGAATGCCACTGAAAATTTTTTACTACCCTGAGGTTTAAAAAAAATTACTAATGGGAAAATTATTGTAGGTATATATGTGTGGCCATACATATCAGCAAGTCCCTGTGACAATAAAAATATATGCAATACATTGTAATGTTAATTAGATGTTTCAAATGCGTGAAAAGAACGGGAAATTCCTAATTAACTCCTGGAGGTGTTAGATCTGCTTTTAAATTTGTCAAAAGAGTAGTACAGTGCTTAATGTTAGGCCTTATAGCAAATGACAGTAACAATAAGACATGGTTTGCGGTGTAGCGTATTGTGATTGAGAGCTTGTTTAATAATTAGGATGAGGATAAAGAGGAAATGGGTAGAGATTGTACCCGTGGTAGGCGTTGAAGTGTAATGGTACTGCATGTTCTTTTGAGCAGATATCTGCTGTAGCACGTTTAGTTGGTTACCATGGTTTCCCTTCCTGCAAATTCTATTGTTGTGATACGGAGAAAGAATCGAAATAAGGTTCTGCAGTGTGATTAAAAAAAAAAAGGTAATAATATTAGCTGTGATTATGAGTCATGTTTTCTTTATGTTTGGAGGTTAGGGCATATTCAAGATTATGTGGCATCAGGAGAGGATTCTTGAGGCCAAATAAATGTCAAAAATTAGTAATCCTTAGCTGAGTCGACCAATTATATGTACTGTGCAAGACATTGAAACCCATGTTCTCCCTCCCTAAATTATGAAATTGTGTTAAGAAGCTAGCCACTGATATTTTAAAAGGAGACCTAATTGGTAGGCTAATAGAGTATAATGCTGCAAATGAACCCTTTTAATTCCAGAGGACAATTGCTTTGGTAGCCGAGTGCTGTTCATTTTCAGGGGGCTCTTTCAGGACACACATGCAGTGTGCTTCCAGAACGTGCACTGATTGCCGTGCAATTACTTACGCGTGTAAAATTCAACATCTACAAGACTTCTTCGATTCAGAAGTTAACACTGTGTATCTGCATTCTGCTGGAAAGCCTTGTCATACATGGGAGAGGAACTAGAAAGCAATTATTTAAAACAACTTTCTATGTGATAATAGCCAAATTATGTTTTTTTTAATTATAAGTGTATCAAAATTTGGTCAGAATTCATCCCAAATCCACACCTGATCTATAAGTAGTCAGCAGGAGCACAGCAAAACAGTCGCTGACTGCATCTCTCCACTTCACTGTGGTAACAGTATTCTCACATCATGCTAGTTGCTAGGAAAAAATGATAAAGATGATTTTAGAGACTAAATTTTGCATATCTTTCTATCTGTGTATTTTTTTTACCTGATTTGCAAATGCAGTGACTTGCAGTAGCAAGGGCTAAATTCAGTTTCTAGAAACCTTTCTAAAATAGTCACCTGATATTCCTTGGTCACTAGCCAGAAAACCTGTGCAACTATCTATACATATGTGTATACAGACACACACTCACACACCGACTTCAGAGCTTACCTGGGTTATATAGAGTCGCTCCAAAATGTGATTAAACCTATATGTGGGATAAGTATGTTTCAGCCCAAACCACATTGATCAGTTCTCTTTATTTGACATGGAACAGCTTCTTCCTCTGCAGCTAGCTGAAGCTCTCAGGGAGGGACTCTTCCTTCTCCCCCAGGCTTAGCCTGTCACACTTCCATAGGCACAGAATACAGGCGAGTTTCAAAAATTGGCCACTCGGGTATCTGCGGCTTCTTTTAGATGAAAGAAACAGTTCATGCTTAAAGCTGTTTTAATAGGTGAACACAACAGGTATGCCAGCTAATGTGCTGTCCCTTTTTTTTTTCTCTTGTGAAGACACAAATATTTCTTTTATGAAGGCTTAAATTCTGTTGAAACTAAAGCTGTCGTTCTGTTCATTGGGTACATCACACAAGCTAGTGGTAGCCCCAGGGCAAAGTGTGCTGATAAATTTGGAGCTTGCTTTTCTGCTCTGAAGTAAAAAAATAGGACCTCTGTTTAAATGATCTTCCATGTAAAAGAAGGTGTTTTTTTCCTATATAAAATTTCATAGTAAGTAATATATTCTGTTACTTTTCCAATATCATGGAAGGTACAGCTACCAGTAAACAGCATATGTGTCCTGCGTGTCATCTGCTTTGTTTAAGTCACCTGAGCCCTACTGAGGTGGCTTCACTTAAGTATTTAGAATAATAATAAATAGCTACTAACCTTAATGAGTAATTAACTGGCTACCTAGACCCTCCCACAGACTAGAATGCTTTTTTCCTTATGGTTCGTGTCTTCTTGCTGTGTTCCCGTTCTCCTTCCCTCCTATTCCCATCTGTTGTTGTTGTCAGCTCTGTTTTCTTTTGGCTAGAATGTCTAATTTATCTTTGGCAATTCAGTTTGCTGCAGTCTTTCTCCTGCTCGTGTAAGTTGAGTGTTTCTCAGAGGAATATTCTCTGCTTTGGTGGTGTTGTGAACTTTTTGGTAACTTGTCCAAGAGCTGTCTGTGCTTAATGCATAGAGCTCGTGTTCATTTTATGCCATGCTCTTCACCTCTGACTGTTGCTTCTGCTGTGCCACAAAGATCTACTGTAATTGGGTGCACAGCTGAGGCATTGGGCTTGTGGTGAGGCACTGTGGTGGAGCTCAGAAGACCTGGGCTCACTTCTTGGCTTCACACCTAGCTCAGCTTGAGGCTTTTAAGTTTTCCATGCCTTATTTCTCCATTAGACAAGATATTTCCTTTCCCGTATTGTCTCACATGCCTGTTCAGTACGAAAGTCTAGGATCTCTTAAAAGTGGCCCTGCAGGTTCTACTGGAATGCCTTTTTTGCTTTATTGCTTTTAGAAAATGCTAGTTAGAAATATATCTTCAAGTTAGTAATTTTGATTGGCCTCTTGTTGTGCATGCTTTTCTTATTTTTTTGTGTTTGGAGAAACAAACTTTTTTTCCTGTACTTCATCAATAAGCAGAAAAATTCCTTCGGTTGTAGATACTATGCAAGTTTTATAAATATGTTTTCAAAATAGCACACAATAACCTCATATTGTTGTTTAATCTCATAATTGTTTTCATCAGAACATTGATCAATTACTCAAACACTAAAACAACTGACAGCAATAAATATCTGTCCCGGTTTTCCTCCTCCCTCTTTTATACTTGATGTAGTGTCCTGGTTTCAGTTAGAACAGAGCTAACTCTGTCCAGTGATTTTACTTTTCAGCTAAATTCTTCTAACTAACTGCACTGTCTGAAGTTAGCAGCATGTTTTCACAGGCAGTGCCCACTTCTAGCAGTGATAGCAATCGATGTTAGAGTTAGTACCAGATCTAGCAGACTAAGGCCACTGCTGGATCTTGTGTACCACATTGTGGGGTGCAGAAAGTGAAAGGCTGCACCTGTAGGGAGAAGCAGCCAGAATGGGTGACCCCAAACTGATCAATGACGTATTCCAGCCCATATACATCATATTCACTATAAAGCTGAGGGATCGCAAGGGTCAAGCTCGGTTCTATTCCAGTTTCTTCCTTGCTTCTTCAATGGCTGGCTTCTGAGGAGATCTCTCTCTGTTCTGCCTTCAGTCCTGATCGGTGTGTTCCTGAACCCAGTACCAGAATCCAGCTCCTGAACACAGGTCCCATCTGCCACTGGGCCCAGTCTGGGACTTTCCCAGTGCCTGCTCCACAGCATCAGTGGTGACAGTGACGCAATTGCCCAGGGAGGGGGGGGAGTTGGGTTCAATACTGGTTTTGTATATATTTGTATGTATTCTATTTTATTATTATTAATTTCATATTCATTAAAGCTGTTCTAGTTTCCTTTTCCAATTGATAAGTTTCTCTCCCTTATTCCCTTTCTCTCCCCCTTTGGGGAGGGAGGGGGGGGGTAACAGAGAGCATCTGTTACAGGTCTGGTGGGCTGTCTAGACCCTAAACTGTGACATGTAGTTACTCCTGATTTGATAGGTGCTAGGAAAAGAATCAAGCTATTTTGTTTTCTTTTCTAACATGAGATGAGTAAATGAGCTCTCAACAGTTTCAGTAATAAATTGACATCTGCCCCAGTACAGACTGCACCAGTAACTGCTGCACTTGCACAAAGGAAGAAAGTGTATTCTAGAAGAACAGAATATAATAACAGAAAAGCTATTAATCTTTATTGATAATCTGTTAGTAGACCCCAAAAAAAATCTAACAGTGCATATTTTATATGGAGGAACCATTTCATTTTGCATTATGTTGCTTGTTTATTGTTAAGGAATGCAGCTTTTAGGAAAAAACATTTTAGAGAGCAGGACGAGTATAGTAGTGAATTTCAATGTTGGTGTAAAAGTGGTGAGTGATTATAGAAGATCAGAGGTAGAATACACTGAGAAAACAAGTAAGTAGCAAATTGTGTACTAATTTTAAGAATAGGTTTCCTTGATGCACTGAATTAAAATATGCATATTGTATTAGTAAGATAAATTAAGAGCAAGTTGCTTTTAGTGTGAGACAACTTGTAGAAGCAAAAAAGAAATATGATAGGTATGAGTAGCTGAGGATTTAGACTCAATATAAGAAGGGGTGGACTCAATATAAGAAACAAATTTTTTACAGTAAAACACTGTCACAGGTTGCCCAGAGAGGCAGTAGATGCCCCATCCCTGAAAACATTCAAGGTCTAGTTGGAGAGGCTCTGAGCGCCTTGATCTAGTTAAAGATGTCCCTGCTCACTGCAGGGGGACTGGACTAGATGACCTTTAAAGGTCCCTTCCGACCCAAACCATTCTATGATTCTAGGAACTTAACCCATTGTAGGAAAAGCTGCTGTAAGTGAAACAAAAATGAATGTGTTTGAACATTATGATATGATAGTTGTCTATCCATAACACACAACTGCAGTGGAATTTCCATTCCGTATCTGATGTTTTTCTACTTCTAAATTTACAGAAAAACAATGTCATATATGACCGAAAATGAAAATGTTTTACATAGGCAGAGTAATATTTGCACGCACATTTGGAAGTTTGCTGAG
Source organism: Todiramphus chloris collaris (assembly GCA_025345505.1). Taxonomy (NCBI): domain Eukaryota; kingdom Metazoa; phylum Chordata; class Aves; order Coraciiformes; family Alcedinidae; genus Todiramphus; species Todiramphus chloris. The sequence goes on from JANVCC010000022.1 coordinate 19,354,454, forward strand.
CAAACACTGGGCAGGGTTGGTAGCTTAGCTGAGGAGAACTAAAACACAGTTCTGCTTTAAAGTAATACCAAAGATCTCAGTAGCATGAAGTCACACTGTGAAATTAACTCTTGGAGAAGGTTTCTTTAAAATTTTTGGTAAAGAAATGTAGCTATTTGCTTAATATGAAACTGTGGAAGTTACTAGCATTCCTGCTAGTAACATTTCCAGAAGGTGTTTTTTCCAGGCATGTTGACATAGGTTTCCAAATACTGCTTTCATTTAAAGAGAAGATACCGAGCTGCTAGTACTTTCCTGTGTATATAGACTTCAGATGTCTCTTAATCACTAACCACGTTGAGTCTTTTCCCAGGAAGCACAGAGGTTTCATCAGGTAGAAAAAGCAGTAAAACATTGCCCAAAACATTGGTATTGATTCCAATTCAACCATCAAACCAATACCAGGGACTTAATATTAAGTTTACATGGAATAGGGCATGCAAGCACAGTACTAAGAAGAGGTAATACAAGAAGAGGTACAAGAGCTTCTTTTCAGAACGAAACAGCTCAAAAACATTAAGAGTGATCTTATGTAGTAAGATCACTTAACACTTATTAATAGCATGCATGGTCCTTGATCAGCTGACATTTGTTCAGAGTTTGAGATGGTTAAAATCAGCTGTGAAAATCTGTTAGATTGAGACAAAAGAAGTCTTTTCTTATTTTGTAAGGATTTTTTTTTTTTTTTTGTGAAACACACCATATTGTGAAACAGTACCAAAGGCTGATGACACTTTTTGTCTTGATTGTTTTTCAGTGGTTGTGACCTCCTGCCAATTCCCTAGAGTAGTTGTGTCTCTCGTGTGTGTTGGCCCTGACAGTGCTTATGATCCACAGGAAAGTGTCATTGCTCTGGTCCTCACTGCCTGGTGTTTGCAGCATGCTACTTGCATGTTTTGTTTCCTTCTTGAACAAGGAAGCCTGGGCAGGGATGCAGCTAAACAATCTTCTGTCTCAATTGAGACACTGCTGGGAAGCTGTTCTCAATCATACAGCACCAGCTGTGAATTTTTTTACTTGATTCCAGTTAGAGTGAGTTGAAGGTTGTGTCTGTTGGCATGGAGTAGACATGTAGCAGTTCCAGCTGTGGGGTTTGTTTTCTGTTCTGAAGGATGCCGCATGTTTTTCCATGCTAAATTAAACTGTTGTGCATTCAGCCAGCGCATGTGCCTGATCAAGTTTTAGGGATAACTTTGTACTAATTAATGTTCATCAAGCAATAGTCAGCCAGCTAGCCAGCCAGTGCTGCCCTTCCAAATGGCACAGGACTCTGACACCTTTCCCAGCCATATCAGACAATGAGAATTTTCTGTCTCCACTTGTATAAAATGCACCTTTACTTTCAATCTCTAATACATACCATTTCATTTATGCCTGTTGTGTTCTTGTGAACTGCTGCTAAGGTTCTGGAAATGATGCTATTTGTCAGGCAGGTACTCTGCAAAGATGACAAGTTCCACAATTCCCTGGCCATTCTCCAAAATGTTGTTGGCAATAAACATGAAAAAAATCCAAAATGAGCTGCTCTCAGGAGTTGGAGACCTTCAGGGGTAACTGTGTTGAAGATGTTTTGGCTGCCTGCAAGACTTGCGTTTCTTTGACAAGGAAATGGGCGAAAAGAGGTTCTGTGGAATAATTTGTTTTCTTTCACATGAACACAGCATGATTGTGAGACATTCTGGATTTGCAAGATTGCTTGTATTTCTGCGGCTTAGAGTGTCAAGACTTTAGCCCTAAGTATTGGTTGAGAGTTTTCAGAAGTTAGAGCTGAAATTCTGGCACCTAATTTTAAGTGAGAAATTCTACCTTCTGGCTGCAAAACATGTTAAGACACTTTTTCTCCAAGAGAAGATTAAGTCCAAGTGACCTTCAGGCACAGGTACAGAACATCAGATTTCCCAGGACTGTGTATGAAGTTGCTTGAAACTAATGAGGACACAAGTGGCCCCAGGGGCCATTAACTTTACGGTCTGGTTGCAGCTACACATTTTAAATAATGCCTTTGTATAGATACTCTTCTCATCATAAAATAGTCTGTGAAAGTGGTGAATAGTGACTGTAAAATCCATCTTCTCAGATGGTAAGAAAGCACGGATGGACTCTCTTGGTTCTTCACTTTTTCCTTTTGTTTCATCAGTGAATACTGCATACAGAGTGGTGGCTGAGTCTGAAGCTTGTCTCTCTCATGCTATGATACCTAATTCAACTCCTCAGTCCTTCATTACTAGCCACATTTGCCCTAACATTTAATAAGTTTTCCCACGTTGTTATCCACTCTGCCTCACTGGCAACCAAAGTGACTTGACTGAGTGCTTTTCAGGCAACTTGGAATAAAAAAGTCTTTTGTCTGTAGTTCTGCTGCTTGCAAACAAATGTACAGTGGACACAATGAGACTGTTTGACATATCAGAGTTCTATTTCTTTTTCTTGGAAAAACCTCTAATGTTCTCCTGTTTAAATGAAAAGAGGACATACATTATCTGTGTCCAGCTTTCTATTTTTTAAACACAAAAACAGCTGGTACTAGCGCTTGCCTTTAGGAAGAGATCATCAGGAAGCTGAAATATCAAATCTTGGCTCTACTGAGTTGCCACAGTGATGTATAATTAACCAGGCTGCAGTAATGTTACAGAGTAAATATGTGGAAATATTCTTGCTAATGGAAAAATTTAAATCATAGTTTTAAGTAAGACTGAGGGGACTGAAGATTAATTTTTAGTTGATTATTTGCAATTGGACATGTATGTTTGCATTTATATTGTAATTTGATCAAACAAGTGTTATTGTGTTCTCATAAAGAAATATGAATGAGTTTGAAAGAAATAAAACAGGATTCTGAGACACACTATTGATGGTACAGTCCTTACAAGAGATTGGTGTTTCATTGATCTGTGGGGATTTGGGGTGGTTTTCCTCCTTGTTACCAATAGGATTGTGTTTGAAAAATTATACGTTTCCCTACAACGTATCCAGTAAGAAATGAACAGAAAGAAAAATGTTTGATTTGGAACAAATGGGAAATCAGATGAAGGCAAATCATTCAATGTTCACTTCCTGCAGCTGATACACAAGCACTTTTTCCAAGTGGTTATGACACTGATGCAGAGTCATTTGTTTGTCTAAATACTTAAAGGAAAGTGCTAATAGTTAAAGTACCCTAATGTGTTTTAAACCAAGGAAGTTAAACGTACCTTTTGGAAGGCACACATGCCAAAAAAATTTGATATACAGTTCCCCGGATCCTTACAGAAGGAATTTCAGTCTGTTTGTGAGGCTTACAAGAAAGATGAGTTTAGGTGTGGGGTACTGGTAAAGAATCAAAACTGCAGAACGCTGTCTATGAGATACTTGTGTGTTGAAATGTGGGTCAAGAGCAGTGGGTTAATATTATGTACTTTTGGAAATCCTATTCCTTGTAGTATCTCAAAGACACGCTTTATGTGCAGCAGCCTGAACAAGGTGTACAGTGTAGGGGCTGCTCAGAAAAACATAGCTGGCACAGAACCATGCACCTACTGACTGTGATAGGAAGAGGATTAATCCTTGAAGAACTTTTGTTCATTCTCTGCATTTGGGCATTTGGTTCTTCAGAACTTTGTTTTAGACTCTGAAGGATGTTACTAAAATCAAGACAACGTGTGTATTTAGTAGTAGTCCCTGAGAAGCTTTTCTGGGGTTTATCTTCTCTTGATAAGATTAGTGTAATACTTTCTCTTCTTGAAAGCTAAGGGAAGTAAATGACCTTCAGCTTGTTTAAAACTGAGCTATGAGTACTGTCAGAGCATATGTTACTGATTAGAGCAGCAGTTCACCTACTACATCTCTTAATAAAAATAATTCTATTGCATAATGTCATTTTAAGGCCCATTATACTTCACCTTCAAATTTATTTCATTCTCCTGTCAAATTTTAACATCACAGTGCTTGTATGCACTGCATGCGCATTATTCCCACGACTAGAACAGAAGACAGGGAAGGTTGCTCACTTTGGCACTGCAAAGTGCAGAGCACTCTTGGCTCACGTTGACTGCTCTGACAGCAGAGGGTATGCAAAGAGAACGTCTCACGGTCAAAGCTTGTTTGACACGCACTACATTGAGTAGAAAGACGCTATGAAGAATGATCCTGAGCATGTTCCTTACCCCTTCTGCTGTAACCTAGGTCATTATCTTTCTACCTTCTGAATTACTCATTCACTCAGAATTGCACTTTGTGATGAAATTAGAATTGGGTAAAAGATTTATTTCTTTCTGTCATTTTGTAATTTCTTGCTTTTCAGTTTGATTCAGTGAACTTCTAGTTTGTGTGGCATAAAAATGTGCACAGAAGTATCAATTCATTTCCAGTAAAATGGGCAGGTACTTCCTACAAATTGTGTCCCCTTTACTTACTGGGAAGGACCCAGATTCCTGAGGGGCCCCCTCATGTTTGAGCATTATGTAAAAACAGCAGCTCCTGAAGTTACAGCCACTGTTGGATTATTGATAGGATGGTAAGGTTAGGCATTTTGATTCAGAACACAAGGAAAAAATACACATCACGTAGCGAGTGTTTTTTGCCTGTATTTGCAAGAAAAGTGCAATATTTCACCTGGGGAGAGGTCTAAAATTATGCTTTCTCCTGAAAAGGAGCTACTTCAGCAAAGCACCAGTGTTTACTTTGTTCCTTAACATCTCCTATGAAGCATTTGATTATAAAGCAATCCATCTTTTCAAATTTAGTTTTTAATATTTATTTGGCAGATCTGACCTCATGAGGAGGCCCAATACCCTGAGCAGCCACCCGTGCTGCCAAGGAACTAACACTGGAGTGAGCTGTGAAAGCAGCTTCTTGCCTCCATCTTCTCCACAGGAAACGCGTTGGTTGTTGCCAAGTGCAAGCACTGGTGTGTTTTCCCGTCTTTAGATTGCTTTTAGGTGGAAAATTGTTGCAGATTTGAAGTACAGCTTCTGAAAATATGCTAATATTCAGGTAAAATTGGCACATCCCCTGGTGTCTAGGAGCCTGTATGGAAATCCTGTTCCGGCCGCCCGCAGAACGGCTAGCGTCAGATAGCTTTCGCGTTACACGGCCTGTGTATTACAAAGATTCGCTTGAAGCTCAGGACTTAACAAGCATAACACAGAAGGACTTTTGTACAAAGCTTGAAGAGTTAGTCCTTGGCTTTCGGCCAGGAATAAAGAATGCTTGCCCTTGTGCCATTTTGTCCTGTGCTGCTCCAGTTCTGGCAGCGGTTCTGCTTCAGTGTAATTGTTGGCAGTGAAGCTCAGCTGAACCCTGAACGGCCTCTTCCTGCAAGCAAGCAGGGCGCAGAGGTCTGAGACCGCGTCAAAACTCCGTATTGATCAACTGTAATAGAGGACTCTATTATGAGAACTCTTCGTATCAGAGCCAAGCAAATTGACTACAGCAATGCAGTAGTAAAGTACTAAAAAAAGCCAGACAGAGTGTGAAGTAATTTTCAGCTTTTCCACGGGATAATGGAGGGGCTAAAATAATAAGAGAACAAACAGCTCCTTCTGGGACAGTCACTGTTTTGACTATCTATCAGCAGTTGTTGCTGATCTGTCCTTCCTATCTGCGCTAAGTAGTAGTTGAGTCTTCATTCTCATCTGGACCAGACACAAAACATAGTCACAGCTTTAAGTGATAAAGTGTTTTTTTATTGTTTGCAAAGGCTTGCTTACTCTTCTTTATTCTGCTTACTGTTCTTTAAAAAAAAAACTCTCCCATTTCATTGAGGCAGATTTGGAAGTCAAACCAGAAACTTCAGACTCTACTACGATGGAAAGCACTTTGTTGGGGAGAAACGTTTTGAGTCCATCCATGACCTGGTGACAGATGGATTGATTACTCTTTATATTGAAACGAAGGCAGCTGAATACATTGCCAAGATGACAATAAATCCAATTTATGAACACATAGGATATACAACTTTAAACAGAGAGCCAGCACACAAAAAACTTATGCCAACCCTGAGAGATGAACATGATGGCAAAGAGTCTACAGGAGAGGATGAGGTAGCAGAAAAGAGGGTAAGCAATTGTTAACCCACACTCTTTTTTCTGTTAGACTTTTTATTTTGTAGTTTTAACCCTCCCCCTCTACTATAAAGTGCTAAAAGTACCTGTAGATAATTAGTCTACATATTTATTTCCAGTATTGCATTAATAGTAAAATTTAAACTGGTTATAGGATTTTTTTAATGGTGATTTTTGCATATTGCAAATTTCTGTGATTTGGAGGTTAGCTATTTATCATTGTGAAGTTCCTTTATTCTGGTATTTTCACAGTTGTAGATGTTACCATTAAGCCACTCCTGTATTTCACAAGGGCTAAGAATGAGAATATTTCATCTTAAAGCTGTTTACAGTGTATAAGACAACTGCCTTTTGGTCAAAAATTATATTTCTTCATATTTTCAGCATTCTCCAAACAATTGCATTCCATAATCTATTTGGCAGTCTGCATACAATAACAGTAAAGTTGTCCACATTACAAATAAGCCTGTTCATTAAGTTGATAAAATGATAAAACATTTCACTTGGCTAAATTCAGCCTGTCAGAAACTGACAGGGCTATTTTTGGCCGCAGCCAGACTTACGAAGGATTGCTCTCTTCAGAGAGTTGCAGTATCAGCTGAGAACTAACTGGGTCCTGGATTATGAAAGAAGAAAAAGAACAACAAAGAAATCTTAGAACCAGTAAAGGCAGAAATACGAAAGGAGGTTGGTAACGTATCAGGCAGACAAAGCAGCTGCCTGAAACTTCATTTGTGTGACAGAGAATAAACTTAAACATAATGTAAATTCAATTTTGTTAAACTACATACTTTGTTTATTGAAAAGCTGACATATAAAGTAATTCTAAAGTGTATTTTTACATATGTATAGGTGTTCATGTATGTATAGTAGTCTGATGTGCCCCTATTTCACAAATGTCCAATGACGTTAGGAGTATCTTAATATGCTTCTAGTGCTCCAAAGAAATGCTAACCTTCATTTGGATCATTTATTTGTCTTTCCAGTCAGAAATATGTCTGTGATTTCAGTTTTTCTTGAGGTGGAGGAAAAGTCTCACTGATAATTTCCAACATAAATGACTAATAAAGTGAAACTAAGCTCCATACAGAGCCCACGGAGAGGGAAGGCTCATAGCTTTGGTCCTTCAAATCCTTCTCCAGCAGAGTCTGTCATCCTGCACTGAATTTGTGGAGAGATGAAGCACCCAACTTAGCTTAAAGTATGAATCTTTGCTGTTATCAGATCATTTTGACAAAAGAAGTATTGGTGGGGATATAGAAGCTAGCTGACCATGTTAAATAGCCGATTTCTTGCCTGTTAGGTACCTGTAGTAGAGGGGTAATTTATCAGTTACAGTTCCTGACAGGCACTGACTTGCAGTGTGCTGTTTCAAAGGGATTTTTTTGCATGTTATATAGAGTTCATTATAATGCAAAGCCTGGGTAACAATCTTCTTTAACAGTTCTGGAAATCACCGCTTTGGGTTTCTTTGGTGAAATTAACTCTTCCTACATTTAGCAGTTTTCAAGTGACAACAGAACTCTGTTCTGTCACAACATGTTTAGACTGATGAAAAAGTTTTCACAGTAAACACATTTCAATGATTATTATTGAAGAATGGTATTTCCATAGATTATATGGTGTTATGTCAGACTCATCAATAAGATATAAGTATCGCTTTGAAACATTTTTTCATGAAATAGATCAAGAACTACTAAATATTTCTTGCAGATGGAAATTTTAGGTGAAAAACCTTTAAAGAGGTTAGTCATGTAATTGCAACACTCTGCACCATTTGTCTGGATGTTCTAAGCAATTAAAGTGGCTTCATCTGCAACATAGTCCAACACCAGTGGTGTTTACTGGCCTGAAGCCCAGCTTTTGAGCCTTTTCTTTTTATTTGTCTTGGAACCATGTTGATGTGAACACAATGACCCACAGACATTACAGTATAGTTACATGTGGAGATTTAGTTTAATTTCAAGTCATTATCCAGTTGAGATTACTACCCATGGCTGCGCGTGGAAGGCACAGTGTCATTCTTTTCACTGCGGAGTGGCACAGAGGTGGCATCTTTGCTGCTTTTGCACCTTTCAGGGTCTTTGCTGCAAGAGGACACAGAGAATCCTGAGTGTCACTTCACTCGGCAAATCTCCAGGGAGGATAAGGCAGTCAACCCCATGACCAACACCCTATCCCAGTACCAATCAAAGCATTTGGAACAAGTCCCAGTGTGTAGCTAAGGCTTGCCAAGTCCTTTCTCCCTCCGCTGTAAGTCACAGGATATGGGGAGCATGGGAAAGGGAAGAGATACAGTGGTGGCCTTGCCGAATGTCTCATGTAGGAGTGGTGGGGAGAAGAGACCTCAGAGGGCTTTCCCAAGTCTCTCCAATCACTGTCTGGGGGACTCATAAAGCTGTCACCTTGACAGCCTGGGAGAGCTGTTTCAACTTCAGTGGGGTGAATGTAACCAACTGGCTAGAGAACTGTACAGGCAGGTGGCTGAATCACATCCAGTGGTTAATTTTATTTTTAAAAAATTGAAATAATGAGATACATACTTGTTTGACAAATAATTTGCATTTGAAGCATGAGTACTGGATTATAGGAAATATTTGTTTGGCTTTTTTAAAAGCCTACCTTCTATAAAAAGTTAACACGCTAGCAGCAAGGAACGAACACTCAGGAGAAATTACATCTCCATTTAAACAGAAGGCTCAATCTCTCTGGTAGTTTATAAGCTTTCTTTGGTAAAATAATAATAATTAAATAAGAAAAATAGGCATATCCTCTTCTAAATTGTTCAGAAGTAGTTTTACCCTTTTTGTGCAGGCTTCTGCTTCTTACTAATATTTACTTGAAAACTTCAATTAGTAATAACATAGTATTCGCCTTAGTATGAATCATTTCACCATGGATTAAGAAAGTTTTATTATAGGACACATAAATAGGTCAAGTAGTTTTTCTTTCTCTTTGGTGGATGAGATGGCAGAGTGATTCCTGGTGTTCAATATAAAGAGAATATCACTGAATTAATACTGGCACTTCTAACAAAGTACACAAAGAAAACTATTCAAAATCCAACAAGAAAAAAACATTGTGTATGATCCAAACAGCAAAATCTGTGTCCTACAACAGTGGCCCACTAGTGCCATGGTGATGATGAAAATTTCTGCAGGGGACAGTATTTGGCAATCAATGTGTCTTTATCAGTTTTATCCTGTAGCCACACAGCTTCTCCCTACAGCACACACCACCCCCTTGGTAAAGACAGGAAGAAGTCTGGGTCTTGGACATGGATCATCCTGAGCCAAAATACATTTACAGATTTGCAGACTCTGAGGCTATTCAGATCCAAATCTAAATTTTGTGCCTGTGATTGTTGCCTCATCCTGTGTGGGTGATGTGTGAAAGATAAACCATTCAGAAGTGGGAAAGGAGAGACATCCAGGCTCTTACTGGGCAACAGCTGGTGGGAGCGTAGTGTTGCTTTCTGCCATAAAATCAGGTGGAGGGAACCGGGCAACCAGAGAACACACCCTACACTTCAGAATGAAATACTAAGGAGCACTTCACATAACTCTGAATTTGGTGTGGGGCAGTAGGAGGGAACACCACAGACTTGTGTTTGATGCCTCCCAGCATGCATTAATAATACTTTGTTTCCTACTTTTTTCAGCAATTAATTTACACTAGAAGAACTCAGCATGTGTTGGGAGGCTTGTCATATGAAATACCTTAAAAAGGAGCCTTAGCAAAAGGAAAGAATTTAAAGAGGAAAGACAAAAATAAAAGAGGAAAAGACAAAAATGATGCAATCATTAGATGTGGATTGTAGGACACAAACCACAATACTCTTAAATATTGAGTCCTACAAGAGACCATATTGTCGTGTGATTTAAGATGCAGTTTTTAATAGGAAAAGCATGAGAATATAATCCACCGTGCAGCATGTGCTTCACTGATTATGAGAAGGAATTTGACTGCTTACTATATACAAGTATATAGTAAAACTTAAAATTCCATGTTAATGATTTAGGATTTTCATAACCTAGGAAATAATTGATAAATAGTCAGAGATAACTGGAGGAGTAGAGATTGAAAACAGGAGACTGCTTGTCATGCTTGAGTGCCCTGAATAGATATTTTAGCTGCTGTGCTAAAATGGTAGTGCTGGTTCCCAAAACAGTCTGCAGCTTGTTCAGAAGTCAATTGTGGAGCCATTGTGGTCTGTGTGTTAAGAGAAGGCTAAGATTCATTTGCGAGAGGGCTTCCCACGTGGATTCAGTCTGTATGGCCTAGTGTGGAAGTGCAAATAATACCCAGTACCACAAGATTTACTGTTTCTCCCGTGCCTTGAATACTTATGGATCTCTGAACATTCTTCACTCTTAAAAGGTAATTATGGCCTTGGAGCAGATGACTTGATTCAGTTAAATACCTTATAAAAAATGGTACCTCTCAAAAATTTATAAATACCTAGATACATTTATCAAAGTCCTTCTTGAAAGCCCTGCAAAACATTTATTTATTTATTTTCACTTTGACATGCTTTTGAGATATTAATATAAAAAGTTGCGTGAGTGATTTATTCAAGATTTAATATTTGTTATGAGAAAATTAGATCATCATTTATGAGTTATACTGCCTTTTCTGAATGAAATGCTGAAGTTAACAGGATAGCAACTGAATCACATTTATTCATGTTTACTTTGGTGATGAGTGCTGTTTCTTCAAGAAACTTCAGTGTCTGCAAATCAGTCAAAGACCCCTTCCGTACTGTACTACATTCAGTTCCTACAGATGGGAAGAACTGAGAGAAGGTTTGTGGCAGCAGTCTCCCAGCAAAAGCACTCTTTTGTTCTATTTTTAATGCCCTTAGTGGTGATACCATTTTTTTTCTCCATAGTGATGAAGGCTGTTTGTCTGCAACCCCATTCAAGGAGATCTAGAAATGTAAATCTGTGTCATTTTAGGAGGGAACGTGCTTTTAAGCCTGCCTCCAAAGATAATCCAGATCACAAAGCTAATTGCCATCTCTGTGTACATTTCTAACAGATTCATAACAGCCACCATGTACAAAATTTTTTTCATACTTACAGGAGTTTCCAGAGGGAGCATTCTCATTTCCCAGCCTTGAACTGACACTGGTAGTTTCCTTAATGACACTACTACTTTTCTACTTTTGCTCTCAGTCAAATCAGATAGTCAGGTCTGGATGTGTTCCTGTGCAACCTCATCTAGGCAAGCCTGCTTTATCATGGGGAGTGGACTAGATGATCCCCAGAGGTCCCTTCCAACCTCTGCCATTCTGTGATCTATTTTAAACCTCCCTCACCAAGGCTTATTTTATCTGCAGTGAAAAGACACCAAAAAATGTAGCAGAGGAAGTTACAGTAGGCTGTTGTGGAAGCATAAGCCCTTAGCAAGGTCTGTGATAGAGGAAGACAGCTTTGCACAACAGTTTGGTGCCCAGTAATGCCAGTGCTGAGACCAATAGGAACTAATAAGATGGGGTCTGAATAATTAGGGAGGATAGCATAGTTTGAGAGTGAAGAAATCTTGATGCTGGAAGTTGTATATTTCTATTGACTTGAATTACTTTCATTAGAAAAGATGGGTGTGTAGTGTAAAAAAAGTAGACAAGCCATATCTGTAACAAGGGAAGCAACAAAGCAGTAATGTTTTTAAAAGTACAACTCCTAAATGTTTACCTTAAAGTACATTTAAAGACACAGAGACTTAGCACTGAAGAATCCCATGGGTTAACTTGAGGAGATTGTCAGCTCTTTTCTCACAAATGTTCCTTTCCAGTCCCTGCGCGGGTGTCCATGACAATCACTCCATAAGTTTAATCTAATTTATAAATAAAACATAACTCAGTGGAAGGCAAAAACTTCTATTTCTTCTGAGCTTAGCCCATCTTTCAGCAGCAACTTCAAAGCACATACAATTTTGTCAACACCAAGAAAGTTCCTAGCATGATGAAAGGCAAGCCTACTTTTTAGGTATCTGCTCCAGCATATCAATAATTTGGTACTCTGCAGAGATTGCCCCAGCCTCAGCCGTCGTCATTTTCCCTTTCTGTGCATTAACATTTATGGCAGTAGGGTCTAGTGGGGTCTGTGTCGTCATATATGGCACATACAGTTCAGGCTAAGATTGCAAATGGTTATGATGACTTCTTACAAGCATATATGTTTTTAACTTAACAGTTTCTCAAGACCTGAGGAAGGAGAGCTAATGGCATTTGTTGTCCAGTATGTAGACATCAGCACGAAGAAAATTCTCCAGACTGCTGGGTGCTTTTTCTATTCATAGTCACTGAGAGTAACCTAAGCCCTTATTTATGTTCAGTGTGGCAATAAAATTGATATGCAAAACAAGATCAGTTTATATAATCTTTTTTAAGTTTTGGAGCTTCCAAATAAACAGAAATTTTGGTAATTTAATCCCCAAGTCACAGAATATCTATTTTTTTCCTCTTGGCAGTATCTCATGCTTATAAAGGATAAATTACCACGCCAGACTTGTATTTTTAAGGGTTTCTCACTGGACCTGTAGCTCAGCTCCAGTGCTAAACATAGTCCCATAACTCTCCTGTTTTTCCCAGGCCAAATTTTTTTTCTTCTCTCCTTGCCATCTCTAGTCAGTGCTCAGCTGTGCTCTGTTAGTTCCTGCAGGTTACAAATGGCATCCCAGCTGATTCCAGTTAGCCATGCAGAACCTCACCTGTCTGCATCTCTGCACCTGTGCCTCCAAAGCACATTAATTAAATGCTCACACCATAATGTGTGGGATTCATGTGAAATGGAAGTTGTCTGCCTGTGTTAGTAGCCTGATCGCATATTACTTCTCTAGTATTATAAGGTTCAAGACAAATAAGGCTCCACAGACTGCAGGCAGTGAGGTGTGGCTTAGGTCAGGTTGCATTTCAAATGCACCACATGACTCCTGTTGTGATGCTACTACTCCTGTAGTAGGTTCTCTTCATTTTGTAGGTAAGTGCAGTTGAGGATTAACATCTTGTTTCAGCCTTTTGTCATGGGTACAAGTCACTTCACTGCTCGCTGAGTTGACTTTTCATGTTACTTTCTGCTTTTTCATCTAAGTGTGGCTTTTTTATGATCTGGCATATGAGATGCGGATACAGTCTTCAGAAGATCCAGCATCTAATTATGCTGAGACAGGCAGCTGCCATGTGAAATGGAAGGGTCTGGGCTCTCAGACTCACAGACCAGACCCTCAGGAAAATTGTAGGGAGTAATTACCCTCAGTGTATGCCCCGTGCCTGATCAAGCCTTTGTAAGATGAATAGTGTACCTAACTGTTAAAAAGGCTGTAAAGCAGTACAGTTGCTGTGCAATTAAATCTGAAGAATACTGGTTGTTATTGATAAAGTGAAACTGTTAGCAATGAATAAGCTATTATTCCTTTCGTGTGTTTCTCAGTGTTGTGAGGTAAATCAGTGTAAGTCCTCACCAGCAGTTTTTTCCGGGGTTTCTAATGCTTGGTGGATGGATCTGGTGACATTTTTAATGACCTTTAGAAAGTACTGTGTAGCCATAGCTTCTTTTATGTGTACTGGCAGAAGTTTCCTTCCTTCTTAACTGGGATAGGCTAGTGCAAGGATCACAAGGAGGGAGGAAGGAAGGAATCTCCCTTAGCTCTTGAAGAGCCAAAGAGGATAGCTTTCTTTGGGTGCTCTTCAGGGGGAGAGAGATTTTTTTCCAATCCTGGTGGATCTTAGTAGATGGGACACAGAAATACAGATGTATGTATATTAAAAAATCTCCTGATGAGCACTAGAGAGCTGTCATGGCTTCAGTCCTAACATGCTGTAGGAATCTGCAGCCTATCTTCCCTATGAGCCTTATACTTGAGGTTTCCAAAAAGGCTGCCTAGATGTATGATGGGGAAGCCTAATAGCCATATACAAAGATTTTATGTTTTATATATATAACTTTGTTGTTGTTGTTTTTGTTTAGTTTTTTGGGGGGTTTTTTTTGTTTGTTATTTTTTGGTTTTGTGGTTTCCCTTGACTTTATGCAATGGCCACAGAAAGGGGAAGGTGGGTCTCTTTCAGACCAGTCTCTAAAGCAGGCATGTGGTTGTCATTTATTTCTTACGCAAAGAGCTTCCTGAACTGTGAGGGACTGTGGTGGGTTGCTATCTGGCAGCTCCCTCATTTGTTGTTCTCTTTCCTTAGCTGTGTGAGTTTTGGGTTTGGTTTTTTGGTTTGTTTTTTTTTTTTTTTAACTCCTCCTCCCATCTGGCATCTCCTAATTATTTTCTATTACTGATCACTTCTACAGGAAACAGACTGGACTGTTGAATTAAGAGCCCTATAAAAGGATAATTTTGTTATTTACAAGTTTTTTACCTCACTTAGACTTTATAACCTGATACTGTATAGCTGGTGATAATCACCTTGGGCTACAATTATGTCTAATCTCATAAACTAGGCAGGGTCAGATCTGGTTACTAGTTGAATGTGAGAGTCACAAGGAAAGTATGGGGCTGCACAAAGTGGTGTTGGTAGCACCTTTGTCTATGAACTAACATTCAACATGTCTTGTGTTTTATACCTTCTGCAACTCTGTGTAGCCTCTGTGAATCTGTGCTAAGAGTCTGACTGCCAGGCATTTTCTCCACTTAACCTCTATCATTATTCGGATAAGCGCCTTTTTCGCCTTACTGTTGGGGGGGGGATATTTAGATGGGAGAAAGCATTTTACGTTGGTCACTGTTTACGTGCTCACAAGTACAAAAACATGTTATTTGCCTTCTCTACAAAGACGGAAAGGATGTGGGGCTGTGGTGCTCTGGTGTGTTGTCCCCCTTTCAGTTAGAGAATCCCTTGATAGGCAGGCACACATCTGCTCCACTAATAACTGCCCATTCATAAGTAGTTACCAGACCCTTAAGATCCATGAAGAGTGAAATGCTTGTTTTAGAAGTGGTAGCAAAGAGAGGAGTAGTTAGAGGTGCCCAAAGTATTACTGTGAAAGAAAAAAAACCACAACGATTTATCCTGAGGTTAATGCCACAGAAGCTGATGTGTTCTAGCGCTTGATTCTATCTTTTTAAACTTTCACAAGGAAAAAGATATTTTGAGATAAAACTTCTCATGCTTAGTTTTAGTCTCTAGCTGAATGTTTTTCTTTTCTGAACAAAGTAAGGAGAGCAGTTTTGTTACTAAGCTCAGTAAACTGCTTGCTCTTATTACTTCAAATCTGTCACACTCGTCATCAGCAAAGACAGCAGCTCTTGACAGTTTTGCAAAGTCTTCCTTTGATCATTAACTTTTAGAACATTAAACTTTTCCATATTTAACCTTTTTTTCTGCATGGCATCAGAAGTTAGAAACAGTGTTGCTTTTGGCATTCACTATTCCTACAGCCCTAAAGTTTAAGTAAGATAAGAATATTGCACTCCTCATCATCTTAGTACTGATATTCCTCAAATCCATACAATTTCCAAGATAACAACAGGACGATGTGTTTCTAGTAGTGAAGTTCATATTATAATGCATTCAGGCTATATTGCTTTTTAGTGGGGATTATTATTGCATTTGGTTAGGGCTAAAGCAGTTTGAAATAGTTTGCCTAAGGAATATTAGAGCAAATATCACAGAGTATAATGTCCTCTATTAAACCATGTGATTTAGTAAACTTTTATTATGATTTCCAATTTGTGAATTAGACTATTAACACTTAGAGGCAAGCAGCTTTTCCCCTTCCTGAGAGAAGAGTGGAGGAATACTGTGAAAATATGAAAGGCTGCATTCCCAATTTCCATTTTGCATGTAATGGTGAAATATTTTTAAAGTTCTATGCTTTATATCATGTACTCCATAGTCATTGATTGAAGATTTCTGACGATTTTACGTTGCTAGAAAAGTCTTGAAGCATTTCCCAAAGTTAATATGATAGTGAATTACATTTGCATTCAGGCTTTTCTGTGAATTGGCTGGTGATTAGAGTAACGATGTGTTTAATACAAATGCACAAAAACTGAAAAAAATTTAATGTGTTGTTATCTCTCACAGAATTTGAAGTGCTCAGTTTCTTAAGTGACAGCTTCTCATTCACTCCAGCCTCCAAATCCTTGCTAGCATTTGTCACAGCGCTGCAGCCTCGTGCCTGGAAGCTGCCAATCACCTTTGTCACACAGTGGAGTTCTCAAGACAGACTCTCTGCTCAGCAACTTAGGAATGCTGAGAGCTTACAGGATAAGTTTTTTATGGGCCTTATGGGTTGATTCTCTTGGGCTATTTTTATTGTTGAAATTCAACCAACCCTAGTGTTAGAAATCTTATGAGCAGTGTCACGTGAAGTGCTAGTTGATGTTGGCAGCAGAAATAAAAAATAGCATATAGCCCTGTGAGATGAGATGAAGAACATGATTAAGAAAGAGGAAAGCAGTTTTACTGGATAAACATTTTGTTCATTGCTGATAATTTTGTTCTTTGCCAGTAAATTTAAGAAATAGAACTATACCCAAAACGTTTAGCTTCGATGTGGCCTATACACAAAATAAAGAGTTTCTGTCCAAGGATCACACGCTTCTGAAATACTAAATGTCAGATCTTTAAGTTACTGACTGGGACCTAGGACTAGTGTATTTCAGGAGAAGATAGTCATCAACTAAACATTTTACGGCAAGAAACCACAGACGTGCTGGAAAAACAAAACAAACCAACAAAAAACATGCAGTGAAGTCCTGTGAAACAGAAGCTGTATAACCTGTCCACAAGCCAATGCTTGCTTCTCTCCCAAAAAGTAATTTTAGCCTAAAATTATTTATGATGGGGAATTGCATTGCCAGCCACACTTTGAATCATTCAAAATGAATCAGTTTGCAAACCAAGACGTTATTTAAATTTGTTTCAAGGATGCTGTGTTGACTATTTGAGATGATGGTTTCTGGAGTGCCTGTCTCAAGTAAGAATTTTTAACAGTTATAGCTTCCTCTAGGGAAATGGGATGCCTCCTGCCCTTATATGAAAATTTTCATGACAGAGGCATTTTTAAATGGTAATTAAGGAACTAAGAAGGAATAAATAGGAAAGATGAACCATATGTGGGAAAGGAGAAATGAGAAAATTGGAAAACCAGTCAACAGAATATAAAACAAGCCTTTTCTGGGAATGTGATCAGGTATTAGAAGATTTTATGGGTGGCAATAAACTGATAATTTGATAATAACTTATAATTTGACTTTGAGAGCAGAGTATAATTCCACTGCCAATTCCACTTTGGTTTCATTCATTACAGATTTCAAATAGTTCCTTATTTAAATAGGGATTTATGCAAGGATAGTGTGAGCCTATGTGAGAGACTCATTTGAAGGATTATCAGCCTACCTCATTTTCTGAGACTGCCTAATTGCATTGTATAAAATGAATGTAGACCTTGACCCACAGCGCTGGTGCAGCTATGTCCATGGACACAAATGCACCTAGAAAACTGGTAATCGGGGTCTGCATGGAGTGCTGATGGACACGGGGGTTATCCCATTGTGACATTTTTTCTGCAGTGGGGTGGTCCATAAGGAGATTTTCACCATATA
This sequence comes from Todiramphus chloris collaris, assembly GCA_025345505.1. NCBI lineage: Eukaryota > Metazoa > Chordata > Aves > Coraciiformes > Alcedinidae > Todiramphus > Todiramphus chloris. Next base: position 19,372,090 of record JANVCC010000022.1, read on the forward strand.
AATTTTGCAAGAAAGTTGCACGTCTATGTCACGACTCCAGTATTCCCTCAGGTTAAAAACTGTTTCTGATTAATGCAGTTGAATCAAGTGATAATTAAGGAAGGATTAGGAGACTTTACACTTTTAGTCTTATTTATGCTAAATAAGTATGATTATGGACTAAAAGTATGTTGAAGAAAGAAACTGTGACAGCACATGTATCATAGCAACATAGCTTATTCAGGAAGAAGTGGATGGATTCAAAATAGCAGATGTGCCAAAGGAGCAGGTGTAGTCCAAAATACAAAGAGCGTTCAGAAATTAATGAGCTGCGGTTTTCAATTATAACATACATTGAATTACTCAAAAATGAATTGCTGTGTAGAACAAAAAAGGCTAATATTAGACACTTCAGATTGCCACATAAGACTAATGTGGAATGGGTATTATACATAAGGTAAGAATATATTAATGAGATGTAAAAAGAAATTTCCATACTGCTTTCCCATGTTATACCAGTAGCCAAAGCTCTTACTCCATGAGGAATAAGTAAAAAACAAGCCTAATAAATATAATAATAGAAAGATCTTGTGGATTACAATTGTCAGTATCCCTAAGTGTTTACATTTTCAGTTACAAAAAGATACAGAGGTTTGTTGTAAAATATGCTTTTATCAATACGATTCTTAAATAATTATCAAAAAGGAAGTGTTGTAAATTATTTATTTCATAAAGCTTGGCCACTGTCACCATTTCCTTGCTAGGAGACAGGTATGGTTCATCCTCCAAGGGTATGTATGGTTAAGCTTTTTGATGTGCCTTCTCTATTTTTTTTTGTTTGTAATTTTCCTTTTATTTGAGGAAATCTGTATAAAAGAGTGGGTCAGATGAGAAATAAACTATCACCAGTCCCTTGTGGCTTCAGAACATTAGTCTAACAGCCTGTTTTCTCGTATGAGACTTATATGTAGCATATTAGTAACAAAGAGCATTTGCCAAAAGAGGTTCAGGTGCCAATTTGCATTACATTTTGACTGGATGCCATTCCTATAGAGTGCATTATTTTGCAGCGTTTATAAATTACTTTTAAGTACTTTTTGGAACACAGTATTCCTTGACGTGTCACAAGTCAAGAGGCTTTTGCTGGGGTGACCCCTCACTGCAATGAATGTCAGCCGTGCCTTGGCCACAAAGGCGCAGCTGAAATAGAAAATGCTAACTAAATGTGAGATGGAGCAGCCTCTGCATATTGCTGGCCAGTGTGAGAGTTGCTCCCTTCGGCCAAGCTCCTTGCTTCATCAGCTCATTTTCCTGTAGGTCTTATAGCTGCAAGACTGACCTCTCTAGCCACGGTTTAGCAATGTGTGATGGTCTAATAGTTAAACTATGTGAGTAGTCCTCCCAGTCTCTGCTTCTGCCTTTCCCGGGGAGAGGACTACCTGGCACAGGTGGCTGCTTTAACTCACGGTTTAGCTTGCCATCTCTGTGGCCCAGGCTTCTGGAAGGAGGAGGGGAAGGTAGGGTGGACCAAAACCAAGCTATGAAGGGTGGAAAGGTAGATGGAAAGGGCTGAAAGCAAAGCAGTTAAGGGCAGGCTTTGTCTGAAGGATTGACTGGAGACAAATTCTGGTGTTTTGTCTTTTCTGGTGCTTCTGTCTTTTCCCGTGAATTGTCTTCCATGCTTTGCCTGCTGAACAGTGATACTCCCAGCCTCCTGAGGCAGGGAGGTGGTATATTCTGTGCACTACTGGCTCCTGGTCCCCTTCTCTACTTACCAAGTTTGACTTGGGCTCCCTCCCTTTGGTGCAGCTTATTTCCCCAAGAAAAGAACAAGGTTGTGCTAAGGAGCTGCTGCAAAGCAAGGAGAGAATTGCTGAGGACAATACTTTATCTTGAACTCATAGTCATGGGTAACTGCTTTCCTTACCACAGGCAGAGTTAGAAGTGAAAAGAGCTCATTTCTTAGCTTTCTGAGTAGTTTTTATCATGGTGTTTGATTGTCCTATCCTGCCTCAGTGTCACACAGCTTGGTAGCAGCCCTGCTTTTGTTGAGTAGTCATATCTTGCCCCTTGTAAGCAGGCTGATAAAGAGAAGGTTGGAGCAGTTGGTTACTTAACAGAGGCAGCTGGGGCCATGGGGCCATCCTGCATTGGTGTCTGTAGGGAAGAGTGCTGTGGCTTCAGCCAGCCCAGGACCAAACCAGGACTAGCCAGGAGCTCCAGAAGTGGGGTAGTCTGAGTACTGTCTTACTCGGAACATGAGCCTGTGAGGAAGCATAAATGAAGTCATATCTATTGCTCTCTACCTGAAAGAAGGTTGTAGTGAGGTGGGTGTTGGTCTTTTCTAAGTAACTAGTGATTGGACAAGAGGAAATGGGCTCCAGTTGCACCAGAGTAGATTTAGACTAGACATTTGGGAAAATTTCTATACTGAATGAGTGGTGAGGCACAGGAACAGGCTGCCCAGGGACGTGGTGGAGTCACCATCCCCGGAGGTCTTAAAAAAATGTGTAGATGTGGCACTTCAGGACATGGTTTAGTGGCCATGATAAGTTCGGTAGATGGTTGGACTGGATGATTTTAGAAGTCTTCTCCAACCTTAATGATTCTACGATTCTAATGCTTGTGAAACACAGCTTAGCACCATTATTGATTGCAACATCTACATACCTGCCTGTGCATGTTCTCACATGCCCACATACACCTCTGTAGTGGTATTTGTACCTCTGGAGTGTGAAGGAAATCCACAGAATTACCTCCCATTCTTCAATGGACACAGCAGACCAGTTGCTTACCACACTAAAAGCTTAGTTGCTTGATGTTAGCAAAGTCCTCCAGAACCAGACTAAAAGAACTTGTCACTGCAGGTACGGTGAGATTTTTATTTTATTTTTGCCATAGCATGGTTATATACCAAAATAGCCCCCTCCCTAAGAAAAGAAATGCGTTGTTTGCCACTGAGAAGTGCCTTGCTTTTGTGCCACTATCCAGAACAGCAGCTGTTAACTGGTTTTGTCTTGTTGGTTATTGAAAGAGGAATAGTTACAGTGGATGTTTTTCTCCAGTGCTCAGTTTTGACCTGTCATTTCCAAAGGCCTATATGTGTAACTGTGGGCAGCAAATCTACAACCCATCGTGCCACTAGCAACAAAATTAGCCCAGTGACCTAGATCTGCATCAGCTCAGTGACCAGTAGTTTATAGGACTAGAGCTACAGAAAAACAACTTTTTCTGTTGGCTTCTCCTAAGATCTCTCTGGGGTTTTTTTATGAGTATGTTTCCTTGTTTTAAAAACAAAGGTACTGTGAGGGTCTCTCTGGTAAGTACCTCAGTGCCTCTAATTGTATTACACAGTACAGTACCAAATGAACTCACTTTTTATGCAGTAATCTTTATCAGCAATATTGGGCAACATTTTTTCCACAATTTAAATTTTTGGTTTAGATTTTTTTAATTTATTTTTAACAATCATACTTTAAACCAAGCCAACACTTTGGCTGAACATGTTTAATTAAGGTTTCAATTAAAAAAAAAAAATTAAAGCTTCTTTTTAAATTCTAGATTAAAAAAAAAAAAAATACCCTATGTGGAGACCACAAACACTTTTATCAGAAATAAAAAATATAAATAGCCATTTCTTTAGATTGTAGATTAAGTATTTCACTGGGAGGTTGAGTGTGAGAAAGTCTGATTTAATGAGAAAACAGTCCATTTGGAAAACTTTTTCACAAAACCCAGATCTTTTCTTAGCAGTAGGTTCTCATCTTTCAACTATGTCTTAAACCCCAACTCTGCTGTGGGTAACTGTGGACTCAAAGGAGGATTGTGTGTTGCCTGAAGATCCCAGTATACTTTGAGAATTGTGTGAGCCTGATGCTGTCCGTGGGCCAGGTAAATGTGGCTGTGTTGGAATGGCAGCAAGGGAAGTCTTGTCCTGGTGGCTGAGACTCTGTGATGGTCCTTCACATCCAGCTTCTGAGATGTAAGCTTTTGGGTTGAACTTTCCTTTTAATAGCATTCCTACCTTCTGCTCACACCATATATCTGTGGGCAGAGGCTATGCCTGGCATTAGCATGTCTACAAATGAAGAAAATTAAATGAAAACAGCTTATCACCATTTAAATAAAAAGTAAAATCTGAGGCTCCCCTTCCCCCCCTTGGAATAATTTTGTGAAAGATATGACTGGAAAAATTATATTTAGCATGAAACAAGCCTCCACCAAGAACAGTATTGAGGAAATTGGGCTCAGTTTCACAATCTTGACTGATTAGCTTTTGAAAATCATGTACTGAGCCCATAAAATATGCTCATAAAGTGTTCAGACAAGGAAGGATTTTCAGAGCATATACATTTGGCTAAGCTAGCTATACAGTGAAACAGAACACTACAAAATCTACGGTGGCTAACTGCATAGCAAACCAAATACCGTGTTTCTTGAGCTATACACATTAAGGCATTGTCTTTGATTTATTTATTAAATGCATGCAATATACCTGCTGGTTAATATTATTATTAAAATACATTCCTTAGAGGGAAGGGATCATATTATATACAAAGTCTGAAACAATAAAGGCATATTTAGTCATAACAACATGAAAATACCATATGAGAATGAAAAGCCTGCAGTATACTGCACATGCATTCCCGAGACGGAAGAAAACACGATACTGTGTTTGAGAGAGGAGCCAGGTGGTCATGAAACTAAACACTTCCTTATATTGGAAATGCACGTGGCTTCCGGAAGTCTGATCAGGTCTAGTCTGGGCATTTTAGGACTTGTGAGCTTAACCTGACTTGAATTTTTCTGGTTTGTTTTTTTTTTTTTTTTTCCTGGAATAATTTTAGTTTATTACTGAACAAATGAGAATACATTGATTTGCCTTCTTAGAAAGATAATTTGTCCGATGTTGACTGTATTGTGTGACTGGATTAAACTTACATAATGTGTCTTTCTGGGAGTGACTAACTGGAGTTTACTGCAAGCCATGGATGTCTTTAAAATCAATTCTGTGGAGTCTACATAATAAGACTTACTGATTGTGAGATTAGTACCAGAAAATACTCATTCATTATCCAGCTAACACTGAGAGCAAATAGTGCTCAAGAAAACAGCTGTTTCTCTTGCACCCTGAAGGACTACTCCAGGGGGAAGTAAGGAAAGCAGAGTCCCAGTAGGACCTAGACTGAACCACTCTTATGGTTTAGGTTTTAGAACACATGAAAACAATCTTTTGTGGATAATTTTTTTTTTTTTACCCTTTTTTTTCTTCTTTTCTGTAGTTCATATGTATACTGTGGAATCTCTAAACAGATGTTGGTTTAAAGGTTGACGTGTTGCTGGGTTTAGTTTTTTTAGTGCTTAAGTAACTAAAATGTACAGAATTAAGAGGCTGTTGTGGTTGCATGCTTTGCTGAGAGGTTGCTCAGCTATTGCTTCCAGTCATTCCATTCTCAGTTCACCCCAATCTTGTGAAATCATGTCCTTAAATTACACTTTAAAAAGACAGCCCTGCAGTTTCCTTCCTCCTGGGGTCTGCACAGCATATTGCTCCCTACACATGCAATGATTGCAAATGTCTGTAACAAAGAATTAATGTAAAATAAAATCAAGACTTTACTTTGAAAAGTGGGAGGGAGAAGACTTTCTTCCCCAGGTTTCTACCTCTTTTTCATTCAGCAGGTAGCAGACAGTATCTAGTAACTGTCCCCATTGAGGTAGACTTCAGACAGAGCAAAATATAAAGGCAAGTGCTGGAAAATTAAAGTGTTGTGGAGAGGAGACTTTGCTGGTGGGTGGGAGTGCAGGAGCCACTGCTGTAGAGCAGGCATTGAATCAAGAGCCAGTCAAGGGTGTAAGACGACGAGCAGGATGTGCAGTCTGGGAATAGAGACCACTGCATAGAGTGCCTGGAGCAGACGAGCATGCTGGGAGACAGCAGCTTCCTGCAGGATTTGAGTTGAACCCCCAGGTCTGTGACTTCCTTTGTTTGCTTTCAGGGATGGTGACTTACCTCTAGAGTGACTGGGGCTACCTGAGGACAGTGGCTTGTTCTCTCTGACTTTATTATCTCACATACTGGTAGGCAAAAGGCCTGCACCTGCCTGATGACTTGAACTGTCATCAGGAAGGTGTGTGCAACAGAAATTTTATTCTTCGTTTTGGTTTTCAAAAGAAAGGAAGTGGACTGTGTTAAAAAGAGCACAACCTTGCAGAGCCGAGCTGTCACAGTTTTGGGTGCTTGGCCCCATGTTGGGCGCCAATAAATCTGTCACAGTTTAGGGTACAGGGTGGCCCCTTAGACCTATATAACAGACTCTCTCTGTTAGCCTCCTTCTCCCCCCAAAGGGAAGGAGAAGGGGAATAAGGGAGAGCGACTTAGCGATTAGAAAAGGAAACTAGAACAACTTTAATGAAGATAGAATTAATAATAATAAAAATGGAATATATACAAATAAATATAAAACCAGTATTGAACCCAGCCCCACTGCTGCTGTGGAGCAGGCACCAGGGCAGTCCCAGACTGGGCCCCGCAGCAGACGGGAGCTGTATTCAGGAGCTGGATTCTGGTACCGGGTTCAGGAACACACAGACTGCGATCAAAGGCAGAACGGACAGAGTCCTCCTTGGGTGCTCCGAGGAGGGAACCAAAAGAGGACCCAAGCCAAGCAAAGCTGGCCAAGCATTCCAAGAAGGGAGAAGAGCCCAGAGACCCTTTGGATTCCTTAGCTCTGTGCTGAATATACCATATATGGGCTGGAATACCTTGTTGGTCAGTTTGGAGTCACTTGTCCTGTCCTCTCCTCCCTGCAGGTGCAGCCTTTCCCTTTCTGCACCCCCCAGTGTGGTGCACAAGACCCAGCAGTGGCCTTGGTCTGCACACCAAGCCTTGGTAGTAACTCTAAACATGGGATATTGTCACTGCTAGAAGCAGACACTGTCTGTGGGAACAGACTGCTAACTTCAGGAAGTGCAATTAGTTAGAAGAACTGAGCTGAAAAGTAAAATTACTGAACAGAATTAATTCTGTTCTCACTCAAACCAGGACATTACCTCACAAAGTTAGGCAATGGCAGAAGAATGAGCATATGCCTTATATCATCTGATACATCTTATGTCATCTGAAAGCAGTTGTATGAATTTTATTTACAACACTACTTTATGGTGGGGAAATATATGTTAGAAATAGACACATATATATAGTTTTTTTCATATTTTTTTCAGCTGCTAGCTTTATGGCTTTAACTTTCTTTCAATCTAGCTTTCCAGTGTGCACAACTATAGCGCATATATAGTGCATATAGCGCATGTGAAGGGCTGTAAGTTTAGGTGAGCCCAGTATTCCTATATTTATAAACAGCAGAAAATTCTTTACACCGAACAATGGGAAGCTGATTTATGTAAAACCACTAAGCAGTCTGAGCTAGATTACTGTAACACAAATAATGTTAGAATTAAAATTCATAATCTTATAACTACTTTCCAGATTATAACACATTTTCATAATGACAGTAATGAGATGGGACGTTTCCCTGTTGGGTAGTTTTGAATACCTTTTATTGGCATTCTTAAGATTTCATTTTCCAGGATCCAGAGATCAGTTTCTATAACATGACTCTAAAGTGCCATTGAAAATAAATCAGTTACTCAGAATTAGAAAAAAGGAAGCTGACAATTAAAGAATAAGTATGTCAAAAAACAAATATGTGCTTTACCAACAGTTTAAAGGAAAATTCAAAGTGCTTTGTCTTGTTTCTTAAGTGGAATTATACAAAATTGGGGTTTATTCTAATAGTGAAGGTACTCTTGAAAATCACTGGGTTATTTATTTCCAACATACTCAGTTTTCAAAGAGATTATTTCCTAATATGAATTGTGGTGATTTTTTTTGTAGTTGTTTTCTCTTCAAAAAAATCAGAGGAATTTTGGTTTCCAAGGAAGTCTGTAATGAAAGTGCATTTCCAGAACTACATAATTTGTTGTCACTCAAAGCTGTTTGGAGAGGATGGCTCCTGGGGTTTAAGTCCACCTTGTTCCATAAGGATTTTTACCTGATGTAGTTCTTGGGAATGAAACTGTGAAATGGCTTTAGCTAGAAAGAAAGGAGAGAATGAGCTCAAAAGCCTGTTTGCTTCTTCCTCCCCTGAGTTCCTACTATTCTCACACTTCACATACGTGAGGTGGTCAGTTTTTGCCATGTCTTGCTCCTCACCTCATTATTCTTAATCTCATATTGGCATGGAGCGTTACACTTAAAGGCATGCACAGAAGAATTGAGAGGGTCATTTATGCAACAGAAATGGGCGGTTAAAAGCAAGACAGACAGACTGAGGTAGCCATTGGAAAAGTGTTTCCCAGTAGGATGGATCAACGAGCCTCCTATTTGTATTGAAACTGGGAACTGAGCCAGTTCCCCTGTATGAGCTGCTAATGCCTGACAGCTTCATCCCCGTATAATCTATAGCCAGTGTTTCGATTATTAGCTATTAACTTGCATTGCAGATTAGTGCTTGGTGAAGCACAGGTGTTGATCTTTAATCTCTGCAATCTGACCCTGTGCTGAAACCCAGCAGGTTTTTAAAACCCGCAGAGAAGGTACTGGTGCCCATGCAAGGGAACACTGATGGGGTTCACGGTGAGCATTACTCTCAGCTGTATTGGCAGGATTAAGCTAAATGGTAGCACTGTGATCCAGCTGCAAAACACACACCAATTCCACCCAGGAGCCTGCGACAAACTGTGCTTGTCTTTGGTTGTTACTGAGTCATGAGAGATAAAAATACCTTTGCTGCAGAAGGGGGAGCGGCTGTGGTGCTGCAGCCTGTGGCAAGGGAAGGGAGGGCTGCACTTGGGCTAGGTGCTTGTGCAAGGCCGTGCACAGGGACAGGCCTCTTGTGCCCGAAATGTTGGGATGGTGGTGAGCCCCATGGTGTAAATCACTGCCGTAGGAAGTCAGACCAAGGGTCCATTTTTGCAGTCTCCAGCAAAGACTCTTCACAAATGCTTGGAGAATACTACAAAAGAGCAGGAGTCGAGTGGCCATTGTAGTGTCCCCTCCTGGCTGTCAGCGTGCAGTTGGAGAGAGCCTCCCTAAGCTGGGCAGCCCGGGTGAGCAGCTTCTTGTCGGCCTGCCCTGGTCCCGCGTGAGCCCCGTGTACTTTGGCTGTTGTGGCAGTGAGTTCAAGGCCTTAATGGTTGTGTGGAATACTGTTTCCGTTGGTTTGTGCGAGGGCTATCAGGGCCCAGACTGTCCTGCGCACGTTTAATTGTTAGTGTCCCACCTTCAGGTTTCAGCCAAATTTGAGTGTCATTCACCTTCTGGGAATGCCTGAAGAGGGGCACTGCAGCTATCTGGGGTTTAGGTCTTTAGTGGGAAGGGTGGTATGATGAACTTGGGGTTGCATTTATGTTCACATCCCCACTAGAAGAGACTGTTAAGTGACAGGAGTTTGACAAATCTCTTTTTGTACAAAAAGCATTGAAAAAATTAATTTTAAGGCAAGTGTGAAGGGGCATTAGCGGTCACATTAACTGCACCCAGCCTCACCCCCTGTGCCCTACCCACGTCAGACGGAGGGGGCCGGGGAGACCTGCTTTCTGCCCTGTCCCCCGGAGCTGCTGTTCTCTCTGAGCATCCGAGGATGCCCTGACCCCCCGCCGCGTACCCCCAAAGGGCGAAGAGATGCCATTTTGTAGCGGTGCGTGACTCATCCCTCGCTGACAGCCTCCCCGCGAGGGCTTCTGCGGGAGCCAGCCGGGGAGGGGGAGCAGCGCTGCCCGCCTCGCCGGGGCATCATTGGCTGCGGCCCCCGCCCCGGGGGCGGTACCGCTCCGCTCGGCCCCGCGCCGAGCCGTACCGTGCCGCGCCGCCCCCCGAAGCGGGCAGCGGGAGGCAGGGAGGGGGGGCCGAGGCGCGCGTCCCCGCAGCCCCGCCGCCGATGGAGGGAGAGGCTGCGGGCTGCGCCCCCCCGCCGCTGGCTGCCGCACATGCCCGGCCCGCCGGCCGCCCACAGGCAGGCCCGAGCCGCCTCAGCCCCCCAGCCCAGACCGACGGCGAGCCCGCCCCGCTGAGTTAGCCGCGCGGCGAGCAAGTGCCCTGCCATGGCCACGCCGCCCTGCCGAGCGGTTTAGGTTCCCGAAATGGTCCTTTCTGGTTTTTCAAATCGCGTCTGATACACGCGGGGTGCAGATCGGTCCGGGGTGGCTCTTCTCGCTCCCGTCAGCTCCGACATGCCATCCAAAGAGTGCTGGTCAGGGCACAAAGCGAACAGGTCTGCGCTGCACAACTCGAAGCAGGAGAGCCGTCGGCAAGATTTGTTGATAGCGGCCTTGGGGATGAAACTGGGTACTCGGAAGTCGTCTGTGACAATCTGGCAACCTCTTAAACTCTTTGCTTATTCGCAGTTGACATCGCTTGTCAGAAGAGCAACTCTGAAAGAAAATGAACATATTCCGAAATACGAGAAGATTCATAACTTCAAGGTAAGAAATTATGCTACTTATTTCTGCTTGAGGCACAGGGGCTACAGTTCATATTTTGAAACAGATCCTGTATTGCAAGGAAATAAGATGTGTGCAGTCTGTGACTTTCTGGGAACTTGAATGCTTCAGTTAAATCTCATTGCCGATTAAATCAATGAGACATCTCTGGAACATATCAGCAGAAGACAAGGGTTTTGTTATTGACCGCTTTTGTGCATCTGTTTGTTTCAATAATATTTGCCATAGTTAGGGTCTCTGCTTTATTTAGAATGGGTTATATCGAGAGAGATACTAAAGGTGAGAAAAACTGACAAAGTTTTACTTCAATACAAATGAACAGAGTTCAGTTTTACTTACGATGATACGATGCTGAAAAATCTTCTAGATCTGTGGTATAGAGGATTAAACTGGTCTTATCTCAGTTTGTCACTGGTAAATAGCTTTGGAGGTAAGAAGCTTGTTCTACTGCATCTGGATTGAGCAGATGGTCTGCATTTCCCTTCATTTCTGGCTTTTCTCCTGCGTTAATGAATTGAGCATGTTGAAAGCAGCATGGCTTATACCGTGTGGCTATTGCTGGCATTAGCAACTACCTTGTGTTTTAATAAAATTTACTTAGTCTTCTATGTAGCATCTAATTATTGTTTTAATTATTTTAAATAATAATGCTTTTCGGTAAGAAAGACGTGTCAGTACAACATATGCATGTTCTGTGTCTGTAATAAGTACCCAGTAAGGATTTAGTAATTTAACCTTTTGGCGGCTAAATGTGTTGCATAATAGGCAGAATTTATCTGTAAGATGAAGTGAATTAATGTTATTCTGGATTACTGTAGGTGGTGGTACAAACTTCATACGTAATACCTGAAGCCCAGATTTTATCTTTAATATGTGGGGAGGGTTTCCCCTATTTAGCTTTTGCTTTTATTTATTTTAGGAGAAAAGGAAATCATTACTATAATGCGGGCATCTGATGGTGTAAGCATCTGTTAATTGTTTGTTATTTTCAGTTTTGATTTCCATCGCACATATGTGTGAATGTACACATGCGTGCACATATGTCTGTTTACCTATCATCCATCTGATTTATTTAAACAACTTTTTGAGTTCAGATAATCACTAAAATTGAAAACTTTGTATGATTAGGATGTTTTGTTTGACTTAGGTACTTCAATAAAGCATGAATTTGAAAACCATGCACAAAATGTTACATGAAAAAGTGTTTAATATGAATGCTTGGCATAAAATAATCCTGCTGGCTGTCAGTTAAATGCAGAGCATTTTTTCATGTTCCTGAGGTGTCCTAGAGATCTGAAATGTCATGCAGCTTTCATTTGTTCCTTGGAGTTTGAAGATAATTCTTTCAGATGCCGGAAGACAGCGATTTTCAATGTACCACAGTATATGATGGATAACATGTATTAAATTTTGAGCACATCTGTATTCCTTTTCTATAACAGCATAGAGCACATCTGTTTTGAAAATAATTCGACAACCTGATTTTCATTTGTTTGGGTTTGTTTATTTGTTTTTCTTCCAGAAATTGTTTCTGGAAAGTTTGAAAGCTGTGAGTTTTCCAGTCTTTTTTCAAAAACAAACTGCATCTGATCCAAGGTCATAACTTTCCACACTGATTTTCTTTATAATAGTTGTAATGTAGTTCCTTTATACATGTAGTTGCTGGAAAAATACACCTTAAGAAATAACTATTTGCTCAAGTCAGTGAAATGGAGTCACCTTACTCAGATAATTTTTGCTATAAAAAAGTAGAAGGGAACAAATCCTATATCCCTTAAAAGGTGTGCAGCAACCAACCAATGAAGGAATGCTGCTGGTGTCATGAGCTCTAAATGTGGCCACCATCCCATTTTTAAAAGAACAACCATAATCCCTTCATAGTTATTACATTATGGATCTGAAATGAATGGCCATCGTTAGCTCATGTGCTTCTCTCCTTTATCATTCCTTGCATCTGTCAAATTTTTCTTCTTACGTGTACAGACGTCATCATTTTAAATGTCTGCAGAAGTCTCCTAATTGCCTGCCAAGCAGTAAACATGCCACCCATGTGGCAAGGAATGAAATGTCAGGCCCAGAGTCTTGAACCTGAGCTTTTCAAACAAAACAAGAAAAAACCCAGAAATTAAATAAATTTATATAGTTCAGCTAACCAACAGTGACAGCTGTCCCCCGAGGCTCCACCAGCAAAAAGGAGGACACACACTGCTTTGTACCTCTGTTGCTAATCTTCTCTTCATTTTACAGGCATGAGGCAACAGATAGGGACCCCTAACCCTTTCCTGACTGCTTCTTTGATCAGTCACATTGCTAGTCACAGAAATGAAGAGGGATCAGAAATGCTTTTATACTGGAAATGCTTCAACATCCCAGCAGAGGGAGAAGTAGAGAATCATTAATGCACAACAACTAGCGCTGTTAGCTTGGAGAAGGGGAAAAGACAGCAGCATCCAATCCAGATGTGGCTGGGGTTAACAAATACCCGAGACACTTGGCCACAGGTTAGGGGACCTCAATTCTCCCTCTGCCCCTGCACTTTCTGTTTCTGTGTGCTGAATATGTGGGGATGCAGGTGATGTTTGAACCCTCAGAATGTTGCCTCCAACAAAGCTCAAGTCAAGGAACATGGTGGCAGAGTGATGGTCCTCACAGGAGTGCATATACCTAGGGAAGGGGTGAAGACAAAAGCTGCTTTTAACTCTTAAATTGTCAAGAGGTCTTACGAATAAATCTGTTAAGCTGTGTTTTGCTCTGAGGGTTGTTTGAAAGAGGAATGTAAAATTGGTTCTGCTCGGAGCACTGACACAGCTGGATTTTTGAAAGGTTTTAAACTTACTTAAATCTGCTGGAATGTGAGCTGTCTCCTGCCTGAAATGAGCAGGCTGGCTAGCTGGGGTGTTGGGGAGCTCTGTGGGCAGAGCTGGCCAGTAATGATCTCCTCCAGCTCCATAGTATTCTACTGACTGGGGAGGTCTGGTCTCTCATGAGGACATCTCAAATGCAAATACAGAGTGGCTGAATTCTCTTAAATTAATCTTCCTAAGTAAAGAGAGGGATGATGATTTATAAATGTCAGCTCTGACTGAGTTTTTAATACCTGTTCTTCAGGATAAGAGCTAGGTGTTAAAAATATTTTATTTTTTAAGTGTAGTTGGGCTTTTTCTAATTTATAGTTTTTAATTAATATTTCTGTGTTCTCCTCTATAAATCTAATATAAAAGACTCATTCTCTATTAATTCAGATATATCAGCTAGAAGAGATCTACATTGTTTGACACAGCATTTTATTTAGCTCTAATTGAACAATGGGATTTGAAGGTGAGCTGGGACTATGACTGTCACTTGATTGGGTCTGTCTATTTGCATATTTGATTTCTCTCAGTTTCCCTGTGTATACTCTTCTCTTCTGAAATCCAGCATACTGAATGAGATCTCATGTAAAATGAATCATCAGACCACATCAGGACAGTCACTTCACCATCCTCAGAATTTCAGCCCCACCTTCTTTCACAGAAAGGCTTTTCCTTCTTTCAGTTTCTTCCCCATTGTGGGGAGAAATCTCTCCACGCTCTGTGGTACACATGTATTTATTTGGACACGTATGTGTTTGATGGGTATCAAGTTTGTTCTTTGACCCAATGTAGATGAACAACAGCATCTTCTGTTTGGAAGCTCTGAGAGATCTGTGGTGTGCTCTTTGAAGTGCTGACAAGGAGCATAGCTGAAGCCAGTGGTGTTATTTTCTTTAAAAAAGAAGCTTTATCACGGGGAAGTTTCTGTAGCATTTCACAGAAGTGGGCAGAGTAGATTTATACCTAATTGTTCCCACAGATTTATTCTCCAGCTTTTTCCTGTACCTTATAAATCTCGTATTTCTTACCTTGTCCCCAAAGTACAGCAACTGTGATAGCTTGATAATTAAATACAGTTTCTTACCTAGCTGGTATCTGATCCATTCAAGCAGCTGGGCACTTCCTGGGCAGGGAGTGAAGGAGGAGCTTCAAGCAACAGCAGGAACCTCAAATTTGAAGGGAAAAGAGACTTGTGGCAAGGTGCTGTATGGATTGAAATGCTCTGGGTTGGTTATTGAGAGAAGGTCCAGAGGGAGTTCTGGTTTGGGATGCATGAGGTGGGCTTTAGGCCAAAGGATGTATACAGCAAAGAAGCCCATGTACGGTTACCCCATTTCTTCTCACTCCAGTGAGGCAGAGTTTGTTAGGGTGCTAAACACACAGGATTCCAGATTCCCTTTGGTCAGTCTTCCACACTTCACCTCCTTGCATCTCCTCATCCACATGCCATTGCGGGGTTTTTTCTGTTAATAAAAAAAATAATAACAAATTATGCCTAATGAGGTATCTTCTGCCCTAAGTCCATCCCTGCCTGACATGGAACATCTTCTGCACCATCTCCCCTCCTGGTGCTGTGCTTTGGACTCGGACACTGACCTCACTTCTTTGCCTGTGGTTTGCGTGAGGTTGGAGAACACAGTAAAGCTATGCTTGGAAAATGTTAATGGTGAGGAGGGCAGTCATGGAAGAGGAGCATTAGCTGACAGTTAGGGGATGATAACTTAAAAGGAATAGGAGAGGGAAAAGTTGATTAACAGCAAGAAGTCTCCTGGGTAGTGAAACTTGTTAAGGCAATAACCTCCCCTTCACTTGGCAAATTTAAAACAAGCCTGGACAAAACACCTTAAAGGTCTCTACCCCCCTCCAGCTTGTGTGACTCATGGGCCCCAGGGAATTTTTAGCTCCCTTGACTGATTATAGGTATTCCTTCAGACACCTCTGGCTCCTGGTGACTTGAGTCGGTGGAGCACTCTGCAGGTGTTTCGTAACTGCTGATAGTCCATGGCATAAAACCACTCTGTTCTGCCTAGATTAGTGCTGTGGTGCTTCACTGAAGCAAGAAGGAGTCCATGCCTGTCAGAGCTGGACTGAAATCAACGTTTCCATACATCATTTTCCCTAGGATATTGTCTTGCTTCTCTCTTGCTCTTCACAAAACAGATACGTCTCCAGAAGATTATATTTTGCTATTTTTCTGTGCAGTATTTAGTACTGTCATGCTGTTTCTTAGTCACTATCTTACTAATGCCTGAGGCAGCACAGTCACATAATTCTAATAAATAACAGTTGCAAGGCTGGTTGATGGATCGGTGAACACTCAGAACATAATTCCTTTTCAAGCCAACACTTCTTCCAGAGAGGAGAGATGTTTTTGCACGGTTGCTTAATCCAAGTCAGCGGAGATGCTGATGAGTCTTGTTTGGTGAGATTACTCATTTTCCTCTTCAACTGAAGCAACATCCTGGCTTTCTCTTTGAGGTTGACCTGTTTGAAAGGCCAAATGGGGAGCTCCAGAGCAGAGATGATCTGCTTTTCCAGAAATAATTGGGGGTAGAATATAGCCTTGAATGTGTACAAATAAGTGAAGGCTCAGGTGAGGACAAGTCTCTGCTTGATAGTCTTTACGAGTATAGACAGACTCAAGCATCACTTTAATGGAGACTGATGATTTTAACAAGAGTTACTATGCTGGTGAAATTTATATTGCTGCTTTGAAACCTGGCCCAGATTTAACCAGTGCCATTGCATCTGTGTTAGGTGCTTTGCTGGTGTAAAAAGTCATAACAAATTGCTTCCATACCAAATCTTACTATTCTAACAAGAGCTGCTCAGCACAGCTGTGCCTAAACACTGGGAAATAAGGATATGGAAAGTGCAGAAGAAATACTGCTAAAAGACCAGAAACTATAACAAACTCTTACTATATTAAGCAAAGCCATTTTTCTGTGACTTCTAACATGAACTCATTTCTATTTCTGATCTTTCGTAACTGGGGCAGATGCCGATTTGGTGTAAATTGGTCTAGCTCCACTAAAAAGAGGATGCTGATTTTTACTAGGTACAAGACCTGGCACTGAACATATTTTCAAAACATCTTTAAGAGTCACTGCACTGAAATGAATATTCAGAAAGAGTGCTGGGTGCCTCAAGCACAGTCCCCAAGGAGAGTCTCTGCACATTCTCACAGATAAGAAGAACCTCAGGAAATTTGATGTTTCTTTAAGACTCCTAGTACTTGAGGGAAACAAATACTCAAAGGCAGGGAAAATGCTGGAGAAAAACTTCCACAAAACTTCAGAGAAGACCTCATCAGCTCTACGTTGCTACTTCTGAAACTCATAGTGGATTATAACACAGTTCAAGCCAGAAAAGCTTTTAGACATTGGTTGATTTTAGTCTCCTGAGGTATTTATTTAATGTTAGTTTTACTTTTTTACTTTTTTACTTTTTTGGAAAAGCCAGGGCTTTTTCAAGGCAGATTCCAAATAGCACAATATTATTTAACCCTTCCTGTTTTCTTAGAGCTAATAACCTGAATTCAGCTTTGCCCCTGTTTAAAAAATAAATAAATAAGCTTTTCTTATGAATCCTTAATTTACTGAAGCTGTAACTTCTTCCCACCCCACCAGTGGTTTTATTAGTTCTCAGATGTGGATCCTATGAGTTTTCCATCTGGACAGCCCCGAGAATGGACCAGCTCATGTCTGTGGTGAAGCTTAGAGACGCTCTGCTGGGGAAGACTGGGAGTTTGCCTCAAGGAGCACATAGTGCATGTCATGCTCTCTCATCATCAACAGCTTTTCCTCCAAATTAGCCTTAGCGTCATTGCAGAAGGGTTTCTTTAGGAATGTCCTATGGTTTTACAGTCCATGTATGTCATTACATATAGCCTATATAGTATGTGTGTGTGTATATATATATAATGTTAATTCTACGGATTTTATTAAATTTTCATCTCTAGTTTCAGAATTTTTTGCATGTACACAGGTATCAAGTAACTTGGGCCTGGAATAAAATGGACGATGTTCCAGTTTCTAGCTACCAATTCACACAAACTCTGCTCTTCCATTCTGAAAGAGAGGTTGCCATTTTCATTGGATTTGCAAGCAAAAAAACAACGGACTACTCTCCAGTTTTTTGCTTTGGCTCTCTAAGCATGCCTTCCAGTTTTTCCCATCTCTGCTGATGTGATCAGCACAAACCAGAAAGTAAACAAGACATGACAGCACTTAGGCTCCAAGTGGATGAGGACCTGGAGGAAGATTTCCCTGCTCAACATTCATGGCAGAGTACCCACTGGCAATAACGATGCTATTTATACTCCGTATTCTGAACCACGCAGCGTTCAGCCAGCATCTCTCCTCTCAAGAGCTGCTGGACAAAGTCCTCGGGGTGGTCCCAGACTGGCTCCCCATGGTTAATGCCCCAGCTGGTCTAAGCTAAGTCAGCTCTCATTTTGGAGAAGGTACATTCCAATGGTCTCAGTTACTGTCGTTTCTGTTACACCTTTGCATGAAAGCGATTCTCTTGCAGATACAGCTCTGCCGTGTGGGTTGTCATGGCAGTCATTTCACTTCTCTGATTACTCAGCAGCAGCAATATTTGCCTCACAGGAGGAATATCATTGTACTGGAATATTGGTAGTGCCTGAGACCCCTGTTTTAGAGGCACTATCTAATCATTGTAATACATGCAGTGTATATTACATGTTCCCTAAACTGATCACCGAGTCAGTTGACTTTCTCACTGACATTCTTCTGTACCCTTCACATCCAGGCAGTCGCTGCTTGGACCAGCGGTGGATGAAAAGGGCATGCCTGTTGGGTGCCACATGGGTATGCTCAGTGCCTGATAAAATTAACTGTGACAGGGAAGACAGACACTAATAATACAGGCCCAGTTCATCATTTTAATTGAGACTTATGATGTCTCCCATATCCAATTAAAAGCTGGGTAGAGTCCCAACAGGCATAATTCAGTTGGTGGAATGGCAAATTGTCTATGACTACTGAGCTGACAGCCTTCATCAGCAGTGTCCCATCATCCTTGGGAATTTGTTTGAAAGACAGTATAGGCAGCAGAATTGTACCTTTGGAGCACCACACAGTACAAATGCTGAATGCCTGTGGTTTATTCAGTTCCTGGTCAGCTTAGTCTCCTTGCTGAGCACCAACAAGGCTTCTACACAGAGCACATGACTCTGGTAAGCCAAGAAGGTAGATAAGCAATGTTATTTTTGCATCCTTTTTCAAGTTGATGTATCTCATCCCAACGCAGATAGTGGTGCCTGGATTTTCCAAACCCCATTATTTTCACCATCAGTTCAGTATGGAGGACCATAGAAGAAGCTGCAGTGCTCTGTACAGAGCAAGGGTCCTGATGGAGCAGTTCAGGGAGAACATGGCAGCAGCCTTTCGGGAAGGAAGGCTTTTTTGTACACCGTCACAAAGACTTTTCCGTGTTTGGTGTTGATTTTGCATATCCATAATTTGTCAGATCCAGCCTTGCTTTTTTCCCGGGAGTGGCTTTGCTAAAGCTCTGCTGATCCATAGTGTTCTTTCACATCATGTTTGCACAGTATTTTGCTGATACTTCTTCAGTCTCTTCCTCCCTGCCTTGACAAGTGATATAATGCAAGTCTCTCAGTTATGAATGCTAATTATCTGCTGGCTCATTCTTGGTTTGCAGATAGCAATCAAGGCTAGCTGAACAACTGCCTGGTAAAAACTAAAAGCATAAAAAAATAAGTGGAGTTATGAGATACACGGGTAACTAACTTCAGCAGTGACCTTTATAGAGCCTGAGAAATGATGGTGGGACATCTGCTTGAGAAGTTCACAGCTTGTGGTATAATCTGCTGTCAGAGCTACCGGATTTTTTATATTTGGTTCTCCTAAAACTTTGTCTCTTTTCTAAGAAATAGTTTAATTTAATGTAAAAGAAAAATTAGTGAACTTTTGTAACACTTATTAATATCAGGAGTGAAGATATTTGTGTATAAGAAAATGCGTTTCAGGTCTAAGCAAAAAATGTCCTCCTACGTAAGATCACAGTAGTTAAAGGTTTATTATACTTTGCTGATGTTGTGGGAGAGTTAAAATAGAAATGCCTCAGTGTAAGCCAAGACTCTCCTCTTGGCTCAGACTTGCAGGACATCTTAGTAATATGATTTTATCTGATTTTGAACAGATATTTTTCTTTAAAATTATTGAGATTTCTCTTTTAAATTGGATATTTCCCCTGGAGTTTTACAAATTAAGCTTAAAACCAGTTTATCTTCCTCTCTCGCTCACCCATTTTCCACATTCTTAAAAAATCATTCATAGTTGAAGCCTCGTGGAAAGAGAGAGAAAATTATTTTTGAGGTGGGAGTGAGAATAGAAGGGTTGGGAGATATAAAGCTACAGTTGGCAATCCTGCTCTCTCACATTTTATAAGACAGTAAAATCTGCATGTGGCAGATGCTCTTTTTACAAGGGGAAAGAAGCCCCTTGTAATTTAAGTCAGGATCTCTAGGACTCTGCTGGGTGTGTTTTCAGAAATTTTTCTGGAAAGGATGTTTCGGTTTTGAAAACAAGCAAGTCTCCTGGCAGTTTTTTAGAGCAGGGAATTAAATATAAAAATCAGGATGCTATATTAAACAGTGTAATGTAATAAATGCAGTATTGTTTGCAGGGGCTGGCTCTTGAACTAGCAAAGGGATGCAAACGTGTTTCTTCTTAGCATGCTGCCAGGCCCCGCTCTGCAGGATGAAACAGGATTAGAGGCTGTTTTGACCCCAGAAGACCAATTTTTCACCATTTTCTGGCATCACTTACTGTGTCTGATTTAATTTTCAGAGATGGTGCGTATTCAGACCAGTGAAGGGTTTAGATGTCCCATTCCGCTCTGTGCTGGTGGGAAGATTAACACCCAAGCACTGCTTAGAAACCCCAAAAGAGGCTTTGGCTCTGAAGTTGTGTATACTGGGGATGGAAAGACATTATGGCCTTTGGGCCTCCTAATTAATATTGCCAGAGAACCTCCCCATTCCATATCAGATAAAGGTCGAAGTAAGAGCATTATGGAACATGAAAAAGTCTACCCTCACCTTTTAGTTTGTTTTGGGATTGCAATCAGGATGATTAGATAAGAAATTAATGGGGCAGGGTAAAGCTGAGAAGGCTCTGGATAAATCTTCTAACAGAGAAGGTAATTTCTGAACTGGTGATACAGAAAGGCATTTCAGCATTTGGATGAAGCCTGGATGCGTGGGATGTGAGAACAGTGCTAAGAATGCTGAGACAGTGATCCTAAAGGGCAAAGTCAGTGTTGGTCTTGTGAAGGGTGACCAGTACATGCAGTGGCAGTAAGAAAGAGGAAAGTGTATTTTGTCCTTGTCATTTTTAAGTTGATGATGAGTCATAAAAACTTCTCTGCGATGTGAAAGAAACTGGCTGTAGTAGAAAGGGAAATTTTTATTTTTTTTTATCTTGGTGGATAATAGTTATTAGAAACATAAGAGAAACTGCACACATCAAAAAAAAATCCAAATAATAAAATAAAAATGAAGGGAAGCAAAAGTTTGGAGTGGCAGGATGGGATGTGGTAGACCACACAGAAGAGTTCTTAGGGAAAGTCAGGAGGAGGTGGAAATGTGCAGACCACAGTGGGGAACAAGATACTAAGGAGGAAGGATGTTCACCTCTAAAACAACAGCTGGCTGGAGATTGTGCACCTGAGGCTTGCTGAGTATCAGCACTGGAAACAGCCCTAGAGGGGCCAGGATAGGACCCCAGAACCCAGGGAGAGCGGTAGAAATGCTTCAGCAAATGGCATGTTCAGTGAATTTGATGAACAGCGAGCAGAGAGGTGCAGGATATCATTCTTTCTATTTAGCAGGAAATATTAATGTGTCAGAATGTGTTCTTGTTCTGCCTAAAGAAAGAAGTTAAAATGTCAGCATTTCAAGGAACAAGACAAAATTTCCCCTCTTTTACAATCAGAAATCCTAAAAAGAAAATAAAATTCTCTTATAAAACTGAAGAGGATTCTGAAAAATTATGTTTTGCTCAAACTTTTGAATTGTCACTTCTCTTTCTTTCTCAAAAAAAAATGGTGACTGAAAGGGAGCTTCCCCCCCTCCAAGAAAAAAACAGTTCTGTTAGTCCTGCAGCCATTAAAGAACAATGTTTTGCTTGAGGATATTAGAATGTGCTACTTCTGGGAAGGGAACACTGTCAAAGAGAAAAAAAACTGCAATGGTGAGAAAGCAAGCCAAGAGGACGTGGGTAGTGCAGGTGGGTAAGGGAGAAGAAGGTGTGAAAAATCCCTTTGTGGTGAGAGGGGAAAAAAGAAAATGGCGATTACAGCTGCCAGCAGTTTTGTCATCGTTTGCTTTGTAGAAGTCAGCTGAAGGTGCAGGAGGGGGGGCTCGCAGAGCACACTGCACCTTGGAGAGGCAGGTAGGAGTGGGGGCAGATGGCAGCGAGCGTGGCTGGGACACGGCAGCCTGTGCTGTGCCAGCACTGGTGGAACATGACAGTTCTCACCATTACGCTTCCTCCACCCAGCGCCATAGGGCTAGAGGCGGTTAGAAGCGTAACTGGGCACAGATGCACACGGGAATTACTTGGCAAGTTCTAGACTCAACTCCCAAACTTACACAGTAATCCACCCTACTGCCACTTGATGGGCAAAAAATGCCCAGGAGGCTGCAGACCTTGCTGTGGCCAAAACTGAAACGTGGTCTGAGCTGCTGGGTGCTGCTCTGGGGTGTCGCTTGTTCAAGGTAAGTGTTGCTTGGGATCCAGCTGCTACTTAAATCAGTGGCGAGGGGATTCTCACCATCTCAGTCAGGACGCTTCACCTTTTTGCTAATAACCAGAGCTCTGGCTGGATGTCAGGCACGCGCACTTCCACCAGCTTCTCTCTTCCGCTCCGTGCTGATCTGACCGGGCAGTGCACGTGCATGGGACTACTGCCTGCTCTGATACCTGCTCAGGAACTCTGGAGAACCAAGTGATTTAAGCCTAAAGCATTTTTACTGCATTTCACCAAAAATTCCATTTTTTTATGATCATCAGTTACTGGGGTTTTTTGTCAGCCTGTTTATTCTAAATAGAGGCTTGAAGTCTTTTAAACTGGCTAACGAAGTAATGATTTTCTCTGTAAAGAACCCTGTGGTTTCCTACAGCAGGAACTTTATCAGAATAAAATCAGAAGTAGCTAATGGTGGCTGCAGGATTTGTAACGAGCACGTGAGCTGGAATTGAAAGCAGCATTGGGTTTTATCTTCTTCAGCTTTGATTTTTTTTCCCTAGTTCAGTGGATTCTTTTTTCCATTTACCAGATTCATTTGGATTTTCAATATGCAGCGTTAGTCTGAAGAGAATTAATTTCCTTTTAGAGTTACTCTAAACTGGAAAATCCCTAAGTGCATTTGCAGTATTTCTGTGTAGCGCTGGTATTTTCGCCTGGCAAGACTCCCTCTGCCTGAGGCAAAATCTTGCAGCCCCCTACGCATTTCAGACGGTACCTTATGGAGGGCAGGGCGCAAAGCAGAGGACATTTTCAATTGAGAAGTGAACTCTTGCACAGTCACTGCAGAAGCCTCGACTCATGGCTAAAATCCTGCCCAAACGGCGGGGTGACGAGAGGCAGAAGGGTTACAACCTGCCATTGCTCCTCTGCCCCACATGGTTCTGCTGCTCTGGACAGCTTGGGGTGGAGAGCTCCTGTTTCCCATAGGTCTTCAAGAGTCCTGGCAGTTAAGTCTTTCTTACATCGCTCTCTTCCTTTCCTGGGGTGAAAAAGGGAAGCTTCCAGCAACTGCATGTGGTGCCTTTGAAGAAGAGGAATTCCGCCTTGTTTAGACACATTGATATTGATGTCTGTGAAATAACTGGGTCACGTTCTGTAATTTTCCTTTCTGCTACTGTCTTCCAGGTGCACACGTTCAGGGGCCCGCACTGGTGTGAATACTGCGCCAACTTTATGTGGGGCCTCATTGCTCAGGGAGTAAAATGTGCAGGTAACAGTCATTCGGTCTTCTTTTCCTAAGACAGTTCTAATGTTGTAACTATTTAATGTGCTGCCTGCTCCACTGTAACACCACGTGACAAGGATCCGATCTGGCCCCTGTTAAAATCGAAGAAGGAAATGTATCCACTCGGCCGCTGATGGTTTCAGGTACCTCTTTCAGTAGCGTCAGTGCAGTGATGCAGAGCACCTCTGGAGCGCTCACGGAGCGGAAGTGATAATCATCATAAGGGATTTCCCCCCCACCCTTCTTAAAATGGAGGAGAAAATAGGTAGCTGTGTGATTAGGTTTATTTCTTTTATACCACTTGTATGTACTGTTAGGTGTGAGAAACTCACCGAGGATCTCGATGTGCAAGGTGGGCATCAGCAAGTTTCACGTTGCTGCTGTGAAACAGGCATTCAAGTTAATTTTCCGTATAAACCAGCAGACTCCCAGCATGCCATAGACCCTAAGTCATGTCTCCTACTTAAAAAGTAAGAAAGAAAAGGGTTGGTGAATAGGGGATGTGGACTGTTACAGAAACGTTCAGGTGCTGGTAGGAATGTATTGCATGCATGGGTGTCACTGCAGGCATTTCTGGGATAAAGACTCTCTGAAGTAAAACAATTTGACAGTTTTATTGATATGATTCTTCTGAAAAGAAAGGACAGTCAGCTTTTTTCAAAGGAAAAAAAGGATCAAAGTGATCAAAATACTTTACTGTATTTAAAAAGTATTTGATGACATTCTAGCAAGCAACCACATTTATAAAAATGGTGCAAAGAAATGTTGATGTATGAAGACCTGCGTATGTTGCCCTGGAAACTGATTTTTCAAGCTAATTTAAGAAAATCTCCTCTGTCTAAAGCTTTCCAGAGTCTTGTCTCAAGCAAATAGAAGGGCTCTTTGTCACAGAACTGCAAAATAATGTAAAACTTAAAATAATTTATAGCCAAATCAGATTGAAATTCAAATCCTTCCCCCATAATTATTTGAATGCAATGTTCTGTTATCGACTCTGCACTGTGCAAGATACATTAGAAAGTGCAGCTCTGTTTTAAGAAATGCTTATGTAAAAATGATATTTCCTTCCTCACTATTTCCCCCCCTACTAAGGATTTAGGGTTGCAGCCATGTCCTTTACTTATGAATGGAGACTGTTACTGCTTTGTACCGCCGTTGATTTTGCACAGGGTGTGCAGAGATGGAAGAGAAATAGGAAGCCTGATTTTATTCTTGAATTGTTTTCTGATAAAAGTAGTCATTTTATGATGACACAATGAGCCAGTAAGTGTGCCATCTTCTTTCCTCACCTGAAGTAGATTCCTCAGTTTTGTCATTTAGGAGAAATAGCAAGTATTTTTCAAATTTATGCAAAATAAGTTTGATGTGGAAAATCAATAAAAACAAACGGTATGAAGGCTAGCAATGCTGCGTGGCACTGTGGAATGAACAAATAATGTTGCTTTTATAATAAAACCCAAAGTGCTTATGATTTTGTACTGCCTTTTTTTAACTAAAGGAGAGCTGATTTTCTGGCTTCATGCAGATTTTTCTAAATTACAAATTTCCAGAAGCTTCAAAATCTGCTTTCCTTTCCTCCTTATGAGGATGGTAATAAGTACTGCTTGTCTTCTATTTTCCTCCTTGCAGTGTAGAGGAACATATGTGTATTAAATGACTTCATAGGTTCAGAAACTATAATTAGGGATTTCTGTCTTGTATAGGGTTTCATATCACTGTTGGTAGCTTCCAGTGGTTTCTGTGATCTTACTTATATTTTAAAATCCCATGTTGTACAACCGCACTCCCTCACTGAAGCACCAGCGAGGCATCAGGGCAGGGAGAGGGGGAGGCTTTTCAGGCCATGCCCAGGGTCATTGGCACAACCAGGAGAGCTGCTCATGTGCAGCACTGCCAGCCAGGGTGCGAGGAGGAGAAGGCAAGGGGCTGTGTGGCAGTGAGGCTGCCCAGCAGTGCTTCCTCAGCCTGGCAGGTCTGGTTGCTGCCTTGTGTCCTCTGTGGCTTGCTTAGGGCTGAGAAGCAGGAGAGTCAGGCATGGGTTGCAGCTGACCAATCTCACTCGTCCTCCTCTTACTGCAGGGCTAGCTTTCAGCCACTGGCTGACCACAGGAAGAGCTGGTGGAGAACTAGGAGCTTCCCAGGAATTTCATAGAAATCAGCAGCTGTGTAGAGTAGAGGGTCTCCAGGCAGAGCCCTGAGAAGGTAGAGACAGTAGGACAGGCTCAGCAGTCCCTAGTCTGCCTTGTCTGTGCCTCACTTTCAGCAGTGTCTGCCTGCTCCTGTCAGCTGAGGCTATACAAGCCATCAGAGCCAGAAGCTGTACAGATCTGGGCATTCTGGAGGAAAGTCAGAGGTGCACAGACATCTAGTGAGGGCCAGTGTTAACATACTAGTGTGGAAGAGCTCAGGCTTATGTGCCATGACTTTGGCTGAGTTTACATCGGTCTTAGAATTTTTGTGTTTTTTTAAGAAGTATTCACTTTGCTTCTGAACTGAGCCAATTTAATATGGACATAATGAGGCACAGTAAACAAGGAGCCACATGAGGACATTACTTTTCAGAGTGGGTTCGTACTTCAAAAAAATTACAGTTTTTAGGAGGGGGGCAGGCAGCCCACTTGCATTCACGTGGGGTGCAGTGGCACTCCAGGGAACTGTTTGGTGGTCTGTATAATCATTTTAGTGAAAATACCTATGAACAAAAGTGCACTGATCATATGTAATTTTATACTTCTTAAGGCGTTTGCTTTTTATAGCAAACAGTTGCACATCTCAAGAGGACTCTATTTGCTGTACAGAAATGATAAGTTTAATAATAAATACAAATAGATTACTGCATGGGCTACTCTCAACCATTTTAAATCCTGTTCTCTGCAGAAGCACAAAAAAAACCATGCAAGAAAATGTGTGGGACAGTCCAAGACTGGACAACAAAGATAAACATCTCACCCATTTCAGAAAGGAGGAGGAGCTGGTGGAAAAAGTGGAGTTTATTTCTAATGTCTGATAGATTATGTTACACAAACTAAGCCAATCCTTTGAAAAATAATAAACCAGAACTAAACATTCATAGCATTACGCATGCCATAGCAACCAGCAAGGATGCCTTAGCAACTTGAACTGCCTTGATTCATGCTTTGCTGCAGTCTGGCATGACTGTGTGTGTCCCTCTCTGCCAAGATACAGCCTTGAGTGCATTTGATATCTTCTCAGTCACAGTCCTGTATGATTAACCTCTGGAAGGTGGATTCTCGCTACCTTATCCTTGTTCATGTTTTATGGCAGACAAAGGAATATGTCTTTTCCTTCTATGAAGACAAGAGGTGAATGTAGGCAGTGTGTTTGCCATCTGAAGAATGGTTATTGGTTGAAGCAAGACGTTGTCCTGTCACCTTGACTACAAAGGTTTTGGGATTAATGCAAGCCACAAAACACGGGAAGACTTTATTGTCTTCCAAAATTAATCTTTAGAGTGATATCTAGGATTTAGATCTGTAGAAAATAAATTGGTGGACTTGGCTGACTTCTGCTGGAGGTACATCCAGCAGAACAGGAATAATTTATTTTTCTGTAAAAGTTAGTCTCTCGAATTTGATCTTAATTTCATCACTTCTTTAAAGACAGATTTGCTTCCTTAGAGTGAAACCTTATAACACGCCTCAAAGGGTTGTACTTCCAATATTTGCACCCTAGCCACAGGCCCTTAATTTTTTTTGTGAGACAAAGACTCATCTGTATGCAAAGAATCTGCCTTTTCTGACGGCATGCTCCATCTCCAGTGTGCTTTTGTGCAGGCTTTTTCCATAAGTAGAAATGACTGAACAAGTGTTTGAAATGATAATGCCACCAGCGTATGTAAACATTGAAGCTCAGCAGAAGCTAATGAAGACATAAGAGTTTACCCCAGCTTAAAATCCAATATATGAATTTAAAAAAATGTATTCTTAATTACATTTCTCCTGTGTAAAGTTCCTATGCTCACAGGGCTCATCCCTTTGCCCAGAATGTGATCAGGAGAGAAACTATAACGATATCCAAAGAAAATGTGCAGATATGTACCAGAGAGTTCATTTATGAATGACACAAACGTGTAACACCCATGGAGAATAGTGCGTGTTCTCAAAGATTAGCACATGGCATTAATGATGCTGTTATTGTACTGCCTGAGTGGACTTACAGACAAGCAGACTGGTAGATGTCTCAAGCTGCTACATGGCTGCTCTTCCCTTTCCCAGCCCATCAGAACTGTTTAAGTTACTGTATAATCTCCTCCTTCCTCTGTACCCTTTTGCTTGTTATTCTTAATCAAGAAGTTATTTAATCAGAATATTTATTTTTTGAACAGGCTGGTGTAGGAGCATTAATTACCTTACCTTAAAGGGAAATAATTTCCTTTTTTGTTTTTTTCAACTGTATTTCACTGGATGCTTTTGATAGTGTTTTGAGCTGCTCCTTTTAATACCAGGCAGCATCACCCTCTGAGGCACAATTTTGGATGCCTTGATAGATTTGCTCTGAACTATCTGGGCCTGCCACCCATGCATCAGTTGCATGTTTTTTGCTTTCCTTGGAGTAGGTAACTCCTCTGAATAACTGATAGAAAGAAACTTGAAGCTGAACTATTAGTCTAGGGGCATCCAGCTGCCACTGTCTGAGCCCAAGCAATATTGTTGCCAGCCTTGGCAGCACTCAGGCTCAGGAGTTCATTTTCAGAAAAGCAGGATTGTTTTGTGAATTAACTGCTTAAAGTGTTTAATTTCCCCATTTAATCCATTTCTGTCTGCACCAATTGAAAAACACACAACTGCCTCATTTCCTTTGTTGTTTTGTTTTGCCTTTCTGTTAAACCCCTTGGGTTGGACAGCTCTATGTGGCTTCACTGGTGTGTTAAGGATGAAGGAGACCACAAAGGAGCCTGCTTATCCTCGGGGATTAGTTGTGCAGGCACAGTGCTCGCTCTTTTAGTGCTTGGAAGAACGTCTGATGCTTTTGTGACTGTAACTCAGCAAAGGAGAAGGCAAGGTGTGCTTATCGTGTTGCCTACTCTTATGGTATTTTGCGTGCCTCAGTCATGATAAGCTCCATTCTGCCCACACTTGTACCTTAAAAACACATCTAAGCTTCTTCTGAGGTGTTCACCCAGACTTTACTGGTTTCCCTGACTGTGTAGGGCACAGATAAGTCAGCCCAAAAAGTAATAAGAGCAAAGCAAAGCCACAGAAGTCAGAACTTTGGGAAAGGCACTGTTTGGAGTGCAGTCCCTGCCCATCTCAGGCAGGTGGTGATGCAGCTGGAGGAGATGCACGCTGCCTGACAGGCCATTCCACCACATTAGGATCTAGTGGTGTTCCTGCGAGGAATGAACTCTACAATTTTGAAATGCTAATCAGGCAGTGGAGCCTTGCTTCAGTGCTGTTCCTGTGGGAAAGCTATTCTGGAGCTATGTATTCTTGAAACTGTAAGTCCTAAAAAGCAGCTTCATCTCCAAGCCCACACAGAGCTTGTGGTGGTGGCAGCCTCGAGCAAGCCAGCGGCCCATGAGGGGAGCTGTCAAGGAGGTAGGCAGGTGTCATGGCAAGGAGCCGGGGAAGTCTTTTGAATAAACGGAATGATCTTTCAAGACTTCCATAAAATCAAACCACCACCACCAAACGTGTCCAGAGTTTGGAGGCACAGA
Source organism: Todiramphus chloris collaris (assembly GCA_025345505.1). Taxonomy (NCBI): domain Eukaryota; kingdom Metazoa; phylum Chordata; class Aves; order Coraciiformes; family Alcedinidae; genus Todiramphus; species Todiramphus chloris. The sequence continues at coordinate 19,401,125 of JANVCC010000022.1, forward strand.
CATACGTGGGTTTTTGATTTGGAATAAGGGGGATTGTCTTGTTTGATGGGCTTTTTTAATTTTTATTTCTTAAGCCCTGATTTTTCTGTAGTATTAGGTAATTTTGTTGCCAAGCAACTAGCTTCCCTCTAGAAATTCCTTCCTAAAGAATAATGTACCCTATCGTGCACAATGAAGTAGTACGGATGATAGCATGTATGGGGGAGCATATACGTGTTTGAAATCAGTTCTTGCCATGGCTGCTTAATAAAGGCTGCTTAAGACTCTGGTGGGACCAAGGTTGCTTCTGGATGTGGCAAGTGGCATGTATGTAAGGCAGTGCAGCAGCTCAAGTGTTGCCACCTGGGCTGCAACAGCTCTGCCAAGGAGGAGGAAGAGGGCAGACCCTCAGAGCATCCCCCTGCCTTGTGCTTGGAAGGACGAAAAGTAGCAGGTGGGGCCAGTAGGTTTGCTATGTTCAGGTGCTTGTTTGCACACACTGCATCCAAGAGAACAGGTAACGCTGCTTCCTCTGCTACAGAAAAGAGCATTTAAATTAGTAAAGGAAAGCTAGTAGCTCATGACTGATTTAAGAGAACAAATTCCTTTCTAACCTTTTCACCCTTGCAGAAGTAATGATGCCAGTACTTTGTGCTTGTGTGGAACTCGTCATCTTCAAGTGTTGTCATGAAAGGTGAGGGTGTTATTTTGTCTTGTGAGTACTGCAGTGTACCCGTCCAAGGCAACGGACAGTGCCAGTGCCACAGCTCTGTGCTTCCCCACACTTACCACAAACTTCTGAAGAGTATTTCAGAACTTTCTGTAGATAATGTAAATCTGTCTTTTAGCTCTTAAAGCTGCTCCTCAGAGTGACAAAATGCACACATTTTCTTTGGGATAATTCAAAAATATAATTAGAGTGAGGTATGTAGCATACGGTATCGTTCCGATGGAATGTGATCAACAGCCATGTTAGCCAGTAAATCATAAACTAAAGGATATCTAAAACTGAGTAAAGTCAAAGCAGCAGCATGACAAAAAGTGACAGCTAGTATATTTTAGTCTCTACAAATATTTATAGTATGTACTCATGGGGCAGTATTGAAGTACATCTCTCTTTTGGCTCTGCTCATGCATTAATATGAACATGTTATTTGTTCTTTCAACCTAGTGGACTAACATCAGTATTAGCTGTTTCTAAAACATTACAAAGCCTTTTTCTATGCATCATAGGAAAGTATTGTCAGGCTGGTTTTAAATTTAATACCTCTTATAGAAAAAATGTCACAGCCCCCCTGAACTCCTAGATCAATATGCTATTAAAGTCAGGGCAGCTTATCACAGACTTCTAAACCTGCCATCTAAAACTACTTCCCCCCCCCCCCCCCTTTTTTTTCCTCCTAAATTTCCAAACTTCCTATAAACTCTTGAATTTATGACTGCATTTTTTTTTTCAGTCACATTTGGTGTATGTGAACGATGGCCACAGTTTGATGGCACTGTAAAAAAGAATAGTTAAGCGTGACTTACAGTTCTAGTCCTGAGAAATCATCTCTGTATAAGGTGAAATTCTGATTAACTGAAGTCAGCAGAAGCTTTCCTGTTGACCTGCAAGGGTTCATTCTTTTAAATCTCTGCTGTATTATAATAGGATTTATCACAGATAACAGTGCTTTAGGGGGATATTTTTGTTAGCTCCTCACCAACTTGTATAGCCAGCCAGCAGATGAACTTCTAATGAACTTCGTGAGAAATGGATATGGCTTCTGGTTACTTTAGATCCAGAGTAAAGCTGCTAATGCCAGCTTAGCTATTCTGGATCTATTTTGATATAACGAAAAGTAAACAGACCTTACATTTGAAATCAAATGAATCCTCTTGATCTTAAGCCCAGCGACACCATGAAGCTCATGTGCGAACAAGCAGTCCTGAGACTTGACCACACAGCAGCCCACAGAGATACTCAGGACTCTGCTTTCTTGTTCCTTCCTAGATGATTCTAAAATAATGGGTTTTGAAGCTTTCACAAAGCATCAGCAGTGAGAACAGAGGACATTTTTATATAATAATATGCAATTTGCAACAAAATTTCCGTCTTTTAGTGCTACCAAATAAGTTGAGTACAGTTAGAATATAAGGCTCACAATGCTCTGTGGAGAGGAGGACTGACCTTCTGCCATTGTGCTTTTTGCCTTGTCATCAATGGAACCAGAGACAGTGACTGAGACGTGGCTGTTCTGCCTTTCATGAAGTATTGTTAGCTGTGGAGAGGGGCTCACCTGATAGGAAGCATGGCATTACTGAATTTCAGCTTCTATATTGGAAAAAACACAATTTTTCTGTTGTAAATTCTTTGAAATCTCCTAGAAGTATTTATTGATGCAGAATTGCTAAAGTAAGGTGGTCTCCTATGCTTACATAAGAAGGAAAGAGCCTTGATTATTAGAAGGATACCACACGGTGTAATAATATTGAATATAGTGCTCATGCATTTTCTAAGAATTATGTATCTGAAGTATTTCTAGGTTTTAAATGTTTCTCAGGAGTGTTGGTAAGCCCTTAAGCTCTGGGCTGGTACATAATATCTAATCAAATGCAAAGGAAAAACAAATGAGAAAGGAGAAAAGTTGATTTTTGAATTTGTAATTATTATTCTGGTATTAATGAGGTCAGTTCCAAAGCCCATTTGGATCTATGGGATTAGAAAGAACACAATTATTTTCAGAAGCAAGGTTTTCCCACTGAAAACATCTCGTTAAGTTAGATATTTTAATGAAATGAAACTTTCTTGTATATAAATATAATTAGTATGATCTCAGTGAATGTGTCTTTTTTTTTCTTTCTTTTTCTTTTTTTTATTTTTTTATTTTGCTCTTAATTATGCTTGGATTCCCAGAAACGTAACTGTGAGCTATATTGCTCTGTGTGGAGCAGCTAATTTGCACTAACAAAATCACTCGTGAGTCCTCATGAGTGAGAGGCTGACATTCCAGTCTTGTACACATCTTTTTGACAGACATATTAGAGCACTCCATACATGTTGGAATAGGTGCTTCTTGCAGCAATGTTAGAAATTCTATGTATAATAATTATATTTGTATTTGTAAATACTATTACTGCAAAGTGAGCATTTCAAAATAAAGGAAATCAGGAATTAAGATTTCCCACGTAGTCTTAATATTCTTCCCTTCTGTGTGTGTCTTAAATCATTGCCTCTAATTATTTGTCTACTTATTTTTACTCCACAAATTCATCTTCATTCTGAAAGTGGAATGGATGGTACTTGCTTAATAGACCCTACTTTGTATTTTGTCTTGTTCAAAATACTGGTCTTACTAACAGCAGGGTATTCTAACCTTACACCAAAGACGAGTCATTTTTCCTCTGCATTCCACAAACATTTAATGAATTTGTTTCTACAAGACCCAGAGAACAAGACCCAAGAAGAGCTTCTCCTTCCCATGTTACAGCTGAAGCACTGAGGGTTCAGGTCACGTTTCCAGTTAATGTGGGTTTCCTGTTTAAAGCACAGAGGGAGCAGTTTTTTCAGTATTCAGGCAAAACACACTGGGCGTAGATAGGTAAAGTGTAGGTGGATCTCCGCTTGCCTGCACTGGCTGGTGTGCTCAGAGCTTCCTTGTTCCCCAGAACCAGTGGGAGGGTAGATGCTGTGCGTGAAGGAAGGGGTTGTGTGGTCATGCACCTTAAGACAATGGGGTCTTAGAGCACATGGTCAAGTGTGGGATTTAAATAAGGTCTTGTGTCAAAGCAAATGCTTTGGCTGTTACTGTTTCCTCTCTGTCATGAATGAATCAACCGAGCAAACACTGAAGGAACCCAAGTGACCAAACTGAACTTCTCCACACCTTGAGGGACAGCAGTAGAGTCCATCACTGCCTGGGGCTCTGGGACAACCAGCTGCAGAGGTTCTGGGGCAAGCCCAGGAAGGGGCAGTGGGTCAAAGCAAGCCACCAAGGCCAACCAGGGTAGGCCCCCATGGTACCCCTGGCAGTACCGCTTGTTTGCAGAGAGCTGGGTATTGCATTATGTGGCTTTGGCCAAGGTGGGGTTCACTACACAAAGTCACAACCAGGTGGTAGATTCAGCATTCACAGATCCATGGTGTGTGTGTTAACCATCTCTCACAAGGAAGGGAGTCGCTCCTGCACAGAAATAGCTGAAGAGCATTTTAATCAGCCATTTCATCTGGATCAGGATCTGGGAGAATTTTGACTGATTGAAGGTGACATGCCGAACTTTAATTGCAGCCAGAGACTGGATGTTTAACAGAGGATCCTAAGTGACAAAGCTGGTTCCTTTACAGGCCTGTTAAGTAAACAAAGTGCTTTTAGCAGCAGGCTGCAGCTCACTTAGTGGAAATAAAGCTTAGTGATGAATTCTGGGGTTCACGGTTTTGGAAAGAACAAAGACAATTTATGGAGCACTAACGAAAATACAAATATTGGCAAAATCGGGAGGAATTAAATATGAAGACTACCTTTATAGGAAGATACACAGTACTGCAGTGGGAGAGGAAAGTACAGATTTTTGTCTAGATATTGATCCATCAAGCTCCTGTGTCCCTTAATTCTGCAGAAAACCAGGGGACTCCAAATGGCAATGCAGTGAGGTACAGAAATGCTGCAGAACTGGAGCCTCAGTGCATCCCAAGTGGACATCAGAGCATGGCAAATGCCCTGGCTACGAAGTGCCACCTTTCTTGCTGGTTGCTATTTCCTCTCGGGCACCCGTGAGCCTGCATGGCAAAACGGGGGAAATGACAGTGAAAATGGAATCACTGGGGACGGAGCAGGAGGCTGCTCCTTATGCAGGTCTGCTGCCTGTTACAGCTTTGGTTGCAGTGTGTGCTTAGCTTAAAGGAGACTCTAGTGCTTTTCTCACCTTCACAGTGTGGTCTGTGGTGTTTTCTCAGATTTTTCCTTTCCAAGCCTTTAACATTATGTCTTGAGTAGTTTTTAGGCAGAACAAACATTTCTCTATAGCCTGATTTTGGTGAAGTTTCCCTTAAGCTAAATCTCATTCTCAGTATGTTTGCAATAAACTCTGTGGAGTTGCTTGTTTATGTTTAAAAAAAACCACCACAACAACTTTTTCCTAAGTCATTTTTAAAGTAAATACTATTGTTTTGGTGCCTGCCAACACTTTCAGTGTTTCAGAAACAACTCTGTGAAATGGCATCAGAATTGCAGTTGCTGTGACTTAGCAAAATCTTTCGTAAACTGCTTGGTAGCAAGAAACCACCATCTAGCTTGGTGATTCCTGTGTCTGTTTTTCAGCTCCCCTCCAAGATGGGGAATGGGCCCCGTCACTAACAACACTGAGCGTGGGCTGTCACGCCTGGCGAGAGCCTAGGGGTCCAGGAAGTGTCTGAGAGCTCAGAGCTGCCGTGCCAGTGCACACTGCAAAGGGGTTGTAGTCTTCTGAGACCCAGTCCCTGCCTTCATCTTCCCCAGGAGGTGTTGTAAGTGCCACAGTCCAGGACTGCATTAAAGCTGTAAGCGTTAGGAAATCCACAGCAACTTGGGAAGAAAGTTTAGATCATGATAGTAACATATAGAACAGTGCTGGGGAACATAACTGACCCTTACATCTGATTCGCAAAACCATATGGAAAGTTTGTCCTTTGTGTTAGATGTCCTAGGTGTAGAAGAAGTGTCTTGGGTAGAAAGTCTGTCATACTTCAGGTCTGTCCCTCCCTCCTGCATTTGATAGTTAAGGCGTCTCAGCAGAAGTAGTAGTTGCAAGATCAGGTCAGATCCTGCAGGAACCACACGTATGCCAGGATACTGACCTCAGGACACGTTTTCACCGAACACCAGCCTAATCAACTCTTCATTTTTCTCTCAGATTGTGGCTTAAATGTGCACAAGCAGTGTTCCAAGATGGTCCCAAATGACTGCAAGCCAGACCTGAAGCATGTCAAAAAAGTATACAGCTGTGACCTTACAACGCTAGTAAAAGCACACTTCACTAAGAGACCGATGGTAGTAGATATGTGCATTAGGGAAATTGAATCTAGAGGTAAGGCCTAGTTAATGGACTTTTGTTGCTTTACTGATAATCTGTTTAGATTGATCTGGGTCATCTGGGTTTCTGCTGAATGTATGATTGCTCAAAACAGATTTGCACAAGACATTTTACGGCTGCCAATTACTTTGCGCAGCTAATACTATACTTTGCATTATTTCATGGTTCATACCCATTTATATTTTTTATAGATTCTGCTAGAAATTGCTTAATGGACAATGACTGCTTTATAGTTATGTATTGGCACCGATCTTTCCAGTAATATTTTTATTTAAAAAATTAAGTGAATGTGCTAAAGCAAAGACAGATAGAATTGATGTGTTCCCTCTTGCTAGTTCCCCATGCCCACACTGACTGTCCTTTTCTAGAAAATACTTGTTTTCATTCTGAAATAAAGACTGAACAACAAGTATGGTGAACACAATTTTATTTTTAAATCGGTTGTAATTGGTTAGATATGTTTCTTTAGCTTCAAAATCATTTGCATAAACATTATTTAGTGCTGATATAACAAAGCAGCTAATGCAAGGGCCGGGGTTAAAAGGCCAGGATAAGATTTCATTCTGAAAGAAAAGCCTGATAAGGCTTTTAAAACATGTCTGCCTTTTCTGCCTTAAGTGAAGAACCTGGCAAAGGGAGAACTGGGTGAAAAGAGCCTATGCAATTAAGTCTGATTTTAATCTTGTTAAAACGTTCATTGCAGGTCTTAATTCCGAAGGACTGTACAGAGTCTCAGGATTTAGCGATCTTATTGAAGATGTCAAAATGGCATTTGACAGAGGTACAGTCTTTCTTGTATGCTGCGACTTTGTGCTGATGTATTAAATATACACCATGTTTCTGCACAGCCTCTGTCTGTCTCACGCTCCACTGCATCAGTGGTCTGAAGGAGTCCGGCAGCTGTGCTGGCAGGATGGGAACTTCCCCATCAGAAAAGACCATCAGCTTCACTTTGGCCTTTATCACCAAAATCTGCTCTTCTCCTTCCATCAGTATCTGTGCTTCAGTAATGACCTGCATAGGAAAGGGCAAAGCTTTCTGAACTACTGCCCTACTTTGCAAGTAAAACTATGCTCAGGGGGGTGGAGGAGGGGTAGAAGGCAAGTGGTGAAGTGCCTTAAGAGGGCTGTGCAACTTAAATCCATCTTTCTGGATGAAAGCTCCAAAATAATAAGGTGAATACAATAGTGCAAACAAAGTCTGAATTACTACGATCTAAAAGAAGGTCAGTGAGAACAAACTCTTCTCTCTGAGAAAAGGCAGTGGGAAAATGAAAGGCTTTCCAGCTGTGGTCCCCCTATCCCAGTAGAAATCAAGGCCAGAATCCATGCTGGAAACTCTCTCTTCTGTTTCTCCAGAGGACTGGACCTATTCAGACAACATCTGCCTCTTCTGCAGCGTTAGCAGGGTGGGGATGCACTGGGGAAGCCAAGTTTGGGATCTGTGTCCACTGTGGTCAGGAGTAGGTAGTCTGCTGTAGCTAAATGGTGAACACATTTTTCCTATAAAATGAGGAGGCTGTGGACTAAGCTGTGTTTCTTTCTTTTACTTTTTTTTTCCCCAGACTCCCCTGATTTCTCATTCAGTGCTGAGAAATGTGTTGTTTGGCAACACAGTGTGTTCAGAAATAGCTGAAGTTCCACACGTTAATAAAAGATAGATACTGCTAGATCAGGCAGGCAGTTTTTTTTTCTAAAAAAAAAAAACAAAACCAAAACTCTGCAAGTTTTGTAATCATTTGAAACAAAGAAAGGATATAATATATTAATATAATACTATAAAATGCTTGACCCTGAAATTATGAACTTTACAGCCCAGTAACTCTGTTTTGCTTATAGAAGCCAAAATCTGTAGTTGTGTCCTTGTTAGTAATGTTTGCTTAAGCAAGTTAGTATTTTTCTTTTGAATGCTGTTTTCTATCTGTTTACATTTCCAAGGCTTTAATGTCAGTGTCTTCTCCACACAGATGGGGAAAAAGCTGATATTTCTGTGAATATGTATGAAGATATCAATATTATCACTGGTGCACTTAAACTGTACTTCAGGGATTTGCCAATTCCACTCATCACGTATGATGCCTACCCAAAGTTTATAGAATCTGCAAGTATGTCTAATATATTTTCCTCATGGCTTTCATTCTCAACCTTTTCTTCTCCTTTTTCTGCAGTACTTGCCTATTCATTTACTAGCTGTCCCATCAGCTCTTACCCTGTGTGTATTTACGGTATTTAGTAAAGGTTGCAGGAGTGAACATGCGCTGCACATTATGACATGACCGCAGGGTGCTCCGTGGTCGTGGTTACGTTTGTCTTTCTCTTTGTCACCAGGAATGCTTCCTTTTCATCACGCGTTATGGATTACATTGCTTTGTATGTCTTGCGTGAATCCCTGGCGTTTGACAGTAACATCTAAAGTCAATTGGTTTTACGTTGCCAGAAAGAAGGTGATTTATGAAAATGTTTAGAAATCAGATAAGAAAGTGTCTGTTTATAGGGCTATCCATTTTGAGTGTTTTCACAAGTTTATAAGCATTCAACCTAAGGCCACCTTCAAGGCTGGCCGTGCAGACAGTGAGTCTGCAAGCACAGCAGTAAGCCCATTTGGAACATCTCTCCCAAGCATCCTGGCTGCCTGAATCATCTCTGCAACATAGCAGTCACAGCAGTCACGCCTGGAAAGGTGTGAGGTAGCTGTGGGTAGCAAAAAAAGCCCAGATGCTGGCCTTACCGCTCCTCTGGAGAAGGTTCCTTCCAAGTAGTGTAAACACAGCCAAAGACACTGGTGGCAAAGTTCCCAGTACCTTCTGCTGTCCCAGGGTTGCACCTGTAGATTATTTGTGCAGAACTACTCTGGTCAGCAAGGATTGCCAGGGGATTTTTTTTTTTTTTTTTTTTTTTTTAGTAGGCTGCAGGGAATCTTTTGGTGGAGTTCACATTGCTGTAGGGAGTTTTCTTTGTCCAAAACCAGTCACGTCCTGCCAGTGCTCTGAGCACCTCTTTGGACAAGCAAATCCTCCACTGTGAGGTTTGGATAGGTTCTGAAAATAAGTAATCCAGCAGAGCTGTGAGACCCCACCATTGCTGTCTTTCTGTGCATGAATTCTGGCTGTACGTGTGGTGACAGTTGAACATCTGTGTTTCAGAAACAACTGATCTGGATGAACAGCTGGAAATTCTCCATGACGCGCTGAAACTGCTGCCGCCTGCACACTGTGAAACATTACGGTATCTCATGGCACATCTGAAAAGGTGGGTGGACTAGATGGAAAGAACTCTTAAGATGAACTCATTTTTAGCACAGTTCATGTTAGGACCTCCAGAAAAATCTGGTCAAGACCCACCAAATCCTGGACATGGGCTGTGGCAGGGAATAATGGTCTGCACAACAGCAAATACACAGACACTGGGGTTTACCCCACTTAAAAGCACTTGCGAAGCACTCACAGGAAGTACGTAAAAAACCTCACAGTTTTGAAGAACAAAAGTAATCTGCCTAACAATTTTGCTTTATATTTAAGATTGTAGTGATTACACACAGTAAAAAAGCTGTTAATGTCTCTGGGCACTCAGTGGACAAGGAACTAATACTGCTAAATGGCTGGTGTTTTTTTCTGGTAAGTCTCGTATGCCCTGGTCATCCCTGACACCCTAAGAAAGATGGCACACGCTAGGCTTGAGCTGTCACTGATTAGGCACAGTGTTAATTGTCCCTCCAGCCAAGTGTCTGGTGAGGTCTGCCAGATGTTCCTCATCAGTGTGGAGCCCCTTCTTCCTTCTGCTGCCTTCTCAAAACCATATTCTGTCTGAGGTTTCTCTGCTCCCTGAGACATGATTGAAGTTGGTCAGTGGGCTGAAAAATTGTAAGAGAGAGACTGATGGATGAATATCCAGTACAACAGCACAGGTTCTATTTCTTTCAGGAAAGTAGGGGGGGGGAAATCAATGTGGCATGTTAGTGCACCCATTTTAGTTTCACAAGTAACATGAACTTACTGTCAATATGTAAGAATCATGCCCTTTCCTCGGAAAAATACTTTATTTTAAGCTCTCTTCTGCTTTTTTCCTTTTGTAGTTCTTCTACAAGTAAGAATATGTTGACTCTACTGAATGCCTGAGGCAAAATTCAGCTACAGGGCTTTTGCCTGATTTATCCATTTATTTCAGTGACATTTCCAATAGGTGTTTTATGACACAGGGGTGAGAGATGCAGGAAGAAAAAAAACACCACTTTACTGCTTGTGAAGTGTGAAGCTAATTTTTCCTTACCCTGTTCAAGAGTAGCTGTATTGCTGCTCTAGTTAGCAAGTTGCTTTTGCGTATTGTATTTCTTGTATAGGTGAATTACAAGGTAGAAGGGTGACAAAATTCACTTATTTTTAAACTTTTAATACATTTGCTACAAAGAGCTGTGATGCTGAGCAGGCTGTTGTCTGCTGATGAATTCAGGTGATCAGACACAGTTCCTTTATCTGGAATGATTACAGACTGAGGACACAGCAGCTTGGAAACATCAGTCTGACTTATTTTAAAATAAAAATTAAGGCAGAAGGTGGGGGGGGGAGAAGAAAAAACTTCAATTTTTTTTTTTTTATATACCAAAGGATTTGTTCATGCAATGCAAGATAACACAGTGGTGAAAAAAGAAATAACTTAGACAAACTCTTCTAGTTACTGTCCCTGGATTCTTAGAATCAGTATGGATTCTTTAAACCATAGTGTGTATTAAAACAAAATTATTTGCATAATCTAGATTTGTTTCCTTGAGTTAGTCAATTCACCAGGATAAAACAAGGCAGAAGCTGATGCTCCAAGGGGTATTTGCATCCACTGTGTCCGCTGCAGTGGGCAGCAGCGATGGGCACACTCGGTGTCCAGATACCCCAGATAGCCCAGGCAGGCTGTCCTCCTCCTACCCACCCCACCAGCCATATGGGACCCTACGTTCTCTGTGCCGAGGCAGAGCTGCACAGGAAAGCACAAGCTGCCTCTGAGCCCCCCCTTAAGAAATACCATCCCATGACCCTGTAGAGTATAGTGGCTGGGCAGCAGTGACCCTTGTGGCTTTTGCTGAGCAGACATGTTTCTGCAGTAGCCCTGTCAGAGGATGCCTCTCCTGTAGGTGTAATTCTTGGGCAAATTACAGTTCTGAAGGTGGGCTGCAAACCTGCCCCACAGCAGGGCCTCAGCCCACAGCTGTGAACAGGTAGGATTCCTGTGGAGCAGCAGAACATGGCCTCCCCGCCTCCTCCTCCTCTGCAGGTGGGAATGAGGTGGCAGGAGGCTTCCCTGAGCGGAGGGCTCGGCTGCTCGGCAGCTGCTGAGGACTCCAGAAGAGGGAAGGGTGGAAATGGGCCTGTCAGAGCACTGGTTTAATGACCTGCTCAGACTGCCAAGCAAATGAAGTTACAGTGAGACCTTGGTGGTTTCAGAGCTACCCCAAAGTGATGATTCACTTTTGTTTAGTACACACTGCAGGATATAATTTGTCTTGAAGAGGAACCAGGCGTCCAGCTTAGCACAGTTAGCCAGCCTGTAGAGCCTAAAGCAGGTAATTCATGCCTGATGTGCTTCACCCCCATTGCCATTGTATGCACGGGAGAGGAGCAGCGTGACCACATGGAGCCATGCCACCAGGGGAGCCTGGGCAGAATCCCACCGGGGTGGGCACACTGGCACGTCTCTAGTAACCGAATAGCTGCTAACATAGTAACAAACACAGTCTGCTCCCTGTAGCAACAGCCACCGAATGGTGTGGCCATAAAGAGCAAAATTGTTCTGATTCGTCTGAATTCAGCCCTCAGCCCCCTCCCTCACCACAGAGTACTGATCTCTTCTGCAAGTAAACGTGGTCTTTGGTGTGGTAGGAGGGCAGAGACATATGACTTACCATCAACCTGCACAGTGTCGTCACTCACTCACTCCTGAGTGTTTCATCCAACACCTCGCTGTGTATCCTGCTGGAAACTGCAACCTCCCCTAGGCTTTGGGAAAGGCAGACATTTCTCTTCAGTTTCCCTGTTTTCAAGCCTATGCAGGCATCGTTCGACAGGGAATGAATGTGAAAAACACTGTCCTTTTTTTACAGAGTAACGCTCCATGAAAAGGAAAATCTGATGAGTGCAGAGAATCTGGGCATAGTTTTTGGACCAACTCTTATGAGAGCGCCAGAACTGGATGCGATGGCTGCATTGAATGACATCCGTTATCAGAGACTTGTGGTGGAGATGCTTATAAAAAATGAAGACATTTTATTTTGAATATTTTGGGGGTTTTGTAATAAAAAAGGAAGCAACAGTGTTCGATGGATGAAGGAATATTTTGAAGTAATTTAATGGCTCTTGTCGCTGAATTCCATATTTGCTAGAGCTTTCAATGTATTCAGGATAAAAATGAAGGAACTCTTTGTCGTTTCTGTAGTGCCATTCAGCTGATGTTGAAAAAGGTTAACACATACTTTCCAGTACTAGTAATCCTGGGTGTTTATCATGTTAAAATAAAAAATAAATTAAAAAAAAACCCACAAAAAGCCTAAAGCTACTGCATGATTTGCTCCCTGTTCTCCCTGTTCTGGTGAGACTCATTCCATGAAAAAAACAACTGAACTGGTGGTGCAGCATCTTTGTTCTGGATAGTTTGTGATTGTAATTCAGCATGTTTCTCCGTGTAAACCTGTTGTGAATTTGCTTTTATGTTCTATGTAATTGGTTTCTGATACTAAAAAGAAGGCCAGCTTATGTGAAACGGAGCCTCTGGCAGTTTATTGACATTTCATATCATTCTCTGCCGCTTTTGAGGCTGGTTTCTTCTTGGATTTCTTTCGGTTTTTTCATCATATAGTAATTTGTTTTTAACAGAAACAAAATGTGTACTTTAAATGTTACTTTAAGTAATTCTCCATGATGTTTATGGTGGTTGCAGTGAAATCTGCAATGCTGAACAGTGTTCCTTTATTATTATTGTTATTTCAATTGTAATTTTGTATTTTTCTCTGGCATGCATATATTAATTTATTAAATTTTGCTTTTAGAACTCTAAAACATTAATGTATTTATTTTTACTTAACTAACATGTTTAAAAAATACAGTTTGTTTCATTTTTTACATTGGCACTTTAACTCTGAACAACCTCTGACTTAAAAGAAGTTAAGTCAGAGTTTTACTGGTTTTGACGAGACCATTCTGATGTAAGTACTTTGGAGCCTGACACTTTGCTAGGGTTCCCACAGATTCTTTGAAAATTTCTCTTCATTGTCCAAGATGCCTCTCAAGAATGCTTCAGAACTCTTAAATGAAACAAAGAAAGTATTATCAAGCCATGTGCTACTTCATATTTTATATATATATATAGTTTTAATTACCTATAAACAAACTGGAATTGCAGTTTACCATTACGCAGTTGTAGCTGCCCAGAGTAGATGGATGGTTTGCAGCCCTTACAAGTGTTAATTGCACTGCTGCAGCCAGGAGCATCAGACGAGGCAGCGACACTGTTTGTGACTGAACAGTATCTCAGTGTCTCCACATTGCCCACCTGGTTCTTGTTCTTCACTGCCACGTGCATGGGAAAATACTAATGTCAGAGAAGATCAATGGCAAATGGCACTTGGATTCAATTCAAAACTGTAGAGGAATGCTTTGGAGCCTAGTTATTCTGATGAACAGTGGAGATGTCTAATTATCAAAGAAAGCAGAACCCCATGGCACAAGACTTGAGTGGAGGAACTGGGGTAAACAGGGATAGAAAATGAGTGAGAATGAAACAGCAGGTCCTGGAAAAGTGGTGTAGCCGCCCTTGGGAAGGCAAGGACTGGCAAAAAGCCCAGCTTGAAGGGCTGACAACAAAAGAAGAGAAAAGGGAGGGAGGAACCTGCAGGGAAGAAAGGTGCAATGAGATGCTTTGCTTGGGCATCTTCCTTAGGGCCATCCCCAAAGGAGAGCAAGCAGGTGAGGCTGCTTGGGTAGCTTGGAGGTTTCACCCTTGCCCTCAGGCAGCCAACACCACACAGAAGAGGAGAAGGATCTGACAATTGCAACCAGCTGTGCTCCCCTCCTCTCAGCAATAAGGTGCCTCCCCCTGCCCCCTTCCTTTCCTCTATGCCCAGCCAGGAGAGGAGAGGACAGCTCAGCTCTCCTACCACTCCTCTGAGAGTGAAGAATGAAGGATCCCAAGAATTAACGGGGTGAAGCTGGGGTTGCACACTGGTAAGCACATGGGGTATGCTGCTGTGGACTGCTGTGGGCTGCTGGAGAGGTGGAGGTGAGGGGGGGTTAAGGTAATCTAAAGTATCATCCTTTTCTTCTGCCGTTAAAAAAAAAAAAAAAAAACCACAAAAACTGTTGTAGTAACTAAAAGTGACTTGCTGCTATTATTCATGTATTTATTAGTACGTGTTATCACTTTATTTATTCCAGTAAATTGATGCAGCTGGAAAACTGTATGTGTTTGACCACAGTCTTGCTGCCCACCCCACCCAAGAGCAGTGGTCCATATGCTTCCCAGTCATCTCTGCATTGCACTCTCCAGCAGCCACATATGTTCACCACTACCTTGTTCCAAGCCGGCTCCTAAGCATACTGTATTTCCCCCTGCTGCCTCGACAGCGTGTGATGCATTTCCTCGCTCCTGTGTTGCCTAATGGCCCTGTATATCCCAGTCCTCAGACCATCCATCACTCCTGCCTTCCAGGGTACCTCACAGTAGCTCTGGCTGGCCCTTTGCACTGTCCTGTGGCTGCAATCAGCTCTCAGCTCCTTGGTGTGGCAGCACTCCTCTGTCATCGGGTCTGTGATCAGGAGATAGGATTTTTTAATTTTTTTTTTTCTAAATAATGCTGGAAAGGTTTGGTACACACACATTTTACCCACTTGTTGCACTGCAGTGTTTGACATGCTTGTCCTTGACACCTGATGCCATCACAGGCAGCTGAGACAAAACCATCCCTTTCTGAAAGCACATATAGGGCATGGCCAGAGAAGGACATGGCCCTGCCTCAGTGGCACTGGCTGTGGTGGTGGCAGCCTGTGTCTTTGGCAGCTTCAGTGAGCCAGAGGACCCCTTGGCCTACCTGCCCAAAAGGCATCTGCTGCTCCTATTTTCTGTGCAAGCAAAACTGAACTGGGTACTTGAAGTCCCTCTTCTGAAGTGTATAGCAGGAAGCATATAGTAAATAGGAGCAATTGGAATGAATGCGTTTTTCTTCTTGTGTGACATATCCAGCTTCTCCCTCTCGGTGCAGCAGCAGCAGAGTGCTGCTGACAGTACTGTCTGTTCCCCTTCCTTTACAGATCCTTCCAACTGCAACTACCAGTGGCCACTGAGAGGTGCAAAACTGGATCAGAGTCAGAGGAAAAAATGTCCAAACTAGCAAGCCTAGGTTTGCTATGGGGATAGTCAATCTCTCCAAGGTATGTAGGGGAAACAAGGTTTATTAGATGCTGCCAAGCACCAGTCTCCTGCTGGAGATGATTTTTTTCCAGCAGATTTTAACAAGTGATTATAATTATGGAAGTTCCTGCAGGAAAGGAGAAAAACCTAAATGAGGACCCACTGCTAAAGGAAGAACAGTCAGTTTGTTGACCAAAGAAACTTAAGCAAACAGCAACAAAAGAATACAAAAAAATGGGCCCCCAAAACAACAACATCACCTCCCCACACCCCTCAAAAAAAAACCAAACCAAAAACCAAATCAGCTGAAGAAACATAACTTCTCCTTAATGGCTGTACACCCCTCCCCTGAGAGCTCCCTTTTTAGCAGTTACAGCAGCTACTAGGCAAGGGAACTTAAGGGGTCAGGCAGCCAAGTCTCTGCCATGGTAAGCACACTTGATTTTTGCCAGTGTCTTGCGTTCTGAGGAGCCGGGAGGGAAACGGCATGCCAAGTGGTGATAAAGATTCAGAAAGTGTTTCACATCAAACAGTCTCAATATTCAAACAAGCCGGTCTGACCGTGTCTGCAAACCATAGTGATCACCCCACGTGGGGCAGGGTGCCGCTCTCATGGTTCAGAGACACAGGGGTTGTGTGGCATTAGGGGCAGGAATATGGGATGGGGGACCCCATGGTCAATGAAGTACTTGCTTGACTTTGAATCCCTGGAATCTGTATCCAGCTGCTATTTTTTTTCTAATCTCCTTAATTCACTTGTGTTTTCATTAAGTGTGTAGGCAAAGCCTCCGTTTTAATCTTGTTTTTGTTACTATCCTGATGAAACTCTGATCTTTCCTGAGCCGTAACCATTAAAGCAGGCAATGTAGAAAGAAATGTTGTCTTTGCAGTGAATTTGATCCTTCTTTTTGCTAACCAGGGAGGTACTTTATATGGGTGTATAAGCAATTACATGGTTTAAGTTTCATTTATTAAAATATTTAATTAAATGCAGAAAACTGGTATTTTTAGTATTTGTATTAGTTAAATGACAATACAATAAGTAACCAAAGTCTGTAAGAAGTAAAGGTTATCACTAAGTTGATTTGTTCTCTGAAGGAATTGATTTCCATGACGAATGTGTGTTATCTGTAGTTCAGCAGTTGACCTCACTGTCTCCATTGCCATGGCTGTGTATCTACAGCACAATGTGGGGCTGGGCAGAGACACTGGAGCCACCTCACTGGCAACATCTTATCAAAAGGCAGTTGTCCATAGTCAAAAAGATGGGGAAAAAAGGGATAAACTGAGAAAAACTTCTTCCTTGGACTTCTAGGGAAGAAATGAGGGTCAATGGCAAGAATAATGAGTTGGTAGCAGTCAAGGCACTTTCACAGAACATGAGGGAAAGCAAGTCTTCAGAAAAGGTAAAGGAAGGCAAAATTACTTAAAATTGTGGAGGCAATGAATAATTTTAAAATGTCTGTCTAGCAGAAATTAAATATCAGAACTATTGGGAGGAAAAAAGCTATTTAGGACAGTGCTTGGGGGCATAATTAGGAGCTTTATGATGAAAAGGGAAAAAAAAAATCTTGGGGGCTGTGTCTGCCTCCAGCTCCCTGCTGGACACGTGTGTCTGTCCGCAGGGCAGAGGGGAAAGGGCTGTGTGCAGGGAGCCTGTGACAAGGCTTGGGAAGATCTCTGTGACGAGGGCAGCAACCTGCCTTCTGAAACAAGAATGCAAACTTCTGTTTATGCCGGATCAGCTGACAGGGTGGAAAAACCTGTGATTTTATGCAATACCAAACTTTTCCTGCCCTTCCCCCTCCAATGGCAAAGGAATAATTAAAGGTCTCTAAGAGGCATGTATGATGTACTTGCTCTGTTCCTGACCTAAATTTTGCATGCCGATGAATGATCTGCCATGTTTTTGTTATAGTTATAATTATATAGCTATAAGGGAAAAAACATTTAGTGACCCTAGCAATCATGGCATTTCTTTTTTAGTCATGCAAAATTACTGCTTAGCAACTGTACATCAGCCCTGGAAAGCTTATGTAATACAAGAGAAGGAGGGTTAGGAGATGTGTTGTGGATTAAAGTGATTGCTGAGCAAACCACGTTAAGGCAAGAGCAGCTTCTGCCTCACTCGCGTGCTGGCAGCAGTGTAAGTAACCGGCAGAGGCCGTGAGCAGGAGAGCAGGGCTTGAGACGCTGTGTGCAGGGTCTGTTGGTGCTCCTCCAGCAGAACTCCCCAGGGACCCTTTCTGCAGTGCTGGGCTGGGCAGCACTGCAAGCTCTGCTTCCAACAGGATCCCAGTACCCAGCCTGATGGGCCAAGAGGGGGAAGCCTTACATGGGTGTCAAGTGATCCACTTCTTCTTGAGTTCTTCAGCATGCTCTGCCTCTGGTCATGGGCGTTTCAGTTTATACGGTTCTCCAGAGCCCTTGCATAGACTGATGATTTCTTCATGCTGGCCTGACTCGCTCTCTACATGCTCTGGCCACACCACAGAGATATTCTTGATGCCACCTTCTATATCTCAATTTGGACAGCACGATTCATTAACTTCTCTAATGTCTGTTGCTGGTTTCATGGCCAGAGTACCATTTTTTCTTATTTGATCTCTCCCACGAGTTATGTCAATAAGCTGCTCAAAGAATTTGTTGAAGAGCTTTTAGTTAGGTATCCTTTTTCCCATGCATTTTGTCTCAAGGACGTACGTAGCTCCTTGTGTTACTCAGGTCTTTATTGCTACTCTGCCTTGGTGGATTGAAGCAAATGGTTCTTAGGCCTCTGGGAGCCTTTGATTAATGTATTTCCTGAGGCAATTAGGCATTGTTTTGAAAAATACATTTGGCAGGCAACCAGGATTCATTTTCAAGCACTATGTTGCCTCTAATTTTTGTTTTTTTCTATCAAGCCTAGAGTTTGAATGCTAAGCTTTTTCTCTTTGCCTCTTTTTTTTTCATGCCTTATTACTAACTGTGTCAGTAATGCAAATAGGATTGTGTAAACTATTAAAATTACTCATTTTGTAGATTAATATTCATAAGGTGGTGTATCCTAAAGCTTACTTGAAGGATCACTCGCCAAACCCAGAAGAACTTAGCACAACGAAGTGCTGTTGCTCACTGTTCAACTCCAGTACCTACTCTGTTCTTAAAAAGGGGAAGGGGAGAGATTCCTTTAATTGCTTTGTGTTCTTTTATCCCCTTTCGTGTTCTCCAGCATTATGCTGCTGGACATACGTTGTTTCTACAATACAATAACTCTCAATAGCTCTCACATGACATCTTCCAGTAAACTACTGGAATTCAGGTATTCTTAGATTGTCACAAGGTGTGTTAGGCACCACCAACGTGGTGTCAACAAGATACCTCACCAAAAAAAAAGAGGTTCGGATCACCTTTATTAAAAGTAGACAGAGGCCAATAATCAAATACATGTGGAGGAGTCATAGCATCTGTCACAAGCTGTTCCCTAGGTGAGTTGCAATGACACTTGCAAATCACTTCCTCACAGAAAACACTGAACTTCTCCTGGACGTAGTTTCCCAACCCACAGATAATCTTGCCTTTCAGAGAAAAGGCATCGTTTCCAAATGTGTTATAATGCAGTGGATATATTGGATTTTAATCTCATTCACAAAAAACCAAAAACAACAGTGCACGTGCGGCAATTCAGAGGCTCACCCTTCTAAATCATTTCAAATATGGTTCAGTGAGTCTCTGCAGCTCCTTCATGCCTCCTCCCTGGAGGAAGAATTGCACTTTGCCCACAGCTTACTCTGAAGTTCTCTCTCTGTAATGTAAATCAAGAAGGGTTGGTCCGAAGTTACAGCAAAGCAGCAACTTGGCATTGGCTGGTGAGGATATCAGCAGTGAAGGAGGTTAAAGAAGGAGTTAGAGGTACTGCCATGGAAAGCGTGGGCTAGCTGCGGTCTTGTCCTCGTCCTTGCGTTGGAAACCTCTCCCATCATTTGGAATGATCTGACATTCTCCTTCTCTTGCAGTGGTGGGAGGAAAACCCCCACTAATGTTCCCTTCTCCATCTGCAGCTCTGATATCAGGTGTAGCTTCACTCCTAAGCCATTATGTCAGTTTGCTAATAGTGTTAGTTAAGAAGAGGAAACTAACCTCCCAGTGCACCTACACCCAAGTTGCCTTCTGTTATGAGTAATTTCAACAGTGAGCTTTGACCTACCTAAACCTCTGCCTCCTAAACCTTCCTGGGGCTCTAGCCAGACTCCTTTCAGTATCACAGATGAAGAAGCAAATATACTCGAAAGGTGAAGATTCACATTTCAGTTCACCTAACAATGCTGGCTGAATGCTTCCCAGGTGACTATTGCTGCTGGCAGGTAGGGATCAGCAGCAGTGTGAGTATACTGGTGCTGTTCATCGTTGTCTTCCCTAGTGCTCTGAAAGAGGCCACCACAGTGTCAGTGGGGCATCCCACCCTATACCTGCCCACTTCTTGTAGGTGTGTTAATTTTGTAGCAGGATGGAAGGTAGCTAATCTGTTGTCTGGTGAATGTTTGCAGTGTACACGGAAGTTGTACCCTCTGTGTCACAAAAAGATTTAAATGGCCCAAACGTCCCTCTTTATTTCTTTGGTTCTTTTTATTCTGCTTATATTTACTTAGTAATACTAAGAACCACCTGGGAGTGCAAATGTTACCATCTCTCAGCTGATCTCTGTTGGATGGCACTGGTGGTCCGTGTACCAAAAGGTGATGTTGACTTTATTTTTCCTTCCTCATTCCTCCAGCATGTGAGTACACCAGACACACTCGGAGCAATGAGGCTCTTGCTGCTGTCAAAACCTTCCAGGCGAACCAGCGGTCAGTGTAGCATCCCTCCCATTACCCATCCCAGTACACCAGCAGTGACCTGCAAGTGTAGGGGGCACAGAAAGAGAAGAAAGGAAAGATACCGTAAGGTTTTCTGAATTGATTACCTAAAGTAGGTAGGAAATCTGACCAAGGAAAATGGTCATGTGGATTATCCTCTTCTTTCTTAGTGATGGCAGTATGGATTGGCTGGATGCTGTGCAGAATGACACGCATCATCTGGTCACAAGCAGCACAAAGCCGCTTGCCGTGCCTCACTTCAGTGGGCTGTAAGCTTTTCCAGGTGAACGCAGACTGCTTGCTTGAGAACAAAATGCAAACTCAAGGCCTGCGTGGCAAGCCAGTGTAGATGTGGCCGTTGTCTGCTAGGAGGATGAACGTCACAGTTAGGCTAATCTGAAAACTAGACTTTGTTAAGAGTTACGAAACTGGAACTCTGCTCTTAGTTTCAATGCTAGTTTCCCTAACGTGGCTTTTACTGCCCTGCTTTTGCCCCTGCACTGTCTCTGCTGGGCTTACATCTCCCCCCCCTTGCTGGGGTGTGCCTTTACCAAGGTATTGCCCCAACTGTCTTGCGTGTGGTGTTTTGAACTCCTGTCAAATCCCAAATAACGGTGCTTAGGGAAAGCTGGAATTTGGCCTCATGTGCAATCTCAAGTACAAAGTTAGTGTGGGCTGTCAGAGGAGTGGGAAACAGCTCCCAATTTCTGCCTGGCACTCAGTCCCACCCGAACGTACCTTGCTGCTGCAAGGTGCCCCAGCCCTCCAGCAGGAGCCCACAGCCACCACATGCTGCAAAATACACTTCAAAAAGGGGGGGGGGGGGGGGGTGTTAATACTTCAGTTGTCACTTTGAAGGTGTTTCTTGAGTTGAGGGTATGTTTTTGTTTTTCCTGTTTATTGGTTATAAGCACAAGCTTGTAGATTCCCTGTTGTCCAACACAAGAGGAATGTGGCAAAGATCTTGCAGCCTGCCAAGGAGGCAAAATAAACTTTGTGTGACAGGTGAGAGCTACATACCAGGCACCACAGAAGTCGGTATTTTCCACTAATTACCAACAAAAAGCTGTGTGTGTGCTGGCAAATATCCCAACTTAAGCAATAAAAGTGCGTATTTTGGCATGAGGTCAGTTCCGTGTAAAGCACACGTCAACAAATCCAAGTGTGTCATGTGCAGGAGCAGAAATCCACCCCTGGGAGCTAATGGACAGCACAGGTAGAGGATGGTGTTTCCTGCTTTAAAACGCTGTGATGGAGCACAGTGAGGTTAATGTTAACTTTTTTAAGGCAACCGCTGCAGCTCTAGGTGAGAAGGATGCTTTGCAGAGATCTCTGGTAAATGTTTTCTGGGATCAGCGAGGGCTGAAGGAGGGGAGGCATCACGTGCGAAGGCAGAGCAAGCACTCAGCAGCTTGGCCTACTTGCAGAATTAAAAATAAAATCGGTAATACTAGCAAAGAGAGAATTTGCACCTCAAAGCTGGATATCGCCGTGCTCTCGCAGGGTTACAGAGGTGTTCTCAGGGTCACAAAAGCTAATCCTAGTTGCACTTACTACAGGTGTGATGTGAGATGTGCTAGTGTGCCTGCCTTTCACTGTGACATGGGCACGGGAAGCAGATGACATCCAGATGGATATTTGTGCTCTCGTTCTGTAGCCAGGGCTATGTGGGGAATGTGCTGTGGAGTGCTCCATGTTCCAGGAGTTGTTTTTGTATCTGGGAGTGATGACATTGCAAAAGGGTTGTAGTAAATTATATCCTTATGGGCCAGCAATCAGAAAAAAACTTGTGTCAGTTAAGAGATAAAAAGTGATTTTTTTTTGGTTTTTTATATATATTCCCCCCTCCCTGTGAACGGGTTGAGAGAAGCAGCTAACCAGTGCAGCAGCCTTTAAGCATTAAAACATATTTCCCACGTTGCCAGTTCTTATTTCCACTGGCTGTGCAGTGGAGCTCCCCTCAAAATGTCTCAAAAACCTCAGAACTGCAGAACATTGGCCAAAATATGTCAGACCTCATAGGAGCTGAATGAGCAGCTTGCTTTTATGTACAGCTGAATTTGAACAGTCTGCGCCACAGTTACTCCAATGGAAAATCATCTGCATTTAAAAAGCAGATATGTGTATTTAAACATGTAAATGTGAGCATCCAGAGATACAGGTCAGGCTAAGTGCTGTCAGTGGTCCCACTCATGAAAGCCGCTGTATGAAATGAGGCAGGGATATGATATGATATGATATACATGCATTTCCAGAAGTGAGGCAATGCCAGACTCTTCCTTCTGCACTGGTAACAACTCAGCTATATACTTACAAAAGCAAATCAGCGTCAGAATATTTATCCAAAATATCGTATGATGATATAATGCCATCTCCAGAGGCAGACACTTCCAGGAGAGCACTTGAGTGCCCAACACTTGTTGAAACATTGCTTTGGTAGTAGTAGTGCCCACCTGGATCCCAGCTTTGATACCCAGGCCACCCTCTCTGGCCAAGATTACTACCAGCTGCCAGGCTCTCATGCTGTATTTTCCTGACCACAGAAGCAGAGTATCTGAGGAGTCCTGCTGTGCAGGAAAGTCTTCATGGGGGTGGACTAGCAGAGCTGTTCTTTGGCTGTCCTTGCCATGCTAGTATGGCTCAGGCAAGCTTCTCTGCTGCTGGAGTGGCCCACAGGAGCCCGGCAGTCCATCTAATGGACTTGTCCTCTTTCATTGTCTTGACTGGCTCTCCAGCATGACTCACCTAGATCCCAGAGATAAGCTCTAGAAGCAACCTTGTCAGAATGATAGCTGGAGCTGAATTCACCACTGCTTTATTCAGTGACGTTATTCACCCCCAGGACTGGTTTCCTGGAGTTTCCATAACAGAAAAGCAAAGTGAACCTGCAGCCCTCTTACCAATTCCTTTGACTCTTTACATCTGGTCAGCTTTTTCCTGTCATCTCACTTGACTCTTTTTTCAGTTATTGCTGGTTTCCATTCTCACTGCTGTTCCTGTCCTGCTCAAGCTGGGTAAATGAGTCTCCACTGCCAGTGCCATTTTTCTCTGAGCAGTGTGACCAGAGGGTTAATGCCTGTTTAAAGGGGAGCAGTTTCTCCTCACCTGCAATAGATTAACACTTGTGCCACTGATCTATCTATGTATTTTATGACTGTGGATTCTCTATTTGACTGTTGACCTTTTCCTTGCTCTTCTTTTTCTTTCCAGACTCAAGTCTTTTTTATCAGAAGCATCTTTCCGATTCAATAAACATGCACCATGTCTATGCTATAATATGCAAGCTCTGTAACTGCAGAGGTTAAGAGCACCACTTTTGAGTCAGTTTTTGGTATTTTTAATTCCTCTGCTCTGTGTAATAGAGAACAAAGAAAAGATGGGCTGAAAACAAACTTGCTACAAATACCCATGGGGATAAAATACATTTGTAGAACGGCTGAAGTTTGTCTTAGTTTGAAGAATGCCAACTTTGAATTTCTTGATTTGTGGAATTATATCCTACTTGTCAATACGTACTGATGTGGATATTAATGATTAAGATGTTTTTATGGGCACTGGAATAAACAGGGGAAGCACAGTCCGTTAGCATCTCAAGACTGTCCTTAAGTCCTTGAATGCATTTCTTCTTGAAAATATTTACTCCCTCTGTTTTGCTCTTGCAAGGGACTGATGGCGATCGTTCTCTCTCAAATGCCTGTCATGTGCCCACTGAATTTTTTTTTTAGCCATCTGTTGCCATCTGGTGGCAATAGCGTTGAGCCACCAGACTCCTGTGAAGATGGTTTCCAGCGGGAAATGTATGCCATGCTGTTTATAACTAGGGGCAATCTGGTAACAAACACATGGCAAACTAACAAATTGCTTGTCTAACCATCTGCCTTCTCTTATCTGGTGCTGCCATAATCTACTGTCAGCAGCAATGCCATTTTTCTGATACCAATATGCATTGAAAAATGCATATACTGCATTTGGCAGCAAAAAATCCCCAAATGATCACTGCTATTGTTTTTCAGGTTTTTCTTAATTTCTTATTCTCTAATTACCTTAATTCCTCTGATGTAATCTCTACCTTTTCTCTATTATTTTTATTGATTTCACTTCTGCTTCCCCCTTGCAGGCCCTGTAGTCCCCCCAGCTGTTGGAGCCTTACGCATCTGCTCTTTCTAGTTGGCCATTGCGCTTATGCATGCAATTCTGTGACAAAGATTGCGGTGAAAGTCTTGTATTCCTCACTCTGTCAAAAGCATTAGGTATTCTGCTCACTTGTAACGTGGCTGTATGATACCACTCTGCCAAAGAGGCTCACTTGCAGTGGTACTGGTGCGTGGCTGACTTCCTTCAGGATGGAGTGGGCAGAAGCCCTTGCAGCGCTTCTTCCTAATACACGAATGGAAGGAGCGATGCTCTAAATTCAGCAAGCGGTGAGTTCTGCTTCTTCATACGAATGAGACTTGTCTGCCATTAGCACAGTGGGTAGTGGGCTTGTCTGAAACAGAAAGCTCATAGTTGAGTAGATGTGAGAAGAGGTTTTCTGTGTGGGAATAGAACAGTTGTCAAAAGTCTCTTGGTGCTCTGAAGGTTTAAAAAAAACCCTAAAAAAAAAAAAAAAACCTAAAAAAAAAAAACCCCAACAAACAAAACCACCTTTGTAACAATGGATCAAATTCAGGCACTCAGTATAGCCTGTCCCCTGCCCTTGCTTTTTCACTTCAGTCATGATGGGTCTCATTCCTCTGTTAACAACAAGCACCATTCACTTCTCTGCCTGGATTTAATCACAGGAGCTTGGGTTGCCTTGACTTTTTTGGGAGGGGAAATATCCATGTATCTCTGCCAGTGAACACTGCTTGATCCCCAAAGGCCTTCTCCAAATACCTGTTCCTGCTTCTTCCAGTGTGAGCTCTGACTTCCTACTAGTATGGGGTAGCTGGCTCGCAGTTCGGGGGGCTGTTCTCAGGTCAGCCCAGCTGCAAGAGCAATAACCTGTTGCTAAGGCTGCAGGCGTTCTGCAGCTCCTGCAGATTCTGCATCCTGACAATTTCAAGCAGCTAGACCTTTTTTTTGAGGGGAACAGAAACTTGTGTTCCCCAAGAGCTATAATTTGCGGAAGAACATGGTAAGACTCTCCCTCATCTGTTTTGGAGCAAACCTGCCAGCTCTGCCTTGGGCGGGCAGGAATGCTTTGAGAGACCCTGAGAGGATCCGGAGGGGCATGGTCAGCATTCCCGCAATGCCTCTGCGCAACTGGATCTGTGCTGAGCAGGGCAGCTGCCTGGGCCGGGATAAAGGTTGGGAGCAGACAGACGCTTGTTTGAAATAAGAGAGCTGCAGCAATGGGAGCTGCCGGGCCCGGCACAGCACAGGAACGAGGACAGAGTTATGTATGAAACTTTTTACTGGAGGATTAAATGTAAATGCAGAGACCAAATGCTGATTTAGTGGAGGGGGGTGGGTGAGGAAGAGTGACTTTTTTTTCTTTTTTTTTTTTTAAGTAATAATAATAATTAATAAAGACATCCAGCATGAAACACCAAACCAGCCAGCAGACAGCACAAAGGATATCCAGAAGAAACAGAAAGTACATCTGTTGTCACTCAGAGGCAAAGCTAAGAAAGGTTTTTGTGGGGATTGTTTTCTGGAAAGGGAATTCTGGAGCAGTTTGTAAGACTGGTTTTGGCAGATCACCTAGTGCGGTGTCTCCAAACAGCCTAGGGAAAAGTGCAAGAACAAGGTGAGCATCATTTAGCGGTATTTCCCCAGGACACTGCCTCAGCCTCCTGTGATTTGTGACTCTGGGACTTCTGCGACAGACTTCTTGGGAGTGTTTTTATTTAATATCGTGAAATGAATTTATCGAATTTTTCCTACAAATTTGTGGACTTGATTTTCTCATGCTACTGAGCACTTCACAGAACTATCTGTCTCAAAATTTTGTTTCTGAGAGATATTGGTGAGCTCAGAGGTCATATATATATATATGCAGAGACATATATGTATATATATTTTCTTCACAGTTGATCATTTCCTTTGTTAGCCTGAATAACAGAGTATTATAACCAAACACCTCACACTTCATCCCTATTCTAGGTGATTTATGACAATAATGAGCAAGCACTAGCAGGCTCTGCAGGAATCCAATGGACCTGTCCTGCTATAGAAACCAAACATATACTCCTACCATTTGCCTTTCACAGTTCAGTAAGCCTATAGGTCTGTATGGGAAGGTTTTCCCCTCTTACTACAGGTTACTTAGGTTAGTTAACAGCTTTCAAGGTGGGGCATCTACTGAATACCTTCTGAAAATGCCAGTAGATTCAAGGAGATGGATCTCTCTTGAACATGTTTTTTCATTTCTTCAAAGGTTTCTCACCCCTCTGTGAAGCAAAGGGAGCAGCCTCAGCTCTGCGTGCTCTGTACACTGGTGAAGGTGCATCAGAGACAAATGACTGTGATCTGTTTTCCCTCAGAGAAACAAAATCCCTAGATCTGACAAGCTGCTCTGGTCAAAAAGGATGATGAACAGCTTTGGGTCTTCAGCTTGGGAAGTTTCTGAGCTGTCACAGAGATGCTCAGTTACCCTACAGAAAATCCTCTCATTTATTTGTTTATTAAGTCCCAAATCATATTGCCACTTTGAAAAAATTACCTTCTGTAAACTGCAGAAGATACTTGACTGGTGAAACACATTGTGCTCCCATTTCCAACCCCGCGGTGCAGTGGCCCTCAGCTGTCATTCCCAAACAACAGGTGCTGTAAGTCAATACCTCCCTGGTTATATTTCACCCGTACCCTGGAGGGAGGCAGCACAGCCCTCCTCTGAAGAGACCTTAAAGGTGCTTTGTGTGTGCCTTTGTATGACTGCAGCAAGAGGAACTGGGATGATGAAGGTCCATCATGTACTCCTCCTCATCGCCACAGGTAAAGATGTTCCAGCCATTGCCTTGAATGGGGGTCAGCTCCTTCCCCAGTGTGCAGGACCAGGGCTTTGAGTATATATTGGTGTAAGCAAGTGTGTGTTCTGGGAGCAGCCTCTCCTACTGATTAGGTTTTATGAACACACCAAATCATTTAAATGAGAGGGTTGTGGTGCATTGGTAACAGCTCAGATATTTGTAGTTTCAGACAATAGCTATTTTGAAGTGAGAAGGTTTTTGTGTTTAATTGTTTTTCTCTCTGTCATCTTTGTTGCCTTGCTTCCGTTTACTCTTGTCCTACATATATTTCAAAATGTGTGAATAGATCCAGTAAGCAAGGCTAGAAATGTAAAAATTAGTTACAAGAAATTTCACCAAGTTGTGGGACTACTGACAAGGAAGCTGAACTGATTTGCAGCTGGATGTATTGTACCAGGATAACTCTTTTTAAACTGTCCCTTTAAAAGAATTATTATTTTGTGATTCTAAAAGCTTTCCATGAAATTCAAGCAGTATGCTACATTCCTACCAAGCCACACCAGAAGGCAGCAATGTGAAGGATTTTAACTGGATTAATAAAACATAGAAAAGAGCTTGATTTAGTTATGATCACAACATCATATCTTAAAAATTGAATGACTGCTCCTGCCCACTCCAGCCCAGCCTCCTGGCAGGGGAAACAAGCAGTGCTTGTCTACAGCAGACAGCTTTTCTCAATGGCATCCAAGTATTTTAATACCATCTCATGGCAGGACAAGGCCAAGACAGAATCTTTGGCATATCAGCTCAACTATATAATAGGAGCTGATTAAAAGTCAGTTGGGAAACAAGGGGAAATCCTGGCTTAGTTTGGAGTCAGCAGCAAAATTCTTGTTGACTTCAGTGACCCAGGGTTCAAAGTGAGACAGGAAAGGGCAAGGATGGGATCTGCCAAAAATGCTTGTGGTGAGGCTCAGCTGTTCTGTTCCCTCTCACCGCCTTTCGAAGGGTGTACATACAAAACCATCTCTGAGTCCCCCTTCCATTTGCTTTACTCCCCTGTAACAGTGAGGCAGCTACAGTCTTGAGTATGTGATGCAGCTGCTTGTTCTGCAACAGGCGATCTGGAGATGGGGTTCATCTGGGATGCTGTGAGGTGGGAATCTGGGCCCTCAGCCCTTGGGAGTACAACGCCACGCACGTGCGCTGCTAAAGCTGCATTGAAACAAAGCTGCTGCCTGACATTTTCCCTCATGATGCTCTTCTTAAAAGGGCTTTTTCATGTAGCGATGCCAAATCACACTGAGTGGTCTCTGAGGATAGGCTGAGACCTTCTCCAAGGAGTGGGAATAGGGGACTGCATTGTGAAAGGTTTCCTTCTTTCTCACCACTAACATGACATGAGCAACTCCCATCATGGAGAAGACCTCTGGCTCTGCTTAGACCTCAGGTGCAGGGACATATGGTGCTTTCACCTCAATGACTGTTGTGCTTGGCCCTGTCCTTTAATGTTACTGATACAGGCAAGTCCATGGAATTGAAGGTGAAGAGAACATCAGAAAACCCCAATTATGGGTATTCTCTGCACTTAATTGTCCACAAGTATTGAAGTAAGCACAGCTGGGGGTTGGGAGAGCCTGAAGGAAGTTCCAAATGATCAGTCTGATATCCACAGTCATGGTTATTTGGTTTTGTTTATCTCCTGGTTGGAGGCTGTTGTTGCCTTACTCCTAACCTGACCTACAGACCGAGTAAGTAGTCACCCCTGCTGATGGTATTTGCAACACTCGTAATGCATGGCTGAAACAAGAAATGAGACAAAGGACTTGACGTTAACCCACCACCAGCAGCTTGCTGTTGACAGCGTTTCCTTCATGCCCACCTCAAACTGACAGACGGTGCTGTAGTGTGTTCCCTGCCCCATCTTGCTGATGCCACCCCTGCTCTTCTGCAGCTGGGCTAGCCCTGTGCTACGAACATGAGACTCGGCTCGTCGAGGACTTGTTCAGGGATTACAACAAGGTGGTGCGCCCCGTGGAGGACCATCGGGACGCCGTTGTCGTCACAGTCGGGCTGCAGCTCATTCAGCTGATTAGCGTGGTACAGTGTGAATGTGTGGAACGTGTTGAACCACTGGCTTGTGTGATAGTGTCAAACAGTGTCATTTTTCTAAGGAAACTGGTTTTCTCCTTTAATCCTGATGTTTGCTGCTACTGCCTTTTTTTTTTTTCTTTTTTTTTTTCTCTTTAAGGATGAAGTAAATCAGATTGTGACAACCAACGTACGCCTGAAACAGGTAACTCTAGATATTGCTAACCATTTCATGCAATACAAATAACTGCACTGGACACAGACAGGAATTAATTACTTTGTTATCATTTTAGGGGCAACTTGGACAGGTGGGTCACCTAGCATTTCTTCTTTTTGAGGTCTCAAGAACAAAATACACTAGACACTAAGAGCCATAAGAAAAGCATTTTGCATTGTATTTCAAACAGTGCACTGATGGTATATTTATCTTTTATATTATTTTCTATTTTTTCATAAGCTTCTTAAACTAAAATTAGCTGGGTTTTCCACTAGCATGTTGTTTACACTTAACCTGCGTATCCCAAAGCAAGGGATATATATATATATATGTATAAAGCTTTATATATATATATATATATACACATATATAAAGCAAGGTGCATATATCTGGGAAGTATCAAAACTACACACAGAAGTGCTGGAAGAGGCTCTCAGTGGCCAAAATCCACTCTCTTTAGCAATGGACAGATGTCAACCTCAAGTGGAATCCAGACGACTATGGTGGCGTGAAAAAAATCCGCATCCCCTCAGATGATATCTGGAGGCCAGACCTGGTTCTTTACAACAAGTAAGGGGAGACAGCTGCCTGGGGGGGTGGGGAGGGGATGACTCTGCCCCATGGCACCACTGTGGTGGGCCTGCTTTCCCATGTCAGCTGGGACAGAGGGTAGCATGACTCAGAGCAAGCTTCTCCAGGAGCAGGCATGATGGCGGTGTGAGAATCAGTTAATCCACAGCCAGAGAAATCCTTTTGTTACTGTTAATTAAGCTGCTCACACTGCTCTTAAATGTCCTTGTCCCTTTTGCAGTGCAGACGGTGATTTTGCCATCGTTAAATACACCAAAGTCCTTCTGGAGCACACGGGCCTGATCACCTGGACACCACCAGCTATTTTTAAAAGTTACTGTGAAATTATAGTCACATACTTCCCGTTTGATGAGCAGAACTGCAGTATGAAGTTGGGAACATGGACATACGATGGTACAGTGGTTGTTATTAACCCGGTAAGCAAGACGTTTGTAACTGGGAAAAGCAGTAAAGACCTGGAGATGGTTTTAGGGAAATCTCAGATTCAGAATGGAATATAATTACTTTGTTTTGACTGAAAACCAAGCAGGGTATAAAATATAAAAGCCCTAGTTGTAGTTCTAGCACAAAATTTCCTGATTTATCTTCTCAAATTCTGCATAATCGTAATTCCTGTGCCCTAATAGGCTCCTGCTTGTCTATCCTCTGACAGCTTTACACCACTCCTTATGGTGCTGCCCGTTCTGCTTTTGCTTTGTTTGGGTATTTTTGCTGCATTTTTCTTTTTTTGTGTGTTTGGGGGGGGGGGGGGGTCTCCTTTTCTTTTCTCCAATTTTTGTTGTTTTTTTTTTTCTTTTCTCCCCCCTCCCCCCCCCCCTTTTTTGGTCTTCTCTCCTTTTTCTTTTCTCTTCTTATGACATTCCATTTCCAAGGAGTCCTTCCCTGTCACCTCAGGTATGTCTCCTCTTGTAAATATTTAATCAGCGTTTCTCTTTAGGCAACTGTCCCTGACTGTTTATGTAAAATATTTAATTGAATGCTGTGTGCAGGATGATACTCTAAGGCAAAATAACATAGACAAGGGTGGTTTGCTCACAAAAGTGTACAAAGCACCTGAGTTATTTGAAATCCTGTTCTTGAGCAACTGACAGGTTTTGACTTTGTTCAAAACATCTAATATTAAGAATTTGTTTTGTTTTGGTTTTTACTGTCAGGAGAGCGATCGTCCAGATCTGAGTAACTTCATGGAGAGCGGGGAATGGGTGATGAAGGACTACCGTGGCTGGAAGCACTGGGTTTACTACGCTTGCTGCCCAGACACCCCCTACCTGGATATCACGTACCACTTCCTCATGCAACGCCTGCCTCTCTACTTCATCGTCAACGTCATCATTCCCTGCCTGCTTTTCTCGTTTTTAACTGGGTTTGTGTTTTACCTACCCACAGATTCAGGTATATAGATATATTCATTCAGCTGCTATAGAAATGCTCTCCTAACAAGTTTCTAAGAAATTCTGTGTGTTTTAAATCATCAGCTTACCTTAAGGGCAGCGCTTACTAAAACTGGACATTTCTGCTCAAAATAACAAATCTCTAAACATTCTTCAAATAAACAGCAAGCACTGAAAGCTGAAACTATTGATGGAAATAAATTGGGCTGATTTCTCACAGAAGGCACCGCTTAACTCTCCAGCTAACTTCTGCCAAACAAAGATTTAGCTAGCTAATTTTTATGGCTTGACATAGGTAGGTAGTGTGTTACATGTCATGTACTAAGTGAGCACATAAGGGGTGAGTGAGGCCTTTCAGCATGGTGTTAGACCAGGAACCTTGTTACCTGTTCACCGAAATTATCTCATGTGACACAAAGAGTAATCCTGGCCTATTCTGGCCTTCTTTGTCTCTGCTGAGCAGCTCTTGCTCCCTGCCACCCATTTCCTCTGTTTCATTCATTCTACCTCGTGGCAGCTTTTCATACCGATGAATTTCACTAAGCTTCTGCTATGAAATACTTGAGTTGTTGGGTTTTTTAGTGGAAAACTTTCTATAAAGGTGAACTGGATAGAAAAAAAAAAAAAAAAGCTGTGAGAATCATGTTTTATGGTTCAGTTTTGACATCCTACATGCTGGAACATCTCAAATGGCAACTGATCTCTGGTGTCAGATGTGATTTTTGTCTGGCCACTCAGCCCAGCATGAGCATGCCGGAGAGTAAGGCAAGCAAACCCCCAGGAGGCTGTGGCACAAGCATTAATCAGGTGCAGATACTTCATCATTCAAAATGCACAGCCCATGAAATGCTCCTGGCAAGTAAGCTTTCCATATCCACCACCCATACCTCATCCCAGTTACACCTTGTTATTCCCATCTTAATGCTCTGTTGAGCTCTCAGGTTTGGCCAACCTAGTTACTGCTTTGGATGCTGGGAGCAACAATAGGACTCCAGATGCATGTACACGTACAGTGTGAATAGCCATTGTCCACATCCTATCTTCTCAAATAAATACTGTCTGTACTGAATGATAGTATCAGCAATGGGTTTTCATTTGCTGTTTTCATTTATTTTTTTTTTTTTTTTTTTTTTTTTTCATGGCAGGTGAGAAAATGACTCTCAGCATCTCTGTCCTGCTGTCTTTGACTGTGTTCCTTCTGGTCATTGTGGAGCTGATTCCCTCCACCTCCAGTGCAGTGCCTCTGATAGGCAAATACATGCTGTTTACAATGGTGTTTGTCATCGCTTCAATCATCATCACGGTCATCGTCATCAACACCCACCACCGCTCCCCAAGCACTCACACCATGCCGCCCTGGGTCAGGAAGGTGAGCTCTATGGCTTTGCATGTTTCATGCTTTCCACTGAGCACTCCAAATTTTATTGGCAGCTTTTCTAATAAAAGTCAACAGGAATTGGGGAAGTAAATGCATCATGTTAAATCTCTCTAGGCACAAGAGCCAGTGTTTACTACTTAGCTGTGCATAAAGTCAGCAAGACTGTTAAAGTGCTCCTCTAAGTAACAAAATTGTCCACTGGGGTAGAGTCTTGCAGGGAACAGATGAGGCAAAACACGGGCAGCTGAAGGTACAGGGAAAATAAAATGTCCAGCTGGACTCAAATTACATTTCCTGGTCTAATTCTCCATCTGACTGCAACACCTCTGCCTGCCAGTGGCCAGGTTTGCCAGCCTGTGTGACTGCAGAGCACAAAGGCCCTTGGGGATACCTGTATTAGGCATTCCATTTTGCAAAAGACAGTTTAGCATAAACTGTGGCTTTCTCTGTACTTTTTCAGTAAATACAGTTGCTCTGCAGTCCTTGGGAAGCAAGAAGATCCTTGCACATTAGTCTAAATGGTAACCACAAGATGTAAAAAAAATTGGATGTCTGTCATTACACATTCTTTGCCAGGGAGACAGTACCAAAGAGGATGTATTTGGTTATTCTTGCCTTTTTTAACCCTTCCTGGGTTCATATTAAACCCTGACATGAACAGGAGGTTGTTCTGTGTATTTCTAATCATACTTTTAAAGCTACAGCTTACATCAGGTTTGCTCTGCAGTACAAACAATCCCTGCAGAAGGGATTTTTCAACAGGCAAATACAGCATGTACTTAAAATTGCTCTGTAAACCTTATATGCATGTATAACAAACATTTGTAATAGCAGAGTCAAACTTAAGTAGCCAAAAGAGATCCTTTGTAGTCCGTACGTCAAGGCAGATTCGTAAGTAGTATGTTCCGAAGTAGATGAGAGTGATAGAGCTCTGTCAGCTCATACTAGCTGAGGGTCTGCTCTGGGATGGTGTCACGTAGCCCTTCACATGTAGATGTTGGCTATACCATAGGGGGAAATGGTTTTCAGGAAACATGTGACAGGCCTGTGGGTGACTCCATCTGCCCCAGGACATAAGGCTGACAAAAGGCCCAGTGTGATGGAGGTGCAGGCTGTGACATACGCTGAGGGGGAATCTAGCCGGTCCAGCGTGGGAAGTGATTGGGGACCGCAGAGGCTTTGCCTTTGTTCAGTACACAGCTGCCTCTGCAGCGCAGCCCCACCAACCAGCAACTGTCATCTTCTCCCTCTTTGGTTTCAGATCTTTATTGACACAATCCCAAACATCATGTTTTTCTCTACGATGAAACGACCGTCCAGGGATAAACAAGACAAAAATATTTTTGCAGAAGATATTGATATTTCTGAAATTTCTGGGAAGCCAGGTTCTGTGCCTGTCAACTTCTACTCCCCACTTACCAGAAATCCAGATGTGAAAAATGCTATAGAGGGAATCAAATACATTGCGGAAACTATGAAATCAGACCAAGAAGCCAGTAATGTAAGGCATTTTTTATGCATGATTCATTTGTTGCTTTCAAATTGCTACTCTTCTGTCCTTTTTGTTTTGTGGTTTTTTTTTTTTTTTTTTGGCAGAATATCCCCACCTCCCAAAACCACTCCAAGCCCTGGTTTGTCTTTAGCAGGGAACAGTCTTCTCCCCTTGATGCAGTCAACAAGTGACAGATAATTGTTGCAGATGGCAGTTGAATCTTGGCCCCCAAAAAAGAAAAAAGTAAAAAAGCGTCAGTGCTAAGGTTTTCTAAATATGGTATGTGAAGCTGTAGAGATGGAGTGTCTGCAAGTAGCAAAGCAGTTTCAGGAACTGTAAGCAAGTCCCAAAACACATTCCTCCTGTCTCCCACTCAGGCATCTTCCCCCTGCAGTAAGCTCCTGTCAATTTTGAAAAGCCAGGAAGCAAGCCAAACTCCAAAAGGCTAGTATTTTTTTCTCAGAAGCGTTACATGTAACTTACAAACGATAATTCCAGTTTCGATGAGGTTTTGGTTTATTCCTCTATGCTGCAAGTAGTCCCTCCCTGCAAGTGAAATACGTCATGAGCTACTCTGATTACTGACTTTTTCCAAGTTGCAAGCCAAAGGAAGGATAAATGTGTGTAGACTCACATATGGCAGTGTTCCCCAGGAAAGCCTAGCTCTGCCTCCTTCTAGCACATTCAAGGCAATTTACCCCCTGTTTTGTTTCAGTTATCATGGTTCATGCAGCTTTAGCACAGGTAATTCAGTCCTGGTACTTCACCTTTCTAAATGATCACAGACCTTTCCTCTTGAACTGCAGTCTAGCCTGAAGACAGGGAGAGAGTTCTCTGGGGCAGTAATTTGTCCATGCTCTTGAAAGGAGGTCCCTCCTTCCCATGGGCAGGATTTATACCAGAGTGTTTTTTCCTGTGACCAAATTCCTGGAGCATGTGGAATGTCTCTGGCTGTAGTCTCATGTTCCCCCCATGACTCCTGTGCCTCTCTGCAGATAAAGTGTTACCTTCACATGGCTTCAGCACCACAGGGCTTTACTTCCTCCTAGGCTTACAAGAACAGTCTTCAAGTTACTGGCAAGTGCACCCTTCGGAAGTGGAGCCCAAGTACTTGTGTCATCTGGGCAACACTGATATCACTTCCGGGGGGTTTCAGAAGTCAAGTTCCCCAAATAAACCGAAGATTCTTGTTTCTGAAGGCTGCCACTTCATTGCATTCACCTATGCACTTATGAACCACCTCAAAACATCATTTATTATCAGTGTCCCCTAGATAATTTACAACGGCCTCTTCTACTTGTTGTACAGCTAAGGCAAAAGTACAGGGTGCTTTAGGCCAGTATGTGTCGCTTTGTAAGGCAGAGTTACAGGGAGGAAAACGTGAGCCTTGCTGCATTTAGCACCTTACACTTACTCTTACAGTGCCAGGTTCCCACAAAAGCATCCAGTGAGAATGCAGTTGCAGAGCAAGTCGTTTGTGATGTCCCACAACTGGAAAAAAGACTAAGGGAGCTACAGAGAACGCTTTCTTTCCCAGACCTTAGGGTGTATACAAGGCATGGAAAGCAGGGATTAGAGCTAAATTAATGACAGTTGCTTAGGTAGTCCAAGAGAATGAAGAAGCAATAGAAAAATAGAAGTCAGTTGGGTCAAAATAAGTGGTTTGCTTTCAATGTTTTAAACTCTCTTTCAAAAGCAACTGTTTGACTAAAAATTAAGCTTTTCAACATTTCTTTTTAATGGAATTGTTCGCCAGATTGCCGGGGTTTCTAAACAGTTTAGTCTTGAATTTGCTTTTCTAGGTAGCTTAGGGTTTTCTCAACCACTGAGATCACCCATCACAAACATGGTTCTGCAGAGATTTTACCATCTCCTTTGTTTCTTTCTCAGGCTGCAGAAGAATGGAAGTTTGTCGCGATGGTGCTTGATCATCTTCTCCTTGGCATATTTATGCTAGTTTGTATTATAGGAACATTAGCTGTATTTGCTGGTCGTCTTATTGAATTAAATCAGCAAGAATGAACATCAACTGGAAACTATTTGCTACCCTGGTCAGCATCTGAAAGCATCTTAACCATGAAAACCTGGCCATCAGCCGAAAGTGTCACAGACAGGAACCAGTCCCTGCTGGGAAAGAGCAGTGGTAATAAAATGTAAAGCTCCATACTTAGCGCTTCTGACCTGCTGCTCAGTGGCATTTCATTGCCAAAAAGAAACTCTTGCGTTACTGGTAGACTGAATAGCTGTCAGCCAGGTTTTGATACATTTTACCTTTTATTAAAAATGTTAATATATTAATAAGACTGTCTGTCTATACAGATACAATTCCAGTGAAATCAATAGCAGTGTAATAAGCTTTAGCTGAGCTGTAAATCTGTATCCAACTTTAGCATCCAAGCTGGTTTCAATATCTGCTCTGTGGTTTTTGTATTGGCAGTCACAAATGACTCCTCTTGTAACACTGAATGTAGCCAGCAGAAATACCTCAAACTCCATGCTTAAGCACTTGATTTTTGTGCACAAAATGACTGTCATATGTGACTCTACCCTTAGAAACTCTTGATGGAGCGAAAAGGACTGTTCCTTACTGTGGGAACAGTACAGCCTCAGCCAGCTGAGTCCAACAGGTATGTTTTTGTTAACAAGTCCCAAGGTAAAGGACTTGTAAAGAAGGTATTTTTTTGCCCCATTTTATCACCAAGCCTGCTCTGTGACCATCAGGCATCCCAATGACTATGTTGCAATCTCTGCCCTCTTCCCTGTTAATACTTATTATAAGAAGCCTAACGTTCATTATGTATTAATGCTCAGGTTTTTTGGTTGTCAACAGAGATGTTCTGCAATTGCATCCTAAGGAAAAACCTTAGGCCAGAGGGGAAAGGATTGGTATCCATAGGATAATCTGTGTACTCAGCCTACTCTGCTCCAAAAAGGTTGATTCCCACTCTCCATTTGGAGTGATGACGAATACGGGGGCAGCCTCAAGTTTGGGAGTGCTCAGTATGACATATTAAACACAGTTCTCCCTGTTCCCTGAAAAATGTCCCCTGCTCTGCTGAAATAGATCATGAGCTGTAAAGTCAGACACAGCATCACAAAGATCGTTCTGGGGGAAAGTTTGTGTCTCTGTTTTACTTGTCATGACCAAATGACAGGACACTGCTGAGAACCACAAATAATTAGCCAGCCTTTATTCAAATGTTGAGCAGCAGCCCACTCTAGTGGCTAAAACTAGGTAGTGCTGCTTTTGGCCAAAGACCTTTCGGGTTTAGTAAATACTCGACACAAGCAACAATAATGCAGCGTAGAAATATCAGTAGTGCCTACTTTCCTCAAAAATAAACAAGGAGAGGTGGGGCAACGGATACAAGTTACTCATCTTTCCCGGATGGTTGTCCAAGCCACCAGGACTACTTTGCTAGCAGCTGTAAATAATTTGCTGTGAGTTCAATAAAATAATTTTTATTATGTTAATGGTCTATGGAATGCGTCATGTGTGCAGAGGACAGACATTTGAAACGCTCTATAGGGAAAATGAGGCACTTGTGCAATACTTCCATCATTGCGTAGTGTTTGCTGGAAAATGTTTTGGTCAGCTGCAGTCCTAAGGAAAGCAAACAGTTTGTCTGGGGCAATCGATCACTTCTAACACTCTGCTCAGCTCTTACAGTTTAGATGATGGTAATCTTTGCCTCCCTGGATGA
Organism: Todiramphus chloris collaris; assembly: GCA_025345505.1. Lineage (NCBI taxonomy): Eukaryota > Metazoa > Chordata > Aves > Coraciiformes > Alcedinidae > Todiramphus > Todiramphus chloris. The sequence continues at coordinate 19,439,127 of JANVCC010000022.1, forward strand.
TCATTAACCCTGTAAACGATTGCTGGAGATGTATGCTGGGCAAAACCTCTGCTGACAGATGGAGTGCTTGCTGCAGCTCTGTTTATCTTCAGTGTGGGTTCTCAGCTCTCAGCCCTTGGAGGGAGTCACGCAGCTCCTTGGCTCACGATGAGCTAAGCTGCAGCATAACCATGCCTGGGACTTAATTTGGGAGACTGTGACTGGCACTAAAATTGACAGAGCAATCCTCTTAGAGCAGCATGTGGTTGAACCCTAGCATTAAAAATAAACATCAAGTAACAAGATTCATGGTGAGCATCCACAGTATCTTTGTTCAGCTTCCTCAAAGCAGATCTCGGTCTTGGCCTCCAAATTCCACTTATTTGTATGCTGGGGGGTGTGCCTGCACATACATGTGCCTGCCTGCTCGCTTCTGCAGCTCCAGATCTCTCAAACACAACTGGCTACCACGTTGCAGAGTTTTCCTTACACTTCCTCAGAAAAAGGTTTGAAATCATTTATCCAAAAATTTTTCTTTCTGATAGCTTGATCTGTTTTACGGGCACAGCAAATATTCTGCCTTCCTATCACTCTGAGTCTTGATGAACTACTCGCGTCTCAAAAGATGGTACACCAGGCAAAAATAAATGCTAACAACTTCTCTTCTTAGGCTGCAGAATCCAGGCATTGTTCTCTGCCCCTCCAAACAGATGGTACTTCAAACATCAATAAGCACAGTTCAGGAAACAGTTCATCCATGTTTTGGGTTTTGTTTTGTTTTTTTCTCTTTGCTTGTAATACTCAGACTGTCCTAGTTGTCTTTATTCTCTGTTCCCAGCTCACCTCTGTGATATGTTTTTCTTGTATACTACTAACCTCTCCTGTTACCAGTATACCTTGATGGAAAGAGGGTACCCTTACCTACGTACAGACTACTTCTCATCTGCTACTGTCCTTTTAACATCAGCACATCTGTAGTCCTGCTAAAATAGTAGCTTTGGAAGTTGTAAATGTGCCGTCTCAGTCACTGTCAGAGATAATTTGCTGTCAGTGTGTAAGTACGCATTGTATACTCATTTCTCATTTACAGCACTGTAGTGTCTCCTTGCAGTCTTAACACTAAGCTCTCCTCTCTCCTATATGGGTAGCACAGCAGCCCCAGGGAGATGGCCCTGGATAATACTCAAAAACAAAAAACAGGTCTCATGAACTCATTCTTAAATTTCTTTAATGAGTGTAGATAATAACGAAGTGCAAACACCGTGGTGCTGAAGTAAGCAGACCTTATTTAAAGGAAGGCAGACTGGGGGCCTTTGGGTGAGGTAGTGTTGCTTTTGTAGTGATAGTATCCTGAGCAGTTAACTTGTCCCTCTTTTCATTGTCATCTTCTTGCTACTAATGCTGCTTTTGTTCACCTTGAGATTGTTGATAACACCCTATTTATGTCCTTAATAGAATAGCTGTCTGGAACGTCTCCATCTTCTCCAGACTGATTCTCTTTCCAATTTTAAAACAATTTGGCTATTAACTTTCCCCTTCCAATCCCTTTAGTTGACCTTCAGCTACTTTCTACTGTGCCATGGATATTTTGCTCTCAGAGATGCAGTCACCCTCAAATGTTTTTCGCCCTTGGCACTTGCACTGTTCAGAAGACCTGACCCTCCTGAAGGAGGTATTTGAATTTTTGAAGTCCATTACCTTGTACCAGCTCCAAGGGACCAATTTCACCTCTAAGTCTCTAATCAGAACAGGCTGCTGCTCCCCATCATCACCAGGAAGATGAGCTAAACTTGACGGGCTTATTCTGTCTATTTAGCCAATTGGATCTAGGCTTTGTAAAATGTAGTTGAGCTGATCAACAGGATGACCAGAAGATTGACAGTCACTGAACTCTAAACACTTGATCATAAGCTTGCATATGCCAGGTGTCATCATTCACCTACAACTGGTGCTCAGGTACTCAAGCCTCGTTCAGTTTGAGAGTTTTAAAAAAATCAGATTATTGTTTTGAGCAATTTTATGACAATTTAAGTACTCACATTTTTCTCCAGGATGTAAATTGCTGCCAACCTCTTTGCTGTGGCCGTGTCTCCAGAGATGTGTGAAAGCAGTGTGAGTTTCATCAACATGCTGACTCAGCAGTTCCTGTTTCCACAGCTGAAGCAAACCACAGCGGGTAGGGACACCAGGGCAAAAGAGTCTGTTACACAGTACTCACAAAATGCATAAATACTGTGCTGTTTTTGGAGAAAGGAAGCACAATACCTCCCTGAAAAGTTTGTTTTCTGGTGTGGTGTTGTGTAAGATGTTGCCTTTAAAGTCAGTGATATTTTAGCACATCAGAAATGCTTTTCATTTTGGACACTTTTAGAAGGTTGCAAGACAAGAGGCCAAAGGACTTTGTAGGCTACTGCAACACAATGACAACAGGTTACTCAGTGGATTCCCCATAAACGGAGAACTCTTTCCTAGCAAGGGCTGTCACAATTTCCTGTCATCCCAGCACAGATCTCTCACTGCAGCACATCTTCTGAATATCTTACAAGCAAGCAGATCTATATTGGCATTTGCTATTTATCCCATATGGAGCCTGGAAAAAGCACATCACATGGTATTTCCCCAGTATGAAGACAAGAGGAAGCTATTTACTTCTGCGTGGCTTTTCAGCAAAGCAATGACCCAAATGCAGTATGCCATGCTAAGGAGCCTCATGTGGATTTGTGACCCTCTTTAAGGAGCTTTAGGTCTGTAAAGGCAGTAAACACAAAGTACCTGCAGTTTTTCCATTTGTGAGCTACATAATTTTTGCTTACAAGCTAATTTAGGTTGTGAGCATGGGTCAGAAGAGGGTAGAGAGAAAAAATTGAACCTGTTTTTGTGTTCATCTTGTAATGCTCCAAGCATGCAGTGACACAGAATCAGAGAACTGACCTGCATAAAAACCTGGCAAGGTTTGAAACCACACATGGGACGCAAACCAGTAATGCCATTGCTCTTAGGGCAGTGTGTCTCACCATAATGCTGTCTTTGGGCAACTGGTCATCTGGTGAAAACATGAAAGGAAGTTGTAGCACGTTAGCCCAGCATACAGCTTACTCAGACGGTGACCTTGCTGGGACATGTTGCTACAAAGGAATCAAGAAATATTTAAGTTCTTCAGAACACCTGTCCCTAACATTTATGTATTTTACACAACAGTGTTATGCAGCTGCTTGGCCAGACCATGTTTATGACATAAACAAAACCCAGCCAAATACTTCCAAAATGTGAAATCCTACAGAGACAAAAGTGTATGGGATCAGTGTGTTGGCTCACATAGGCACTCAGCTCTCACCCTTCAAACCTTGCTCTTATCTGTCCCAGCTATTCCAGTTATGTATAATTTGGGCATTTTCCATTTGAGACCTCAGTGCTGGACCCAAAGACATTAACAGAAGTTTTGTTTCTAGAAAACTTAGTCAAATTGAGAGGGAAAAGGAAGCAGAATCTATTGCTTCTCTGGCAAAGGAGTCTCTGCATGACTTAATTGAAGTAAGAAGCACAAATACCTTTTGGGACAACATATGGAGAGGGGTAATTGACCTTCCCACACCTCGACATGCTGCAAACCTTAAAAAAGAAAAAGCAAGCAGCTCTTTCCCACTGTTTAATTACGTTTCTGCTCCACTATGTGTGTCTCTGCCTGCTGCCTTGCGCTTCCCCAGGCTCCTCTACCCCTCCGCTGCTGGCTGCTATCAAGGCCATGGGAGGCAGATAAGGAAAGCGAAGCGTGTTGCGATCTCTGAGGACAAATAGCGCATCGGGAGCTAGGGTGAGAGGAGACCCTGAATAACTGCCTTCGGGGCTCGCGGCTTTCCCCGAAGGCCGGGTCAGTGCCGAGCAGGAGCGGGAGGGCGCAGCGCACCGCTTCCTGCCCCCCGGCGCTCCCTGCCCGTGGCTGCAACGGGGGCCAAGGGGGTCCAGACAGCAGAGCTGCTGATGCAGGTGCTGGGTATGGCTGAGGAACCGATGAGGGCTTAAGAAGGATGAATCCCTGGAACAGCCACCAGTTGAGGTCGTTAGCACTTGAGGACCCGAAAACCTTCCCCTGTAATGTGGTTTTCTTGTTAGCTCTGAGCGGTTTTGACTGCTCCTGAACACCCCGGACAGAAACAGTGCAGGTATGGGCAGGGGACAGGGCATTCACCAGCACCCCCACGCCTCCTGGGAAGGACCACCCCACGGAAAAGTCTCGCTCCGCTGGCCGGGCCAGGCCCGCCAGCCGGGGACGACGACTCTGGGAGGCGGCGGAGCCGGGGCGGACACCCACTCTACACGCACGCACCCACCCCGTGCCGGGCGGCTGAGAGCGGCCCCGCCCGCCCCCCGCTCGGCAGGGCCGGGGCACGGGCATGTGCGGCGGCGCGGGCGGCGGGGGAGAGGCGCCCCAGAGCCGCGCCGAGCCGCGCCGCTTCCTGCCGCTATAAATAGCCGCCCGGCCCAACATGTCCTGGCCGCCGCAGCGGCTAGAGTGCCGGTGGGAGCTGCCGTCCCCTCCCGTCGCGTAGCCCGCCCTGGAGCGCGGTAAGGGGGAGCGGGGCTGGCGGCGGCCGGGGGGACGCGGCCGGGGCTTCGCTCTCCAGCTGCCGGCGGGGCGGAGGGGTCTGCGCGGGACGGGCAGGGCCGCGCCGCAGCCGCGCTGGGGCCGCTCGGCACCCCCGGCCCCGCGGGGAGAACGCCCTGCGAGTGCAAGGGTCGGGCCGGGCCGCGGCTGCCCCGAGAGATGAGTCTCGCTTCGCGCCTGTTCTCTCTTTCTCTTTTCCAGACTGCTCTGTCTCGGGCTGGGACGCGCTCCTTCTGCCTTCCGAAGCAGTGCTGGCGGGGCTGGGATCCCTCCCTGCTTCCCTCTCGCTTCCCTGCTTTCCTCGGGGTTGGGTGTGTGCCCGGGATGAAGGATGGCGTTGGCCTCTGGATCCAGCCCCTGGTCCCTCTTGGTTGGCTGCTCGGACCGTGCCGCTGGCGGGACTGCCGAGGAGGTGGCTGGTGGCATCCATGCCCATCGCTGCTGTGGCACAGCTAAGGCTGTGGAATCCCGGGTGGCGTGGCAGGGTAGAGAGAGCTACACAGGGGCCGTGGCACTTGCCGCTGCCCATGCGTGTGGTACCCACTCAGGGTGCCATTATGGTCACTTACGCACGCAGGCGTTTGTATTGCAGCCTTCCTCCATCAAGTGCTTTCAAATTCTTCCATCAAGTGCAGCAAATGTTAAGGTGACCCTTGTGGTTAGGCTTTATGGTGGAGACAACCAAAGCAGGTCTCTACCCTGAAATGGCTTTAGGGGGCTTTTTTGAAGGAGTCACGTTTGGGAACCTCAAGTCTTAAAGATTTAGCTTGTCTTCCCCTTTGTTTGCCTGTGCTACTGTAATGGTTGTACTTCAGCTTTTCGTAAATGCCTTCTGCGGTGCAGGACTAGATCCCTTCTCTGAGAGTGGGTGTTCTTCATCTGCTACCCTGGTCCCTGCTCAGGCCTCTTAAAGCAAATGCGATGCAGCACTTGTCTCTGACACTAAGGTGTGCTTGTTCAGGAACCCACTGTGAGGTACTTTTAAATTGCTCTGTTGTTCTTGAAGTGCTTCCTCAAAGAGAGGGCTGTCATAAGTAGCTGTTCTTAGTTGTCTTGACCTTCAGGGGATGTTTTGCTCCTCATTCACACCCTTTTTCTGTTTCTCCCTCTCTTTCCTCTGTCCATTAGCTCCCCCAAGCCTGTTTTGGGAGCACAGTGAGGCCCAAGAGAGCACGTGAAAAAGAAGAGGTCCTCAGAGTCTCTTTGGTCTCTGCACATTATCTGCAGCATGCCCCACTAGGGAGCCTTCCCCTCAACAGAGGCAGGAGGGATGGCAGTGCTGCCATGGAGGGACCTGCTCTGGCAGTGCACCTTTCTGAGTGCTGTGAACCCCGAGGCAGGCCTAGCATGTACTTCCCCTCTGCAGAGTGGGCGAGGGGAAGGAGCATGTGAGGAGGAAATACAGCTGTTCCAGAGCACTTCTGCCCTCTGTGTGGGAGCACGTGAGGGGACGACAGATTCAGGAAGAGAGTATGAGGGAGAATCGGGGAGGATAGAGGAAAGCTACAAATTGAGAAGAAATGTCTTTTTATACGTGCACAAATGTTTAAAGATCTGTTTAGCTGGGGCAAGAGCAAATATCCTAAAAATACGAGATTGTATTCCTTGAGTCCTTGTTAATGTTCCCCCAGAAAGTGCTGCCTTTCATTCCCCAAGTATTACATGTGTCTTTCTGCCTCACTCTTGTTGGTTCTGCAGCATCCTTTGACCTCAAGCTGGGCAGGATGTTGCCCTTAGCATCTGCCTGTCAAAATATGTAGTTCTCCATGTTGTACATGAAATAATTATTTCCATAGTTGGTTAAGGCAAGTTTCTGAGGAATGTGAAGCAAGAGGCATGCTAGTTCCTGTGGCTGGCCTTGACTGGAGTGCAAGCTCTTTGGGGCAGGGTCTGTCCCCTGGGAGCTGTGGTTACTCTACACATTACCCTTGGCAGCTTAGTAATTTCTGCCTCCACTCCTGTCCCTCCCACTCCTCTCTTATTGCTGCTCACCTGTTCCTGCCCCTGTGCTGCAGCTCCTTCAGTCTCTCCCAGTTATCTGTGATGTAGAGCTGTAAATTGAATTGCTGAAAGGTTAAGCAATTGGGGTTAAAAATATCTGGAAAAGGAGAGAGGGGAGGAGGAGCAGCAGCAGCTACTCCCTCTGTCTGTACAAAAGTCCCCTATCAGCCCTGTGCTGCCTCTTCCCTGGCTCTTGCTTTGAGATCATTCACCCCAACAAGTGGGAATTAAAACAACTGAAGCTCTCTAGCAAAGTCCAACTTCTGCTGCTGCCTTAGTATTTCTACTGAAATCACACTTTTAACTTTCAAGAGCATTATTTTACCTTCTGAATGGTATCAGGCAGTGAGGTGCTGTCTTTGGGGGGCTGCAATGCTACAAGACTTACTTTTTTGAGAAACCCAGAGTTATCACAAAATTACATCAGGGCTTCAGAGCTTTTACTTATGCAGTAGAGCCAGAACTGAAAGTGTGCATCTAGAAAAAGGTATTAGCTATAGAAAGAGTAATTTCTCACCTGTGACAACAGGTATGACATTTGTTTCTGATGATCTCCACCCACTGAGGAGCATGGGCAATGCTAATCTCTTTGTGAAAGAAACATGCTGCAGTATTGCTCTCCCATTACCTACAGTGCATGAAGTTCTAACAGCTCATAGTTTTCTGCCTTGCTTGCATAACTCTGAGTTGTTTTGAGGGAGAAAAATACATGTTGGTGTTGTCTAACAAACGTGACACGAGGATAGGAATTCATAGGTTTCCTTTGGAGGCACATATATTGTTCTTGGTGTATATATGCAGTTTAGTAAAATGGCTTTATGCTGTGACCTTTAGAAATGTGTGCTTTTTAACTACATTGAACTTCCATCTGGACATTGAACTTGCGTATAGAAAACATGAGAAATAGTGATGCAATGGACAGAGGAGGACTTCTTTGCTTTTACCCAGGTAAACATGTCCTAATTGTGGCTTCTTAACAACAATGAAGCGTTGTCAAAATTCAAATCTAATTAAATGCTTTTGTATTCTTTTTACCGACTCCTTTTATTCTTGTCTCTAATGTGGACCCTTTCTCTTTTTCATGTGGTGCACTCTAACACTTGGTCTATTGGATCCCTTATAAAAAGGGACCATTGAGTTTCTTGGTTCAAATTCCATGGTGCTAGCCCTGTTTGAGTAGGGTTGGGGAGAGCATTCTTTATATGGAGAGAGAGTTATGTTTTGAGTTGGTAGAAGAGATCTTGGTAGTACCAAAGATGAGGATTCTGGAAGTGGCCATAAATTTTCAAGTCATTGTTCTATCTGTTCTGTGTGCTGTGGGGTGTGCAGTTAGCACCTACTTATTGTTTATCTCCTTACTTAAAATATGTCCATGAAAATCTGTCTGTTATTGCATAATAATTGCTGAACTGTTAGTTGGCAAATAGCCCAGAACAGGGGCTATTAGAAACTAAACTTACGAAAGCTGTCTGGAGTCATGCTTTAGTATGTTTTGTTTAAAATACTTCGGACGTTTGTAGTGACCACTGCGATAGTGACGTTGTGCTCGTATGTAGCACCAGCTACATGGATGCATATGTCTAGTTATCTGAAGAGGAGGAAGGGGAAGGAAATCAATGAACTGTTTACTACATTAGTACTTTCTTGTGATTCTCTGCAAGTACTGTGCAACTGCTGCTGAGATGCAAGTGAAATACTAATGATAAAAAGATTATTTTTTTTCAGTGCAAATAACCCTGAACGTCAGGGTTCTGAGAGATACTGCAGCCGCTCTTCAGCCTCGCAGGCATGCAGATCTGAAAGAGCAGCTGTCCTTGGGCCTCATCCAAATCAGTTCACAAAGATCAGTGAAGAGTGTCTCTGAAGCTGGAGACGCAAGTGGCGAGGGAGCAGTTTCATCTAAATCTGAGAGATCAAAGAAGTTCAGAATAGAAAGTTTTTCCTTGTTCCTGGAAGGAGATAAATGGGAAGTGCAAGGAGTAGTTGGAGAGTCTGTTTTGTAACACTTAACTCTGCTCTTGCTTCCTTAGTGTTCTTCTACATTTGGTTCCAATTACACATAAGTACACTTTGGAGTTAAAATGTATAATTTTGTAACTCCTTAAACTACTAATGTTGCGGAAGCAAAAGTTCCTAGGATTTAAGCTGTTTATGTGGCACCCCTCATCTTTCATCTCTTCAGTATGTATTTGTGTGTAGTCCTGCCACTTCTGTCTTGGAACTAAGGCCACGTGGAAGGCCCTCCTGCTCTCCAGTGTGTGTCAACAAAGAGCTCTCCTTCCCATTTGATCTAAACTTCAGTATATATCTCCTGCTAAAGAAACTACAGGATATTCTTTAATGGGAAGTAATACACAGGTTAAAGTAAATGTTCTTAGCAGCTTCAGTAAGCCCCAAATAGGTTACGTGTGTTTCTCTTGTGATAACTTCAGGAAGTGGGATGATTCCCTCTTCCTCCTTTTTAATAGTTTTGGTGAATGCTGTGCTTGCGTGCTGAAATGCTCTTGCCATGAAGCAAGCCTTGCTTCTTGCATGGAGCAGCCTTCTCTCAGAATTTTCCGGGACCCTGTTTTAGCAGGACCAGAAGTGAGCCTTGAGAAGAAATACCATTCCTCAGCTTGTTCTACTTCTTCCTACGAAAACTGTCAGTGAGGTACTTGGTGGTGAGGGTGGCTAATCACTGAAACTGGTTGTCCAGGGAGATTGTGGAGTCTCTGTCCTTGGAGATGATCTAAAAATTGGACTGGACAAGGCTCAAGCAATCTTCTTTAAGCCAGGTTAGCTCTGCTCTGAACTAGAGGAGATCCAGCATTTCCTTCCAGCTGGCTATATGGTATGTTTTTGCATTACTGGATAAGCATGGCTGCCCCCAGAACATCTGGGAATAAAAGTGGTCTCAAAGCATCCAAAAATGGCCTTGAGAAGTCTGAATAAAGACTTCAAAAACTGGAGTGCATAGAGAAGCATAGTGTGGGGAAGTGACTTTGCCCAAAGTCTCAGAGCAGCTGGACAATAATAGTGCTGGGAGAGGATCATAAATCTACTGACTGGCAGACTGGTGCCTTAGTAGCTAAAAATGCTGTCTTTAAACATAAACATCTTCTTTCCCTGTTCAACTACTTACAGATCACTTGGCAACAAGACATTACTTTTACCCTCTGAAAGATAATTTTTTTTTTGCTTTGTGTCATATCATAGGGATTTATAGTACTAAAGAACAGTTTATTGCATTGACTTTCAGGAAACACTGAGAACACCAGATCTGGAAAAGAATTTGGTGAAATAAAGACAAGAGTTGCAAAGGAAATTTTTAGAAAGTGATGTTATTCCCAGTTTGCTGCATAACAATTAATCTCTTATTTTTAAGAGAGGAAAAGAGCAGAGGAAGCTGTACACTGAATCCAAGCTTGAATCTCTTTGTTTAAAAAATAAAAAAAATCACTCTAAGAAAACTTCTTCAAATCTGGAAGCTGAGAAGAACACAGATCAGCATTTTAAAGAGTACCATGGAAGGAGTTAAGCTGTGAGTTAACTGCATCTGTGATTCAAATCCAAATGCTATGAACAAGGCACCATTCAGATCTTCAGTTAGAAGTTATGCTGAATTCATGTGTTTGTTTGAATTCTGTTGAGAGGAGAAAATCATGGTAGATTAAAAAAGAAATAAAACAATTTATCTTGTTTTAGTAGCTTGTTTTTCGGTAGCTTGTTTTTGAAGTGATAACCAGGGTTCTCTTTTCCCATCTTTTTTTTGTGTGTGTGTCCAGCACTTAAGCAGGTCGTCTGCTAATTATTAGCAGCTGTGAAGCTAAGGAATTACATAAGCATAACTAAAAGTCAATGGAGCCTTGCATCACTCAGCAGATCTGTCCATCACTTGATTCACCACAATAACAGATCACTTTAACTCACTTGACATGACTAGATATTAAGAGGGCATCAGCAGGCACGGGAAACTGGGAAATCCTTTAAGTCCTAGAAATGAGATAGGATAATGTGTTATTTTATCATGAACACAACCTGTTCTCCAATTATACGTGCATTGTTGCTCTGTGAAGAGAGCTGTGTATCAGAGGAATGCCCTGTAACAGCTGAGCTTGCCAGCTACAGAAAGCTGAATTGTTTGGGGAGCTTTGCTTGGATGATAAGTATGGATGCTATGCCTGGCTGTAGTGGAAGCAAGACAAGTGTGAGTGCTTGTGAATGTATCCCCAATTAGCCACACTGTGTGATATGGCTGGATACGACAAACTGTCTTAAACACTAGAAAAGGCATCTTTACAATGGGACATGTGTAGAGCTGAGAACTTGGGATTTCTTGGCAAGGGATGTACATGCAGCGCACATGAGTGTGCTGGCACAGACAGCCCAAAGCTGGCAGGTCCAGGCTCTACCCCCAGCTTTATAACACTGGCTCAGCACACCGCATGACTTTGTTAGCAGCACTTCTTCCCACTCAACCTTGAGGGTATATAAAACTTAATCTCCTGTAGTTCAGAATATTAAATCATAGACTAATGAATTTTCTGATCCAGACTCTGGTTTTGTTTTCAGATATGTTTGTCTTGTTTTCTCTTCTGCTGATTTAAAGATCTCCTTAGGCAAGAGGCTGTAAAAGCAAGTGCAGTGTTATCAAATATTCAAAATACAATCCTTAAAATAATGTTCTTGGGAGTTAAGAATGTAAAATGAGTTGAAGCAGAAATTATGTCCCTCTAGACCAGTCTGTGTACTCAGTGTCCCAGAACTGTGCCATGGCCCCTTTCTCAACAAGTAAAGAGTTTGCCTGAGCTTCCTGTGAAAGTGGTGGGACCTTATAGCTGCCCTCAAATTGACCTGCTCCCCAAGATAAAATGTAGGTGCTTGGAGGCAGCTTCCAAGCTCTAGCTGCTGAGGTAGCATGCCAGAGCTGTAGGAGGTTGGCATGAATTAGAAACCTTTCTTTTAAGAGTAGCCTAAACAGGATGGTAACTGTTTTTGTAACTAGTGTTAGCTGGGTATCTTTATAATGAATGGATAATGAAAAATAGTGGGGGGGTGGGGGATTAGCTTGTTCTTCCTCTCACTTGAAGAGATATTCCTCAGGTAGCAATTCAAGGATACTGCTTTGATGCGCTTTTGGATCACTTTGGATACCCACTTGGCAAACAGGGATAGCATCAGCCAAGCAGTACTAAACTCTACAGTCCTCTCTTCAATTTACCCCAACTCATCAGTCCTCCCATGGCCATCATGTCAGTCATTGCTCTCCTCATGACCTGATTTACCCAACATTGACTGACCCAGTTTGCCTAACGTTTCCAAAAATTCGGTTTTTTTCCTGTCATGGGAATGCAAAACAGAGGATTTGCACTCTTACTTTCACATTTGAAGCTACTGAAAACAGTTCTAAAAGGATGTATTATATGCAACACACAGCACCCTTTACAATTTGCATATGTTGTAAGTAAACCACATGCTCATGCATGTGAGTTTGCATGACTCAAAGACCTCTGAGGTAGGAAATGCATTTGACTAATGAACAGTAGAATAAGCTTTCTATTCCAAAGGGAAGAAATGCAAAATCAAATGATAGCATTGTGATGGTGAGGAAGGTATACAAGTTTGCCTATTTCAGTTTTAGAGAGAATGCTCTTCATCTGAGGCAGCAGAGGCAACATCTACCAGGATATCATCGTTCCTGTCTGCATGTTGCATTTTTAAACCACTGCAACTAGTACTACTTTGGAAAAGTTGTACATCCAAGGAGTCTCTCTTGGTTTCAGTCAATAGTTCTGGTGGCATCTTGAAATCTGAAGCTCTCAAATGGCAGCAGACAGCCCTAAAACCTTGTTTTAATACTATGCGGCAACACACAAGGAAATAATTCTCCCTTGGACCTCACTACTGTGTTTTCAAATATAAATTCTGCATTTTATCTGAATAGGTGGCTTAGGGAGGGACAGAAAATGTTTCACAGTATAACTTAAAATAGATTATTCATAACTGAATTGATTACTGTTCTTTGGTTGTAAATGAACAACTCATGTTCTTGTCTTGGTTAGTTTATTTTTAAATAAGGTGAAGCATCTGGCTGAAGAACTGCTGCATACTTATGCTTACTTGTCCCCTTAAGAAGGCCCAGAGCATTGTTTATTTCCTCATTTATTGGTTGCCATCTTCCTAGCAGCTCTCTGCAGGATCAGCGTCTCCCAAGTTTTATTATCATTTTTTTCATTTGTGCCTCCTTAAAAAAAAATATGTGTGTGCTGACTGGAGTTAAGAGCAAGATAAATTAGCTTGAGCTGCTATAGGTAACTAGAAAATTAAGTGTTCCATAACTGACAAACAGCTTGAGATGACTGGACAAGTTCCTTCTTTATCCATTTAAAATGTGCCGGTTGTTTAGCAGAACATCTCCAATAATGCAAGTGAATTGCAGGGTAAAACCCAGTTGGATGTCATCATGTGCAGTACTTAAATGAGAACACTGAGGGATTTTGTGCTTCCAAGGGAAAGAATTTACATTGTTATTTTCTGCTTTGTGTTACTTTAAAAGTTCTGCAAGAAAGTTTCCTCTTAGGAGGGATAATGGACTTTATAGTTGTTTACAGTAGGAGTGGTATATGACTGCTCTTTTTTGCTTAGACTAAAAGCTTTTATTCTTCTCACAATTATGTTTGTTCACCATCCACTTGCTAATCAGTGAGACTGATGATGCATTAAAGAAACCATGGTAATGATACCAGATGGTATATAATACCACAGCATTTACAGCTTCCAAGGCCTTTGCTGCAGGCCATCCACTGTGAAGTATGAATAGAAGCACATGAGAATGGAATAGAAAAACCCTGCAAGAAGGGAAAGTGAAAGATAACAAAAATAGTGTATTTTCATCTTCTTCCCTTTCTACAGATATAAAGAAGTGTCCCACCACTCTTTCTTAGCTAGGCGTGACTTTGTGCCCTAGAAAGTGATAACAGAGACACAAGGAAAAAAAAATCCCAACAATTACTCTGGACCAGCAAAAGGGCTGGTAGGTGCAACCTTGGTTCCAGTCCTGCCCTTGTTGTATGGTTGCTGTGAGGAATCAGTGTTGAGAAGGTAGCAGTAGAGCAGGATTGCTCCAGGAAAGGTCAGGACAGCATTTCCTGGAGCTTTCCTCTAGGATGTTTTCCATTGGGCTTCTGGAGGTGCTTCCTCTGTTCTCTGGTGGACACTGATGGTAATTTTTGGAAATCAACATCCTTAAGGTAAGATCACTCTTTCTTCTGCTCTAAAGCTCCAATGCCCTTACATTTTTCTTCTAAAGTTTTGGAGGGTTGCTGTGATGTACCTGTATCAGGGAGGAAAAACCCCAGAGTATCTGTAGGCATGTTTGATGCAATAAACCTCAGTTTTGTCCAGTGAAATTGTCACAAATTTCAGTCTCACTTCTCTGCGTTTAACTCTGGCATATTCAGGTCCTGGTTTCATCACTCAACAGAGCATGTGACACGTGGTATCACTGTCATGTTTTGTAATGTGCCTCAGTGACAGGATTTTGATTCCTTAGTAACAGGGTCCATGTCTGGTATAAGGGCAAGTATAAAAAGGGATTTTTAGTTTTTTTTTTTTTAAATAGTTCTGAAGTATGTAATTATGGAAATAGCCTCATGGAAAATCAAAAGTCTTCAAAAGTGGAATTCCCAGGAGCAATGCAAGGTGCTGGCTTTGGATTAGAAGTTGAGAGAACAGCCTTTATCCCATTTGGCAGCAAAAAGCCCAAAGTTATATATGTCACAAAGTTTACTTAAACCCAAACTATTAACATCATGAAACCTCAAGTAGGTGTAAACAGCCTGTATCACAGCTGGTGTAGCCGAGCCCCTGCTGGCAGCATGCTGTGACAGGGAAGCAGGTGAAGAAACACCTTTAACCTCCTGCAGTGTGTGGGGATGCTTCGGGCATTGCTGGTGAGAGATGGGGAGTATCGCCTCACAATTCGTTCTCCGTGAGGGACCATACCAGGATGTGCTGGCTCTACTGGGACGTGGCCCACAGACCAGCTGGAAGCATGGGGCTCTACCAAAATGCCCGTGACTAATCCTCTCACTTCCCCCAAGGGGTCTGTGCTGTAGTCTCCCCCTTGCTCTGGGGCAGCTGTAATTTTTCAGGCCGAGCAAGCGGGGTTTAGAAGGCCCCTGCCGCTTTCCTCTGCGCTGCTCTCTGAGGTCACTGCTGTGGCGCAGCCTCGCAGGGGAGCCAGCCAGCTTTGCTGAATAGTCTAGAAATAGGTCTGTAAGGTATTTCTGCTCTGTCAGCAGCAACTTTTCAGCTAGCCATGTTTCAAAATACACAGAGCTGGGGTTTTCTGTTGTGCATCGAGTAACACCATCAGAGCCATAAGCCATATACTTGGCCATAAATTCAATTATTCTGTCCTCTACCATGTATCTGGCGTTTTGCTTTTGGGAAAGGAAAGAAGAAACAAAACACGCAGAGCAGGATACAGAGGGATGATTTCAAGTTCAGTTATATTCTTCTATTCTGCTAATGAGAGATACCTGGTGCCAAGCTGTTTGAGCCAGGATATCATACTACTGCCTTCACTCCCAGTATCTACATGCACATTTGGAGGCTTATCCTGATTGTCAGTTCCCAAGTGTGTTAGGGGAACCTGCACAGCCAAGGCATCAGATGTCCAGCTCCTTTTACTTGCCTAGCTGTGAGGACAACAGGGTGTCTCTGTACCTTTTTGAGGTAGAGGTATTGCTTTATGTCCTCTGAGTGCCGTCTCCTGATAACCGACTCAGTTTCAGAAGCTGATGAAACCAGGTTTTGATGATTAACAACATAGGACATTTATTTCTATATCAGCAGTTTATCTCTAAGCCAGGTGAGCTGTGACTGAACACTGCTTTCTGTCAGGGTTAGCATAGTCTAAGTGCAATGAGTCAGTAATCCCAGGTCTGCGAAACAAAAGTTCCTGCTCAAAGTGGCATCGAATGACTTCCACTGCTGAAAGTCATCACAGAGTAGTCAGATTGTGAACGAGGGTTGAAACTGTTCCCTGATGGCTAATGAGACCAGGGCCAACACCAGACATAGTGGTGTGACCAGTCTTGCTTGGATGTGAGATGTAGGATCTCTTAACAGGGCTGAATTTTTCATTAAGGAAACAGAAACCTTTACTCTCAAAGGCTGTTACCTGGATGTTTTTTATGGACCTTGCAATTTCTTGTTACTTTAACTATTCCTCTCCTAATTCATACTAATAAATTCTCCTAATTCATAATAATTGCCTAGAAAATTAAAAGAGAATGTGGCTTGCAGCGGATACAAATATTCTTATACTGAGCTTCACTTTCTCCTATTTATTCTTGGGAGAATATAATTTTCAGTACATATTAATGAAAGAAACATATGATCTGATCTTGCTCACCTCACTTGAGTGTAGCTGCAATCAGTATGGGATCGCTGGCAGTTTTACATAAGCAAGGAATAAAAGATCTCATCCATTATACAGCAGAGAAGCTGATTCTATTTTATAATTGCTCAGCAAGTATGCAGAGACTCCAATCTGTGGCTATATTTGGCATCCCGATGTTCTGATGTGAAATATACCACCCATGGGAAGAATGCAAGAAATAAACTAATGTTCCCATTGATTGGGACTTTATTTTCCTGTTAAAATAAAAAGGAAAAGAGCATGAGCTTTGGATAGGATGCCCTTACTATAAAATGGTGCACAGCTCTCTTGTCTCCAGTGAAATCATGCCAATACATATTCCTGTACTGTCCTGCTTGTAGCTAGCTCCCTTTCTATTTTCTACCTAATCACAAATTTTCAGTCCTTCCAGCATGAAGATTCAGAATGTAAAGGGAAAATAAACTGAGCAGAAGTAACAGCTTGAAACTGTATGGCCTGTGTCAGATGAAAAATTGCGCTTGACAATGAATATTGGTTTTGTGGCTTTAGAATGTGTTGATGTTGTGGTAGGATCATGGTTTCCAAGGTATAGATTTGTTTAGCTTTGTTTGCGTGTACATATATATGTGTACACAAATGCTGATGGAAAGTTTGAATGTAAAGTATTGTTCAGATGCATGATCTCTTAAAAAGAGTCTTCTACTGAAATAACCAAGTATCTAAAAGTTCTTCATCGAATTGTTCATACCTGAAACTGTAAGACTTAAGCTAATAGCTAAAGTCAAAATTGCTCAATAATAAATCTTTTAATATCACCATCACAGCAGTGCTTGTATATTGAAAAACTTATTTGGAGCCTAGGCATGCAAAACAGCTGGGCTGCTTTTACTGGGGAAAAAGTGTTGAAAATACTCTGGAAAGATAGCATACATTGTTTCTTATGTTGGTGGATCTGAGTAATCCTATGTTCTTTGATCATGTCAAAGAGAAACTGTGTCACAAGCTTATTGTATTAAAAAGCTACAAACAAAGAAACCAGGCTTTATGTGAAATTAAGTATTGTGAGCACTGATCAGTGACATTCCTTTTAATAAAACTTCCTTTTCAGTTCCTGAGAATTTATTAAGGTTATTAGAAATATCTCTAATGATATGAAGAGACATCCACAAAGATAGAATTCTCCTTTTAGAAACAGATCTTCTGATATATGTCATAATACAAATGTGGTTCAGAACTTTGGGAGTCTGTTAATGTCTGTGTTACTGGGGCAGGGAGGACAAGTAACTTTCTGAGAGGAAGGTTTGTCAGTTCAGCCATTGTCATTCAAATCAAGAAATAGTAGATGTTTCCAGGCATATTATATTTTCTTAGTAGGGGCTTTTATTTACATGGCTCTCCTCTGAAAGGGTAACTAACCTGTGGCTAAATCCAGGGCTCATAGCTGAAAATGTAATGTCTCAGACACGTGGCTCTGTAAAGCGTTTTGGCCCAGAGTTTGCTGTTGGTTAGTTTTGTTTCCCGAGTTCAGATAGGACTGGAACTCTTAAACTGGGAACTCTTAAACTGAAAACTCTTAATCTTACACACACATGGCTACAGAGGGGAAATTTGCCAGAAAATTTTTGACTATCGGGTTTAGTTCATGTTCTGGATGAAGGATAAGAGAGATTCTCTGTTTTATCAGGTGTGACTCTCCCACCACCAAGGAACATGTTACTATTTCATTGTTCTAATGAAACATAGTGGGCACATTAAATATTTACATCTCTCTACGAAGTCACATGGATGCCACCGGGATACCTAGCTCTACATCACACATGCTCTAATTCACCCCAAACACCCACTGTTTACTAATCTTCAGCCCCCGTCTGTGCTGATAATGAGCAAGAGGAAATGGAAACAGCAGGGATTATATGCTACTGAGAAGTCCCAGTTTCCATGCCTGGCTGTAATTCTTTCAACAAACTCTTGCCAACTGTGCTCCTGCTTTGAAGTTTGAACACCTCTGTGTTAGTGCTTGACTCTGGTGATTTGGCAAACAGATTTGGGTGGGGTTTTTGTAGTTGCATATTAGCAGCTCCACACGATGGCTTTACTCTTGCACTCGTGTGTGTTGTGCCTGCTCAAGGTCAGGAGTGATACAGGTTGTTCTGCCCAGTCACTGAGATGTTAGTTGCTTATATTTGCTGGTGACAGGTACCGGATAGAAAACAGTCCCCAATATGCTCTGTGTGTATAGTCTTAGTCGTATCAGTGAAGGGGGTGAGTTTCCATATAATGACTAAATGGAGTCTGCTTTTATAAGGCATAAGGTACATGTGCGGTTTAAATGCTGGGATTCAGCGTGCTCTGTTAGCCTGGATCAGTTTACTCAAATGTGTGGATGTAGGGTACAGCTCAATTCTCATCGAAGCCAAAAACCTCAGAGCCTGTGATTACCTTTTTACCCCCATATCACAGGACAGCAAATTATTTGTGTAAATGCCTTTACAGCTGTGTCTGTTAACATCCTGTGATCCCTGTGTAGCTTATCTGTCAGGCCACTGTGCAACTTATTGCTGCTGGGGTGGTCCTTTATCCATAAATCAAACACTGATCTTGTGCAAGTGAGGGGAAGTCAGTTACAAGCTGTGCCATCAGCAGGTTCACTTCGCACACGTCTCCATTAGGTACCCGGATGTACATAAGGAAGACCTTCAGGTATGCCCGATACAGATGTGGTTTTGTCTTGTGCATATACAAGGTCAGATACAGCATTAGTTACAAGCAGTTGGCTTATCACATACGATTACTGCCAAAAGTCCTATTGAGGCTTTAGTCCTCTGGAAGGTGCCACTCAACAGATTCATCATTTGCGACAAGAATGGAAAAATAAGTGGCTTGTTTACACAGGGCAGATTTTGTCAGGCTTCAGATGTTTCCCTTGATATCCTAGTGGCCCGTGGTCAGAGCTGACAGATCCTCTGATGTCCGTGGTGTCTCGGCAAACCCTGCTGCGTGAGAGCTCTGTGGGCATGACGAGCCCTCCCGGTGTCACAGCGCTGCCTTTGCTGCCCCTGCAGCGCTTCCTCCACGGCCCCGCGGAAGGGCACGCGGAGGTGCCGCTGCACGCTGAACTCGCTGAAGCAACACCCCGGGGAGGCTGTTTTCCTTGGGCCTAGCTCAAAAGCGGCTGGGAGACCACTGCGAGTTACCTGCTGGGCGAACAAATTCCTCCCCTCTTGAACAACCCCAAGTATCTAGGGGGATATAAAAGCAACTCCAAGCACAGCTCTGGCACGGTCCAGTATACACGGCTAGATCCTCACACAGCAGCTGACACATTAAAAGTGACTTTATAAACGTAGCCCCTTCTTAAAATGGAGAGATAGAACCCGTCTCTTGTGAGGACTGGGGGATGTCTGAAAGCCCCTGGGTGAGCAGCTGGGGCAGGACAAAGAGGCAGTGTGCTCCGAGCAAACATGGCCACTTCCTGAACTCTTCAACTTCCCCTCAGCGCCTCTGAAGCTCGAGGACCAGTGTATCGTGCCTCTCCACGCTTACCAAGGGGAAAGTGCTGAAGCTGCATGTGTCTCGCAGTGCTCTCAAGTGTCTTCCAGTGTGAATTATACTTTGGCCACTTGGCTCAAAACTTTAAATGGGGGCAGAGCAGGTGCATCTGCAGGCGTGTGTTTGCACACACACTCTGCTCTAACCGCAGGAGCCTGCATGTGCATGCACAGGCTGTGTGTGTGCCCACAGTGTCTGAGGAGAAAGCCTCCTTTTTGTGGACTAGCTTTTTTTTTTTCTCAGTTGTGCATGTACTTCCTTTTGTGTGGGTATCGTCTTCTGTGTGTTTACACCTAAGATACTTGCATCTCTTATTAGATGGGTGTGATTTGTTCAACACTTAGCTGCCGCTCTGTGAAATCCTGTTGTTTGTCACTGCCTCTTTGCTAGATGTCACTACTCCCACATCTCCGTGGGTAGGAGGGATCCTCAAGATCATTGCCACTCGATTTCCACCAGGATCAGTCAAATTACTTTTACTCACTGATAAAAATTACTGAAGCTAATTTGATTTGTTTACAGTCATAAACTAGTGATCAGTGGTAGGAAGCCCCAAGGCAGCAGATGGGGGTGTAATCCTTGCCTGGTGATCACCAGGAGGCTGCTCACAACCCTGATGTCTTCATCTGGCATAGTTTAATTTAAAAGATGACATTTTTAGTGGAAATCTTAATTTGTGTAGAAATTGCATAGAATGCATCGACCAATGGGCAAATAAGCAGCTCCCATTGGTTTGCTCTGGGCTTCTCACTGTAAGCCATGGTTTTGTGTTACAGCCTGGGTAGCAGCAGAGCCAGCTTTGTGCTAGCAGTTGTCCCCTGCTGCTTGAAAGTGAGGAAAAAAAAGCAATCAAACAAAAACCTAGTGAATTTTTGAACACTAGATCAGTTCTTCAACATGGTCCATGGCACAGGCTGTGGAAGCACTCTGCCAACACACCTGAAACAGCTGTTGTGGCACAGCTGGAGAAATGAATGGTGGTGGGAGGACAGCCATAAATGGAGGTTGCTGCTGAAAGCTTTGTGTCCCAAACATGCAGCATCTCTGTCTGCTTGTTCACTCTTCTTGTCTTCAGGTTCTTCACACCCATAGCTAGGTGCAGCTAAATCTAATCTGTCCTAGCACAGATGTTTACGTTCAGACTCCAAGGGCTGTGTAACCCATCTGCCTTCCATAGTCCTTGCCAGGCTGATCAGTGCCCCAGGCATTCGATGTTGCTATTTCAGCTCTCACTAAATAAAGGGACATTTAATTGATCTCCACCCCCTCCTTTAGCCTAATTAAAGGTTGTATAACATGCTCCACAAGGAGCATCTTCCCAGAGCAGTATCTCTTTGCTGACCCTGGTAAGGCCATTCTGCCTATCCGCTGACATGGTACTCTTCAAACTTTATTTCCAGGCTGTCAGCATTTCTGATGCTGGTACTAAGAATTAGATTGCCTTTCTAAACTTCATGTGTCTTAAAAAAAAAAAAAAAAAAAAAAAACACTTCTGGTAAAGCACCTCCTATTGACTAATCCTGTAAACATACTTTTTTCTAATCCAATTTCATCATTCCTTTTGTGATGTATGTTCAAGCCTGTTTGGCCCATCACTAGATGACAGTATATGGATGCACGCTGCTCCAGCTGAGAAGAGAACCTCTACTCTTTTGAAGTCGTAAACTATTTTTCATAGGACTCAAAATTATGTGGAAGCTCTTTGCCACATTCTAATGAAAAATATTTCTGACAATTACTAATAACTGCATCTGTTCAAATACATCAATCTATTTATTATCACTGAAAATGTGCAAGACAAATATCTTTGAACTGAAACTTCCCACGCCTGCAGCATAATGGCATTCTCCACTATTGCATTTGTTTCCCCTTTAAAAGAAGGGGGGCACTCAGCATAACTATAACAGAATCACATTCAGCATTTGGTATTAATACAAAGAAATAGTACAGAAAGGTCCATTGAATCATGGAGTGACTCAGAAGGCAATAGAGGAGAGCTCTTTGGCTATGTGGAAATGTCAGTGGTTCAACACGAGAGCAGAAAGCTCTTAAACATGCTGTAAGGGACAGTTTCTTCATCTGGTTTTATAAAGTAAGTGAAGCGAGTCTAGCAAGGTGCGGTGAGGAAGTGTGGTGTCACATGCCACTCTACAGGAAACGAGATTGAAGCTGCTGGGGAAGTTCAGAACTGGGTGACCTCCAACGAATTCAAATAGCGCAGGTTAGTTCTCTTAAAATGTCTCCCTAACCATCCTACAGGGGTTCTGCATACGTGTTGTCACGGATTTTTGGCAGGGTAAGCGGTCCATACAGCAGTTATGTTAGCAGGTAGTGAGCGTCGAAGACTTTAGGAGCAGGATCGTGAGAGGCAAATACAGGAGTTGGCTTTGTTTGAGAGAAGCCTGGAGCCTGCCTTGCTGTACAACAGCAGTATGGACCCCTGTCATGTTAGAAGTGTGAATGAAATCTCCATCTTGTTAAGACTTTAATATAATGAGCAAAAGGTCTGAATTTTTAACAGAAGTGTTTGGTGTTAATAAACACCAGAAAGTGCTTTTCCAAGCACAACAAAGTTATTGACTGTAGTGAGAACTTTACTTTGTTTGTTTTGGCCGTAACAAGTATGCAACTGTTCTGTTTGATTTTACTGGTGTAGTCCCTTATTAAGGTTTTCTCTCATTCCTGGTGATTTTTGTTGAGGAATTCCACCACAACTTTTCTGTGCTTGAGGGTTTTGGCTTGGGAATGCACTCTGTCAGGAATGAAATGGCCCCAGTTTGATGCTGGAGAACTTGGGAGCTCTCAGAGGGAGACTGCTTAATTGGATGTACGTTTTGTATTCCTATGCGAAAAGACATCTGTTATTTTTAAATATCACTAATTAATTGTGATTAATTAAACATTTTGAATGCAAAGCAGAGGTGAAAGTTACAAAGAAAAGAAACTTCAGGATGATTAAATGTAGAGTATAGTAGTAGTACTGCACAGAACCTGGCCTAGAACTAAATCACAGTGCGGGGTGCACAGGGTGCGGGTGGCGCTGGGAGAGCGTGGGGGGAAGAGGAGCTGGCGGCGGCTGCACAGCCCGCTCAGATAGTGGCGGCTGACGGCAAAGGCGCTGGATCTGTGCAGAGACTCCCTCGCTCGCCAGGCAAGGTCACAGCTTATGAGGCAGAGGGTCTTGGACAGTGGTAGTGGCTGTGATCTAGCAAGAAATGCAGCTGTTGGGGATGACAGATGCTGTACAGAGGGCACGCCTGACATTAGAATCAGAGATTTGAGTGTCAGGCGAGTATTCCTAGAACTGTCCATGCTTCTTTACAAAACTTTTTAAAAATATTTCCCTGTTTCTGTAAAAATACAGCCTAAGTTGCATTGCTGTTTTATCCTCCTCACACCACCTGGTTCATTTGTCCTGATCTCAGTGTAAAAACATCTGTATAAAATGAACGCAGTGGTTGAGGAAGGACGAGGCTGCATGGGTGGGGAAGTCCTTACCTCCTTCTGCTCAGCGGGGCAGATGCTGGGACTGGCTCTGCTTTGGGGTGCTGAGGGTCTCAGCAATTTGAGAATAGCAGAGTCCTGTTTCTGGGCAGTTAACAGCTCATTGGCTCCTCTCTCTGCAGCCTTGCAGGGCTTGCTCTCACATTTTAAGCTTTGGAGTTTTACATTCAGAAAGCTTTGGTCTTAACTGGGCTTCTTTGCTTCTGTAAAACTGGCAAGTTTTGCAAAGAGACAAAGTTCAGCACAAAATCAGCCTTTCCTCTTTATTAGGGTTTATAGCTTTCACCAGAGCACTGTGGAACTCCACTCTGTTTAACTAAGAATGTGATTTAAAAGCAATTTAGTAAAATCCTGCTCAAGACATTTTCATTTCAGTTTAATCCTGCTTTATAGTGGCTCATCTCAAATAGATTAGGAGTTGAGAAAAATATAATGGCTTGTAAATAATATATTCAAGCTTCCACACAGTGGTTTGCACCAGGTATTTGAAACTGAATTTAAAAATAAATTGATACACTTTCCTAAATAAAGCCTAACATGTTTACTCTGCTACCACGAGCACAGGCAACCAGGACTGAAAGAGGAGGGAAAGAGTGTGAGAGGGTGAAGGAGAAGGGGAACTTCTGAATAGGCCTGTTCTACCAGCTTGCATTATGAAAACCAGGGAAAGAATGTATTTTTCCCTAACAAAATAAAATCTGCAAAAAGAGGAAAGGGAATAAAGAGTGCAGACTAAACAAAAGGAAATAAATATGGATTGAAATGAGAAAGAAGGGGGGGGGGAAGAAAAAACCCCAAACCCAACCAAACAGTAAAAAATGGAACCAGATGGGGAAAAAGTCTGTGCTCATTAAAAAAAAAACCCTCTTCTTTTGCTGAAGTTCAGAAGGAAGAGAGACTGTGTTTATGAGTTTGCATATATTCATAGCACCTATGGAAGAAAAAGTCATTGTTTTGTATGCTTGTTTTGTTGGGTTTTTTAAAATTATTGATTGTGGTTTCTTTCTCTTGGGCAGTATTAGTATAAAAGTTTGAGAGATCTTCAAAGTTAGATGAAAGTAATTTTAAAGTATCCTTAATTCTGCAAACAAATAGAATAAACCACTTGGAATGCCGCTTAAATCACTGGCCAGTTTTTCTCCCCAAAAACTACTCAGCTGTGTTGCTCTGTTGACTTTGTGCCCACTGTTCACCTGGATCCATGGCACAAGGACAGTCCTACTCCCTGCAAGGGAAAAAATTGGAGTTAAAATGTGCAACACCAACTAATGTAAACCTCAACTGCACAGTCCAGCTTCAGAGAGTTTATAGCAGGATCCCCTTCTGGGTTTCATTTCACCATGTAGTATATGCAGAAGTTTCAGACCAGGGAGGAGGGGAGTCTCAAGACTTTGATCTCTAAATAGAAGTAAATCCATAAAATGCTAAATGGTTACTGTTCTTGTATTTTATTTTAAATCGACTGGATTGTTAAAGGCATTTTGTTGTTTTAATACTAAATATGTCAAAGGGACAAGACTATATTTTGCTGGGACATTATTTGCAGCATGTCTGTCACATCTTTGGTGGCCACTCTGTCTCCCCTTCCCCGATCTGAAGGCAAGTTCTGTGAATCATTTCTGTAATTAGCCATTAAAAGCACTTAGGGGTTGAAGAAGGTCAGTTTTACTTTTGTTTAGTTGAATTGTTTCAACTTTTTTCAGGCATTTTTCCCTAGTCTAAATTATAGTAACCTCTTTTTTGCAAAGCTGGTGGGTGAAACATGGCTCTTTTAAGAGCAGCAACTGTAGCAGTGGATAACCGTGTTCAGTCTGCCCCATCCACCCACACGTGTGTTTAGGCTTTTCTGCCCTCATTCCACAATTTATATTGGCTTTTACTGTGCTATCCTGAAGTCAAAGGAATCATCTTAAATTTGTTTGAGAACAAATTGGACTCTTTGATCTCAAGGACTGATATGGAGAGCACAGTCAGCGTGTTTTCCGGTTCTGATGCCTCACTAGATGAAGGCGGGCTCCTCGTCGCACACTGACAGTTTCCCGTGCAGAATCTGGACTTGCCCAAGGAAATGCGTACTAGATATGTACACAGGCTCTGTGGGCCCCAGCGCTTCGGTTTTGCAATTAATAGTTCTTCTTTTCCTTTCCTTGCAGGAATGTGCAACCTGTGAAATGCCGTTGCCATCTAATTAACTTCAGCCAGTGTATTCTGGACTGAATCTGTCATACCTTCTATTCTGTGCAAGCATCTCTTCTGCTGGTGACAAGGTACAGAGCCCATGGGGTTTGTGCCAGGAGAGGGGTGGGAATGGGGAGGAATCACTGTGTGAGCAGCAGCACAGGGAAACATGTCTCTGGCTTGTGTCATCCATCCCTGGCCTATAACAGCCAGAAGGCATAGAGCCACCTCATGTCTTCATGTGACAATATAGGAATCATTCTCCAGAGCAGGATTAATGCTAATACCAGTTTACTGACATGCTTTGACATGACACACCTTTCCTAACATCAGCTTTAGGTGCCTTAGGTTACATCAAATTTTCTGCCAATTTCACAAGCTTTTAATGGGTGCAGCAGGTTGGTTTTGTTTTGGTTTTCATTCTAGTAGCACAGAGATAACAGTGGTGGTATTTAAAACTTGACAAATAGGTCAAGATTTGTCCGGGCTTTGTGAATTCATAGTTGTCCTGATTTAGAGCAAATGTTGTTACAATTGAAAACTGCACAGTGGAGGCTGCAATGTTGCGAGTTTGGTGCTAATGAACAGAAACAGGATGAAAAGGTCCACTGAGACACACACAGTGAATCGGAAAGAAAGAACAGCACTTTTACTTTTTAATTTTTTCATTGCAGCAGATGGTCATGCAGAAATCATGTGCAGTAGATAGGCTGCAACACGCTTACCTAGAGCTGGGACAATTCAGCATATCAAATATTAGTTCCTATCTCAAATGCACTGTGTTGTAAGCCCTGACTGTGCCGCCTTTGTGATTAGCGGGCCAGGTAGTAACTACAGCTCTGTAGACATGAGCACAAAACCAGTCTGGGCTTCTTTTTGGTAGGGTCTATTAAACAACCCACATAGATCAGTCTTTGTCTAGTTTCAGGAGTGCACTTGCTTTGGAAACCACAGTCTGGAGAAATCTGGGTGCCAGGCTTGGGAGATGTGAGGGGGAAGTTAGCCTTAGGAGCAGACAATGTCTCACTTCATTGTTGGCTCCATAACTTATACCGAATATGATGAACTGCTGACAGGATGAGGACTGGTGTGAAGCCTAAAATTTGTAGTTATTCCACATTAGAGGACCAAAAAAGATGTTTGGACACTGTGGTTAGAAAAGATGGCCTGTTTGAAGAAGAGAGACATAGAGATAGGGAAAATAAGAGTATTTTTAAATTGAAATTTATATTTTATTTTGAAGTAGTAAATTGGATGCTGCAAAAGAACATACAGTGCAATAGTGTGATAAAGGTGGTGTATTTTCTCACACATCCATTTCAAATACGATATGGGATTATGAAATGTCTTAGGAACAGCCGTAATGATGAAATGCACAAAATACAACCCGTGAGGAAATACTGGAGGACATATGATTGCTTAGCCTAAAGAAGAGAAGATCAAAGTGGCATGTCAACAGTTTTCAGATAGGCACAAAGAGGAAAAGAAGAAATAATTCTGCACACCAGTTGTAAATAGGATGAGAAATAGCAAATGAAATCACAGCAAAGGATATTTAGATTAGATATTGGGAAAAGCTTTGTTAGCTTTACAGCTAACAAAGTAGATGACTGAGGGATGTTGCAGAATTGCCATCACTGGAGATGTTTAGGGAGAAAAGAGGTAAATACCTGCCAGGAATGATATAATCAATACTGACTGAAGGGAAGGGGAAGGGTAGGGGCCCTTTTCTAGCCCTGCTGTCTATGGTTCTGTATTTCAGTCTCCTTGTTGACACTGACTTGGTTATTGATGAAATCTGAATAGCTATTTTAAAGGCAATGAACACTTCCATATGTATAGGACACTATATCCTGTACTCCATTTTTCACAGAGGGAAGGTGACCTGCTGTTCCTGAGTCTCCTGGTGAGATTTTGTGCTTCTAATTTGGGAGTCCACAGATAAAATGAGCGTGTTACACAGTTCACTGTGGGGATAAACATTAGCAGCTGGCAAAGTAAAGACCAGGTGTAAGATAGAGACCTGAAAAGGCAGGCTGTGCTACTTTCTACGGTGAACAGTTGTGGGAGGACAGAAAACTGCACATTTTTTATCATGGACTTCATAACTCTGGTACTAATGGCAAACTTTAAATTCACATTGGTCATGCAAGACCAGTTTGGTCTGCATTGAACAGCATTTCCTAATAGCAAGTTTTGATAGATCAGGGCTTGGCTGAAGCAGCATTCGTCTGCAGAATTCAGGCTTTGTTCACACAGCAGCCCTGGTGCTGCCGTACCCCTTCTGTGCAGAAGTGGAGCTTTTTCTCTGCATGGTGGTTCCTTGAGTGGCACTACCCATAGTCCAGACATCATTGAGACAGCCTGCTTATAACAGCCTTGGCAGACACAGAAGAAAACAGTGATCCTTGCAATAGTGCTGGTTTGAGGACTGACAGTCATCGGGACTGCAGTTTGAGAGAAAGTAGACTTTGTGAGAGTAATGTCTTATAACCTGATAAAACCAATGCAAAGCTTGCTTCCAGGTATGGGTCTGATCCAGATACAACAGCTTTCTGAGTTCAGAAAAAGTTTTCTTTTTATCTGGAAGCTTGTGGCCTCAGATTTGATGTGGTTCTTAATTCTGCATTTAATTACCAATTCTGGTTTTGAAAGCAGAGATGTTAGGAGTTGTGTTTCAGTCTGCCATATGCTACACTTAGTCTTCAAACTTACTTAAAATAAACCCAATTTGGTTTTGCCCATGCACGCTAGCCAAACTGTTGTGCCAGTTTGATCAGGGTTTCAGCTGTATTTACAGAATTCAGCAGGTGTGATGCTCACTTTAGCTAGGGTTTAACAACTGTGACACCTCTTATTACAAAGAAATTAAAGGGGAAATTGGCTGCCACCCTTCAATAACTGCTGTTTCAGGGCACCTGCACTGCGCGCTGCAGCCTACAGTGAGTGATCTGTTTTCTCCTCTGAGCTTTTGGTAGATCTGCCTTAGTGAGGACAAGTGAGCAGCCCTGTGGAGTAAAAGGACTTGGTGATGAAACCTGTTCTAAAGAGAGAATGCAAATGTTGAATGATAGTATGTGGCTGCTTTTGGTTTTGTGTGTATGTTTCTTCATGACAATGGTGTGCCTTACTACTCTTTTTTTTTTTTTTTTTTTTTTGATTAAACAGCTCCAAACTAGTACTTCCTGTGCAAAAAGCTGTATTCAGAATGCCATCAGGAGCTTGGCTAGACTTGCTGTTTTGCATGGGGGCAAATCACCTCCAAAATCAGCTGCTTCCCGTGGTGCAGGCTATCTCAAAGCTGCCAGCTAACACAGGGATATGATGGTGGCTGGGCACTGCTTCAAAAAAACCAGCAGAAACCAGGAACTGCGGCCAGCCACAAAGCAGCTGGCCAGGGTACCTTGTCTCTCCTTGAGCAATGGCTTGCAGCTCTGAGTTCAGGCAGGATGTGGATTTGTCCCTCTAGCTCATTCACCCGCCTAGCATGCCTGCCAGATCTGACCAAGCAGGGAGCGGATCTGTGCAGTCAGCTAGATATGACCTCGTATGTGATGTCACTACAGTCCTCTGAGCACCCCGGTAAACTTGTGCCCTTCAGGGCAGGCGCCAACGTGACACATTGCCTTTGACTATACTTCCTACATGGAAACGATTGCTGAAGGTCATGGAAAATGGTTGTTGATATAAATATTTAAAATAAAATGCCCTGAACAAATTATCTTTTAATTAACAATGACTTCACAAGCAGAAAGTGAAGGGTGCTGCCCGTTTCCCTAGCATCCAGCCTGGGTTGCTGCAGAAGGCAATGCGGCTGCACCGTCTTCTAACAAAGACAACGCAGGACAAGCCCGTTCGTTGCATAGGGGAAGATCAGCTAGTTCTTGTGCTAAGCCACAAACACTGTGCCCTGCCTATTTTTTTGGCAGAATCCATTAATGATCATTCTTTCCAGCTTCTCTTCTTCACTCGCTAGCGCAGTACTTGCCATGTACAGCTGTAAAAAGTTGTTTCCAAAGAGAAATAAATTGGAGCAGAGACTTCTGTAATTGGAGACGTGGAGGAAAGCAGACGGGCGTTTTCACTGTGTTGTCCTTGATTGCTTTTGGTTTGATTTGTGCCATGCTTTAAACTAGTCCACTTTAGAGGACTTTGGGCCCCTTTGCTTCTCCATATCTGTGTCCACCCAGCATTAGTTCTAATGGCACCAGCTTGCCCTGTGTCCCTCCTGGTACCAGCTGGTGATCAAGACATTCAGGAGTCAGAGCACCCTGTTCTGGGTCACTAACACTGTGTCAATTCCATAGCAAACAGACAGAATAAGCCTCTATCAATAGGATTTCCATATTCCAACATTCCAAGTTGGAATATATCTGTTCGGGTAGGAAAGTTAATGGTCACAGTTAGAGCTGTACAGGACAATTTTATTGAAAAGCTTTTTTAATGAAAACATTCAATTTATCTTCTCCCCCCCCCCCCCCCCCCCGAGATTGAAGAGGAATTCATTACCAAATTTAAAATTCAGAAAGTAGAATGTTCTAAAATTATCTTTTAAAAGAAATATAAAATATTTAAAGCTAATGTAGGCACTACTGAAATTTGCTCTCTTAAGAACAAAAAGTAAAATTTTAATTTTTTTAAATTTTAATTATTCTTTTTAAATCTTGATTGAAATGGAAATCTCTTAATGTCTCAGGCTTTGAGAGGACAAAATTAGTTTTCCTTTTTTTTTCCTTTTTTAATCCCAGACCCATATCATTAAATCCTGTAGTATACCAACATGCATAGATTTTAGTGTCTCTCAAGGCAGAAATGGGAATCTAAATTCCTAGACTGAGTTAGTCTCTAATATAACATCTTAATGGCTTTGAGTCTAAAATAACCACAAACTGATGCAAAACAGAATTTGTACCTTGCTACATATTAGATAATTGCCCAGATAAGTTGAGAATTATATTTCATAAGTGAAATCTGCAGAAAGTGCTTTTAATTATAGAGCTTTCAACTGGACAGTAAAAACATTAGCTAAAGTATGGACAGCTTAACTGTGTGCCCTTACTGGGGGTGTTTAAATTGGCATCCTCTGCTGCAGGTGTGTGCTGTGCACTCAGACATAGATGTGCAAAGTTCATAATCCCAATATCAAAGCTGAGTCTTCAGTTAATGTGATAGATGTGAAATCTGAACCCTCTGTTTCAATGTTCTCACCCATATTTCATAAATATGAAGTCCTGATGCAAAAATAGACAAAATTCCAAGATGTATTTAAAAATGGCTTTACAAAACTATTTTGAGCAGAATTTTTATTGTAGCTCTACTCTAGTAAATGAAATAAAATCTAGTTGTGGTTGGTCAATACTCTTATCTCTGGTTAGCTTATAATAGTATAAATATGAAGAATACCAGTGTTGCCTGGATTTTACCCTTTGCATTTTGGCAGCTCTTTTATTAAATAATTGAAGCATCTCTTTGCTGGACCTTTCTTTTCCAAGTGACTTTTCATGTTTTTTCTTGCCAAAAGGCAGCATTGGAAATACTTAACAGAAAAATTCATCCTTGTATTACTCAGGATGTTTTCCGTATTGGACCAAATGGAAACTGTCAGTGATAGGAACAGTGCATGAGCATCACGGGTGACTTGCCTACATGCAAACTCAGATGCTGAAGGCTAAGGTCTCTCCTGTTATGCAAGGAGAGGTATTCAGTGCACTGTGAACTCAATTTCTACTGCTTTGCAAAGAGCCAAACTAAATCCAGAGGAAGCAGAATTTCAGGACTGTCCTTCCGTCACTCCAGCTCTGAGACAGCAGCCACTAGGACATCAGGCTTTTTGCCTGTGGATCTCTCTAAACACCAGTCCACCAGTTCCACCTCCCTCACATGGTTTCACTTCACGCAGGGCTCATCTCTCTATGCTGGCCGAAGAGTGAGGGCATCCCCAAGTTCCTCCCTGCCTTTGCTCCTCTACTCAAGCTCCAGTTGGCCCCTGGCTTGGAGGTGACCTTCTGCAGGTCACCAAACCACTAATTTGCTCTGGAGCTGCTCTTCCCAAGAAGCAAGTCTAGAGCTGGAGATGCTCTGCAGAGTTTCTACATGTATTTCCATTTGGTAGTAGTTTGTTTTATCCAGTATCTGGTCTTGGAGGCAGGGACATGCTTGCCAGCTCAGACTAAGGCATGTGATGGATTCAGTGGTTCGGTATCGCAGGAGGAAAAGACAATTCTTTGTCTTCCCTGGTGGTAGTCTGTTTTAGCCCTAGAGCTTCCACTGACAGTCCTCATCATTTACAACATAGATTTCTCTGTGGTACACTGCTTCATGGCTGAATCTTCCTCTGGTATAATACTTTGTAAATTTGGAGTGAAAATATACCAGTTCCTATCAGCTAAGGACAGCTGATATGTTTTTTTTTTTTTTACTTGCATTAAAAAATTAAACTTCTAAGATGAAGCTTTTCATGCTGTAGTAACAAAGGTAGTGAATTAACACAATTAATACGGGTATGTCATAAAAGCTATGTTCCTTAAAACAGAGAAAAAGGTGGTCTGATTTGGTATATTTTATGTATGATAAGAACTGACTTATACAGAGATAATGGCAACCTTCAATCTACTTTACTTAACAATTATTGGATCTGTTATTTTTGTACAAGCCATCTACAGATTTTGAGTTGCCTTATTGGACAATTTTTAATAACAATAACATATTGCTTCCTGTATTTCTCTGAAGTCAGTTGCAGAAGTTTCTTGCCAGCTTCCAACCAGGCAAATAATCTTGTGGTGCAGGCGTATAATGTTTTGGACTTGTTTTTTGTGTGGATTAGAACAAGACATCCCTTGCCAAGTACTGCCAGGATATTAGGGGATCATGTAAATTTGCATGTGAAGTAATCTGTTTTCAGTAGCACTGTTGCTTTTCTTTGTTGTTTTTAAATGAATCGATTTCAAACCAAAATATGCACGGTAGGGTATTTAAGGTTAAACTGAATCTCTTATCCTTAATTCACCTTGGGGTTGGGGATACTTTTGGACACAGTATCTGAGTAGTCTGGAGTGAGCTAAGGTTGTCTCCAACATGAAGAAGGGGTGATTGAAGTCCTGAAGTTTGGGGAGGGGTTGTTTGCTGAAGCAGACCCTGTTTGTTTCAGATGACTTTTTGCCGCCTCTTTTTCCTCCCCTTTATTATTTCCATCCTGATTCTAAAAATCTCTTTCGCAGATTTGTTTTTCTGTTGCCGAGAACCTTTAAAAATAATTACTGAAACCATAGCAGCCCATCTGAAAGCTTTCTGAGACACTGTCTGAACTAGACAGCAGGCCAAACCTCAGAAGGCAGGGGCCCTCTTCCAAGTGAGCAAGAACGGATGCCACAAGTTGCTTTGATTGCTTGTGCAAATGGACACTTTGTCGTCCAACTCCCAGCCTATGCAGATAGCCAGCATACGCTGCCCGGCTTCATGTAGTTCAGGGCTTTCAGGCTTTGAAAGTGATTTTCAATTTCAGTTACTGTAAGCTAGTAAAAATAAATTAAGTAACAGAGTTATGTAGCTATTCTCAGAGGAGGAGCTGTGATAAACTACCAATCATAGTAAATACTAAAACCTCTTACGTATGCAAAGTAATGTCATATTTTGTGTATTTTTGTGTATTTCATTTTCGCCTCAGTAAGCTGAAAATTTTCCACTGCCTTATTTGCAAACTTGTATTACTTCCTTTGGGCATGTGACTTATAAAAAAATAATCGTTTCGTAACAGCCCAGCAGAATCTACAAAGCACTTAACTTTCCCTGGCCATGTTATCGAAATAAGTGCTTAAATGGCAGATCAAATGCTATTTTATAACTTTTTGCATTGGAGGCAAGAGAAGGTTTGTGAACCCAGGGGATACAAGTCATATGCAGAATGAGTCCTCATTTAGTATCTAGTCAGTTTGTTAGGTCTGATGCCACTTTCTGTTCAGTTTGTGGTCTGTGAGCAGGGCACAGAGGGCAAGTTAGGGGGAGTTTTTCAACAGGCCATTGTCCTTTGACACAGATGACAGTAAATCTAGCTAGCTACTCTTCCCACCTTCTTGAAGCAAGATGCCAACAGTGCTCAACACAAGTGATGGCATCTCTGTGCAGGCCATGGCTGTGGTCCTTGCTCCATGAGCCTTCTGCATCCAAAAGATGGTGGTGTGGGAGCCAGCACCAACCCTGATTGCTGACTGTGACATTCCTCAAATTCATAACTTAGGTGCAAATATGATTCAGTGCCTCACAAATTATCTGGTTTAATGACTAACCCTGAGCTACAGTGCAAATCCCTGCACAGCAGAGAACAAGAGACTTCAGAGGATGTACTCATCTTAGTCTTTAAGTCTGGTCATCCCAAATAATTCAGACACTTTCAGCAAGGTCATAAGGTACATCCAGCTTCCTCTGAAAACTGGCCAGAGCCTTTCCATTAATTCTAACAACAGTAAAATCAGACTGTCCGTCTCCACCCATTTTAGTGGAGGTTTAGAGTCTCAGCACTTTGTAGCCTCAAATCATCCAAAATTAACTTTTGGAAAATAAGATTTTCTTTTTTTTTTCTCTTGTTAATTAAAATCTCTACCAGACCTAGTTGCCTGTTTCTCACAAAACTGATTTATGGGACTTGCCACACTGAATGGAGGCTTTTATTGACTGTAGCCAGGCTCTAAGGTGGTACTTGTTTTTCTGAACTGTCTTTGATGGAGCAGGCTGCCTTACGTTATGCAGATCTGGGGTTGGGTTTTGTTTTGTTTTTCCCACACTCTGGCAGATCAGTCTTTGATTGCTCCTCTAATGACAGGTATTCAGGTTACTCTCTAATTCATGTCAACACCTGGGCTGTAAAAGCTCTAATGCATTCTTGCTTATGTAGTTGCTCTTTCCCTGCCCACTGCCCAGACCACTTAACTTTTTTTTGGGGCTTTTGATGTGAAATCTGAACTAATCTCTGTTCACTGTAGTTTTTCAACATTCTTATAGGAATACTGCAATATTTACAACAGAGAGGTATTGGAAAATGGTGTTTTAAATTGATTCCAGATGTCTGGCCCTTATGCCTCAGATTTCTCCTCTAGAGGTAGTCGCTGTTTTGATATTATTTTATAGATGCTGGCCAGTCACAATTCACTGCGGGTTTAGTAAGACTTAGTTCATTGTGGTGAAGCAAGTGCTTTATGTTAAAAAGGCATATTTGAATGCTGAAGCCAATGGAATTCTAAAACTATGCCTACTGAGAAGTGAAAGAATCTTAGTGCCACAATCCTTTTCTATATGCCTTAATTATAGTAAAATGCTTTCAACTGCAGCTTCCTGTCATCCTGTTGGCCAGAACAGAAAGGTGAATGTAGGCAGCTTCAGTAATGGTGTTACATGGGTCACAGCATTATTAATTTAGTGCCCTGGTCATGAAGAGGGTGTGGTGTGGTGTGTCCCAGAGCTCCCATGATGCAACTTGTGCCTCAACAGGCTCTTTTCATCCCAGCCTCAGGATCTGCAAAGGAGAGAAAGTCCTCTCCTTACAGCCACAGCTGTAAAGGGGACCCATGACACACCAGTGGGCAGCTGTGGTCAGGGGAAGTCCGCTACCAAAATCCCAGGGCTTGCTTACCAAATTTGATTCCTATGACTGAAATTTGCAACAGTTGAAGTGTCAAAAAAAAACCATTAAGACTAATTTCTGATGCTAAATTCTGTTATGCTATAAAACAGTGGAAAGAAGGGGGAAAAAGAAATCCTCAAGACTTCCATCAATTAAATTAAAATGACAGAATTGCTTTTAAGCTACACAAAGCAACATTGTAAAAAAACCCCAAACCCAAAACAAATAAACAAAACCAAACAAACACAAAAAGCCACCAAAAAATACCACCAAACAAACACCAAACCCAAAACAAATAAACAAAACCAAACAAACACAAAAACCACCAAAAAATACCACCAAACAAACTCAAAACCCAAACAACCAGGAAGCAAAAGGTGCAAAGGCAAAAGCCCATGCCTTTCTGCCTCAGAGTCTCCAGATGTGGGGTGTGGGAAACATCCCTGCCTGCCTCTCTGGGCATGCTGCCTGCCACCAATGGGATACAAGTGACCCTGTCTGGTCAGAGCACTGAGCAGTGCTGAGGATAAGCTGGTGGAAGAAGTCCTGTTCTTCGCAAGTTCTTCCAACTTAATGCAGAACTTTTCATTCTTATTTAGGAGTGAATAAACTAGAGGCAATAGTCAGAAATCCTTAATTTCTGAACTAGCCTGTTCACCCTAACAACAACTCCTAGATCTTAAGATGGCTCAAGTTTGGGGGAGAAAGTTGTGCAGTGAAGTGCATGCTGTTGAACAGCCACACTGACACCGAGCGATCACCTCTGCAGTAATGAGATGCTAGAAAAAGCCACCCCATCAGAGAGAAGCTCTTGGGCTATATGTGTTAGGAACAGCATTTTGAGAACACAAAATGTTCACAAGCAAGAACGGGGAGGGAATAAGATGGAGAGAGACATGAGGTCCTTGTTGCCCCAGATATGTTGACCCTATGTCAGGAGGCTGTCCCTACAGTCTCTCTGGAGCATGGTAACAAGGGTCTCCTTTTTTAGGGCTGCACGCTGAGGTCTCATCCAGCCTGGGTGAATCCCTTGTTGGCTGCCTTTGGCAGCGTGCCTAGGATAACACAGCCTTGTGCATTGTTTCAAACATTTGGGTTGACTAAAGGCTGCCTTGGATGGTAAGTGGTTGAATATTGCAGGCAGCTGTGCTCTGGACAGCTGAAGAGCTCCGGCACAAACAGCTCGGTCATTAACCATTGCTTCTGCCTAGGAGAAAGGGTGGAGCTGTTAGCAGTAGAGCTTTTCTTTGTGGAGGAGTTGGGAGAAGGGCTTTTCATGTTTCTGGCAGGGAGGAGGGAGCAGGGAGGGAGCTGTAGGAGGTTTGTGATGTCTCAAGTTGTGTCCTCCTGTCCCAAGGGCTGGGATGCAGCCCAGTGACTGTCGATTTCTTTGCTGTTTGGTCCCAACTTCCTGCTGAGAGATGACACACACATGCTTGTTTTAAACCAGCCATGAGTCTTCGTCCCACGGTGCCCAGTGCAGAGGCTTTGCTCCAGGTGTCATCTGCAGGGCTGAGGGTCCGCTCCCCAGCGCAGGGTCCACGTGGCACAGACATGAACCCACTCTCAGGGTCTGAGCAGATAAGAATATTTCAGTACATCTTCTCTGAAAGCACTGGCTGGAAGAAATTACAGAAGCATGAGATGGAAGCAATTTCTGTTTTTGGTGAGTCAGATACATCCTGCTATGGTGTATTTGCTCTGACATTATCAACTTTTCTCAAGTCAACATCCAAACACTGAAACTGACCAAAAGCTTTGCTGCTTCTTCCAAATAGTGACCATACTGGTGAGTGGGGGCAGTCGTCCAGAGCTAGCCATTGCCTATGATCCTTTGCATATCTTGAAAAATATGTCACTGAAAAAAAAAACCTTTTTAAAATACTTGGATTAAAACAGCATTCTGACACCACGGCAGCCTATTTCTTCACTGTAATTTTCCATGGATGCAGCACTACTGGATTTTTGCCCTATAACTTCTGGTTACCTTTGACAGATGAGGTTTGCTGGCTGCAACTTGCCATGGACCATGAGTGCATCTGGCTGTTAGCACTTCTGGCGCCTCACAATCATGTGCTGGCTCAGGGGTCTAATAGTTCCCTTGTCACTGACACCCCACGGCAACCTGCATTGGTACACTTTTCCTGTGGTGGTAAGAAGTAGATCAAAAGCCTTTAGAGGGTTTTAAGACTCTGGGAAACTGCCCGGTGTGAGCTGCAGCTAGTGCTGCCTGTAGGGTCGCTGCTCTTGGCTGGATGGTTGGGGCTGAGGGAGGTGAGCGTGAGGGGCAGGACTGGCAGGGCGCGGGTGTGCGCGGTAGCATGCGCAGAGATGGGTGTCCTCTCTTTCTGTTGTTCCTTTGTTTGTTTGTTCTACCTAGTCTTGTGCTTTGTTTGCTATTGTGGTTGGTTATCTCACTGCTCCTCACTAGCCCCCCAGCACTTGCACCTTTCACAAGGCTCAGTCATGCTGTTGTAAGAGGTGAAAGCTTAGAACTCTGCCATGTATTGAAAAGGGTATGTTTAAAACAAAACAAAAAATGTATCATCTCTCTGCAATCTAAGCAGGGCTGAAAAAATGCTCACTGTGCTACTGGCCTTGTGTTTCTTCCTCAAGAACTGCCTTGTACACTTCTGCCACAGACTTCCAGGCTTTTGCTTTCCTCTTGTCTCCTTTTTGGCCCCTCACCACAGCAGGATGGCATCATATCTCCCAGATTGGTCACTGATGAGTTTGTAAAGGTGCAGTTCTCCATGGCAGGGTTTCCTGTTGTTGCCAGCTCCTGTCTATCGTTCAGGTTGAGCTAAGTCTTATTTGGGGCCACATAGATCTCATCCATTTTATACATGTGCCTGAGAATGAAGCCATCACCCCTCCAAGGGCCATTTGTGGGAGAAAGGAAGCTCTGACCTGGGGTCTGGGCATTGCTGGTACCAGACGGTTTCTCTGCCCTGGCATTTCGTGTAAGGGGTGGCATTTTTCAGTCTGAGTGGAAAGTCATACTTGTACCACTCATTTCAGATGCTGTGGAGAGTTTCTCTGAAATGTGAGAAGTCCCAAGTAAAGTTGGCTTCCTCTCTCTGGCAGTGGCAGCTCCCCAGAATTTCCCTGGGTCTCATGCATCCAAAGTAACTTCTCGTCTGTTGGTCTCTCTTTTGGCTGTCTGGTTCTCTGCAGGTGGTTTTAAGTGTGAAATGTTAGTGCTTCCTTTCACCACCACAGCTTCCTTTGGACAGCATAGGACAATTTGCCTTCTCACACCCTTCTACTAGCCTTTCTCAGGCCACCAAGGTCTTGTAATCCTGCACTAAAAGGAGCATTGTTTCAGCCAGAAACCATCAGTAAAAGACCAGACACAGATGTTAAAGGACCTAAAAATGACAAAAGTAGTATTTTAGGTGTCACCTTCTTCCTCTGGAGCTTCTCAGCTTTGAAAAGTTTATCCCAGTTAGGAGGAGGAAAAGCCAGGTTCTCCTTTTGAGTACAGAGTGGTTACACAGCAACCCCCTTGTATTTCAGTTAAAACTTGCATTGGGTTACTTCAGTGCCTGTCAGGTTTTCACTCCTCTACATGTGAGTGACTAGGCCAGAAAGTCTCCTAAATAGTTTTTCTTCCCCCTGTAGGGGAATTCCTCTTCAACAATACATGCAGGTAGCTTCAACAACTCCCTTAATGCAAACAGCCCCTCTGGCCTTTGGAAGATACAGTGGTGGAACAGGTGACATGTAGAATTACTAATGACTCGGGTCCACCAAAAAAAGTGGGATCGATGGGACTCAAACAAATTTAATGACATCACAGCAATATTTTTTTACCAAAATGGCTTAATAGTTCTGCACTTCTAAAGAACAGCTCATGAAAAAATATTGTGGTCTGTATGAAACTGATTTGAAACTATTTTCCAACTACTTTGTAATGTTTTTAGTTAGTTGTCCTTTTTATTTCAAGAGCTACCTTACTAAAGTGCTTGGTAACCTAGCCCAATTTCCTCAAATTCAGATGTTTAAAAATTTTCCCTTTTTTTCATTAGGAGGAAGTAATGCATTTTGAAAGAACCAAATCAATACTGGTTTGGCAGTTAGGTCCTTTTGCATGGAGGGGTGATCAGCAGTTTTATTGTTTGTTTTGGGGTTTTTTTCCTCCTTAAGTTCTATCAGTTCTACTTTATTTCTACAGTTGTTTGTTCCTTCCGCTTTTTTTTGCCTGGAAATTAATCATGCAGGAAATGATTAACCACAGTGAGCTGTCTGTCTGCCTCTGACTCAATATAAGAGGGGGTGCCTCAAAAGCAGCTCAAAATGTCTGACTAGATGCAAACAATGCACTTGCAGTGCAGTTGTTCACACTGTCCATCCCACATTAAATGTCACATTTCTTTTTAACATTTGTAATGCTCCTGAAGTAGTTTCTGAAATACTGAATTAAATCTGAAATGCCCAGAATTTGTGTTTCATGGAATTCAGTTTACCGTTGCTTTCGTTCATTGCTCTTTTTGGATTATTTTGGGGAGCAAGGGGCTCTTTGCAGAATGCAATGTATGCTTTCTCTATTTTGGTTTTTAAATTAAGTTAGTTTTTATCACGGTGTATTGCATATCATATTTTGATGCCGCTTCCGATAGTGACTGCCAGGTGTTCTTGGTAGCTTGTAAAAAGCAGAGCTTCCTTAGGCAGCTCTGATTTATCTGGGATTAGGCGGGCAGCTCTGGGGCACCTCTTTTGCTAATGGCTGGGGTGACTTTCTTAAAAGGCAGGAGATGCAGGCTGTGTGCACACTCCTCTCACGAAGGTTGCCTGTGGTCTGCAGGGAGGCTGCCCTGGCACCGTAGCTGAGGAGGTGCAGAGCAAGTGGGAGGGCTGCGGTGGGGTGCCTGCTCCTGGCGATGGCAGCCCTGACTGGGGCTGGAGGCCACGGCAGTGGGCAGGGTGCTGCTGGCTTCTGCCTCACAACGGGAGAGCAGCTGCCACTGCCAGCTGTGGGAATCCTTCTCTCTTGCTGACAATGCAGCCCTTTGTGTTTGGGGCTCAGGGGCCAACGCTGTGGTGTACGTGTGCAGGTTAGTTACCATAATCCTTTCCCCTGCACCACCAAAGCTCATCTAGATACAACATTTCCGTCTAACTTCTTAGAAGCTGTGATAATTTACACTACTGCCTAGAAAATATGCAAGGATATGTGTCCTGGGTTTCAAAGTCCTGATACGCCTTCAGCCTTGGTTTTCTGGAATTGGTTCCTTTTCAATGCCCTGCAGCACTGAGTGTTACAAGCAACTTGTTTAACAACAGATTTAGTAGGTAAAATTTATTACTGGGTGAATCGGTTACTATTTCAGGTATTTTATACTGTTAGCTGTTAGCAATTGAACATAAAGTTAACTTTTTAAATCCAGCTCCTTGACACTGACCAAGAGCAAATAATGAACTCAATCTATTGCTGAAGTGTAGGACAGTAACCAAAGCCTTCCCCTAATTGTAGAGTTATGCTTAACATCATAGGACATCTCTATACTTAGCTCCAAACAGCAATCCTGCAAATCAGTGATGAACAAAACAGCTGCAGAATTCAAGGTCAGTGTTGTGCTGACTCAGCTGTTTTGCTTCTGCAGCCCAAGAGGTGCTGCTCATCCCAAGGGTTAGCCCCCAGGTTGCTGCATCTTTTCAGTACATTGTTATTCTTCCTACACACGTGTAGTGATCAAATTTGAAAATCCAGAGGGAGACTTTTTTTTTTTCTTACAAAAAGACAAAAAACCAGATTGTAACAAACGTAACAAATGAAAAGCAAGAGGGTAGAGCTTCAAAGACAGAAGTGTTTCTTGCTGCAAAATTTCAGCTTGACTTTCTGAAGCTCTTTCTCAGCAGCAGGAGTCAAAGAGTGTTAAGAGTAAAGCAATGTTGTAATTTACATTTTCAGCTACAATTTGTATAGACTGGGGTGTTTTCCCGTAAATATCGTAGAATCATCATAAAATCAGAATAGTTTTGGCTGGAAGAGACCTTCAAGATCAG
Organism: Todiramphus chloris collaris; assembly: GCA_025345505.1. Taxonomy (NCBI): domain Eukaryota; kingdom Metazoa; phylum Chordata; class Aves; order Coraciiformes; family Alcedinidae; genus Todiramphus; species Todiramphus chloris. Next base: position 19,479,954 of record JANVCC010000022.1, read on the forward strand.
CAAGTCCAACCTTATTCGTAGCCCTATCAAAAACCACTAAACCATGTCCCTAAGCACACCATCTACCCAGCTCTTAAACACCTCCAGGGCTGGTGACTCCACCAGCTCCCTGGAAAGGCCATTCCAATGCCTGACAACCCTTTCTGGAAAGAAATGCTTCCTGATATCCAGCCTGAACCTCCCCTGTTCAGCTTCAGGCCATTTCCTCTTGTTCTGTCCCTTGTCACCAGGGAGAACAGACCAACTGCCGCCTTGCTACAACTTCCCTTCAGGCAGCTGTAGAGGGCAACAAGGTCTCCCCTCAGCCTTCTTTTCTCAAGGCTAAACAGCCCCAGATCTCTCAGCCTCTCCTCATGAGACACATGCTCCAAACCCTTCACTAGCTTTGCAGCCCAGCCCGCCTCTGGACCCTCTCCAGCACCTCAACGTCCTTCCTATAGAGAAGGGCCCAAAACTGGACACAGTGTTCGATGTGCGGCCTCACCAAAGCTGAGTACAGAGCAATGATCCCCTCCCTGCTCCTGCTGACCACACTGTTCCTGATCCAGGCCAGGAGGCCAGTGGCCTTCTTGGCCCCCTGGGCACACTGCTGGCTCATGTTCAGCCGGCTGTCAGTCAACACCCCCAGGTCCTTCTCTGCCTGGCAGCTCTCCAGCCACTCCTCCCCCAGCCTGGAGCGCTGCTGGGGGTTGTTGTGACCCAAGTGCAGTTCCACCTAGCTTGGTGTCACCTACAAATTTGCCAAGGGTGCACTCTATCCCCTCATCCAAATCATTGCTGAAGATGTTAAACAGGAGTGGCCCCAGTACTGAGCCCTGGGAGCACCACTCATGACTGCAGCCAACTGGATTTAACTCCATTGACCATAACTCTTTGGACTCATCCATCTAACCAGTTTTTCACCCAGGAAAGTATATGCCCCTCCAAGCCAAGAGCAGTCAATTTCTCTAATAGAATGCTGTGGAAAATGGTGCCAAATTCCTTACTAAAGTCAAGATAGACAAAATCCACAGCCTTGCCTTCATCCAACAAGCAGGTCACCCTGTCACAGAAGGAGATCAGGTTTGTTAAACAAGACCTGCCCTTTATAAACCCATGTTGACTAGGCCTTATCACCTGGTTGTCCTTCATGTGATGCATAATAGAACCCAGGATGATCTGTTCCATCAGCTTCCCTGGTACTGGAGTCAAACTGACAGGCCTGTAGTTCCCCGGATCATCCTTCCATCCCTTCTTGTATATGGGCATTATGTTGGCTGACTTCCAACCTGCTGGTACCTCCCGAGTCAGCCAGGACTGCTGATAAATGATGGACAGGGGCCTGGTGAGCACCCCTGCCAGTTCTCTCAGCACTCTAGGGTGTAACCCAACTGTCCTCATAGTTTTATTCACATTGATATTGAGGACCATGTCATAAACCATCTCCTCCTGAATTGTAGGGGGGACATTGTGTTCCCGGCCCCTGTCTCTTGGCTTGAGGGAGTGACTTTCCCCAGTGCAAGTGTTTCCATTACTAACAACTGAGGCAAAGAAGGCATTAAGCACCTCAGCCTTCTCCTTGTCTTTTATTGCCATATTTCCTTCAGAATCTAGTAGGGGATGGAGGCCCTCCCTGGCCTTTCTTTTATTATTAATGTATTTATAGAATTTTTTCTTATTGCTCTTCACTTCTAAAGTCAGATTAACTTCTAGTTCAGCTTTCAATCTTCTAATTATTTCTCTGCATGACCTGACAATATTCTTATACTCATTATGAGTCATCTGCCCCTTCTTCCAGAGGCCATAAACCCTCCTTTTTACCCTGATTTTAACTCAAACCTCCCTGTTCAGCCAGGCTGGTGGTCTTTGTCACTGACTTGTCTTGCAGTATGTGGGGATGGCCTGCTCCTGCGCCTTCAAGACCTCCTTCCTAAAAAATGTCCAGCCTTCCTGGACTCCTACATCCCGCAGAACTGACTCCAAGGGACTCTATCGAGTAACATCTGAAACAAGTCAAAGTCTGCCAACAAGTATAGGCATTATACTTTTCTGTGTGGGCACAGAGGTTTCTGAGTCATGCTATATGATCTCTTCTGATGGCTCCTAAAGGAAGTGTGTGCTCTAGAACATCATGAGTAAATAATTCTGCAGGATGCTTGTATTAAACCTGAAGCCATTTCTATCTGAATTTGGCCTATGCAGAAGCTTGTCCTGTGCTTCCCAGATGCCATTTTCTAGACCCACCCTGGTAACTGCCCTAGGGGCTTGCTCAGCAGCAGCTAAATGATAAGGTCACCAGTATGCAGCTCTGTACCTGATTTCCACTCCTGTTCTGCTGAGAAAACCCTTCAACACCAGAAGAGGGGTTAGCTAGTCTGCAGCTGGTGACTACAAGTCCATCAGAGGACAAAATGCCCCATTAGAGAACTAAAGTTTCAAGTGTCACCTTGCTTCCTAGTGGTCCCACCAATTCCTTAAGGAGATGATGTAATCCAACCCAGTTAAAAGGAAAAAATGTAGAACAGATCAGCACAAGCATGCAGAAGGCAATTGTTTAACTGACTGGGAGGTAGACAAGTTATGCCATTTGCAAAAATACTGTTTTTTAGAGAAAGCGCTTTCTAGATGAGCTGGCTTGCTGTATTCAGATCTGAACTGCCTTAAGGAATTCATTTAGAAGTCTGATATCAAACCAAATTTCATTCTGCCTGCTCTAAAAACTTTCTCATAGCACATGAAGTGCTGAGGAGACTCAGTGTGTTATCCAGACTGCTTTGGCCTCTTATCAAAGCAGTGCAGAGGGCAGAATTTCTCTCTTTAATCAGTTGAAGGAGTTAAAAGCTTGGTGAAATAGCCTAATGGCACAGTTACACTAGAGACAACTGCAGCTGTGAAAAGACTGCATTAAGAAACAGGATGGTTGTGGTCTGCTGTAAGAAATAATTTTCCTGTTGACTATTTTTTTAAACAGGAAGTTGAAGAACAAAGCAGCATTAGTCTTGGTGCTTTTAATAGGCTTCAGATTTCAAATATTGCATTTAGGATAAGCAGATCGGGAAAAGATAGGGCTTTGTGAAGAGTTTTATGTAACAACTGAGAGCTAGAAGTATGGAAGACAGGAATAAACCTGGATTAGAGGAGACCCTGTGAATGTGAAGCCAGTGCTTCTCTGGAGACTCCGTAAGATGGGCAGTTAGGCAGTAGAGGACTGGTGGGAGCATACCGGTCTGTTTGCAGGACTTTGTGACCATGTGTGTTTGCACAGCATTGCATAGGCTTGGCTTTGCACAGTTTCTCTTTGTCAGTCAGTCTGTCTGTGCGCCAGCTTCCCCTCTGCTCTGCTTGCTCTTCTGCAGTAACCGGAAAGAGAAACTATTTCTGCAGCACAGGAGAAGAAGACCTGCAAACACTAGGGACAGTGGTAGTGCCTCATGCCACTTGGAGCGCCACGTTTCTTTCTACGTAGCCAACCATAGCTAGGGGTGATGTCTGACTACTTTTCAAGCCCTTTCCTCCTCAAAATTTTAGACAAAAATTCATTAAAGTCTTATTGCAGAAAAGCTTTCTTCTGAAAAACATAGCTCAGCAAATTTTTTCATTTGTGTAGGTTTATAGCTGTATCCTAATTCTTTTGAAGCATGAGCATCTGATAAGATAAATCTGTACTTATAAACATTTTTCTTTCTCACTTCTATCATGGATCATCTCAGAGCCATTACATACTTTGGAGGTGGTGACTCACCTCAAACCCTCTCTGCAAATGCCATTTTGTTCCATCCAGAACATTTTCCTAATGCTCATTTAAACTGAAAAGGGTACTGTACCTAGCATGAAGTCGATGTGGCATACTGTGCTATTAGAGTTTTCCTTGGTTTTATCAAAAACAATTAAATGACTTCAGAAAGTAAGAGCTGTGTATTCTTGTAAATAACTGCCCTGTGGACCTCAGCCATCAGCCTGGGATTGCCTGGAGAATAACCCTTACTCTCATTCCAGCTGTGTTTACCTGTCTGGTGCACACATTATATAAATGGTGGTAAATCACTGTTACTAAAGCTGCCTCAGGTGAACAGCAAGAGCAAAGCACATGCTTAAATGCCATAGCACCACTAGAAAAGCCCTGGAGCCTCTGATAGGCTCAGTTCCAGCAAGCAGCGTGCCAAAATGCCACAAAAAGCCCTTGTGACTTGAAACAAAATTCCTCAATGCTCATCTTTTTTTTTTTTTCTTTTCTGTTCCCCTCCCCCCCCATTTCATATTTTTGTTGCAATGAAATGCTACATCTTGAGTGTGACCCTCCTAGGATTGCCCCCTAAACTGGAATTTCTGCTTGGGGTGGGGAAAAGTGGGAGCCTGGTTTCCAGCAGGGAAGCTCAGGAAAGGCTGAGCTTTGGCAGCTGGGCTTTTCCTTCTGCAGCAGGGAGGCCGAGCTGCCTGCTTGCTCTTCCTTTTCTGGGAAGGTGCTCCTGAGGAGGAGGAAGGTGCATTCAGAGATGATGATGGAGCTTGGAGTCTTCAGAACAAACAGGATGAAAGGAAGAAACATGATTTTCCTAGAGCTTTGCTGTTCCACCCTACCCATAATTGTGTGTGGAGGGGGAGGGATCTTTCAGCAATTTAAGGGCTTTGAAATACTCCTTCTGACTATGATGTTAAAAAGATGATGCCTCCTTGAAGTAGGGATTGATGGTATAGCTATGGCATTATCCTGAAGTACTTACTCAGAAACAAGATTGTTGGATTAAACAGAGTTCAATTTTGCTAGTGCATTTTTGTGCGTTGCCATAGCAATGCATGGGTTGTATATGTGTGCAAAAGTGGGTACGTATGTCCAGAAGTGTATACGGCAGTGTGGATCATGCAGGGAGCCCCTGTTTAATGATGCAGCTAATTTCCATAAAATGAAACATGAACTGCTTTTTACAGATTATTTAGATTTAGAAAATGTAGCAGATAAACCTGTTAGCTGCAAGGATGTTTTTTAGCTGAGTATAAATTTATTTATTTACATGTGTTCCTGTGCAGGTTTCTTAGCAAGACCAGAAGGAGTTCAGCCTTCCATCATGCCTGTGCCTCCCCCTCCAGCTCCCCCTCCACCCCCAACACTGGCATTGGTAAGTTTTACAGGAGGTAAATGTACCGTATTTGCTGTCCTCTGTTGCTGCTTATCTTACTGAACAGGAGGCATTGAGGTGTGGACAAGGAGTATGCATGATATTTAGGGAAAGCCCTCCAACGTTTTGTGTATTGTTTATGATTCATGAAATCGTCTAGGTTGGAAAAGACCTTTAAGATCATAGAGTCCAACCATTAACCCTACTTTAACAAGTCCACCACTAAGCCATATTCTCAAGCACCACATCTATATGGCTTTTAAACACGTCCAGGGATGGTGACTCAACCACCTCCCTGGCAGCCTGTTCCAATGCCTGACAGCCCTTTCAGTGAAAAAATTTTTCCTAATGTCCAGTTTAAACCACCATTGTAGCTTAAGGCCATTCCCTCTTGTTCTGCCACTAGTTACTCGAGAGAAGAGACCAGTGCCTAACTCTCTACAATGTCCTTTCAGGTAGCTGTAGAGAGCAATAAGGTCTCCCCTGAGCCCCCTTTTCTTCAGACTAAACCCCCATTCCCTCAGCCGCTCCTCCTAAGACTTGTTCTTCAGGTCCCTCACCAGCTTAGTCACCCTTCTTTGGACCTGCTCCAGCACCTTGATCCTCCAAGAGGGACCATCATTCTCACTCTCTTCCAGTGCACCTATGGATGTCAGTAAGCACTGACACTCCATCCTCCTCTTCCTCCCATACTGGTGGTTTGATCTGGCATAGAGTTCCTGGGTGGAGAGGCACTCCTCAACAGCTTGTCTAAATCAGGGGAATTGAAGTCTTGCTCTCTCCTTGCCTTTCTCCAGTCATGTAATCCCACCTGCATCTTTGTTCTACTGTAGTACTTACTTTTCCAAGGTGGAAAAAATCAATCCCATTGTTTAAGTTTGGTAAGGATAGTTCTTAGCCAGCATAGCTGCCTCAGCCAGCCTGTAATATCAGAGCACAGGATCCACTGCTGGCACAGCATAGTAGGTGAGGCTTCATCAGACCTAACAGATCAGCTTAATCTGGAATAGAGCTTGTGCTGTGCTTGCCCTCTAAGAATCAGTTGCTTCACGGACAAGAAAGAAAAGGCTTCTTGAAATGCCATTGTAAAGTACTCAAGTATTTTCATAGCAAAGCCCTAGCTGGTTACACAGGTAGGCTGGGCTGTGCCGTGCCGCTGAAAAGTCTTTTCCTCATTTTCCACCACAGGCAAGATACAGACTCTGTGCTTGGCCCCTCTGTGGCAACTCTCAGCACCTTTCAGGAAATTTCCATAACACTGGTCTGATAAGTTAGAAAGCTTTTCAGGAACCACCATTTCCTAGAAGAAATAACCATATATATATGTGTGTCTGTGTGCATAAATCTGTATGTTTTGGGGGCTTTATTTGCTTATTCTGTGAAAAACTGTGTCACCAAAGCATAAACTGAAAAGACAGAACCATTGAGACAAACCTCACGAATCTAAAGGTTTTATCGGGTCTATTTGAAGAGGTCAGTATTGTTAAAGTGGTGATGGTAATTTTAAAATACTCCTGTCAAAACTAAAATAGTAGATAAAGCTCCATCTTTCTTCTGATTTATCCAGAATGTGTAAATTAGGAGGTTTTTCTGTAACTTTCAAGAATGACCATCTTTTTGTATAATCAGATTAGGTATGTAGTCTGTTCCTGTTCAGTATCCAAAATGGCAATTTGCCACAGATGTGCCTTGGCTTTAAAAAAAAAATCTGAGATTCTAAATCTTGAGTTACAAAACAGTGAATTCACATAAAAGTGTTCTGTTTCCAGTGAATAGCATGGGTTAGAATAGCAGCAGTGTGTACCTTGAGTCAGTAACAAGGCTGGCTACCTATAACATCACTTACAAAAACAGACATGGCATGCTACCTGCTCCAGTGCTGTTAAAAGAGAAACTGAGGTCTCAAGTAACTACCATATTTAAGCAGAACTTTGTAGCTAGAAGTTAAAGTTCATTCTGCGTCCTCATTTTTAATTTTCTTTTGCAGGCAAATACTGAAAAGCCATCCCTAAGCAGGTCAGAACAAGCAGGGCGAAATGCTCTATTATCTGATATTACCAAAGGGAAAAAGCTAAAGAAGACTGTTACTAATGACAGAAGTGCTCCAATTCTAGACAGTAAGTATGATCCTGCATGGTGGAGTTCCTGTATGTGTGAACGGTTCTACATGTCTAAATGCAGAAAATTGTATCTCATCAGATGAACTGACATGAGAGAACTAGGTAAAATGCTAGAAGTTTGCGTGCATAAAAGTAAATCCTGTTCATTGTGGATTGTCAGATGAGAAATCAAGTACTGCTTATGAAATGTGTTAATTTGTTTGCTTACTCTCATAAAGCAGTTCATTTTCTCATTTGCTTAAATCAGAAAACTAAGCAAACCCTACTGGGAACTCTGCTGAGGAGCTGCAGCAAATCTAACAAAACCCCTGTCAAAACTGAGGAGGGCATTGAGAGTAAAGTGGAATTTCAGCCTCTACTTTTGCATAAAGAGTATAAAACTAAAGGCACCCCTGGCATAACACCATTGGCTTGCTAGTGGCCCCAATGCCACTTAAAGCAAGCCCAGGGCCAGGAGCCACAGCCCCACCTGCGTGTCACTCTTGTGCACGAAGTTTTGCCACTCCTGGAGTGACTCAGAGGTGTTACCTTTTTGGCTGAGCCCAGTTGCTCAGCCTGCCCAGCAGTGCTCTGCACAAGGCAGCACCTCCACTTACCTGAATGGAGACAAGGTCTCTACCCAGCTGTGCTGCTGCTGTGTCACACTGCACATCTCAGCAGGTGCTGAGAAGAGGCTGAAAAAGCCTGTGTAGCAAAACTATCAGGAAGACAGAACAGAAACAGGAGTAGTGAGGAACATGGGCCTGCTACATCAGAGGAACAGCATTTATTGCCTAGGGAGAGAAGACACTTCTACAGACTGATTTGAAAATGTAGTACAACTCAGTCTAGGTCTGACCATGCAATTAAAGGCTGGACTGAGAGGAAGATGATGAGGAAAGAAGGAAATGCCCAAAGGAGTGTGAACAAATAATCATAATAAAAGATGCAGTTCTGCAGTCAGCCAGGTACTTAGTTTTTAAACACTTGAGTATTATCTCTGAAAGAAGTTACATGTTCTACCTATTGTAATGAGTTGGAGAAGAGCATTAGGGGGAGTAAAGGACAGGTAAACATAAGATTAAAATGATGCAGACTATTATCCTGTTTGCATGAATTAACAAATCATGATGAAAGACTAAAGCATAGTAGCAGCATTTCTCCACAGGTTCACACCCGATGTGAGTCAGAGCTGAACTGAGCTACCATGCTTAAGGAAAGAGAAGGACAATGTGAAACAGTCCCCCTGTGAACACATTCTTCCTCTTGGGTTTTGTTGGTTTTTTTTTTTTTTCTTCCTGTGTGGGATTATTAGAAGTGCTTTTCCAGGTTTTAATTACTTTAAAGTCAGTGAAATTTTAACTCACCCAAAGTTGTGGATATCAAGATGCCAAGAAATTAAGCAATTGATCCTCAGCCATGTAGCCCGCATCTGAGAGCTGATCTCCACAGACATGCCAACCCATGGGCCTGCTTATTTTGCAGTGATGCTCTGAATAGGGCTCTTCCCTGTATCTGTAGTTGTGGAAATACTTCCAGTTTAGTTTTAGCACCTCAGTGTTGTCACAGCAGAAATACTGACATTGAGAAATGGGAGGGGAAGGGAGGACTGATAAAATAATTTCTGCCTATTGGAAAAATTAGCAGCTAATGATCCTGCTACTCTATTTCTGTACTTACAGGAAAGTAATCAGAAATGAAATCTCTTTCCAAACTTGGCTTTATTTAAATAAATAGATATGTTGCAATATCATCAATAGTGACAGTTCTCTGTGTTCCCAGAAGTGATCAGCAGAGACACCACCAAGAAGAAGGGCACCTCTGTCTTCCTCCTTCCTTCTTCATTTCCTGTGAGATTTCCTTGTCTCTTGGTTTGCTTATGGAGAAGTGGAGGGGAGGGATAAGAAAGCAGAGGTATGAAGGAAGGTAGCTACAAAGATGCTAACAAAGACACTAACAAAGACAACATGGTATTTTCAGAGGTTCCATCCATGCTCAGTTCTACATTCTCCGTAGTGATTGTTTCTCATGCTTTCCAGTCCACAGCAGACTAAAGGAAAGTGATGGCTTAATACAACATAGTGGCTGTGTTTATTGCACCACCTCTTCCCTGGTGCAATAGTGGTGGTGATTGTAGCTGTGATGATCCAACCTGAACAAGGACTTCTGTGTTTTGACAGTTCGTCCATTTTTCCCCACCTACAAGCATTGCTCTAATGAAAGAGATGATTTTGAAGGATCAGTCTCACTTCTCTGTCTAACGTGGGGAATTTTTTTCCCCCAACAGAACCCAAAGGACCTGGTGGAGGTGGCAGCAGTGGCTTTGGAGGCGGTGGCAGTGGCAGCAGCGGGGGTTTTGGTGGTGGCGGCGGTGGTGGTGGCAGCTTCAGTGGTGGTGGGCCACCTGGCCTTGGAGGCCTTTTTCAAGCAGGAATGCCAAAGCTCAGATCTGCTGCGAGTCGAGATACTGGTAAGAAAAGCTTTGCTGTTCCAATGAAAAAGAGTAAATGACATGGCTTAAAACCTCCATAGCACTGCAATAAATGACCTGCTGGGACTGAAAAAGTGTTCAAATATCTTAGGTTCTTAGGAAATGTAATTTTCAGCTTGAATCTTGTTTTGTTCTTAATGCTAGGTATTATGAGGGAGAAATGAGAGTCCTCGTTCCACCCCTCCTCCTTGCTATTGATGAAAACTAAAGATCTCAGCAATGTTGAATTGCTACCTGCAAAGCACAGTCAGGCAGACTAGGTCCTGCCTTAGCTGTGGGTGTGTGCAGGACCAGAGAGGAGAAGGAGAGGATTCCAGGTTAATTCTCCCTTGGGCACCAGGAAGAAGGTTCTACTTTCCAAATGGAAAGTACATTTGTTTCAGCTCCACAACAGCATGATTTACCACTTGGCAAGCGCATGAGGCATCCCAGCTGGCTGGTGCGCATGCTGCTGTTGCTGGCTCGCCTGGGGCATGCACTGTATTCTTCTGGCTGGCAAAACAGCTGCCCCAAGCCCCTTGAAACGAAGCAAAACCAAGGACAGTGAGTTTTGTAAGATTAAGGATATAGGATTTCATATTTGTTGAAGAAGAACGGGGCAATGGGAGTTGTAGAGTACTATGAACCTTATGTGTTTTATAGACTAACAATTTTTCAGCACATGCATTCAAAACAGTCTCTCAGACTTGGTATTTTCTCTTGTGTCACACTCTATTTTTGGGAACTCGTATTAATACAAAAGTTCCTGGAAACACAGAACAGTACTTCAACTGTAAGGCTGGCTGCCTTCCTCCTTACACGTACCAGTACATTCTTAGGTAACAACTACTAGAACAGGTTGAAAGGAGCCTTTTGCCAGACTGTTGTTAAGTATCACTTGAAAGCTAAGGTATCTCTATCAGGTTGGTGGTATCACCCACTCATTCATCACCATTTCCCTCCTGCCCCCGCTCCCCCCGTCGGCTGCATCAGTTGTGTTACCTCGGGGCCTCTTTGGTTTCTCAGAAGCGGCCCCTCATGAGCATTTACCCGAATGCCACCCGCTTTTCTGGAGCAGCTCCCCAGTGCTACAGCAACTGCTGCTCGCTGTTCCCGGGTGCCAAACCCCCATGGCTTTGTGTGCCCCGGCCGGGGCTGTCTCCCTTAACGTTTGCAGTGCTCTTAGAGGGCGCCCTTAGAGCCCGTTAGGAAGCCGTCGGGCAAAGCCCCTGTGAGATGGATGCCGATGCCCTCTCCTGTGCCCGCTCACATCCTCTCCTGTGCCCGCAGATGCCGGAGGAGGCCGCCCGCCCGCCCTGCCGCCAGGAGGCCGCTCCGCTGCCGCCAAGCCCTTCTCTCCGCCGAGCGGCCCGCCGCGCTTCCCGGGGCCGCCCTCGGGGCCGCGGACCTCCGCTTCCGAGCCGCAGAGGAGCCGCATGCCGCCGCCGAGGCCCGACGTCGGCTCCAAGCCTGAGGCCGTGCCGCCCCCGGTGCCCAGCACCCCCCGGCCGATCGCCTCCAGCCTGCACAACAGGGGGTCGCCGCCGGTGCCGGGCGTGAGCCGGCAGCCCAGCCTGGGGCCCACGCCCCCGCCGTTCCCCGGCAACCGTAACGTGGGATCGGCCGGGCCCCTCCGTCAGCCCGGCCCCAGCGCGGCGTCCCCCTTCTCGGGCAGGCCGCCGCTGCCGCCCACCCCGGGCCGGCCGACGGAGGACAAGCCGCCGCCCCCGCCTCCTCCCGCCGGGCACAGGCCGTCCAACGCCCGGGAGCCGGCTCTGCCCCCGCCGCCGCTGCCGCAGAACAGCAAGCCGCCCGTGCCCTCCGCCCCCCGGCCCACCCTCGGCGCCCCGGCGCCCCCGGCGCCCCCCAGCAGGCCGGGGCCGCCCCCCGTCCCGCCCGTCCCCGGCGGCAGCGACGAGATGCCGCGGCTGCCCCAGCGGAACATCTCGCTGGGCTCCTCCTCGGCGCCCGGCGGCGGTGGGGGCCGCTCCGGACCCCTGCCCCCTCCGCCCAGCGAGAGGCCCCCGCCGCCCGTCAGAGACCCCCCCAGCCGATCAGGTAGGGAGCCGGGGGGCTGCGCGTCCTGCGCGCGGCGGGGCTGGAGCAGCAGCGCGCGGCGGGAGGAGGTGACGGGTTCGTTAGGAACGGGGACGTTTTCGGGTTGCCCAACGGCGGCGTTGGCCGGGCTTCCCGAAGCGTAACCCAGACTCGACAGCCGCTCTCCCTGCCCTGGCCGAGCCGTGCAGGTGCTTCACCCTCTGCGGCCCGGGAGGAGTCCCGCCGGGTCGCTGCGGTGCCCGGGAGGGCCCGGGGAGCAGCGCCTTTGTCACCGGCACACCCGCTGCGCGCGGGCGGCAAACGGTGCTGCTGGGCACAAGGGAAATGATGGTTTATGGGCATCGCGGTGGCTAAAGGAAAGTCACTGTGCATCGCCAGCCTGCTCACGTGTACTTCTGCACATCTCAGCAACTCCGGTCATAACTACTGTAATTAAAAAGGGTTGCAAACGGGGTTTCCCCATCGTGTTCTTTGATGCAAAGGAGCTGTTTTATCTAGCTGCTGATAGGTGACAACATTTGCCTTCCCAAGTCAACCAGCATGAGTTCATGGTGGCATTCTTGTGAATGGAGGTTTGCAGGACCTGACCTCCTATGTGTTGGGAGACACAAATGCAGCCAAATACAAATTATTTTAATAAAAGACCGAGCTAACAGCTGTTAAATATAATGGCAGTTGTTACAGCGTGACTATTGTTACTTACTATATGCAGATTTCAAACGAGACTTAAAACGGAATTGTCTCCTTTGAGTTATTTCATAATACACTTTGTCCTCTGTGACAACTGTTCGTAACTTTCAAGAATTGCACACCATAGGCACAAACAGCCAGGCCCTGTAACATCAGGAAGGTAGAAGCATTGCACGGAAGCTTATAGAGTTGCTTTTCATTTTGGAATAACAATCTGGAATTATGTCATGGGAGCTTCCACAGGCGACAGCCGTCCCTGTTGCTTTCCAGCTTCTTAAACCAGCCTGGATCTCCTACAGCATAGCACCTGCAGCAGCTGTGCTGCTACAGAAAATACTGGCCCTGAAACAGTGCTTTGTGGAGCTGGTTGCCAGCCCAAAGGATGGCACAATGCCAGTGCAGCCTGCAGTAAATAAATCAGAGAAATCTTGTCACGTCCGACTGACAGCATGGATCAAAGTTGCAGAGAGCATCTGTGATTATTCAGATGCTTCCAAGAGCTTGTTCCGTGATGGCCTCTGCTTCCACTGGTGCTTTCCTGGTTGGCTCTTTTCTGAGGCAGTTTGTTTTGGCAAATCTGCAGTACCTTTCTGCTGGTGTAATAAGAAGGAGGAAATTATAGCAATAAATTACAAACGTAAATACTGCCATTCTGTGGCGGTTCAGTATCGATGATGGGGTTTAGGTAGGTTTAGAGAGAGAGCAAGCAAAACCGTTCTCAAAGTTGCTAAGTGCTTTTCATTCTTAGAAACAATTCCCTGAAGGCAAACTTTAGTAAACTGTAAAAGAAAAAAGGGGTGGGGGGAGAAATGAACCCCACAAACTACAGCATATTTCTTGATGCATATTTCAATACTTGTTGCTCGAAACCCAGTATCTGCTGCTCTCTTTTCCAAAATGCGCGTCTGTAGCTAGGTTTCATCAGGACAAGGAAGCATTTCATAAAAGTTAACATAATTGTCAATTGCCCAACTGTGCCAAACAGAGGTAGTGAGTACTTTGAACACGCATAGCCCTCCACACCCTCTGCTTCATCTCCTCATGTCCTAACAATGGGTAGCTTTCTCCCTGGCAGTAGCAGCTTTCTCGCCTTTGTTTACCAGTTCTTCTTGGAGATGCACCCTTACCCTGCCCTCAGGACAACCCTGGTCCTGTGTTACGTGGGCTGTGCCTTTGTATTTGTCCTGTTGCCTCACCATTCCAGTTAGTCAGATACGCAGACACTGGCAATGCCAGTCTACGTGTGAGGTCTGTTTCCAGTTTAGCAGTAGGTGGATATGCTCCAACTACTGAAATACCTGCCATGAAGCACGTGTGTTTGTAAATGAGTGAGCTGATGCCATGCTGCTTAACCCCGCAGCTCCTGGGCTGTGAGCCACCACAGACCCAGGCTGTGACACCCAGAGGGGACCACCCCTATGGACAAAGAGCCTCTGAGGGTAGCAGAGCTCTTCTGCTACATGTCCTCTTGCCTTGCAATGGTATGTGGAAAGGAAATGGGCTATGGTTTGGACCTCCACAGTATCCTCAATTCCAGCTGTAACTAATGTTTGTTGTGGACAATGTAATTTAGAGTGATTTAAAGGTGACTCCAAGGACCAGAACCTCTACGGAGGCTTCTGTAGCTGAGGGAAATGGGAACATGGGTACTGAGACATATATGCTTAGGTATAACTTGCTTCCCCTGAACTCTTCTCTTCAAGTCAGCATCGATTCCCTAGAGCGCCCTGGAGAGCAGGGAGTTGGGTGCTGAAGGTGATTCCCTCTTAGGGCTGAGAGTCCCAAGCCAGTGCAGATTCTCTGGTTTGCTAGCGGGAGGCCATGGGATGCAGGCAGCAGCTTACCACCAGCAGAACAACCCCTGGTGCAAACTACATACATGTGCTTGCCTCTTGTCTTGCTGCAGGCCCCCTCCCACCACCTCCTCCTATAAGCAGGAATGGAAGCACTTCAAGGGCTTTGCCTGCCACTCCTCAGCTGCCCTCCCGGGCAGGGCTAGACACCCAGAGAGGTGGACCACGACCACCGCTTCCCCCTGACCGGCCCGGCTCGGCAGCACCGCCACCACCACCGCCACCTTCATCAGCTGTCAGAAACGGCTTCCAGGATCCAGGTGATGGTAAGCGATCCTCCCAGTTGTTTGCCTTTGATAGAGACTGTGTAGCAGCTTTTTGCCTTAATATGTCAAAAAAGGCTTGGGATAGAGGATTTGTTTCTAGTGCAGACCTTTGATTTCTGACCAACAGAGGTATCATTTGGGTCTCAATTAACCTTCCTAAGTGTATGTAAGTGGAGTAAATATGCCATCATAGAGCAGAACTGCAAAGTGGCCATTGCAGTCTCCAAAATAATCCTTTGAAAAATACTGTGGAAAAAAGAAAGGCATTCACCATGCTTTCCTTTGCTGCAATATAGAAATAAAGCCTTAAGGGGGTTGTTTTGACTTTAATATGAATTCAAACTGTAGCTACATTAAGACCCTTAAGAAGTCAGAATGATGACTCAAAAGCTGAAAAGCAGATGAGGAAAGAGATTGTCAGAACGCTGCTTAAAATGTCAAGTATCTCTTTTGTGGATAGTGTTTATTGAAAAGGTGAGGTCCAAGATTGCTCTGCGTTTTAAAGATTCATTGTGCTTTTCTTTTAAATTGTTTTCTATTTGCAAAGTATAGATAAACCACCTAGCTAATTATGGAAGGCCAAAATTGGTATTTCTGATATTCATAAGGTTAGAAAAAGCAAGCAGAAAATAAAACTCATGCTTCACACATCAGATAAAGCAAGTGGGTCACAGACACATTTTTTCCTCCACAAGTCATTTGCGGGGTTCAGAACCTGCAGCTCCTTTACACACTGGTTTCTAGTTGCAACAATTGTGAGTAAACATAGAAAAACTGGATCACAGCAAATACGTGTACATCTGCCGGGCAAAACTTGCTCAGCAGTTCATTACATTATGCAATAAAATATAACAATATTGCAAGAAAGTTATGGTTACAAAGTCCTGAAGCAACCAAGTGAAGAAATGTCAGAGTTTAAGATAGCCCACACCTTCTTTCTTGGGCCTCCAAATTCAAGTGCAGAAAAGAGCTCCGCAAACATTTCCTGTTATTTCAATGAAGAAACTGGTCAGTTTAATTTATTCTTTAGAATCCTATAGACTCAGTAAGTACATCAGTAGGGCCCCTATAATCTTAATAAGAGGTATAGATTCAACTGATGTATTTTTCCTTTTTTGACACTAGTTACATACAGTTTTCTCTGTCACCATAAATTGTATCATAATGGCCCCAAGTTTTCTTTGTCCTTTATAAAAAGTAAGAAGGAAAAAACACTGCTATAGGTTAGTGGGCTTTTAATGATGCTTTTGATCTTTGTGTATCAACAAAGTAGGAATATCAGAAAACTTTACCCAGGAACAAAAGACTGTTCTGAAGTAGGAGACAGTACGTTTCCAGTAATACATATATATATGTGTGTTAAAAAAACAGATCAGTTACAGGTGGAAGGGAATATAGCGCTTACTTCAGTGGAATTGTGGCCATTTTCCTGATCTGTGATTTGCATTAAATTGGCTAAGTGATCAGTTCAAGTTAGTAAGAATTTTCATTCTCAAATTAACCTAAAGCATCATCTTCCCTGATTTCCCAGTAGGATACAGGTTCAATACTCAGCTATTTAAGCATTTTGCAATATAAAACATGTATTCAACATGATATTAATGTCAATTTATTCTCCTGAAGTTGAAAACTAATGAGTAAATTTTGTGGGATTTTTTTCAGATGAATGGGAAAGCAGATTTTCTTTTCATCCTATATCTGATTTGCCACCTCCAGAGCCATATGTACCCATGAACAGAAGTTATCCCAGTAAACTAGCAAGAAGTGAAAGTAGAGGTAAGTTTGTTTTACCTCTGCTATTGGAATTCCAGTGTATCATCTTAAAAAAAATGCAGATGGGGAAGAGACTGGATGCTGAGCTTTCAAACTCCTCAGACTCACAGCCTGGTCACCCTTCCCCACTGAATGTAAAAAGTTAAATGCAGATTCATAGGTACAAGCCCTCTTACTGGAGGGGGAATTGTTTGGGCTTTCAGTTGGAACACGTATTGTAAGAGACCACCTCTGCTATTTTAGTCATCCCTTCTGCCACAGGCAGCCAGAACCACAGAATCCCTCAGGACTTCCTCATAATTTTCCACCTATATTAATGCACAATTCATTTATTCTTGTGCCAACATCATCCATGAGTTTAGGTATCTTTCCTCCTTGGTGAGTTAAAACCCTAATATTTTTTAAGACAACGGTCGTATTCTCCTTTCAGCTTTTGTTTTGCTGGGCTGAATAAATTGGGATGTACTACACTCTACTTCCAAGCTGTGTTCCCTCATCATTGGGGTTGCTTCTGTATATATTTTAGTTTGATTTTGTCCTTTCCAAGCAGCATTACATGCTGTTCCAGTTCAGATCTCAACCATGTCTTCTACAGCAGCATGTTTCCTGTCTTCATTACTGGTATTTTGCCTGATACACCCAAGGATCAATTTACTTCTTTCACAACCAGTGACATCGGTGGTTCATAGTTATCCTGTAATCATCTGTACACTCAGATGTTTCTCTCTCTCTCCTGTTTCCAAATGATGAGGTTTTGGTTTGGAGCAGAAATTCCTGTTAGTCTCTGACCCTTCACTTTGCCCTGTTAGCTTTCATCCCATTTGTATTGCTCCGCAAAGAAAGGTAAAGTAATATATATGTTTCTTACATTTCCTTTCATGAGTTTTCGATGAAAATCTTCATACAGAGAAAAGCATGAAGAGCTTTGAAATGTTACTGTATTTAGAGCTTGTCATTTTCATTGAAACTTGCATTTGTTGCAAGTAGCACTGAGTATTTTATGTGTTCGCATAAAATAGTAGGGCTAACAAGAGCTATCACTCTGTTCTGAGGAGATAAAGGACTAAAATACGTACTCTTTCCAGACATTTGGGGATAGTGTTAGTTAAAACTTTCTTTTAAACTATTTAAAGTTCTGATGATGTTTAATAAATTAACAGGAAACGCTGCAAAGATGTTTTTAATAGAATGGCTCAGCAAGAAAATGAGTAGATCTTCACCAGTTACTGAATTAATAGCTTGGATGCAAACTCACACTTTAAAAGAAACCAGGAGTAACAGAAAACTTTCTCTCTCTTTTAGGTGGCTCTGGCCGAAAAGAAAGAGGTGCCCCCCCACTTCCACCTATACCAAGGTGAAATGGGTTCTGGCCCATCTTTGGGCGACGTCTGTTCTCAAGTTTCCTTCGAGTCAGCTCTCCTGTCCACATCATTGGAAAGTTGTCTGTTTTGCTTATTTCCACTTTTGGCTTGTCAGCTGGAACAAACTCAGTCTCTATTACAGAAGTAATAGATGCATCTTATGAACTGTAGTTGCTCAAAGACATAAATTTTATTTGCTTATGCTGCAGGCTGTCATGAAAGGCATTTTGTGGACCATAGTGCATCATGCTTACCATGACCAGCCCTGTCCCTTTGAGAGCTCCACGGGCAGTCTGGCTTTGAATTTAATGAGAGCTGGAACAAAGCTGTTTCATTCACTTTGGGTACAGTGGCTGTAATATTGGAATGGTAAACTACAATCTATTTTCTGTTTAAAAAGCAGTTACTGGGGAAAACTCTGTAGACCCTGGATCCTTCTTTGCATGCCTAACTTGGCCTATCTGCTTCTGCAAGCCATAGACCTACTACCTGGTGACCAAGAGTTCATCCTAAACCTTTTCACTTCAGCTTAGCCAAGCAAATCTTATTTTAAACAACAGATAGCACATCCTGTCCCCAGGATGGAGTGTGTCTTGCCTTGTTTTTATCTGTGGAGAATCTTCCACAGAAAAGCACAAGTGAAGAATTCATCAGTATAAAAATACTTTTTTTTTTTTTTTTTTTATCCCTTTTTCCTTGTTTTTTTAATAGTGTTATGCTTTTAGTCACCTAATTCTTTCCTACTGTGATGTGGACCAACCCACAGTCATCTGTGTCCTGAGTTACTGTAATGCCCTCTACCTAAAAACTACATGCGAAGAGTCCTCAGAAAGTAGTCTTGGTGCACATGCAGCAATTGTTGTTTCAGGCTCCTTCCGTAAAGCATCGCTAACACCAGTGCTCCACAGACTGCTTTCCACTTGTTTCTTTGGTACAATTAAATGATGGGTTTTGACTTAAAAAGCTTCCCGGGGCTTAGGTCAACAAGTGTCAGGGAGATTGTATTTGACTTGTGTTACAGAAGAGCAGCTGAGGTCAAAAATGTGTATAAGAGAAAGCCCTTTGATGTAGTGAAGGTGGTCTGGAGTTTGTGCGTTCAAGTGGGAGCATCAGCTCCAAAATTTGCTCTCTACGCTGGTTCAAGAGAAGTGGAAAGATTTGGCCTTTTGAGTTTGCCATGAAACCTGTCCTTTCAAACTTTGCTGAAAGGAGTCTCCGCAGAGAGCTGCAAGGCTTACTTTAATAGAAGAGAGAGTAAAGTATTCCAGCGCTGTGACAATTGGTTAATAGGTTTAACGGCTTTTGAATTTTGTACATGAGAAAAGAGTTAATTGTATGAGTGCATTTTACAAATAGATCTCAATGCATATAAAGTGCCTTTGTAAGTTAGAGAAAGATTATAATTCTTGTTTTGAAATATTGCTGAATGGTAGGTCTTTAATTGGACTTCTGAAGGTTAGCTCTGAAAAATGTCTCCTGTCTCCTCAACAGTTTCAGTTTCTTCAGCATACTCCTTGGGATCCCTACCAGCAGCCATGCTTCAAAGGGTGGTGTTCAAAGAAAAAAAAAGAGGGAAAAAGAAAAACCAAAAAGAAAACACAAACTAGTCATGTGTGTTAAGATGATGTTTCTCTAGCATGGGAGATGGGATCCTAAGTACGCTCTGCAGCTCAAGAGAGGTCAGTCTTTGAAAATCTAGGGAATTCAGCCAAAGAGGATTTGGACCCCACTGAAGTGTTTGTGCACAGGGCTTTTTGCTCTCTCAGTGGGTGTGGATGGGCAGATCCCCTTTCTGCCCTACAGCCTGGAGAGTCACAGTGAAGGGGATGAGACTGAATTGGATCTGGCCAGATCAAATTTAATTTGGCCTTTTCAGTGTTTGTTTACAAAATCTTGTTAGCTGTGATAGCATTTGATTATGTACCTTTTTTTACATTTTTATATCTAATGACCTATTTTGAGTTACTATTTATGGTCTTGAACCTGCAAGTAAATGCGCAGGCGCAGGGATGTATCTACGTCTAATTGCAGGATCGTGGCTGTAAGAGTTTCTTAAACAGATATTAGTAGGACCTCCATGTGACAGGTGCACCTTGGGATCAAACCTAGCGCAATACTGAATCTGTGTATGTATTTATGGATGTCATTTAAACAAAGTGCCTGTCTCTTTGAGATATTATTATGTGAATAGAAGTCCAAATAAGATTTTTAGGATAATAACTTAAAGGATAAATTATTGTATTCATGTTTTTAAACTGAAGCACTTATAACTTTCTAAGGAACAACATTTTGAATTTAAGAATACAGTATTTTCAGTACCTTGATCTGCCAAATCCTTATTAGTATCCAGACAGCTATGCAGCCACAACAACAACCAAAAAAAGTAAAACCAACACAAAACCAAAACCAGAAAAAAACCTAAACCAAAACAAAAAAAAACCCAACAACCCAACTCCAGAAACTGTACCTATTTTCTAACTTACCTGCTCCCAGAATGACTGCTTTACTCTAAGTCAATGGAAATGCTGCACATAGTTCTGCCAACTGTCTGCATCCTTCGAAATATCCTGTATTTGATCTTTTGTGCAAGGTTTTCTGACCAAAAAGTTCTGGACCACTACCAAAGACTTGGCAAACCACCTTCAGTCCCACTTTAATGTGCTGTCAGCCCTCAGTCAACAAGCCAAGAAACCTGAGCTGCTTGGATTTTAGCACTTCTTTGTACTATAGAAACCCCTTCAGAATGAATGTTTGGCATATATGTAAAATAGCTTAACAGTGCAAAAAGAGGGTTTTTTTTTTCAACAACAATTTTACTGTTTATACCTTTTGCTATGGAAGTCCCTCAATCTATGCCAGAACTATGCAGCATTTTATCGTTCAATTTATTGCTTCATGTGTCAGTACCTATTTACAATATGATCAGTATTAAAGTATTTATTTCACTATGAAGTGTTAAAAAAGAAGAATACGAAACAGATTGAATCAATGGTGCCTTACGACTTTTTTAGTCAACTTTTCTGTGTCTCACTAGAAAAATTAATAGGTGTTGCTCTTTTCTCCAAGTCCTAATGTATATAGTGCCTACAGTAGCATTATACAGTGTTTGAGCCAAGTTCTGCCATTGTAATGTGCTCAGTCTGCTAACTTCAGATTGAGCTCAGTGTATGGAGAGACCATTGGATCAGTCTTTAGGTGAGATGTAAGTGGGCACTGGTTAGTCTCACAATCAATTGTTGGTATTGCTCTGGAAATTTAACCCTTTCCCAAAACCAGTGTCTCACATTGCTGTCCATACAGCCCAGATGACTTAAGCATGGCTCCATAGAGGACTCCATTTGATTCACTGCTTGCGTGTAAGATTTACTGGGTTTGTGTCAATGGCATTGTATTATAAACTTTCACAGCTTAAACCATCTTTTTATGTCCTCACTAAGGCTCACATTGCATGACAACAGTCATAGATGTTAATTTTTGTTTCATTCAAGTCAAGTAAATAAAATGGGAATAACTTTTGTACCATGTGACAATAATTACTGCTCAGTTTTTTTGGAAGAAAAGCACATTTTATGTCTGTTATGATTTTTCTGCACCAGCCATTGCGAGGAATTGATTAATGTTCAGAGTTGTTAAAGGAAACTCAGCTTGTGATTCAGGAAGCGTGTATTTCTGTAAATGAACTACTTCTTAAAGAAGGTTGCAAAGTTCTTGTTTAGAAGCCCGCATTTCCCAACACTAAAAGAATCATGAGAATGATTTATGTATTTTTTTTTTTCCCTGCAAGACTGAACTGTTAAAGAAGTTCCATAAATTGTCACTTAAAAAACAGGACAGTAGTTTCTCCTTGCAGCAACAGCTGTTTACATGTCACTTGTTGAAATAGGTCTTTATTGGAGCAGAGGATGAGGGAACTAAGCTGCTATTGTGCTTCATGTATATTGTAACACAATAATTTTCTTTGCAGAAGTATGGAAATAGAAAGGTTACTTTTTGCCTTGGAAGCAAAAGAATGGATTTGAATGATCAAACTGGGATTATTTCAAATAGAACGTCAAATGTCAAGAGACCTAAAGGGGGTCCCTCTGCCACAGGACCATGGAAAGGGGACGATTGTTTGAGGAAATAAACAACAATTGGCTGAACGTTGCTGTCAGTACTGGAGTACAAATTACAACCTAAGATGTGCATGTATGTAGTACCACACCACAACAGTGTGGACACCATTGCCTCACAGTCAGGTGCGAACAACCTGTTGGCGGTACATTGACTCTGTAGAAACTTACATTTTATGAACTTTAATCTTTCAAACAGTATTCACCAGAAAATAAGGAGAATCTTTGAACTAAGATATCCAGTAACATATTGAGTGTAGTTCATGGAATGGTTCTTCATGTACATTGGGAGAAAACAGGGGTCTTGTAGCCTGTAAGGTGGAAGTGTCTGGGCCATTCAATTAAAATGTAAACCTGGAGCACTGGTAAAAAGGAGGGTATTGGAGTTACTCAGTAGAAGCAGGGCACATGTATATGTTCTGAGTGAGTGAGTATGTGGCAGGTAGGTAGGCAGACTAAAAGAAAAAAATGGAAACCGCATGTCTTAAAAAAGAGAGTAACCCTTCAGTATGTTGCCATTTTGAAATACAGTTTGTCATAAATGTTCTTTAGCATAAACTAATGCATGCAAAGGAAGACCTCTAAATTTGGACTTCCAAAGACACGCAAGACTACGAAAGAGAGAGAAACATAACTTAAAACTTAGGCTGAGCAGTAAGTAACATGTTTTTTATCAGATGCTTAAAGTTTTAGCTTTTTATAAAACAGTAATATAGTTCTGTGAATATTTTTTTGCTTAACATTTATTTTGTATGTGATTTTGTTCTCCTTATTTTTCTGTCCTATGCCAAATAAATTTTACTTTTATTTAATTGGTGGTGCAGACTGTTACATTGAGAACAACCACAGTTGCTTCCTTGACAGAAACACACATCAGTTTTATCAGGATTATAACAGCCTGGAGGGAGCTGGAATGGGTTGTTCTCCTCCTCTCCTAGCACACCATAGCTGTAATGCTCAGAGCACTTTGGGCCTCCATACAGTGAAGATTAGACACCTTTAGATAAGGAGAAATAATGAGTTTAGTTTAGGATAAAGAATGATTGAAAATACGTAGTCAGTGACGCTGTAGATGGCTGCTGTGTGAGCTATGGGCATTGGCTGTTAGCAAGGCAAGCTAGGCACTTGTGTGGAGATGACATGGAAAGTCTAGTTAAGCACACATTTTATTCCTCTTACCTTAGCTCAGCAGAAGGCTGCTGGAGAATATCAAATAAAACAGTCCTTTTGGCTTTGGAGCCCGGTTTTTGATCTTGGCTATTAACAGGAAGTTCTACCTCAACATGAGGAAAAACTTCTTTCCCTTGAGGATGATGGAGCCCTGGAACAGGCTGCCCAGAGAGGTTGTGGAGTCTCCTTCTTTAGAGACTTTCAAAAGCTGCCTGGGTATGATCCTGTGTGGCCTGTCCCAGGTGGTCCTGCTCTGGCAGGAGGGTTGGACTCAATAATCTCCAGAGGTTCCTTCCAACCCCTACCATTCTATGAATTTGGACCAGGTATATCACAGAAAGGCCCTTTGATAAAAGTCCAAAGGAGGCTCAAATTCAAGTTTCATTTCCAACTTCTCAGAAGTTAGAAAGGTCATTTAAAACCCTGAGCTAAAAGATCTGTGCTATAGCTCATCTGTCTTGCAAAGACTTAAGCAGCAGGTTTATACAGATGGTGGATCCTTTGATATCTGTGGGGACTGCTTATAAATAATTTATTTTTATAGACTGACTAGGACAGAGACCTTATCTTTCTTAAAAGGCCACAGACACTCATGGTAGCCTAGAAGCTCACCAGTCCCAGTGCCTGGGCTATATAAATAGAAGAGCCATGACAAAGAGTGGAGACTGGGAGTTCGTGAGCTGTAAAGGAGCTGACTTGGCAGGCTGAGAGACCTTTGTTTGCAGGTCATGGTGGCTGTAGCCTTGAATGAGAACTCAGTGGTATGAATCTAATGATCAGCAGCTAGTAGGACTGTCTATCTGGTGTTTTACCAAAGGAAACATGTTTCTTTCTGGTTTTCAAGAAATTAAATTACTTGCTTGACTTCAGGGAGAGGGAACTGTGCTAAGCATGATGTGACCTAGTCATAACCACAACACAGTCCTTCCTCCATTTAACTCAAAAAATGCTTTTGCTTTAAAATAAACCCACAGCCTGCACTGTACCGCAGTTCTGACTGCGCCCTGCAGTTGCAGGAAGGCTCACATGTTGCGCTCACCGCACACAAAAATATCCATTTTTTTGGTCATGGTTCAACAATTTCCAATGACCTTCCTGCCTTGTATGCACAAGCTGCCCCCTTCTGCCCTCCCACCTCGTCTGACTCCCGTTTTGTGTTGAAAATAGTGAATTGGTTCTAGCTAATTCTCAATTTGGGGGCTAAATACTGTCCCATACATCTCTGTACAACACTTAATGTATTATTTAATTTAACTAATGAAATAGATCAAAAGCCTTCAGGATTTGTTTTTCTGTGGCTAATAGCAAGTATGATGAGCAATCCTTAACAGCTATTTCTGCTATCTTACGGTTCTCTGAGAATTACTCAAATATGTAGTATGATGTAAGCCTGATTCCAAGTTCCGTTTTCTGTTACACTCTTAGAGGTCCTATACATTTTATTTTACACATAATGAAACTGTGTTTTACACTTCTAGAACAGCTCATCCTTCCCACTTGTTGAATAGGACTCTCTGTGATCCTCCTAAAAAGTCGATATTAAGTCTTCCAAGCTGTGAGGGTCTGGTGCATACATTGGCATGCCAACTTTTAAAATCAGACTTTTTCATAAGCAAAAATGTTTCCATCTATACACTTCTACTTCTGTCTACAAACGGAGCTGTGCCTGGGCTCCATTCTGCCTTTCAGTTATATCACAATAAAAATTTTGCAGAGCATGAGGGCCTCAATAATCTTTTCTGTACCCTGCGGATTGTTAAGTCTTTGGGGTATCAGTGCTGCTTGGACTACATGTGTTTACACAAATACAGATAGTAGGTACTACAGCAGCACTGGGGATAAAAAGTAATTCAAATAGTTTTTCTTTCCAATGTGAGCTAGTAATGCCTCTGAACGCAGGGGTTACATCCATTGACTACAGTACAGGTCTTACAAAGATGCCTCTCAGCAGAATGACTTTCACATAGTAGGATGATGCACTTGATTTCATCATTAATAACTTTTCTGTAACTCCTGAAAGCATTCCTTTAAAAATTAACATCTTCGCGTACCTAAAAATTTCAACAGCAGAAATAATCCTGATGAAGGGATGACTGACACATAATTACTTTGATTAAAACACAGAGAATAAATTGTGTGGCTGCTGCTAATGCTACCTGTGTCCAACATCAATTTGTCTACTGGACAAAAACATCAGTTCAGATAATCACTATTTCAATCTTAAAGCACGTATTTATGGCTTAAGATACAGCTTCTGCAGAAGCTGCATTCAGAATGTGAAGTAGAAATCTATCATGAATGCTGTCTATATGATATTGTCAACCTTTCTCTCCTCTACAATAGGGCACTTCTAATTTTCATGATTTTTCCTCTCTGTTTTTACCCTTCTTTTTTTTTTTTCCCTCAAATAAAAAATATTTCTTCAAGAATGCTGGGGTTTAGCCTACATAAATACCTTTCTCATTTTGAATATAGGACTGTTCTTGTTATTTAATTTTTTGCTAAAATACAGCAGAAGCCTCAGCCTGATCATCTCTAAGGTAAAGGCAGGCAGAGGGGCCGAGGACGGAGGAGCTGTTTGTTGCTGTTAATCTTTCACCAGAAGAGGAACCGCTGATCCCTCTCTGCAGCTGGGGAAGAGCTTCATCACTGTGCAACTCCCTTTTCAAAATCATTCCCTTCCCAAAGGGTACAGCTTTGGGTACATTTTACATTTACTTGCATGCACAACTGTTTGGCTCCAGGCTTGTGCAAACACTGAACACTGTACCTGATAAGGTGCATACTAATTCCCTTCTGAAAATGTCTTTCTGTTCCTTCAAAGATGGATGTTTAGGTAGTTCTTTATCTCACATCCTACCTGACTTGAAGTAAGCATGTGAATATGAGTCTTTCCTGTTCTCTTTCTAGCAGAAATTTTAGTAAATTCAGAGTTACTGGTGAGCACTGGAGTGGCCTGTCGAGCAGCAGAGCCCTTGCAGCTGAAGGCCGAGCAATCGCAACCTGTGAGAGCAAAAGGCAGCTGAAGTGCTCAGAGCACTTGTGAAGAGAGCAAGGTAAAGGCTATGGGTGAAAGTTTAGGCTTGAAACCCAACCTCTGTCATATCTATGTTGATACTGGAACTAGTGTACCTTGTAAATAATGTCCATTGTGCTGCTTGTCAGAGACTGCAGAGCCCATTAGTACTTTCTGTGCTGCCTGAACACCAGCCCTTGCTGCAGACTGCTCAAATCACCTGCTGAGAGGTTTTTTTTCCTCCCTATTTAAAATAGAAACTTTCACTTCTGCTATTTATCAAGGAGGTTGGCTTACTTAGAAAACTCAGGAACTTTGTTTGAAAACCTATAGATATTCTATTAGTTTATTCTCCTCAACTGTACCTGCAGGGCTGCTGCTGCACCTTGATCCAAACACCTATCAACTGTGGGGCTGGTACATTTGCTCCAGAGTACTGATAAAATAAACAAAAATTCTGCTGTGTATTTTAAGAGAATCATCACATACCCTCCAGGACAAGACCTTCACTCCTCCCTCTCATACACATGCTGGCCACTCGTGTAGTGGTGGGGTCAGAAACTGTAAATTCAGTTTTTTAGCTGCAAACTTTTCTAATACAAGTCCAAATACAAGCATGCATCAGCCAATGACAAAATTTCTATGTTTGCGTTTGCTTTTAACTAAGCAGGTAGGAATAGCCATGATGTACCTCCAGCCTAGGAATTTCTCTTTGTGCTGAGAAATACTCTGCCTCTGATGTGGTAGAAGTTTTGTGTCCTGTAAGTTATCTCAACTTTGCATTCTAAGCAGTCCGAGGTTCAATACTTTATGCAAGAGCATGTTACACAGTCAATTAACAGCAAGAACTTTCCCTGCAATCCTCACCAGGCAATTTTCCTTTAAACTCTTATTTCTAGAGCTGTTTTGTTTTATTTTTGTTTCAACCAACTTTTATCTCCCCCCCCTTTCATAGATGAAATTATTTATTTTTTTATAAAAGTCTCTAGTTTCCACAAGGGATGACAATTAAGAGTCCAAATGGCATTGTTTGCCAAACCTTGCTGAAGCAGATGGGTGAAATAAGGGTTTCCCCTGAAGTGAGGGGCTTTGCTCATGGACTGCAGGTGGGTGAAGGCAGCAGGTGCAGGCACAGAGCCACAAGCACTGACTCAATTGCAGAAGCTCATTTCAAAACCACCTTTGCTTCTAAGGCTGGCAGCAGAAAGGTAAGGTCTGCTAGCCAGTTGGCTTAGCACCTTTTCTTTCTCTTCCCACTTACTTTTGGCTTTGAATCCCTGATTCCTTTGGGGGTTGCTGGGATTTCTGCGTGCAGTGACTATGTGCCAGCTGGGTGGTGGGTGGCAGAGAGGGCACTAGGTGGCACCTGTGGCTGCGTGGCTGAATTTTACACAGCCCAACTAGGAGAGTGTCTTTCACATCGTTGTTAAAACTTGGGGTTATGTCCATCAGAAATGTGTCACTACTATTTAATTGCTTACATGATAAGCAATTCGTAAGCTGTGGTCCTAATATGTAAATGCTGACAACTTTGATTTGGTTTCGGTTATGAGCATACGGCAATGCGTAGGTCACTGTTTCATGAACACTACATACCGATCCACTCTTGGTACAGCAGTGTGTTCACTCCGGACATACACAGCCTGATCCTCCATACAGTTACACAACTCTTAGGCAAGTGAAATTCCAGTACTGTCAGAAAAATGATGCAACAGAATAACACGTCTGACTCTACTCTGTTTCAGTTCAACTGAAAGCAGTGTGCTGTTAGACTTAAACAAAGTCTTTCATAAATAAAGTTTAGCTGCAGTTGGAGAAGGAGGTCAGAATTAAGACAAAATAACTTTTTTACTGAAAATGTCACGTGGAAGTAACAGTTGTAAGAAAGCCATTCTGACCATATTGCAGTCTAAAATCCAATATTTAACTCAAATATTTAACAGAAGAAAGAAATTCCTTTGTATTGTGAGTCAAAGAAATAAAAAACAATCAGTCTGGTAATCCATAGGAGGTTAAAATATTGGTTATGAATTTAAGTGAAATGCGAAATTGATGAACATAATCAGGAAAAGATATATGGAAGAAATGATGTCAAGGAACAATCTGTAGGTTACAGAGGAAGAGGTATGAAAAAAGTATAGGCACAGTGGCTTTACACAGAAGAATTCAGGAAGAAGAGGATATATTAATATGCTCCTGTGACAAAGTAATAGAAAGGATTGAATGCTATAGCAGTGGTGAAATGAAGTAAATGAACAAAAAACCACTGGATTTATGCCAAAGAGGACAATACACTGCAATCAATACATTTGTTGGACAATGTTTAAGCTGTGTCATGTAAGTAATAAATAGTGGCTTGAAAAATGGTGGGATATGATGTGATTACAAATGAAAACTTAGTAAATAGAATTTACAGAGATTTAGTTGTTATTCTCAAAATATTCCCAAAGCTTTTAATTTGTGATGCCAAATTTGGTTTTGTGGTTTGTTTGTTTTGGGGGGGTTTGTTTGTTTGTTTGTGTTTCTTTACAATCAGTTGCTTGGTGAATAAGGAACAGATGCACCAGATCACACATCAGAAGCAGCCTACTTAATCAGTGCAGCTTGCTCTACCATAGTGTATGTGACTTTGCTCAGGAAAACCAATGTGTATGTAATACTTATAACTCTTCTATCTTTTTGTTTTGGAGGAATCAAGTTGGATTTGAGTAGTCTTCCAGTGACTGAGCATGAAAATACTGAGAACATGTAAGTAACAAGCTGTCTACATCAAAATGAATGAATGAGTTGTCTTAGGTCAAGAAAGAACTGTAGTTCTTATGCCCTGTTCTTAATGATCTCACCACATACTCTTAGTATGTGGGTATGTGAACATGTAAAACAAGTATTTTAAGTGTCTACATACAATAGATACAGCTCTAAACATAACACGAGGCAAATAGACAACACTTTACAATAATTTTCCAGATAAAACACTTGAAACTACTGTGTTATAATAGTGATTTCTTTGTGTCACAGTTGCATTGTTGTTTTTTCCCCTGGTCAGACAGGTTAACTTGCTTACTCAGCTTTAAGTACTAGTATTTGAATTCAGCAAACTTGCCTTCTTGCTGACCCGAGTAACAGGTTGATACCCTAGCACCAATGGTGGAGTTTATACCTTTAGGAGGATTCTCCAACATTGTTTTGTCTCTCCTGAGAGCAATTTCAGAAAAAAATCTCTAGTACCGAAATCACGTGGGGCTATTCTGGACGTTACTGAATTCAGTGCAAACTTGTATGTTTTGCTTTGTTCATGGTACAATTCACCTCTCTAATGTTTACAGGGCTTGTTTACAAGAGCAGTCCATTTCAACAGACCTGAGCATACATAATTATTGCTGAAGGTTTAGTTTGACTTTCTGCAAGCTGACTGTATTAGCTTTATGTATTTTCTTTTGCCAGATACAGTATTATAATTCCAACTACGGCTCTGTGATGTACCAGTAACTCCTGTCCCTGACTCAACTGCAGAACAAACTGGAATTATGGTACAGTAAACATGGACTTTGCAAAAACAGCTTGAATGTACACATTGTCTTACAAAAGATACTATACCTAAAATACCATTTAAGTTCTTGT
Organism: Todiramphus chloris collaris; assembly: GCA_025345505.1. Taxonomy (NCBI): domain Eukaryota; kingdom Metazoa; phylum Chordata; class Aves; order Coraciiformes; family Alcedinidae; genus Todiramphus; species Todiramphus chloris. The sequence continues at coordinate 19,509,536 of JANVCC010000022.1, forward strand.
AACCAACACAGATGATGAAGGGCACTACTGCAAAATTGTAGATGAGCGGATAAACAGGAAGATGTTTTACAGAAGTGTTCCAAGGTAATCAAAATGAACGTAAACATCCAGTGCATCAGCTTATGGGTAATAGCATCTGGCTAGGCATTTTCCCAGCCTCTGGGTTAGATTACTCTCAGGGACAGAGATGCTGTATTTTTCATGGTGCTTAAGCCTCAAAAATTTCAGAAATTCTTTCATTGGACCGTTAAGTGCTTTTTCTTTGACATCCACCTTCAGAGAAGAAATCTAGGGGCCTATTGCCTGTTTGCAGATTAATTTTCCTCAGGTTTCCCTCGTTCCTCAATGGCCTCATCAAACATAGGTATATTGTAAGCTATAGTTTATTTTCCAGTAACTATGTGAGTCAGTCTAAGTGATCAAACACATCTAGATACAGATTAAGCACCTGATGTTCTTCCTGAACATCCTACGCACAACTGCAAGAAAACACACATTAGAAACCAACAAACTTTCTGAATCCTGAACTACATTTTTAGATAATCAAAGTTAGACACACGTTTTCAGATGGAGTCAGATAAGAAAATTTGACAGAGGTTGAGCATGGGGCCCTGCCTTGTGCATTATATTGCCCATTTACTTGTTAAGCAATGAGCAGTGTGAGAACAGTACTTCTTCCAGTACTAGAGTTACCTGTCTGTGTTGTCTGTAGGTATAACTCATACAATTTGGCTCCTTGTCAATACACTAGGAGCATTGACTAAGTATTTTTCCTGTAACTGAATATAAGGAGGTTACCTAAGAAGTACTGGTCTCTCCACCCATTGCTGTAATTACTGCACTGAGATTATACCTGTTGATTTCCAGACAGATTTCATCCTGATGCGTTTGCCAGCATTCTTCCTGTCTGCTCATCTTCTGTATTCTTCTTTCAGTCTGTTCTTGGAAAAGTCACTTTTTCTGTAATATCTTACTAAGAGGTTATTTAGAGTGATATTGGTGCTACATTTTCAATCAATAGTGCTACTTTGAAGCTCGCTTCCTATCGTAAGGCAGTGTTGTCTTTCAGTTATCATCATACCTTAATAATTTGGCTACAACTTCCATGCTAGCTCTCCGACTTTTTCTAGTGAAAACCGCTTTTAGTATTTTCCTAAACAAACCGGAGAAATGTACTTGCTTACAGTAAATTCTTGAGGGTTTTTCTTCAGAATACTCCAGCATTTCAGGCTTTGCAACAAACGCGTGCTTGCAGTTTAGCAGTGAAGTAGCCTTTACATCAAGTACAAAGATACATTTGTGATTCCCTGAAAATCTGTCCAGTTTGGCTCAGTTGTATGCCTTTGACAAATATGTGTGTGTGTGTGATCACTGCAGGATCTTAAAAGCAAAATTATCTGAAGCCTGCTCTCATTGAGAGATTTAAGCCTCTTGCAGCTCCTGTGTGGGGCGAGCCTGCATGTGTGTAATTGTCACAGGGAAATTAGTATGATGAAAGTCACAGGTCAGCAGGATGACTCTTGTAATGGTTCCTCCAGCTGCTTTTCACTGGTTGAGTTGTTGCCCATGTCAAAAAGCAGGAACTGTCTCTCCCATACACTGAGCTGAATACTTTGGTGGCACATAAATGAATAGAAACATCAGACTTGAGTGAAAACAGAGCAAAAATCAAGGGGCAGCAGTTCATGATTATGTAATGGGTGGTACAGGAATGCTCAAGTGGATCAAATTAACATTTTGGGGATAGCTTCTGGTTTTACGTTTATTTAGTAGCTATCGGAAACCTTGGCTTTGCAATATCAGTAGTGGTGTTTGCTGTGATCTACAATTAAACTGCTGAAGCTGAATTGCCAGAGGTAGAGGATAGCTGTGATCAAGGGCCGATGAACTGTACAAATCCATCCTCTCAGTAGTTTGTAGACAAAAAAACTCATCTCTCCCATACATTAGTCATACTACTATAGCTATGGTCATTGCAAGTCCAAATGTTGGGTTTGCTATAAATACAGGGGTGCTTTTTGATATTCCTATGGGTTGGATGAAATTCCATGAGAACTGGTGTCCATGACTCTCACCCTTAGACCTTAAAAGGAAAAGGAGAGTAAACTGTTATAAACCCAGGGTGCTGGAACACAAAGAGGCTCCACTCAAAACAAAGATACATTTAAAGCCAGAGAAGAACACCTGGCTCGGAGCAAAAGTCTACAGAGCTTTGATTAATTACCGGGGGAGCAGGAAGGAGGTGTTGAACAGGGAGAATCTACTGTCCTTTTCTTTTCTGCGGAGCAGGACTTTGTACAGTATTTGGGAATATGCTGGAGTATCCCGTGCATTCAGTACTGCATTAGAAAGAATTCTTGACTCCAATATTATCATTGCTAATTATCCAGGTCAAGAGGTGCTAACAAACTGTGTTTCTACCAGTTCCCAGCCAAGTGGCAAACTGGTCCTACAGGATCCGGTGATTTAGTTACTCATGGTGCTGTCTGGTTAATAAAGAGTTTGTGTTTCTTAGGGTATGGGGTCAAAACCTACTGCTCTTCTCTGTTCATCTCAGAAATGGCTGCATGTCAATGACAGGTAGTTGCTAGGTTGCTTATAATATATTGTAAAATAATAAAATCTTCAAAAGGAAATATGCTATATTAAGTCTTAATTATTTCCATGAATGTAATTCCCCCTTATTTTTTCATAGCAGCTGTAATTCACACAGCTTTACTTAAATCATTAATCTAAAAATCTAAATAGAATATTGTATTTTTTTTTCTATTTCTTTTACCTTATCATGTGCCACTGGTACTACAGTTTCATACTTTTGAGTATTTTCATTCCTTGGCGTTCCCCAAAAGAAAACACAGGACTTGGGTCAAGTGCACTTTCCTTACCTAGGAGTGTGTACGTGCTAGAGCTGAGATGGAAATACAGCCCTCTCTTCTGTAGCTGCTCACCCCCTGGAAAGTCACACTGTTGGTTGGTGGATATCAACAGCAATCAATGAGCAGCCTATCCATCCAAATTTATGCTCTTGTAAACTAATGCACTGAAGAATGTTCATATTTTAAATACTTTATTGAATGCTGAATCACTAGTGAGCTTTTTAAGAGAAAGAAATGAGTTCAGGAGAAAGGAAGGCATAAATTCTTACCAAGATTTCTTACTAGAGGCTGGTATGCCTCCCTTGCTACTTCCCAGAGCATGGCCCTCTAAGGTATGTAATTTCTTTAGAGAAAAGTGCAAGGCAAAAAGCCAAAAACCAGGAAAGATCTCATTATCCTGTACTTCTGAAAACAATTGAAATCGTTTTCAAAGTGGCTTTTGTCAGGGGCCAAAGAGAAACTTTAACATTTAATAAATTAACGAGAGAGTCGTCTTTATTAGTGTTTGCATCAAAAAAAAAGTCTCACCCTATCATTACAGCTGGCAAACGTTATCCAACAGGCTGTACCATCTTCCAGTGATAAATGTATGTTTGTTGGCATGGCTTTGGTACAGCCCCTCACTGATCTTTCAGTTGAGCTGTGTTGGCTCAATGTAGGGACAGGAATGAGAGGCAGAGTTGGGGCGGGTACTGACTTCTGCATCAGCATTGCTGCTAAATGTCAGCTGGGGTCTGTATTAAGTGTACACACATTCAATGCAGCAACACAAAAATTAACACATTAAGCTTCAGTACCCTTAAATTCAAATGAAAGCAGGCATATAATATCAACAATATAGTACCTTCTAAGTTTTCAGCAGTCATTTATATCCCCACAAGTTTCTGTCCCTGTCTGCATACTTTAGGGGATTTTTCTTAACCCTTTCCTGGCCTCTCATTTAATTCCCTTAAGTGTTATTTTTGTTGTTACTACCGATATTTCTGCTCTTCATATATAGTTATCTGATTTGTTTGTTAAGGTTCCTGTAGGTATTTTGCCAGTAGACCTTGTAAACCAAACTATGAGGAAACCTACTAGATCACACCTGACACAGTACTTCCTAAATTGTCAATCACATACATCTTTTTAATTTAGATAGTTCTCCTTTTCCATCTGTTTTGGTCTCCTCTGGATATCATATGAAAGGGAAAGAGGAACGGGGAAGGTTCTTTTATTTGCTTTGAGTCTCCAGTTTGGAGGGGGGAAACTACTGAGCAGACAGACTCTGGCTGGTGTCAGGCCTGCCAAGAAAGGTCACTTACTGCAGTTAGGACACCCATTGCCCTATGTCTGCCACACTTAGGAAGTCAGACAAGCTGATTTTGGTCGAATAGACTATGGAAGAAAGTTTACAATAGGAAGAATTTCACACTTGCTCTCTTTGTGGTAGTAATATCTGGCTTAGTTCCTAGAAAAGGGGCAGCTCAAGCCGCTGTTGCATTAAAAACAGGAAGTCATGAGAAAACTGGATCCTTTTCTTCGGCAAGAAAATCTTTTGGCTATTGCCAACTTTGAGATGTTACTGGGGAAATCGCTGCGTGGCCAGCCTTGGGGAACTGATGCCATGGAGAAAGCATGGTATTTTGTTTCTAAGCACTCTTAACTACTAAAAACTAAGTTGAAATTACCGTAGAAAGCTCAGGGATCAGGGCTGCACGCTGCGGGCAGGCGGGGAGCTGGCCCGGCTATCGGCCCCGGCCGGGCTAAGGACGGCAGCCCTGTCTCGGGCAGATAACGGTGAGCGAGCCCCGCACCGGCCCTGCTGGAGTCGGGGGCTGTGTTTTGCACGCTATGGCTCTCCCCCAAGCTCCTCACCCGGGCGGGGCGGAGCTGAGGGCAGGTGGCGGCAGGGAGCTCCATCTACGCCGGGGAGAAGCTGGAGGCGGCAGGAGCTCGTTCGCCTCCCGCCAGGGAAGGCAGCTCTCGTGAGCAGGAGCAGTCCTCGGGGCAAAGGGCGCAGCAGGGCCGCGCCGCGCCGCGCCGCCCTCCCACCGCCGCGGAGGGGCTCTGTCGCGCGCCGCCGCCATCTTGTGGCTGATTCCCCCCCCCCGCCGCCCGCCCTGCAGCCAGGCGGCCCTGCCCGCCCGCGGGCCCTGCTCGGCGCGGCTGGGCACCCGCACGGGCCTGGCCTGGCCTGGCCTCGCCTCCGCGGCAGCGGCAGCAGCGCTCCCCCTCGGGGCGTGGGCCCCGGGGCCGGCCCCGCCGGGTGCAGAGCAGGCTGCCGGTGGCGGGGCGGGCAGGGGCGGGCCGGGCCGGGCCAGCCCTCCCCTCTTGGGCCTTGGTAGCGGCGGCCTCGGCCTTGGAGAGGTTCTCACCTTGGCAAAGTACAAATCCTCTATACGTACACTGTTGCAGAGGCGCCTGCCAAAAGCTAAGTAGGTAAGCTGCCTGCTCCTTCCCCCGACTTCTGCCTTGATTTTCTAATGAGGCAGCTGTCACACAGGACAGTGCTGTTATTTTTTCTCTCTCGGGTGAGTGAAAATGCTGTGTGCTCCTAGCTGAGGTGCCCGTGGGAAGGAGAGCAGTGATGGGCAAGAAAGGGGCAGGTGAGAGCACTGGTTTTGTTGTGGCTTTCTCACTGTAAGCCAAGGACGTTTCATGGCTATTTGGCAAACGGGGTGAGGTGCATTTTAAGGGGTGCTGACAGTGAAATATAACTTGTCTTTTGAAAAATGCCTTGCGTTTGCTTCAAATATATATATCTCTCTCTCTTGACAAGCCCTAAGATGAGTCTAGTTGAAACTTCAGGGAGGGTGTGTTTTCCATTTGTTTTTCTGGTGTGATATTTTGTGCTGTTGGCAACTGTTGCTTCATTTGGTTTTGTCTGAACACCTGCACTGGCAAATTTTCATGTAGCTCTGAGTGTTGCGGTTACAAGCTCTGCCATTCGTGTGCTCAGGGCAGGCCAAGACTGTGCTGGGTTTCCTGTGCATGCTGCTTCCCCCAGTTCTACCCTGTCCAGGTGCCTTCTTGTAATAACAGCATAGAAAAAAAAAAAAACCCTGAAAACAGAACCATGAACTTGAAAAAACAGCTGCTCAGAGACACTTAAGGTCTGATATTGCTTGTGGCATTGTCTGGATTTCAAGCCCTTTTCTTGGGTTAATTGCTGTTAAGATATTGTCCTCCGTCTGCTTTCTTAGCCCAGTAAAGTAAAAATTGTGGTTAACTTGCAAGAATAGGAACTGCCGTAATCACTTCTTCCAACTGAATTTTATCATTTTAACTGTCTAAAGTTGCTTCCTCTTTGACTTCTGTGCAAACTTTTACACCAAAATGCATATAGTACATTTTTACCTGAGCTCAGAATAAGGTGCTAGAGCTGCCAGGAATTGTAACTCTTCCTGACCTGACTCTGCTTCCAGCCTCCTGTATAAAATAATGTGTCATCTGTGGGATGTTTCTACACTGCATTAAAGTAGGAAATGAGGTCATGTTGTGGGTTGCAATTTATGAACAATGTGCAGAGTTTGCCATTGTCACCAGGATTATTGAGGGAGTGATTATCAGCAGAAAGTTTGAGAGTGAGACCAGAGAGAAGGTTTAAGTTGAGGTATGTCTTCTATTCTCTTGTACCATCTTTGCCTTTCACTAGAAAAGATGAAAGGGATTTTCCCCTTGGTAAAGGAGACGGCTTCTCTATTTCAGTACTCGGAGAGGAACCTGATGTTGCTTAACTAACAGCTGCTGGAGAATTGAGTTTCTGGTCTGGTGAATTTTAACACTTTACAAATATTGACAACCAACCTAGGAGAGAAGTAGGCAAATAGCAGTGCTCTGGTTTGTTGCAAGGGAATTAATTGTAAGCTGTGCTTATTCCTTGCTCTCTGTCTATTGTTGGTCTCCATAGCAGGCTTCCTCTCGTGCTGGCTGCACTGTCCTTCCTTACAAATGCAAGCTGGCTGCAAGCAGCTATTCTCAACACAGTTGATGGCAGATGAGGCAGTGTTATTCCTAAAACTTTTCAAGTATTTAAATCTCAATCTGTGAAGGGATAACCACAAATCACATGTCCTGTGGAGTCAAAGCTAAGTGCTTTCCTTTGGAACTGTGGTGTTTTTCCTTACACTGTAATTTGACTAGTTAATTTGTTACTTTTACTGTAAGAACAGATGAGTTTCTTTGTAGCATATATAAAGTTCTGGTTTTGCATCAGATCAGTATCTTCAGTTTCACAAAGAATGTGAATTTAAGACACACTTGCTCATGTGAGATGCTAGTTTGAGTTTAGCCTGAGGTGTGATAAAGCTGTGTGTTAAATCTGTGATTAATCATTACATAATCTCACAGCAGTTATATAAATGCACGTACTCTGTAAAGCAAAAGGCGTTGAGAGATGTGTTCACGGAGCACACTGTGCAAGAGCTTGCATTTCTGGAAAATACCCACTACTCTGCAGTAGATAACCCCTGTAAATGTGAATGATTTGGGATGTGTGCACCTCTGGAGCTGAGAAAATTCACTCAAAGCCTTCTAAGGATTGCCGGTAGCAGCTTTTACTATGATGCAGTTTCCCTCTTTGAAACCCATGTGGTTGACCAAAAACTGGGCCTTACTGACTTTACAGGGTCCCTTGTAACAAAATTCAAGGAGAAGATAGCCTGAAGGAAAGCTGCAGGAATATTTGTGGCACTGTACAAAAGCTGGTTGTAGGGTATGTGGGTGTATAGCCACGTCAGTTTTGATCTAGTGAGGAAGATACAGAATTTAGCATGTGCTACTGATTGATAGAACTAGAAAGTCAAACTTGTGCATTTTTATTTCAGGCCTGAATTATAAAATGAAGACAAGGACACATCTGTATTTTGTAGTGATTTCATGAGGAGAAATAATAATTTTAATACAGAGGGAAGAGAGGTTTTTAATTAATTTGGGCACAATTTTGGTTTAAAAATATGGGCTTGTGTAGCTATACTGAGAGACTCACCTGTGAAGGCTTAGTCTGTGCAAGCAAAGGGCCTGGATAGCTCAAACTGATTTGGGAGAGAGAGAGGAAAGAGATGCTATAGTGGTAAAAGTCCTTCCCACTATATAACTGTATGCAGACTGTGGCTTTTGTGAGTAAGAATATCAGAAAACAAACCTGTTGTTAGCATTCATGTGGTGGTAAAAGATACAGCCTTGGATGGGAGAGCACAGAGGATGAGAAGGAGTGGTAGAATTTAGGGATAGATACAGCCGGAGTGCACTTCCACTGCAGACCAAGTATTGTATTTGGTAAAAAAAGCTTCATGTTTATCTTATTGCGGAAAAAAAATAACTCAACAGAGCAGGGAGTAGGTTGAACATGTTGCATTACCAGGAACCTTACATCTGTGCAGTGATACAAGCTTGAAGAATTTGAGATGGGGCTGTGCAGGAAAGCCTTTTTACATTGCAATTGGTGTAGAATGTGGCTAGCTTCTTTCAAGAATTCAGTGTTCAAAATCTGTCTTTGATCCCCTTCTGGGCATTTTGCAAATCCCAACATCTTCCCTAAGTTTTGCTAGTAGCAGAAATAGTTTGTTGTCTGCTTGATTTATTGTAAGTTTTTCTGTTGTTCTGTAGTAGATAATGCTTTGAGCTCCAGGTCCAAATACATCTAGTTGAAAAAGACAGTATTTAAAATAAGCCCTGCTTGGAGTGAGACTCATTCTCCTTGAGAGAAGAGGTAGCCAAGGCCACTGGGTGGATGTGGATGCTGCAGCTGCACAGTCCAGGACAGAGTGCTTACTAAAAGCCTCAGGCATACATAAAAGTCGTGAGTCAAAGAGTTCATGCTATATGTGATTGTGTGTATCTGGATGCCAGGGTGTGAAATAGAGCATGCAAAACCTCACCTTTGCTCTGTCTAGATTTACTTGCTTATTGACCTGTCTGTTACAAGTTCTGTATTGCTTGCAGACAGGACACAAAGAGGCAAAGAAGACTCTTAAACCAGTTGTTAATTTGCACAGTTCTGGCCGTTATGTTGTTCAAAGCACTGTTTTGCAAATGGGGACTCTCAACTTTGCCACTGATATTTTAAATGGCTTATGGCAAATCAGTTCACCTTTGCCTTAGCTTCTGTCTTTGCTTCGTTAGGATTTAGTCACGTCAGAATTTTATATGTCGAGTTGGCTGATGAACTGCACATATTTCAGAGCTGTATCGTCACACCAAAGCCATATCTGGTTTTGGCAAGACCTTGCTGTGGACCAGTGAATATTTGTGTTTGATTGTCCCCTCTCTTCATCTGATTTACACACATTACATGTCTACTTGCATATAGAACCTGCTGTGTTACAGTCAGCCGTTTCAAAGTGGATCACTGGTAACAAGTGAAGATCAGGAGTCTCAAGACTATCAGTTGCACAGAAATACTTAATTTTATACATACTTAAATTTCATTGTTATGGGCTTAAAGAATATATGTAGCAATATGGGTAAGCAATAACATGATGAATTACATCAGTGGCCACAGTGTCTTTCGTGGATCCCTTGCTAACTGGAAAGTGTATCATTAGCACATGATACTGAAATGTTGGGAGAGGTCAGTGTTGCACAGAAGGGAAAAGCTTGAAGGGTTATACCATCATTTGATCTCTAAATCTTTCTTGAAGGTAGAGAGGGCCTTGCCAAATGCTTTTGTGCCAGAGTGGAGAAGCTACGATTCATTGTCAAATTTACCTTCCTTGCCTGGCGTTCAGTTCTTGTAAGCATTGCTTCTTTTGTTATTCTGTGATAGATTAAGAGGCCATAAGCTTATGCTGTGAAAGAATATGAAAGTCAAGGGGGTTTTGGCATGTGGAGAATGAGTCTGTAGAAGGATGTATGAAAGAAGAACTGACACTGTTAGACTGTGATGATTTTCCTTGCAACAGTTTTAGATGAATATGATTTGCATTTCCCCCAAGTTAGAGGATTTTGTAATCTTTGTCACAAGCCTTTAGCAAAATAAATAGATGGCACAGAGTAACTGAGGAAGCATCTTTTGGGCAAAATAGGAGGAGGAGGACAGTTTGGGGCCCATTGGACTTGAATTGACGTCAGGATATCCCCAAAAGAGATCTTGGAGACAGGCTCAATGATAGTTTCAACGGAAGATAGGTCTGAATTAGAGAGTTCTATGAATTACCTATTTATAATTGAATAAGTGCTTATGAAAATACATAGGCAGAGAATGTAGGGAGACAAAGGAAGAACAAGGAAGAAGCCCTATCAGCCCCCACAGAAATTTAGAGGCATACTCCCATGTGAACGTTACAGGAACAAGTAGAGATGGGAGGACAATTCAGGGGTGCTATAATTACAGAAGATACAGGAAAGGCAAAATTTCAAGAGGAGACCAGTTATGATAAAGGTGATGGTTGCAAAGGGTGAAGATGGAAAACTGATTCTGAGAGTTGATTTCGGTAAGAGTTGTTTCAGGGGCAGAACCTGGATTAAAGGAGGAGGACTCACAGACATGTTTAGAGCTGAGCACTGGGAAGCAGAGGTGAAAAGCAAGAGTTAAAGGGAGGTCAGGGATGGTATTTAAATATTGGGACTTCAAAGTGTATTTTTATTGTGAAGGAAAAAGAACCAAGTAGGACATGGTTTAGGGAAGACCTGACACAAAGATGGAGCAAACAAAGGGAGTTAGAAAAGAAAACAAAAAAATTGATTGTTGAAAGCAAAGACTATGTGAAAATTGTAGTTGGGAATTGATAGTGGGCTGAGGAGGTAAGGAAGATTACAGACTGCTAATGAGTAGGTAAAGTGTCTTGTGTGTCTTTATTAGAGAGTTAACTGGTCTTATAATGGTAGTCCAGGAAAATGAAGAATATACACTGCGAATTTAGTGATTACTGTTTTTTGAAACAATATCTGGAAAGTGCTGAAGGATTGTAATTTATTCAATATGATCTTCAGATCCTAGAATAGTAGCAGAAAGAAAAATAAATTAATTCTTCTTGTATCTTCTTTCCTTCCAACAGATTTTTTGCTTTTTGAATGCCCGATCTACATGTATTTTTAATATTTCAGTGTTATCCTCAAATTTCTTTGGGGATTTTTAGCCTTCATCAGTTGTCTTGTTGAATTGTGTGGACTTGTAAGAATACGATGTGTATATGTAATACATTTTTTAGCGTTCTTTCTCAGAGTTGCTTCTCTTTAGCTACTTATTATTTGTCTTGTTATTTATTTCTAATGCCCTTGTAAGTGTAAGCTCTTTTGTTAGCAAGCCTAATACTGTAAATATTCAAAAACACAGTTTTGGAAGTTAATAAATATTTTTGTTTCATTTACAGATGAGATCATTTCATGCTCTTGACCACCAAGAGCTGGTCAAAGGAAATGGATAGCTATTCAGACTTCGATGCAAAGAACCTCTCATCTTCAGTTAATATGTCTATTTCTTTGCCTGCACAAGTTGGACTGAATTCCACCAGCGGTGCTCCTTCTATGTCAATAAGCAGGCTTTTCCCAGCCTTGTTAGAATGCTTCGGAATAATTCTTTGTGGCTACATAGCTGGAAGAGCCAACATTATCACATCAACTCAGGCCAAAGGACTGGGAAATTTTGTGTCCCGTTTTGCACTCCCAGCTCTGCTGTTCAAAAACATGGTGGTACTTAACTTTTCTAATGTGAATTGGTCCTTCCTGTACAGTATTTTAGTTGCCAAAGCTGCTGTGTTTTTCTTAGTCTGCGTTTTAACATTGCTGGTAGCCAACCCTGAGAATCGATTTAGCAAAGCAGGTTTGTTCCCTATATTTGCTACACAAAGCAATGACTTTGCACTGGGATATCCTATAGGTAAGTATGTTTTCTTCTTTAAAATTATTTCTTCAGTTTTCTAGACATGTTTGCTTTTATTTTTCCATAATTTGAAATTGACTTCTCAACTGAGATTAAGAGCTATCAAACCCATTTCTGAAGTCACATTTCTTGACCTCAGACCATGTACTTTTTAGTAAGGGAAGAAAACTGTTAGCTGGTGTGAATGAGGCAAAATTTAAAACAATCCAGCTACTGCTGTCTATATGATGTCGTCATGTTAAAGTAAATCAGATTTAAAAAAAGATCAAATATAATTTCAAGATTGGTATAAATTACCTTACACTTACTGCAGACAATTTTCCTTACCAGATTTTTTCCCTCAGGACCAAAATTTCCTATTTTGTAGAGTACGATCCTCTCCCTCAGGCCCCTGAAATAGCTGTAGTGGGTTCTTTTTACTGATTTGACATTACCTCTTGGTTTAGGTTCAGAGAAAACATCTAGCCATAACGTCGGTGCTTACTGGTAATGGAGTGTGTGTGACAAACTTTAAATCTGTTGAGAAGAAACTTCTAATTTTTGTGCTATTTAACACAATTTATGTAGCAAATCATTTTATCTCTATGTCTACTGGCCACAACAGAATAAAGCTTTAGGGTATAATCTTGGCAGAAGTCAGTCTTTTAAAAGCAAGATTGCTGTATGATGTGGTAACTTGCATTTGTGTGTATCAAATCAGAATTTTATGTGGTTGTGGTGCCATTCTTCAGATGTGTATCTAACAACCAGTCCAGTGGAGCTAAAAACCAAACAAAACACAAAGAGGCATTTGTAGCATAACTTGTATAGCTGTGTACTCTTGTTCTTGTAAGCCTGTATTCTGAATTCCAAACAACATCAGTCATTAAACTTGATTTCATCCCAATCTGCAAGACTATTATTTTCTCCCTTTTGATAAGCAAGGTTTCCTTTTGGGGTTTTTTTTTCTTCATTTTTTATAAGTATTCATAATGGTATGTTAATGTGCTTTTAGCCATGCATATTGTGATACTTTGGAAGTGATTTAGAGCTCTGTCAGGCTTCTCTCACCTGCTACTGTCTGAATTGCAGTGCTTTTTGCCTGCCTTGGGAGGCTCTTTTTTGCCAATGTGCTGCCTCTTCCCAGGCTGGCCTGTGTGGCTGGTGTGGGAATGCACGCTGCAGGTATCGGGATCTTCAAAATGCACCTTGAGTGGAAAGCATCTGGAGACAATGCCTGGACTATGTTTTTTTTGTTAGCTGCTCCCTGAACAGAAAGCACTCTGTGCCTCTCAACATTCTCTTTAGATCACTCTTACCTAGTCAAGGTTAAAAACAAAGCAAGCAAGCTCATTCTAGCAAAGCAAAAAGCACTATGTTTGATTACAAAATTGAAAACACAGTTACAAAAGACAAATTGCAATTCCAGATTATACATAAAAACAAGGAGCTCCATATATTAGATTACTCGAGGAGTTGGCAGTTTCTTTCTCCCTGTTCCAGGGCAGCATGCTCAGGAAAATCTTGATTCTTTTTTACTCTCTTCAAATTTGCTGGATAAGTACAAAATATAAACAAATGCAATTGTAAACTTTTTTCTTCCTTAAATGAAAATACGCTGTTTCCCTCAGTTGCATCTCTGGAGATATATTTCTTGAGAGAAATCAGAAATATATCACAAGTAGGGCTGTGAGGGTTACATCATTTTTTCTTGGTACTGGATTAAAATGCCAATTAGGGTTTCTCATTTTTTCCTTTTTTTGAGGTTGTCTGAACAGATTTTCATTGTATGCTTCTAGTTAAAATATTCTTTCTGCTTTGAATGACTTTCTTGTCAGATTACATTTATTTTTCAAGTATTTAATGACTTATAATATGTGTTTCATATTTTTCCTATGTACAGTCTGGCCAAATTTGCAACATTTAGTTCATTAAGAGCTTTACTGGAGTATTTAATGCAACAATAACACTTCAGGGCTGTTTATTTGTTAGTGACTTATTTCCTTTCCTGTCCTTTCCCTTCTCACATCCCCAAACTTTCACCAGTGTGTGGTTCATGCTGTCACATGTGCAAACTTCTTGCTGTTAGTGGCTTCTCTGAAGTGTTTGCAGGACTAGGCAACAAAGAATGCCTTGCTTATTCCTTCTTTGTATAGTGATAGGTAGTGTTTTGAGCAAAACCTGATCTTTTAATGGAAATACATCTTTAAAGGCTGCTTCTGTTGAAATTTGTAAAGGAAAAAAAAGGAGTATTGACAAATCTGGTATTACAGTAACACTACATAAAAAGGCAGTTGACATCTTAAATAACATCCTGAGTTTTCATCCCATGTAGTTTCTTTAGTAACCTCTATGCTATGTTTTGCTGTTTAACAAAGAATTGCACATAGGAAAATTAAAATGCAGGTTATGTTTTCATAAACCACCACTCTGTTTTTCTCTATTCACTGTTACAACAGTTTTACACTACAAAATGATGGGGTAAAACCCAACTGGTACAGAGGTTAGGTAGCATGTATCTCAGATAGAATTACTGTGACAGACAGCTTTGTCTGTTTGGTTTTTGTTACTGGGTGAGGTGATATAACTCAGAACAGCTTCATCTACTTTCCAGTGCTATATTGTTAAAGCACAGGTACAGCAGAAGTGTTGTGTGGATTATGGCTCAGTTACCATGACTTTAATGGTGCTAATTGTTTTAAGCGTGAACAACTAGTGTGTGATTTATATGTAATTTTGAGCAGCTGGGATGTGGAGAATTGAGTTTTTAAAAAAGTATTAAAACATCTTTGATTTCAGTTTCTTGTTATTATCAGCAAGCAGGCACCTGGATTTAAATAAAAAGAAAATATTTCACCAGAGACAGAAGTTGTGGATTATTTTCACTGTTCCTTAAGAGTGATTTCTTTATTCCCCCCTGACTCTGTAATCTACACTGGTTCCACTGTTTTCTACCCAGGAAAATGCATTGTGACTTCATACATCAGTTAAAGTACTTCATACCTTGATTGAAATGGGCATTCTGTATAAGGCAGCATTGCTCTAAGATTTGAGGATTTAGGGAAAAAAAAAAAGATTTAAAGGTGTCCAGTGTGTTTGAAGTGGTTTGGTTTATCAGAATATATTTAGTGTTTAAAACTGGCTTGTTAAATGCAGTAACTAACCACAAACTTGGTAGTTCCGTTCAACAGTTCATTCAGGATTTTAGAAGAGGTAGCTCTGGTGTATTTGCTTTAATCATGTCCTGTAAGAGGAAAAGCACCTTTAGTGCCTTTTCTTATATATTGTCAATCAAGTAATTGAGAGTGCTGGTTTACTGAATCTACAGAGGAGGCTGTTTACAGTAACTGAAGATTTAGCACTTAGTAGATCCTGTTATTCCAGATGCTTGAATAAACAAAGGCAAAAATCTTTTCAGTTTTAAAGAATGTAATCACAAGGGAAACTTTTTTCAGAAAAAGGTTTAGTATATGGGGAAATGGAAATACCTGCAACAGTTGGCTGCTTAGTGATCTTAAACTTTATTTAGTATTTGGAGTGTGAAGTTATCCCATAGAAAGGTCTAATAGGTGTATTTATGAAGTAGTGCTTCCTTTTTTAAAATATTCTTTGTAGTACAAGTACTATTGCACCTGTATATTAAGATAATTTTGCTTGGGGAAGAATGTGTTTCTCTCTAACTAGAGTAGGAAAAACTAAAATGGAAATAATCACTTTGTATATTTCTGATAATTATTTGAAATAATAACAATATAATAATATTATAATAACATTATAACTATATTTACAGATAACATCCTACTTCTAAAGTATTGGGGGTCTTTTAATTCACCCTAGTATAGAATCTTGTATATCTTTCCAGAGTCTTTTCATAATTTTTGAAATGCTGTTAGCACAAACTTGAAATAAGGAACAATTCCATCTTTCTACCTTGACTCAGAAGTATGTAGTAGCAATGAAGACAAATGTTCATGATTTAAAGTTCCTTGAGGGACCAGAACTACAGTGATAACTCTTGTGCTGAGTTTTCTGGGGAGGAAAAGCAATTCAGAAAAAAATAATTTTTTTTCAGCATTTGGGATGTCTCAAAGGGCACATGGGATTTTTATCTTGGTTTTTTTTTTTTCTGTAAACATTGAATATTCATAGAATTATTAAATAGTGTTGGATAGTTAATCTTTGGTCTTTAATGTGGTCATTAGGTGACTGTGGCCTGATGCTGATCTGGCATAGTTCTTTCACTGCAACATCTTATGTTGATTGCAAATGCAGTTACTTGAGAAGTATAATGAAATAATTTTTCTCTAGTTTTCAGGCAGCAATATTTTATTTCAATATTAATGTATTTTTGTACTGGAATGTTATGACTCATCACTTTTCATTTCCTGTCTTCTAGTTGAAGCTTTATATCAAACCACTTACCCAGAATATCTCCAGTACATTTACCTAGTGGCTCCAATATCTCTTATGATGCTAAACCCTCTGGGGTTTATCTTCTGTGAAATCCAGAAGTGGAGGGATAATCGCACTGTGTCACAGAGCAAAATCAAAATAGTGGGCCTAGCACTCCTTCGAGTTTTGCAGAACCCAATTGTATTCATGGTCTTCATAGGAATTGCCTCAAACTTTATTCTTGGCCAGAAAATTCCTGCATACCTTGAAAGCTTCCTTGATGGACTGGGCAGTTCGTTTTCTGGCTCTGCGCTTTTTTACCTTGGATTAACTATGGTGGGACAAACAAAAAAACTGACAAAGAGTATGTTTGTTGCACTGATCCTTCTCATCACAGCTAAACTGTAAGTTTGATTTATGTACTTCTGTAATTTTGTTCTTGTAGATATTTTAAGCTCTGAATACAACGATCAGATCATTATGGTGATGGTATGTTTCACTTCCAATAATTGGGGTGACTCTGATAGCGTACAACTGTAACATTTTAAAGGAAATTCAGCAGACTGCAAACCTGTTTTATGGTCTGCAGAGAAAAAATTTGGTGCTGTGGCCTCATGGACTGCCTGCAAGCTGTCTGCCAGGAATTGGGTATTTGGGAAATTGCTAGCTTAAATTAAAATTTACTAGTTAAAGTTAGACAAGAGTGAGTTTAAGTATGATTTTATTAGTGTTTGTATTTTCTTTGGATCTAAATTGGTTGGTTTTTCTTGCTTTGTCTATAAATCCTTGAAACTGCTATATTGGAAGAGCTTAAAAATGGTCACTTCACACTCTTAAACTGGCTGATATTTAAGCATGAATAAATGACAGTTTGTGTTTAAAACTTCTGCCATCGTTATCTTCCTTTGAATATATCTCAGGTACAGGTGAACTAAATACTGCTTTGGTACAGAACTACAGTTAACATAATAGAACTGTTTGATGGTTAAGTTTCTACTGTAAAATTTGAAGATGCATTTGAATATCCACACAACTAACTAGCAAACTTAAAGACCTAGATTATAAACCAGCTCAATGGCAAATTTCCTAAGAAAAATGTTTTTTAATGTTACCGTTGTGCTACACTGGTGAGTTTATGTAATTTCTGTGTAAGGCTTACATGGTGAGTCTATCTGAGATATGAAGTGTTGCTAAAGGCAAACAAAATAGCATTATGTTGGCCAAAACTTTCAGAATGGGATACTTAAGCTTGAGCCCTTGTTATGTTTCAGACAGCTTGCAGAAAGGTGGTCCAAATTTCAAAGCTGCTGACTGACCATATAGCTACTATTACTTTAAAAGTTGAAAAATAAGGTGTTTTTTCTTATACTTAGTTTTGTAAGTCTGAGCTTTATACAAAGAAATGTCCACACAATTGGAGAATGTGCTGATATCCCAGCACTTGTTGTCACTTCTATGTGTATTTTTGTGTATAGGTTTTTTGGTTTAACTTCTAACATAAATTCTTTAAGCAGCTGGTAAATGTTGTGGTAACAGTAAAGGCAATCATTCAAAGTGATGTCAGTATTTAGCTTTTCATAAATAGTATTCCAACAAGCCATACATTTCCTTTTTGTTCATTTTCTGAGTAAAGAAGTGTCTATTGCTATAGCTTGAGTAATGTTTTTTTAATCACCTTTTTCCCCCCTTTCTTTTCAGACTTATGATGCCATTTCTCTGTAGAGAAATGGTAGAACTCTTGGACAAGAGTGACAGCGTAATCAACCATACCAGTTTATCAAACTATGCATTTCTTTATGGAGTTTTTCCAGCAGCACCTGGTGTCGCAATATTTGCAAGTCAATTTAATATGGAAGTAGGAATTGTATGTAGTTAGCTTTTCCCAAACATGTACTAACTTTGAGCTTAACTTTGTTTATGAAATAAGTAGGCGTGATGTATTTGCTTTTCTGTAGTATAGACTCCTGAGATTTATTTGTACTTCCTAGATCTCAATTATAAATTGTATTTCAGATTATTAATTAAGCAAAGTTCTATTTCCTCATGACTCAAGTGTCTTTATAGGCCTCATACTACTCTAGTAGGAAGAACTAGCATGACTTTAAATTTAAAAAACTTGTATCTTTATTGTGGGTTTGCTTGTTTTTTTTTATTTTGTTTTGGGGTTTGTTTTTTTTTTGTTGTTGTGTTGGTTTTTTGTTTTTCAAAGGCCTTATCTTTGAGCTACTGTTTTTGTAGGAAAAAAAATAAATCACGTTGCTGACTTCAGTAAGAACAGTGTTAGCTTAATGCTGAAAATTTATGGGAAAACTTCTGCTTTTAACTGATTATGTTGCCCTTCAGCTAAATCTTGCAATAGAAATGTATTTTACTTTTGTTTATAGCCGAGGGTATCAATTTTCATTTCAATGTGAAGTACAAATTTATAACTGTTTCCTTTTCTTCACTTGAAGTTACATTAAAACACTGCTGCTGACTTTCATTGGTTTTAATGTTATCTATTTTTGGTTTGTTTAGTTGTTTGGTTTTTTTAAAGAAAAGAAAAAAAAGGACACAAAGTAAACCTTACAAGATAGAATTTTGTGCCCAGCAAACTCAGGAAATCTCTTTAAAACAGACTTCTGTACTATGAGTAACAATTTGTGGGGAAAAGCAGCTCAGCCAGACCCACTACACAATTCATGGTTCATTAGTGTGTGAATTCTAGAAAGCAGAAAGACAATGAGAAGCCAAAGTAGAAATCACTTAAATGTAAATATATATGGCTTCTTCTCTTGAATTGGTGCGTATTAGTATTTGCGTAACTACATGTTTTCTTATTTATTTATGGTGTGAATAGTTGCATCCAAAATTAAATTGTAAATTTGTGAATCCACCCCTAGACTGTAGTCGTTAACATATTTGACACCCGTGAAAAAGCTCTGTAAGTACTTGCAGCAGGGAACTCTCTATTCCTACTATTTCATAAGCTTGTTAACATTTACAGTTTAACTGTATGTATAAAACGGGTACTTTCTGGCTCAAATTCTAAATAATTTTATAGAAACAACTCAGTGATTTGTTAAAAGTCTATGTATGTTTAATGCAAAGGTACAGGTTTTTTCCAGTGGCTGTATTCCTGAAAACAGAGTATTTAACTTGAGATCTGATTAACTCTGTTCTTGTTTCTTTTTTGACTCTTTTTACAGATTACCTCAGGCATGGTGATAAGCACTTTTGTGTCTGCACCTATTATGTATGTTTCTGCGTGGCTGCTGA
This sequence comes from Todiramphus chloris collaris, assembly GCA_025345505.1. Classification (NCBI taxonomy): domain Eukaryota; kingdom Metazoa; phylum Chordata; class Aves; order Coraciiformes; family Alcedinidae; genus Todiramphus; species Todiramphus chloris. The sequence goes on from JANVCC010000022.1 coordinate 19,528,844, forward strand.
CCATTCCATCTATGGACCCCAACCCACTGGCATCTGCACTCCAAAATGTCAGCTTTGACATAAGTATTGTCAGCCTCATTTCTCTGGTAGGTGTCGAAGAAGTGAAATACTAAAGTACACTGTCATGGCAGGGTAGTGTTAGTACATAGGCAGCAAATCAAGTCATGATAAGGCGAGACTCGCATTTCCTCACCTTATCTGTTGTAGAAGGATTAAGAAGGCATTAAACATCATCTTGATTTAGCAATGTGTCAGCTGGAAAGCTGCACTGTAGAGAAAGATGTGTAAGTGAATTAGAGCACTGGTGAAAGGCTTTGTTTGTCCTTTGCATTGTTTGTTTTTTTTAAACAAAGCAATGGGTGTGGGGGAATAACAGCACTAGCTTACACCATAGGGAATAATTACAGCAAGCCATGTGAGGTGCTTGGATATCACAGTCATGGAGGCTGTGTACAAACTTCAGCTCCAGAAATGTCAATGAATATTTATTTAATGAAGTATTAATGAGTATTAATGAAAATGTTTAACTTGAAAGTTTTAATTCAGATTTATCAAATTCCTTTCCTAGGAATTCTGTTCTTAAAGAGTCCAGAAGTCCAATGTGAATTGTCTTTTATCTTTATAGGCACTACAGATAGTATGTTTATTTTGTTTGCTTTTTTGAAAATAAAACCATCCATGTTGGGGGGAGCTGGAATTTTCTTGTCTCACTGAAGTCCCCATGTCTTGAAACTGCTTCAAGGGAAGCCACAAGTGAATGCTGCCTCTTACTGTCAGAGATAATTTTAAGAGATCAGAAGAGAGGGGAGACATTTTAAATTCTAAATTGCCAGGGTACTCTGTTGTTATTTATGTCCCGAGAACAACCAGGTTTCTGCAGGCTTCTACACCCTTAGAGGCAAGTGCTTGGTGCTTCCTGTAAATATTTCCCTATCATGGGAACACAAAGATGCATTGCTTTTTCTGACCATAGTTGCTGATGCATAGGGACTGGCAGCAGATGGTGTGGAGCTGGCTACAGTAGTCATGTTGTTAAGATAACTTCTAAAGAATATTTGTTGTATATTTAATTTCACCATAGTCTGCCAGAATACTCCTCTTGTTCTCTTGGGTTTTGTTATACTCTTAAATTCTTTTTTTTTTCTTGTATGTTACAGATCTGGTCTCTTATTGTTATTCTTCTAAGTAAGAAATACAAACAGCTTCCTCATATGATTACAACAAATCTACTTGTTGCTCAGGTCAGTAGTAAGAAGAATGCTGTTGTGTGAGATTTGGGGGGGGGGGGGTTGGGGTGTTGCTTGTGTGTGCATTAATTCTTACCATCTCTGGAAGGCAGGGGAAGCTAATGTGAGACTTTACTAAACAATTTCTCTGCCTTAAAATACACCTTGACAAACATTATAGTTGTTGCTGGTAGTCTGGTTCTCAGAACTATAAGCCATCAGAATGGAGAGTGGTTTCTGAAATACACTTCTAGTTACTGCCTATTGAAGTCAGCAATGCCAGGATCAGCAGCAGCATGTGTTTGACTCTATGGTGACCTGATTCAAGGAGCTGAAGAGAAAACTAATCCCCATACTGGTTTGCCTCCCTGAAGTGGCTTGCTGAGGTATCTATCAGACAGGTGCCAGTGCTGATACAAGGAGGGGGTGTGGGAATACATGGCTAATGGCTAGGGAAGGGCAAAGCCAAATAGCTCAGGATTAATTTTAATTGTTATTTAAACTGCGAGAAAACTACAGAGTACACCTTCTTTCTTTCCTTTAAGTCAACTGCTGTTAAATTCAGTGAGAGCAGCCTGTGCTCCTAATGTATCTGTGTGGTAGTGCTTTCTGAAGTACTCTGTACTTTAAAAGAAAAAAACCAGTAACAAATATAAAGTAAACTCTCTGAGGTCTGATCATGGAGTCACATCTGAAAAAAGTCATGTATGAGAGTTGTGGGTGCTTCTGATCTGTAACAGCAAAGTTAGCTTTCATCTTAAAAAAATACATTTAACTATTGTGTTACTGTTTACATAATATTTCAGCCTATCTTTTCAAATTCCTTCAGTACTAAAACTGTCATATCTGCAGTATCACTAGGTGAAAACTTGTATAGCTGAACAAGTATCTGTTGACCTCAGCTTCAAGTCCAAATAATTTCAGAGAAATGGTTTGTACATAAGAAAAGACTTACATTTTACTGATTATAAGATATATAAAGATTTTTTTTTTTTCTGACTTGTCTTACTCCCAGTTTATCTGAGCTATATAATTGCTGTGGAAGAAACCCTCCTGAAAATAGGGTACTGTAGCCAGTGACATAACCATAATACTGAATGTACTGCTGCACAGCTTTACTGCTGTGGGAACTATCCAATTCATAAAAATCACACCTCGGTGAATCTGGGGATGGAGTTTCACAGCTTGTTGTACCTGTTACACTGTGTTCAGTTTTCCTTGTCATCCCACTTTCCCAGTTTAAGTGACGGTATCTTACCTTCCTTTCCAGTTTATTGCTTGCGTTGGAATGGTGGCATGGAATTTCATTGTTAAGCAGAAAGACATCACCATGCAGATCCTAGTATTTATATTCCTCTACAGCTCCCTTTATAGCACCTACCTGTGGACAGGTATGATTTTTCTAGGCAGAACCTGGGTACTGCAGTAAAAGATAAACATACTGAAATAATTGTATTCTTCAGAGTAATGGTTCCTTTTTATACCGATCTTGAGACCAGAAGTCTAAGGGTTTAATTCCTGTGGTGTTTTTGTGGAGTAAGTTGTGTTTGTGTTCAGTGGAAATAAGTAGCTCATGGTTAGTATAGCCTAACATAAATACAAGCTTTGCTTTAGCGTGGGGAATATTGATGAGCTTCAGAGTTGTGGATAGCATAGGCAGTTCCAGAAGATACTCCCATCTATACTCTTATGTATAAAAATATGTAAAACTGTTTTTGTTGACTTTATAAAGGACCAGTGAGTTTTAAAGAAATGTTATCATCGAACACAACATTATTTGTTGGTTACTTAAGAGTGTCAGTCTAGAACAACTCCTGTTGGTACTTTAAGAAATGAGTTTGTTTTGTCTTAAATGTTCTTGTGATGTCTTTTACATGCTAGTGAACCTTTCTAAGCATTTAGAAGTGGATGTTTGAAGAAATTCCAGGACATTTTATATTAATGTTTCATTATTAGTATAATTTTTAAAGATAATAGATGTTTTTATTTTACTTTCTTGGAATACAACTAGAAAAACAAGTTTGGATTTGTTGAAGGTCTGAGAAGAATATCCTGGTTATTGAGCAGGTCACATCATAGAGTTCCTAGACTCTGTATTTATCAATTCCCCTTTTTAATAATAAACAAGGCATTTCTTTTTGTTGTTTTGTTTTGTTTTTTAGGTTTTCTATCTTTCTCTTTGTTTCTGTTGAGGAAGAGAGAAACAGTAAAGATTCCCATTGGGTTTATTATCATAGCTGGATGGGGGTAAGTTAATTCAGATGTTTCCCTGTAGAATTAGTGGGAGCGTGCTAAATATGTTATTTTGTTCCTATTTTTCTCTTTCAGAGTCCCAACACTCCTGGTGGGAATCTTACTGATTGTTGGTGAATGTAACAACACTAGTATTGACTCTGCCTTTTTCTACGGAAAACATCAGGTACGACCTTGTTCTGTCCTCATCACTGCAGACTTCTGCCATGTCCAATGCGTTACTCAGAAATTGTGCTCTCTCCTTCAGTAGCTTTCAGTAGAAGTATAAGCTGCCATAATAACAGTATCATTATAGAATACTTATAGATTGACACAAAAATGTATTTCTGTAATGAACCATTAGGAAAACTTGTTTGAGCAAGGACCTTCATGCTTATGCAACTATGACTAAGAAAAAGAGGGAGTAGGCTTTCCAAAGAAAAGGCTTAGGAGTGGTAATGAATTGCAGAGCCCTTTTCCTGGTGACTAATTTGTAGTCTCCCTTGATAATTATCTAAAATTATTACTATCCAATAGCTAATTAATGGCCTTTGGTCTGTAATAGATAGGATCTGCATTTCCTGTGTAGCAGTAACTGCTTGCACTGTGGGAGACTTCTCTGCACAACCATGGGTTGAAAGTCCCTGAGCCTGAGCTACATTTTGTACTAACAAATCGTTCCTCTTATCAGAGAATGCAAAGTGCACTAGCACAGATATTTGTCATCTTTTCCCCTCTGTCTTTCTGACAGATACAGAGGCTGTGAGTCTCAGGATTATTCACGTTGTGCTTTCACAAGTATTATATAGCCTCAGAGTGGACTCTGGGTGTCAGTAGCAGATAATTAGAAGGAAAAGTTACTTAATGGAATCCTCCCCATTGGCAAAAGCATGGAAATGATTACTGTGCCAGAGGGTGACAAAAACACATTCCTCTTTGGAATTAAAAAGTACATAAACAGAATTCAAACTGGAGCATTAATGATCCTGAGGGGAAAGATGGTGATGATAATGAGGGGATGTTTTTAGATTGCATAAGAAATAGGGGTCCCCACTAAAAAAAAAAATAAAAAGAAAAAAAAAAAGAATCTTAATTACTCAGGCAAGGAAAATTAATTAGTCTCATGTACTGATTGCTTTTTTCAGTGCCACAAGATGCAAGAGCAGTAGATACAGAAACTCTGTCTTTTCCAGGTGCACTTGTTAGTATATTTAGAAAAGCACAGAAGTTAGGCTGAAACATGCAACTGTTTTCTTCTGTTTTGTATTCAAGTGTATTTTATCTTTCGTCTCTCTTAACAGATAATTACCACAGCAGTGATCCTGTTTGTCAGTATATTATTGTCAGGTATCTCACTTATGTGCATGAACAGAAACAGGCAAGAGTCCAGCTACGAGGTATTGAACCCATATTCACCACGTAGCCAAGTGGAGGAGGTTGATGTGGAAGGGAGTGAGGGGAAACAAGTTTCAGCTGCTGCGTCTCAGCCTTCTCCAGGATCTTCTGCGCAGCCTTCTCCAGGATCTTCTGCACAGCCATCTGCAGAAAGAGGTAGGAAAAGTAAATAAATGTCTTGGTATACAATAAAATAACGTTCCAGTTTTGATTCTGACCTGGGAAGAGCAGTTGTTTACACCTCCAAGTCATACACTAGGACAGAAGAAAACCTAGATAAACTGCCCTAGGATTTAGGTTAATGTTTCTAAGGAAAGTTGATTGTTATCATTTTAAGGGTGGTGGAAATGGTCAGGATAAAAAGCACACGTATAATTTTTATGTAATAGTGGTATCTTGATAAGGATGTGATAACAGTCTGCTAGGCATCTTAGATTGCTTACCCACTAAACTCTCTCTCTGACAATCAGTTGTATACCAGCAGCATTGCTATTCAATGTGTTTCTAATCCTCCCTGTCTGCATGTAGCGTTTTTGATCACTACTTTTTTTGATCTAGATAAAAGTACTTGTGTGGCTTCCATGGTAGTGATATGTTAAATATTTCTCTATATTAATACTGTAACCCATTTATCCTTTCAGCAAATTGAAATAAGTTTAAGTCTACTTTCTCCTTTTGAGTTATTTCTGAGCATCTTAGTTCAAGCTACATATTATATATTGTTATACTGGGAAAATAAATGCTGCTTGTGAAGGAATCTAACTGTCCTGTTATTTTGTATGATTAATAGGTTGCTGCTCTTGTCAAACAACAAATGGTGAATTATCCTGTGCTAGAGAGAGCAAAGCAGCGTCAAATTCTGTTGAAAATAAGGTTCCTCCAATTGAGACAGGTAAACCAGTGGTGTCTCTTTGTTTTAATATTACAAACTCTTACACAATATTTAGGTGTGTAGTTCTCACAAAGCAGCATTTTGGGTTGTTGTTCTTGCAGCTCTGCTTGGATAACTTAGATTTCATATTAAATTCAAGTACTAGTCAATCTGTTAGGTCTATGCTCTCTTCTGCCTGCTAGTTATTAGTAATCTTACAGTGCTCAAGATGGACAGTTGTTTAGGGCTGGGGTTTTTTACCACTAAAGCTGCTTTAACATGTCCGTCTGAGTATTCAGACTTCTGCCTTGTTTGGATGCTGGAAGTTAAATGCCTAACCCTACTTTGTCTCACGATTACAACTTAAACACACTTTTTTACATTCTCATGTTCACATCCTGTGTCTTCTAAAAAGGTCTTTGAAGCCTTTTTTATAATCATGTACATGTTTTGAACGAGAAACCTGAATGAGATCTAAAGGAGTAAGCACTTACTGCAGATTAGATCAAATGTCCGTGCTGCTGCACGATTCATGTCTAGGAGTGAGAGATGGAGAAAATTAACTAAGGGGGCCTTAGGAGTCACTGAAATAAAAAAAAATGGATCAAAGGGACTGTTCAGCACCTGATGAAAAACCACATGCTCAACCGATTTGCATTGTACATCGCTTTCAATAATCAAAGCTAGCTGCAGTGCTGCCTTTCTCTTTTTTTCCTTTTTTACTTCTTGGGGTTTTTTTTCATCCTTAACCAGGAAGTGCATATCCTTATGCTTTGTCTGAATGCAACATAACTTCCCAAAAAATCTAACAACTTCATACTGAAACATAGCTGTGTCTCCTCTGACAAAATGCTACCTTTCCTCCTACTGCCAACTATTTTATCTATTTAAGTAATTCAGACAAGCATCATAAGAATGTCTTCTAGTAATAGAGGAAGGCCAGTTGAATTTTCTTATCCTAAAAGATAAGGTAGAAATGAGCTTATGATGGAGTGGAATTTTTTTTCGAGCTGGTGAGTGAACACTTCAAAACACTAAATCAGAAAAATCAAATTGTAATGGATACACTTGCATAACTTTGGCTGCAATAATTACTAATCCTTCTACTACCCCATTGAACTGCTATGGCAGCTATCTGTCATAGGTATGTGCTTGCCAGGAAGTTTTTCACTGCCATCTAGAGGAAGACACTCAGAATTCCTTAGACTTCTGTAACTGGAAGATGAGTGTCGGTTCTCTGTGTCTTTGCTCTTTTCATTGAGAGAATTATGATGGTGTTCTGATATACCATGTTAAAAATACAGTCACAGAAATAAACAGAATTAACAGAAATACGTATGGTTGGTTGTCTGATCTAGAGCTTGACAACACTGAGATCTAGAGTAAAAACTTTAGAGATGATGGTATATTTGAGATATTTATTCCAGAAATTAATTCTAAGTTTAAAAGCTGTTCTGAGAAATGGCTATTTTTTCATTACTTCTAGCAGTGTTTTCTAAGTATTTACCATTACTTAAGTTTGCATTAAACCTTTGAAAGAAGAGTTCTGTTGCAAAAGTTTCTTCATTTTAGGAGCACATGTAAACTACTGTGTCATCTGAGAGTAGATGTCTGAACAGATTATTGTCAAAACTAATAGTAAATTTTGTGTGTGTGACTTCAGTAAAGACACTTACAAGGTAACTTAGCAAGTTACATTAACAAGTTTGCTCGTGGAGTTCCTAAGTTGGAAGCCTAATGAAAAGTTCTGGTTTGTTTTCCAGCTGATCAGTGTGTGAATCATTGCAGCGCTCAGACCTGCGTATTGGCTCAAGAAGAACAGCTTCTACAGACTGGAGACAAACAGCTGGCCAGACACGTGCTGCTGTGCTTACTTCTTATTGTTGGCCTGTTTGCTGTAAATACTTTTTTCTCTCCATGTTGTTTAAGTCATAGAGGTGGAATGATTTTTAGGAAAGCTATGTAGACAGTCCAGTAAAAATCTTCCAATTACTCATAGAAAAATTCATTAATTAGAGGCTTTATTTTGGTCCCTTACTGAAAGAGGGTTATCATAAAATTAATTTTTCTGTGCCACACCATAAACTAAAGGCAAGTTAAGATTGATTATATTACTGAGCAAGCCACACTGGAGAACCCTAAAGGGGGGAAAAAAGGAGTTATATAATGTTGTAATGAATTCATCACTACTACCCCTCTTCCCATTTTCTCAAGAGCTAGTCTTCTTCCCTAGACAATAATCAATTAAAAATACAAAGTAAATTCTATTTCTGAAAGAGATTGTTCTCTCTGATCATGCTTGGATTTGGAACTGGGATTTCTCTGAGGTGCTGTAGTAATGAAGAGTAATGTAAGACTTCATTTGAAACGGGCAAGTGCAATTTTGTTGGGTTTAGTGGCAGTTCAGAGGCAACGTAGCTAAGTTGGCATTGCCAAGCATCCTTACTGACTAGATCCCAGCTGTAAAGGTGGCTGCTCCTGTGTGAAAGTGTGAAATACCAAAATGTAATGCATCAGGGATGTAATTTCAATTTTTAACTGTAGCAAAGATAAGAAACAGTTCTCTGAAGGTCATACTCAAAGTTGAGCTGCTTGTGGATGACGAGGGGGGAGGTTTTGGGAGGTTTTTTTGAAGTGGAAAATACCGTGACACAAATATGTGATACTGCAAAGTATGGTACAGTGTGGTACAACTATGTAGTGTAATAACTACTACTGTTGCTTTTCAGATTCTGTTAAATTACAAAATGGAAGTTTTTCCTCTCTCAAATTTCCTGTATCAAACATTCCATGCTAATACTTTTTTTTTTAACATCTATATTCAAGAGGTGTCCCCAATGTCAGTCTCTATTTTAGTTATATCTGAATGGTTACATAGATAGTATGAAATGAGACAAGATACATTAAAGAATTAGCCTTTACACCCAGAGGGATTAACTTTGGAGGGCTTTTTCCCTTCTGTCAGGCATCTAAAATAGCTGAAGTGGTATGTGCTTCAGCTTAGCACAATCTTAACTATGCAGAAAATATGTAGAAAGCACTGGTCTCAGCTAACCAGGCCTAAAGACAAATACTGAAAATCGGTCTGGGCTGACACTGTCTGTGTTAGGTTGAATCCCTAAGTATGCTTAAGGCAAGTTCCTTATGTAGACATGTAATGGGCAGGACCTCTCCACTGGTATGTTTTGCATTGTTTTGTTTAAAAACAAACAAGCTCTTCCCCTCTAGCTATTAAGCCTAACTGAAATGATGTTTTAAGGTGTTTTATTCCCCATTATTTGTCTTCATTCGAGTCATTTGTTAAGACAGTGAAAATCATGCAAGAATCTTATTAGCTTGTGGAAAGTAAGAAAATGCTGTTGATTTTTAACAGTCAGGTTAGATTTGTGGGTTTTGTTGTTTTGTTTTTTTCTTAACAGAATCTTTCCAGTTGTTTGTGGTGGCTGTTCAACCAGGAGCCTGGAAGGCTATATGTGGAATTGCAGTTCTTCTGTGCTGTGTTTAATTTTGGTCAGGTACATGTCCATGTTTATTCTGAAGTTACCAGCTCCTTATCTTGTTTTGCCTTTCTTTCTTAAGCTTTTTTTCTTTTGCTTTGTTATCTTTCTTATCATAATGCATGTCTTTTTTGTGTGTGAACACTTTCAAAGGTACAAATGACAACTGAATGTCAAATACCTATGAACATTAATTAAGTAGGATTTTAGCCTTTTTTGTATCAGAAAGCTTAACTGCTGTTGCTTCTGTGGAGTTACACCTCTATAAATAAATGGGTGCAAGATGGCTACATGTATAGTTTCTCTGTGAGGATTTAAGTTATTATCTATTCAGTTTCAGTTACAGCACCAGTAGCTAATACCTCACAGATAGATATGGAATTGTTCCAGCTGCACGTGGCCTATTTTAGTGCAGACTGACAAGGTAGCTTTGTTTATCTAGGAAGGTGAAAGTAATGCAGTGCTAATACACATACTAGAGGAATGTTTTACAGATCCACAGAGGGTTGTGCCCACAAGTCGCACTGCGGTATCAAGTAATTATTGTAGTTTTGATACAAAAGCGGCACAGAAAAATGAATTAATTAGAGAGCATTCTAGCATTCAATTTACAGTAAGTCGGTTCTTTTCTTGACATTAACAAGGACATATATAAATAAATGGCTGTGTAAGGATAGCCAGTTATCCTTAAGTGTCAGGTGGCATGTCACAGCATTAGGTTTACCGAACTCTTTCTTGAGGGGTGTCTTTGATGTACTGTTATGTATTAATCTGTCTTTTTAAGGCCCAAATGAAAAATCAAAGCAGAAACAAAATGCATTTTGAGGGATATCTAGTGCATTTTGTGGGATATCTAGAGAAGAGGGATACTCTTCACATGTGTTTTGGCAATGAGATTTTAACATGATATTTCTGTTCTTTTGAAACTAAAGGGTATGCTTAATGTTGCTTTTTTTTTTTTTAATATATTTTTTTCCAGGGCTTCATCTGCTTTGGTATTTTTGGCTTAGATAAGCATTTAATCATTCTACCATTCAAGAGAAGGTAAATAGAATCTTTATACCTATAAACTTCATTACTAACAATAATAATTTTAAAGGGTATTGAGTGTTCAGTGCTGCTGCATTTCATTTTCTATTTGTCTGATCTTCCAGATTGCTTTTCTCTCCCAGTTGTGGGGAGCTAATTGCATTTCACTGTGCATGAGATTTTACTGCTGTCATAATGATGGTCGTATAGACAAAATCTGTGGCAAATGATGGTGAAGTACCTGATTGGATCAATGAGATGATGAATCTTCAGGAATAATTACACCTGATAAATTAAAACTTAGATGAATGCTAAACCACATTCTATCATCACTGTTTTTAAGTCCTTTATTCATAACCTCACACAAGTACTTTATGTGGGTCGACGCTTTCACTGTGGAGGCATAAGTTGTACAAAGCCATCTTTAACTTGGCACTAGCTGGCTGCAGTGTAAATCCAGCAGCTAAAGCTGGCTCCCAACTACTCTTTGTTTTTCCTTTTGACTGAGCCTAGAATAAAACCTCTCAGTGTACAAAGGCCATACAAGTATATTAGGAAGATTGTATGGGGCACAAAACCAGTTGTGATAAGCTTCCTATGAGTTCCATTCTGTTCTTTGCAGTTTTCTTAAAAATGCCTCTGGTTAATCTACTGGGTGTATTTTTTTTTTTGTTTTTTAAGACTTGAATTTTTCTGGGGAGGAAGAGAAGCAGCAGGTCATAGAGATCCCTCTGTACCCGAGGAAATCAGGATGACCTGTCAACAGTTTGTTCGTTATCATAGAGATCACTGTGTCAAAAGTATTGTCAGAGGCAGAAGGTAAGCTTCCTCCCTGCACATACAACCTATTACAAAGGTCATAGCTCACCTTTTGGAAATAATGAAATGGAGTTTAATCTGTCTGTGGGTGATTGCTGTTGTGGCCTATTTGTTCATACCTCAAAGTGAGGATTAAGGGTTTAGCAGTAACAGAAAAATGTTTCTTGTCTCACACTGAAACATTGAGGTGCAATTTAACACGTGATCCCATCTAGGTTTTACATAAATTACGGAAGTTTTAGATCATTAAGGCATTGCCCCAGTTTGGGGTTTTTTTTTTTCATTTAGTTGTAGTTCAGGAGAGAAAATCTTTCTGAAGAAATGTATATGATAATGCCTCTGTGTGTGTCTAAGTCTTGTCAAACTTGAAACCCTTCAAATTTTTTGTTTAGATTAAAAAGGTGTCAGTATGTGCCTAAATGTTTACTAATAACTGCCTTTTACAGGAGGCAAAACTGTTGCAACTGACGTCAGTGTACTCAGAGGCCACTCAGTATGTGAGATTAGTGGTTTCAGGACCTTTATACCTTTTTTCATACAGTTTCTTTTGCTCATTCCTTTTGTAAGGCCTAAACTTCGATTTATGAGATCAGCAAAGCTTTGAGGCAAAATCTGATACCAAAATCAAGGATTATGCATTCAGGTACCTGGAGGTGAATGAGAAGAGAAATGCAGACAGAAGCAGCAGGAATGAGAGAAAGATTCTGCCTTTTTTTAAATATGTACTGTATGAAATGGTGACATGAAGAATTGTTCTAACAGGACACTTCCCTTGTCACGTGAGATTTTAAGTAGGACTCGTTTGGCAGGATGGTGTGGTCTTTCAGGGGTCACATAGTACGAAACCACATTCCAGAACTGTTTTTTGACAGCATCATGATTTCATTCAGTCTCCTCAGAAGTCATTAATGTTCCATAAGAAATAAAGTTATCCATTGAGGAAAAGTAACTGTGGCAGTTCAAGGGTTTGCTTCTTTCACACTAGACAGAATAGATGTATCAGAAAATGTTTGTTTTGAAATAGGACAGTTTTTATAGCTCTGTTTCCTGTGCCTCTGTTACTATTGTGGTTTCTTGGGGTTTAGGCTGTTCATTTGGTTGGGTTTTGTGATTGATAATAATCATATATCTGCCTGGGAATACATAAAAATCTGACATTTGTTGCTTTGTTGTTTTAATATTATGTTTGTGTGGAACTTGTTTCATGTCTTATTTTTCCTTGTGAGTTAAACCGTTTATCTTCTCATTTTAAATACATCAAACTTGATCCTATCCTCTTTGATTTAAACATACTGCAACTGAGAGCTTGTAATCATGCATTTTTATTTCTTTTAATTTTTGCTTCTCTGCTGATAGATGTTAACACTTGCTCTGTGATACTGCTGCTTTAAACTTAAAAAAAAAATAGAGAAAGAAGTTTGGGGTTTGCTGTTTTGTGTAGCTGTTAATCATCTTCAGAAACCCTGCGCTTTGGTTCCATAGAGCAGATTTTAGATAACCAGAAACATTCATTGCTGCAGGTAAATTTCTGAATGGTATTTTTACTGCAACTAGGTAGATGTTACAGGCACTGCCTTATAAATATGTAAAAGAAAATTAGCTTAACCTTGTTGTAAAGGTTTTCTTTATTCGTAGTACTGCCTGTGTGGTAAATATTTCAGTGGCTATGCAAGTTAAATGGTTGTGTTTACAATATATGTAAGCAGTTAGCATCTGTTTAACACTGTAGAGAAATTACAAAATTGAATTAAAGTGCAGATTGAGTTTGTTGCAAAAGTGCTCATGTTAACAAGTACATGGGAAGTAAGTATCCAAGAAAGAAAATTACTGCATTGTGTGTGATTTAGGAAAATTGCTACTTATGTTCACTGAAGTTTATTTTGTGTTTATTTCATACTTGCACAAGCCTAAAATAACTTTGTGTGAACATTTTGTTTCTCGTTGAGGTGTCTATAGGAAAAGGTAGTGAACATTGGCATGTCCCTAATATACAAAACTTGCAAAAGCTCTTCTAACATGCTCTTAACTATTATGATGTCTTTCCTTGTTTCCTGCTATTTTTCCTTGCCTTTCCCCATCGTGCAGTGGTGATACCAGATTTACAGAACATGTGGGTGAATCATTCCTTTGACATACAGGTGTGGTGCAAAGATCTCCACTGGCATCTTCTTTGGCTGTGACCTGGTGAACTGGCTCATGCAAGTTGGCCTTGCCTCTGACCGCGGTGAAGCTGTGATGTATGGAGACAGACTGATGAAAGGAGGTGTCGTCCAGCATATTACGAATGAGTTTGAATTCCGGGATGAATATTTGTATTACCGGTTTATTCCTAAGAGAGCTGTTGCAGTTGAAAGCCTGACCTGAGCATGGAGACAGAGGACAGGCAGTTGGGGGTGAGTGTGACCACCTCCTCTGCCTTCATCACTGAAATTGGAAGTATTTCATTCTCGGGGCTCTCTGAGAATTGTGTTATTCTCTTGTAAAGTTAAAAGATGTGGTTCTGCTCGTGTCTGTTCTGAAGGAAATGGTACCAGCTGATACTTAGCGTTCCAACTAGGATGCAACTACGGCAAACAAGATGCTCTGGATTTAGAGCATTTTTTACCATTTTGAACAAATCACATAGTAAAATGATGTGTGTCACTGTCATATTATAGAGACTTTATAACAGCAACTGGTGCCACAATGAAAAAAAAAAAAATTGAATGAGAGGTATTTTTCAGGTTGCTCTATTTTTTCCATATTTTTGTGTGATGAAATAATTGATTCTTGTTTACAGTCAGGCTTCCCCTGATTTCACAGAAGGAGGATTTCTTCTATCATACCCCAGGTTTTACTATTCTACTCTTGTTTAAGACCAGTAACTTTTCGAGCTGTTTACACTGCAGATGAGCTGGTTTGTTTCTCCCTTAAAGTCAAAATCCCTTATTTGTAAAAGTAGAATTGTTGTGAAGATGATTCTGATGTCAGAGGATTAAAGCTGAGGAAGTACTGAGTGATATGAACAGTGGTTTTGTACAAACTGCCCAAATCTTAAAAATATAAAAATACCCACCACTCCCCCAAATTAGGGAATGGTATAATGGAATTTCATAGAAATGATTGGTTCTGAAGTTTTGCCTTAGGGTGGTAGTAACAGCTTTGTCAAGAGGACATTTTTACCTACTGAAATTAGCCTTGCCAGTTTAATTCAGAAATGCCAGCCTCAAATCAAAATGTTATGGAAGCCTTGGATACGTGTGCAAGTAAAGAGGGAAAAAAAAAAATTATCAAATCATAAAACTTTTTAATGAAATACAATGACTTTTAAATCTATTATATAAAGAATTGCAACTGAACACCCAAGTCAGGGTTTGGAGTATGTAAAGATCCTAAAATTTTAGTATTGCTTGCCATTACAGGTTTTTAATAAGCCTCAGGTATCCTCCTGTGATGTTTAAATTGTTACTCTCGTGTTATTCAGATTCCTGTTAACCGAAGGCAGAAACTGAGAATCTTTGTCTTCTGCAGTATATGGAAAATGGTTAAGATAAACTGCAGTAGTACCTGATAGCCATTATGTTGTCCTTTTAAAACTGCAAGGACATCATTTATCTATATAAAAATTTTATATAATGTGGGAAAGGAGCACAGGCATTGGAAAAAAAAAATTTTTTTTGCTTGATTATGAACAACTCTTCTCACCGTGTTTTTAAGAAGTCTTTCCTTTTTTTTTTTTGTGCACAGATTTTTATTATAGCTACTTATACATCTTTTCATTAAGAATGAAAAGTGATTTTTTTGAAGCATAAACTACTGTTCAAAAAACAATTGGTTTATGGTAGCTATAACTCCATGTAAAACTTATGTTGAAAAAATAATTCGTTTTACTGTCAGTCAGCCTTACTGCACTCCTGCAGTGTGCCCAGAAACCTAACTGCATCCTCCTGCGTGCGTATGCTCTACCAACTGAGATACTGTACTGTTTGCCAGCAACAGAATAATTGACATTTGTATCAGGCTGTGGCCACAAAGGAAGAGAATAGTGTATTCCATCGCAGCTGCTGAAGATGGCTACATCAAATGTCTTTAAATACTTAGATATATGTGACTTCAGAGCAGAAGCCTTGAGTATGTCTGGCTTCTAAATACTGTAACTTATCAATAAATCTGTTACTTGATTTCAGAGTTCTGAGTGTTGATGTGAGGTGTGGGAGGGTTATGGGTTCATGTCAGGATTTACAACAAATCTGTTTTTCTGAGAGATTTGTTAAAGTGGCTCTTGGGTTTCAAATTTAAGTCCATCCCTGATGCTTTTTAAGTAGGCAGAGGACTTGTTAATAGGTGGTCACACAAAGATACCGGTTTTCATCTAAACCCAAATCTTTTAAGAATGCTTAGCAAATACAATTAATTTTTAATTCTTCAAATGTTCAAGAAGTTGACCTTAGGTCAGTTTTATGGTCCTATGCATAGTCACTGAGAAAGGCAGAAGTGCAAGAACATTTTCATCATAAAGTTTTACTTGCTTCCCTTTTTATAATGGCTCTGCTGTTCCATAGATTTGAACACAACTTCCCTGTTCTAAGTAAGAAATTGCTCAAAATTTCTGCTTGGAGAAGGCTCCCTGTTACAAATCTAATGATGAGAACACCTTTAATTAACAACTGACACCAAATTCTGTTAGATCAGCTGTTACAATATTATCATAGAGTCATAGACTAGTTTCAGCTGGAAGGAACCAAGACCATCAAATCCAACCTTATTCGTAGCCCTATCAAAAACCACTAAACCATGTCCCGAAGCACATCATCTGCCCGGCTCTTAAACACCCCCAGGGATGGTGACTCCACCAGCTCCCTGGAAAGGCCATTCCAATGCCTGACAACCCTTTCTGGAAAGAAATGCTTCCTGATATCCAGCCTGAACCTCCCCTGGTTCAACTTCAAGCCATTTCCTCTTGTTCTGTCCCTTGTCACCAGGGAGAACAGACCAACTCCTGCCTCGCTACAACTTCCCTTCAGGTAGCTGTAGAGGGCAACAAGGTCTCCCCTCAGCCTTCTTTTCTCAAGGCTAAACAGCCCCAGATCCTTTGGCCTTTCCTCATGAGACACATGCTCCAAACCCTTCACTAGCTTTGCAGCCCAGCCCGCCTCTGGACCCTCTCCAGCACCTCAACGTCCTTCTTATAGAGAGGGGCATGTTAGTAGTTGATCTACTGATGTGTGAATTTTTGGTGGTTAGCTTTACTTTAAAGATGTGGTGAGGAGTGCAGTGAGTTCTTTTATATTGAAGGTGGATTAGTTTGGGTTAACACACAGTGATACAAAACTTCTGGTTTTCTAGATAGCAATTTTAGAATATTCGTTTTTTTTAATAATGATCCTTCATAAAGTACTAGACATTTTAAAAGTAGCTGTTAAAGATACGTTCTGAGATTAAATACATGCAAAGGTTGCCCTCTAGAGTACATTCTGAATTTTGTCTTTTTTAAATGTATGGTTGTGGGCAGGAGGGTTATTTATTCCTCCTGATCACATCTTAATTTTCTGTTTTCACACTGCATGTGTTCTAGAAATCCCAGGGAGGGGGGCGAAACATACCAAAATATTCTGTACTCTGTTGGCTGTCACTTGATCTGTCTCCACACATCACATTTTTGCTTTGTATCCTGTAGACTGGTAAATGAAAACCTGCAGAGAAACTAGAAGAACAGTTGGACTCTATCTGCCTGTATTACAAGAAAATCTGCCTATATTACAAGAAGATCTGTATGCTTAACCTGGTTAATTGCCACCCCATGATTAAGTGGCCAAGAGGTTCACTTAGACGCCTGTTCCACCACCTTCACTACTTTCATTCCTGTGTAACTTCACTATATTTGCATTGTAGCATAAAATTGTTTCTCTTGTTTTGCCGTGCTGCCAGTAAACTTGACTCATACCTTGGTGTCCAGCACAGTTTTACCTGGCATTTATTGAAGCTTTGCATTTATCAAAGAGCTATTGTAGAACAGCTGATAATCAAAAATAGGACAAAGATAGACACGACTGTCAGATACAGAAAATCCAGGAGAAAAACGGGTAAATATAGCAAAATTTTATTAAATATATGTTCTAGTTCACAAACATCCACTGTACTATTGAAGTTCTACGAAATTTTGCTGGCAACACGGGTGCAAAAGGTTCACAGTCAACTAAGCTTCCTTTCAGTCTTAGCTGATACTCCATCTTACTTGCTCCTGCCACTTCGTACACCTAGGATCACTAGAACTAGGAAGTTAAAGGACCTTTTTTGACTTGTTAGTTTCTTGCTGTGGATCTGAACATAGTATCCCAAAGTAACTTCTAGTTTCATTGTACAGTTGGGAAGAACAAATTCTGACACGCTTTCAATTTTCTCACTCATTCTACAAACATCATTGAATACGTATTTTGTTTGCCTATACTTACTTTGTTTTTATCAGTGGGGGGATAGAACAGTTTACAAAGTGAGAAAACTGCATGTGCGTAGCCCCATCTTTGGCATCTGAGATGATTCTAGAAAGTGCCTAAACATGGGGAAAATCATCAAATTTGCTGTGTGTCTCTGTGGGGTTGCTGTCTGTCATGTCACATACTGCTAGCTACTACACTCTAGTGCTCCACTTCATCTTACAAGTTCTCTTCTGAAGGTTTGCAGAAATGCTGTGTTGTGGGGTTTTTTTCCTCCCAGTCATAGTTTTTAACCTGCTTGATCATGTGGTAAAGCCAAAATGATCTTTCTTTGTTGTTTGCTCAGTTTGTCCCTTGTCATAGGTAGTAAAAGTTGATAGTTTTTAGAGAGGATCAGGGAGGAAGAGTTCCTGGCAGGGCAAAAAGCTTGATTAAATGAACTCCATAGTCTGGCAATTTTAGCAAGACAAGTCATGGTTAAAAGGCTTTATGTTCAGTCAAAAATTTTAAAAGTCCTTTTCAGTGTCCTGATGAGTACATGTACATACTAGTGTACCCCAACTTCTTCCTTTCTAGTTGCCTGATTTAAAAAAAGTAACAATTCAAGAAACATTAAGAAACTCTCACATTATGTTATAAAGTGTATTGCAGAATTAATCTGACAATAATCATATTGCATGTAAATAAGTTAATTTTTTTTGGTTTCAGAGTGGGGAAAATAGGGAAGTGAAAACTGTGGTAATTGAAGGATTCTTGCATTGTTTAATTCCTTGTAAACAGATTTCACAACAAATCATGGTAAAATTTTAACTGTGGCTTTAATAAACCTTGAACTTTTAGACTCATTTTACACTGAAGGAGTAGAAGGTTCATATATGAAACCTATCCTAGAATGGTTTTGTCAAACAGCTGAGTATTGGTCTCACATGAGTTGCAGATCACTTTCCTTTTTATTCAGTGCAAGTAATAGGTTGTACATTTTAGAAAGTACATTTTAATTCAGGCAATATGAAACTCTGCTATGATTATCTTGACTATAAAAGCTACATGTGTGTTCACTAGAACTGAATTCTCTACATCTGAGTTAATGTTCTTCATCCAGAGATGGGGTGGTTATGCAATTTAGTCAAGCTATTACATTCTAATTGTATCTGTTATTGACAAAATCAATTGCTGCTGACAGCTTGATGTCACATACAGTCAAAGCCACAGCACAGCTCCTAAGAGCCTTTTCAGCATTGCTTCATAAAACCAAAAGCTGTTGGGCCTGAATATGAACTTACATCTTTAAAACTGTCCATACTAACTGGTATATTGAAAATAAGATGTAATCTATATAGCCACTTCATTAGAATAATTAATCGTAAACCTGAATGTTGCCACATTCAGGGGCTTTAGCTATATATTTTGAGTTCTTCTTCTACACACTGTGAAAAAAGGTTAACCACTTGGTTAGTGTCAAGACATCCATTTTGCAGGATTGATTCCATTTCACTTATCTTCCGTTTCTCCAACTCCTGTATCTCTTTCAGCATCTCTTTACCTTGGCCCTGCAAAAAGAAACATCTGTATTTCACTGAAAACTATAGAGAGTTTGTAGTGTTCACTCTAACAAAATTGCATCTACTGTCCTTATTTTAACCTCTTAATAGTTTCTAGGGTACAAATTTAAGTTGGTAGAAACTACCATGACAAGTTTTCTTGGGTATCTGGTATCTTTCCTGATACCTAGCACTCACTGCATCTCCCTGCATCCTTGCCTGATGGATTAAAAACAAAATTAAAGCTGTTTTAGATATTTATGCTACCAAAACTGAAGCGAGCATATGTCTTATTTTTCAGACCATATGTCTGTAAACAGGAGAGATGCCACTGTTAAAAGTAAGTAACCACCCCCCTGCATCAACTTCACGTCCAGCTAGCTTTGTGATGTTGTTCCCTTTCCTGCCCGTACAAGCAGTGATAAGAGGCATGCCCTCCTTACTGCCTGAGACCAAGGTGCTGAAGAGGTTTAAGTACTTTTATCAGGAGCTGTGTATTTGCCTGTGGCCACTCAAGCATTTCCCCATTATCTGACTGGTGGAGGAGTATGCGTGGCCGCTGCTTTGCAAGATGAGCAGTACGTCTGCTTTGGGGCTAGGCCTGGGAGTATGGCAAAGAGGTGTTTGAAACATATGCCTGCCAGATGCCAAGACGATGGGCTTCTGGTGCACTACTCTGTTCTTTGCAATCCATCAAAGAGTATTAAATGGTATCGCATTAACAAAACATGAGCAAGGAGCTTATATAAACCACCTGCTTGCATTGAAATCTAATTTAATCAACGTACCTTGATAGTTTCCATAACTACAGCAGCACTTTCATGTTTTTTATAGAGCTCATGTCTTCGATCTGGCTTATTCTGAAAACGTGGCTGCTTCTTAACTGGATCATCATGACCAAATGTAGGGGAGCTAGTTTTTAATAACTGGGTAATATTGGGCACAAAAATGAAGGGCTTGAACACAGACCTAGAAAGAGAAAATTTAAGAAAAAGAAGTCTTAATAATAAAATAAAATAAAAAATCCTCCTAACGGATGTTTTAAGTCAGTGCCATAGTAGTGTTTCATTAAGTGGGTTGGTAGATAGCATTAATGTACATAATGTACATTATGTTCCTCCTACTTTTTGATTCTGCTTTTTCAGGGGGAGGGAAAAAAATATCAAAGAAAAATATAATTACATAAATTGCAATACTTTTTCATTTAGATGTTTGCAACATTTTATCCTCATTATTTGCTGCTACATCACCTTGCAGGATCTGGAGTTCCGGTGAAGAAGTGAATACATGGCAGGTGAGGCTGCTGAGGCAACACAGACACCATGCTTCCAGTTGTCATAAATCCACCTTCCATATTAATGCCACTCTCTTTGTCACGAAGAATTTCCATCATTATTTCAGGTGTGATAGATCCTATTTAAGATACAATACAATTATTTACACATGGTGCTACTTATAATACCAACTAAAAGACAAGTTCTCTATAACTGCCTGCTTTTTCCTTTAACAGGCAATGCCAATTTTATTTTGTTTTGACAGAAAAAAAAAATGCTAACAACATACCTTAATATGTAACATTTAAAATACTATTGTTTTCCCCAAAGTATTTATTTCAAAGACTAGGTGATAATGAGCTATAACATTTCTGGCTTTGAAAAGAAAGAGGACGACAACACATGATGTTTCCCAGAGAGGTAAAATACATATGGCTACCACATGGTTGTTCACACAGTAATTTTTTAGATGAAAATTAGTAGCTTGGATTAAAGGCTGAACTTCATGAGCACTGTGTGGAAGTTAAGATAAGTCACTATAATAGTTACTAGTATTTGTACACAGTTTAATACCCCTAGGTGGTTTTGGAAATGTAAAAATGGTAACTGTGCATGGATTTGGTGTGTACCTTTGAAAATGACCCACCAAGACTGTCACTGGGGCTGCAAGTTGACAATTGAAAGGATTCACTGGAGTATGTTCTGACATGGTCTATACTCAGAATCAACCAAAACTACAATAGTACATCCATTTGTAAAGAAGTCTTAATCAGCTACCTATCTGAAGTATAGTACCAAATGTCTCTATGAAAATAATTCTTTCTTCCTGGGTGAAACAAAACCCTTTCCACATGAACCTTTGCATCTAATGTTCCACTGATACCGCTGCTCGTGCATAGCGTACACTGAAGAGGTATTTTTCTACTGAAATTTGGTGTACCAGTTGAGTATATGTTTATGGCAGAAAAACATTAGTTTATGTCTTCCTTTTTTTTTTACTTGAAGGTATCATCTGCCATTTAATCCTTCAGGTTTTCCCTCAGTGAAGTTCTAGCTGCATAAAGGTTCTTTTTTTTTTTTTAAACTGTTTTGCTGTTTCCTCTTAATCACTCTGCTACTAAGTTCGATGTCTCCAATATTGTTTTTTTATACATGATTCAAATTGCCTTTAGACAGGCATACAGCACACCATTTCAGCAAGGAAACGCTCTTACGTGTTCCCCCATTTGCCTGGGAAAGTCAGAGAACTCAAGAAATCAGCAAGCTCGAAGAATCGCAGAAATGAAAAGAATCAGCAGTCAGTTTGTTGACTGCAAGTTGGCAATTTGTGCATCAGGAAAGAAGGTATTGCGGATTTTCCACTAGACTTTTTTACTGGTTTGTATTCCTGAAATATGTTCCCTATTTTTTGAAACACAAATAACATTATTCTAAAAATGGTCTTCACGTGGTAGGCAGTCTGAAAAACTGCAATGCCACTTGTCTCTGAGCTGAAAAGTAAAATCACTGAACAGAATTTTTCTGTTTTCGCTCAAACCAGGACACCACTGAGTGAGAAAGCTGGGAAGGGTAGATTAAGAAATCAGTGGTTTTACTGATGCTGTAAACCAAATAGCTTTTAGTTAGGGCACCTATTTAGAATAAATCTAAACAAACTGAAACCGTATGAAGCTGATAACTTGAACACCTAGTGTGATTTTTAAAATGGCTCTGGTAAATGCCTGAAAATGGGGATTTAGAATGAAAACACTGATAGAATCTCAGCATTGTTATAATGCAAGTAAATACAGGTATTATGAAAATGCTTTCAGTATTCAGAACCTGCAATTCCCAAAATGAAAGCAGGATTTACACAATCACTAGAGCAGGGTAGCAAAAGGTAATTCATTCCTATGCATTAGCTACATGCTAAACCTGGGCTGACAGAGCTCAGCCAAATAAAAAAGCATAGGGGTGCAATGTAATTTTGTTTCAGATTAACTACTTCAAATAAACACATGAATACAGATACAGCAAAAACCTGCCAGGTGGATGCAGTTAGAAGAGAAGTAGTGGCTTCTTTCTATATAGATGTGAAAAATAAGTAAGTTGGTGATTAGGCGCAGCTGCTTAGAGTACAGAAAATTATTTTATTCTACTCTCAGTACGTTTTATTACACTACACAAGATTAGAGGAGCAGTTCTAGTGAAACGACTGAGATTTAAAAACCAATCTCAAAAAACAAATGCAAGATATGTATCTGAATGCTGTGCTGTTGTTATAGGCCTGTATGAATGGTAACAGACTGAAGTTCATACGGTTCTGTTTGTGACTGCAAACCACTTGGGAGTCTGTTTCAGCCTCTGTTTGTTTTTTCTTAGAGTAATTATATAAACCCTATCAAAATGTTTCAGAGACGGTTTTACAGAGTATTTAGCAGTATGATCATAATGTGACCTCTCAATATTTTTGTTGTAGCTGTGTGTGTTTGATATTTGAGCTTTGTTTCAATTTTTCCTTGTCAACAAATTGTCAAAAATAGATAGATTTCAAGTCCAACCTTTCTCCTTTAGGCAAAAAGTTATTCTAGTAAAGTTCCCGTTCACCACATTATGCAAATGATTGTCCATATCAGATGTCTAATCATTTATGACTTAAATTAATGTAGCTCACTAAATGCTTTACATAGGTTAAAAAAACCTATATATAAAAAAGTGATACCTTTGTGTTTGTTCAGAAGTTTATAGCCTTCACAGTATCGGCCTCTGGATGTGGTCATTCTGGCAGTATTTACGTAAGAATACGTGGCAGCGAAATCGAATTCCTTTTCCCCATCCCACCAGCCCTTGCTTTTGGCATATTCCTTCAATTCTGGGTGTTCTCTGTCAATCTTGTTTGTGATAGAGAGCTGGTTGGAGATATTCCGTACACCCCCTGTGTGTAAGATGAGGGAAGAATCATTTTAGTACATGAAATGTTTTTCCTTGGTATTTTGTTTACAATTAACTTAATAAAGCAAACTGTGCACTGAAGAGTTTGATACAAGTTCTATAAGTCCTGTGATTCATTTTTGGCACTCTGTCCCTGGCTATATGCATCCTTCTGATTGAAATTCCACTGCCACTCGGTTCCGACTCCTTTTACTTCTATTGCCAACATCATATTTCAGGTTCTGTTCTGATTATTCCCTTCTCTACATCCTTTTTCTTAGATCTCCAAAGACATAGCTTGTTCTTGTAAGGCCACTGGAAGAATCAGACACTTCATGGCTGATGCTGTCATTGTTACCCTGTCACCAAATGAAATTGTCATTGATTGCCACCATCCTTAAGAGCATACGTACTGCTGTCATTTTCATCTTGACCTTCTTGCTGTCCCTTAATTTCCACGTGCAGAAGTGGTCACCTGTGACTCAACTCCTCTGTGAAGCTTCTAGCCACTCCACACTGATGCACACTGATGCATTAATGAAACGGTAAATGGAAAGTGGAGAACTGCTAATTGTCATTGCATTCAAAATGTTTAAAATGAAGAGCACCATCCATACCTTCTACTTTTTCTGCTGCCCAGTATTTTCCTGATGTCTCCAGCACCCATGCTTCCTTTCTGTCGGCTATCAGAAAACTGTTGTGGTATGTAAATGCCATGTGGCTCTCCATACAGTTTCCTCCCTGTCCGTATTTTTCTAGCAAGTCAACTATGACAGTAAGAGCTTTTTCAGCTGTGTCTGCTCTCTCGAGTCCAAGCCTAAAACAAAAGGAAGATCTTATTTTTGGAATTATAACCTTTACATACAACTATTCAGCCTGAGCATTCAAATTAACTTGGAATGATATTTTTGTATGTAACTGTCCTGGTTTCACTGGGACGGCACCATATACCTGCCATGGTCTGCAAGCCATTAGCAGTTTGGAGTCCTGCAGGGACCCTGAGCTGGCTGATGGGTTTATCCCAGCACAGAAACATCACTCTCAATATAAAGGGAAAAGTTTGCTGAGGAGGGAGGGATTTTTCTGACCTTGCTCCTGAGGACTGACTTCCTGTTTATTGAGACCACTGTACATTTGCTGGGCTGAGTATAACTTTGTTGATAATGGCCTTGGTACTAGTTTGGCTGTTTCACTGAATCTGGTTTTGTTTCAACCTGTGGGTCACCTCTCCTTTTCTTGATTGCCCTTCTTGGCTGGGAAGGGGTCATCAGCATTTGCTACAGTTTAGCCCTGGACATGGACTAAATGTAGACAGTTCCTGTTGCTTGTATGATCTGGTAAGAGAAAGGAGCAAGTCAATTACAGGGCTTGTTTGAAGTGGGGCCTCTATGTCCTTGACATGGGGAAAAACAACCAAATGGAAATACAGAAAGGCTCCTAGGAAACACCTGCAAGTCCTGTGTGAGTACTGGACTGGGGGAAAACAGTACCAAGAAGAACTGACTGATGGCTAACGAGAGTTATACTGGCACCCAGTAAGGCAGGCACAAGCAGCTGTCATTATTTACATGGAGATGCGTGGCTATGACTGAAACTTAAAAATACTAAGTGTGTAGAAGTTGGGGAAAATGATAAAAGACTCTTAAAAAAGACCCAACATTAGGTCTGAAGTCTAGCTGTGCTCTTGTTGAGTCTTGTTTCAGTTTAGTATAAACCTTGTAGAGAGAAAACCATTTGATGATACCACTGACAGATTCTGCACCTGATACCTCACACAGGCTCCCAGCTCCCGGCAGAGATCTTCTGCCTGTGCCAAGAAATACTTATTTTTAACCATGACCAGAGCAGAAGAGACACAAGCGTCTTCTGAAAGTGAAAGCATGTATTTCCCCATATAAATAAACCCCAAATTAATTAATGCTTCAAAACTGAGTACCATTTACCAAACTAGCCCGTGCAAACCTTACGAGGTCCATGCCGAGGAGAGCTTCATCGTCGCAGACCTCCTCTCTGCCCCACACTGCTTCGTTCCCGATGCACACGCCGTGCTCGTTGGCCCCCATCTCAGCCCCCCAGAGCCAGGAGGGGCGGCTCAGGACCACGGCGTGGGTCTTTTCCACCTGCTCAATGGTGATGTAGGTGCACTGCAAGAAGTCAAGAGCACACACGAAATTATCTTTCATGCCATCGCTTTGGCAAACGCCTCCCCCTCGATTAATCGGCCAAATCTTGGGCTAAAAACACATAGAAAAATAGGATTAAAGGGTTTCGGGTTTTATTTTTTTCTTTGCCGTCTTCCGAAGGACTCCGCCGCGCCCTCACCTCCAGCACGGCGCCGGGCGGGTGCGCGGCGGCCGGGAAGTGGACGATCTCCTGCACCTCGTCCGCCGGCCGGTCCGAGTTCTTCCCGAAGACGACGCGAGCCCCCGCCGCAGCGGGCGGCAGCGCCACAAAGGTGTCGCAGGACCGGGGAGGCGGCCGGGTAAACATGGTTGGCGGTGGCAGGCGGCAGCCGCTGCTCGGGTCCGGCGGCGACAGCAGCGGCGGGGCGGGGCGGGGCTGAGCGGCGGGGCTGAGCGGCGGGGCTGAGCGGCGGGGCTGAGCGGCGGGGCTGAGCGGCGGGGCTGAGCGGCGGGGCTGAGCGGCGGGGCTGCTGCGCCCCGCCCCGGCCCGCAGGAAGGCCCGCCCGCCGACCCGGAAGGCCCGTCGGAGGCAGCCGGCTGAGGGGCAGTGGCAGTGCGGGAACCTGGTGGCTCCCGCGCCGCCACCGCCGCCACCATGGGGAAGTCGTTCGCCAACTTCATGTGCAAGAAGGATTTTCACCCCGCCTCCAAGTCCAACATCAAAAAGGTGAGGGGGGCCGGGCCGGCGGCCATAGGCGTGGTGGCCCTCGCTGCACGGCTGGGCTGGGGTGAGGGGGGAGCCGGGGGCCGGAGCCGTTGCGGTTGTGGCCGCGGCCCTTGCCGGGAGGCCTGGCTAAGCGGGGCTGTGCTGGGCTGAGGCGCCGCGGCCCATCCGTTGTCGGGGCAGTCAGGCAGTGGCCGTGCCAACCATGCACCGGCGAGCCCGGGAGGCTGGAACACGGCCCGGGGGGGCCCGTGGCGGGTGACGGGCTCCCGGCACCGCGACGGCCTGAGTAGGACGTGTCGGCCTTATTGTGATGGGACCAGGGCTGGGGCAAGCGGGAAGGAGGAGGCAGGAAAAAGTTCAGGAAGACTTGAAGATTGAGGTTTACTTGCTCACGGGTGTGTGTAAGTATTGCCTTTTCCTGGCTCTAGCTGGTTCCCTGGCTAGGTTCTGTACACAGCCCAGGAAAGACCTCCCCTGTCACGGCGTGCCCATGTTTTCCCAATATTTTACATCTGCCTTGACCTGTTTCCAGGTCCCTTTTCCCCAGAACTGTACCATTCCAGGAGCTCCAGAGAGAACCTGCAGTTTGGGTTTTGGTGAGGCCTAGGTGACAAAGTGTCACTACAGGGAAGACAGTGACACACCTGAGATATTCCCTGAGCTGACTTTTTTTACCTTTGAATTACTAAACTTTCTCATGTGTTTTCAGTTCATCAATGTTGGAGTTGTAGCATATCAAAGTTACTGCTTGTGTGGAGTTCATTTATTGAAATGCTGGATGGAATTAATATGTTTTATGTGGTTAGAACAGAAACTTTACCTTGTTAAGTATTTTTAATAGATTAAGCCGGTTAAGCATGTATATTCAAATACGTTTCGTGGTATTTTTTGTGTTTGTTTAAAGTTGAAACCTATTGTTTTCACTAGGTATGGATGGCGGAACAGAAAATATCATATGATAAGAAGAAACAGGAAGAATTAATGCAGCAGTATCTGAAAGAACAGGAATCCTATGATAATAGGTGAGAATTGACAAATCACACGCTTCTTTCTACTGTCTCTTATTTTCATGGCCATGAAGGACATACCATTGTGAGTTATTTGAAATACTGTCTCCCATTGACCACAGCAGTAGGAGAGGGCAGTGACTCATAAGCTGGTGTCTGATTAAGCAGAGGTCACAAGAACTTCTTCAAAGTGGTTTGTATGTGTCTTATAATTCATTTCACAGTAAGTGATGTACAGAACAGCAGGTAACCTCGTGTAGCAATGTGTCGCTGTTTATGCCGGGAGCGGAGAGACGCAGCAACATATAAGTTCAGCAAGAGCAGGCAAAAAAAGAAGCTAAACTTTATTAATTTACAACCCCATTTTTATACCCCAGCCCCATAGGGCGATTGGTCAGCAATCACCCATCTCCTAGGGTGATTGGTTAAAGTCCTACAGCACCTATTTCAAAATATTTTTACAATGTACCATAAACAAAACTTATCGAAACACCATGTGCTAGTCTAGTTTACAAAACCGTCCTACTGTTTCTCATAACACGTGTGAGAAAGGCAGGGATCTCACAGAATATTGTGAGAACCTAGGAAAATTCCTCTGCTAGCAGCTTTTCAGCATCCACAATTCCCCCTTTTTGTTTAAAGACCAAAAAGGTATCGTTTGTAAACCTCTGCAGGTAGTCTTGCAGAAGGGAGAACAAACGCAGCATAAGGGATCTGCTTGGTAATGGCCAGTTACCAAACAGAGCCTAAATCGGATGCTGATAAGGGGTCGGTCTGGTAATGGCCAGTTACCAGACAGAGCCCAAATCAGATGCTGCCTTAAAATGGGCAGAGTCTCCAGTGATGCCATAGGAAATACATCTAGCAAACAAAATTCTATATAACAATTCTATCAGGTATTAATCTTAAATAGAAATTTACATCAGTTATTAATTCTAATATAGCCTTGAGGGCCTTAAATTTCTGACTCCATAACAAAAGAAACTTAAAGTTCAGTCTCTGCTTGTGGAAGGACCATCCCAGTCTCTGCTTGTGGAAGGACCATCTGCCTGATGGTTGGTATCCTGGTCATCACCAGAAGGATCATTTGGTTGATGATCTGCATTCTGGTCAGCATTCGGAGGTTGCCTGTTCTGCCTCTGGTGCCGCAGGTCAGGGCGAACGCATCTTGCAGGTAGCCACCGTACCCCAGTATCTGTGGAAACGCAAGCATACCCACGACCCCAAGCAATAAGCTCATGCGGGCCTTCCCAAGTGTTGGTGAGCAGATCCCGTACCCAGACTTTTGCCCGAGGCAGGTGCGTCTCGCCTGACGACTGCAATGAGAGAAAATGATTCAGAATAACAGGATTATTTGAATTTGGTGGCACTGTGAGATGATTGATTGTATACAAAGCTTTTTCTAGTCGGCTCTGTGGGGTTTCTCCATGCATTCCCCCTTTCTGTTTTTCCAAAACACGCTTCAAAGTGCCATGAGCGCGTTCAACAATAGCTTGGCCGGTAGGAGAATGTGGAATACCAAAAGTGTGGTCTACACCCCATAGGTGCAAGAACTGCCGCGCCTTCTGCGAGGCGTAGGCAGGACCATTATCGGTTTGTTAGTCAGCCACCGCAAAGGCAGCGTAGGAAACTGTGCGCCCTTCCGCACAGTGACCCCTATCAAAAATTTGTCCCAATTCGTACCCCCCAAGCTGCCAGCACGTCCCGCCCCCAGAGGTTGACTGGAGCATTAGTAACATAAGGCCGAATTGTAGCTGTGTGTCCCTCTGGGTCTTTTACCATTACAGGTCGTTCGCTTAAATAGCTCTGTGCGGTTCCTCCTAACCCTGAGATGGCCGATCCCACAGGGGCTAAAGGCCATGAAGGAGGCCACGCAGAGAAGGAGACAATCGTTACATCAGCACCCGTATCGATCAAACCTCGAAGCTGAGTCTGGGGCGGACAAGCGTTTGGCAGGACTAGGGTACATGTCATCTGTGGCCTTTGGCTAGAGATGTCTGCAGTCCAGAAGATCTGAGGAAGTCCTGTAGGTCCACTGCTGCTATCGTTGCGAACTTGTTGTTCTGTCCTGGGGACACATGACTTAAAAGGCATTAATTGAGCAATGCAAGTCTTTTCAGGGATAGTAACAGGGGGATTGGGTGTGGAAACCATAGCATGAATCTGACCTGTAAAGTCATCATCAATAGCTTCTGGGTGCACAAAGATCCCTCGGTGGGTAACATTAGGTTTTCCCACGAGCATTGCACTGAGTCCCTGACCTAGGGGTCCATATGCATTCAAAGGGACTTTATAAATACGACTAGAATCTAGGACGACTGTTGTTGTGGTGTAGACGTCGCCCCCGGATGATCCTGGGCTGCTGTCTGTAAGGTGGCTGGGTAGGCCTGTGTCTGTGCCATTCCCTGGGGGATCACCTGCATCGGAGAGCAATTCCCCCTTTTTGCACCCCGGTGTGAGTTTCCCGACAGAGGCCGACCGTCGGCATGGCGCAGAGATCTGCAGGATTCTGCACGATGACCTGGCCTACCACACCTCTTGCACTGGGGGGTCCCTGCGTTTTCCTTTTGCCTTGATTTAGCCCTTTTCCGTTTGCTCCCAGCTTTGGGCTGCTTCGGTTCACGATCAGAAGATGCGTGAACAGATGGCAGAAACGCAGCCAAAGCAGACCTTTTATGGCTCACAGACTCCACCTTAGCACAGGCTTCAATCATATCTGTGAGTGTAGGCTCCCCTGGTAGAGCATTGATGATTTTTCTACACTCATCGTTGGCATTATCTCTTGCGAATTGCGTGCGCAACATCTGCCTCAATGAGTCATCTGCAACCTGCTTCTCAAGGGCGGCAGCAACCCTTTCTACAAAGCTTAAAAATGGCTCTGTCTGCCCCTGGTGTATTTTTGTATACGATGTGTCGGGAGTAGCCGTGTTCATGGTCTTAAATAGAGCTGCCATGCCAACCTTTTGAGCTTGCTCTATGACTTGAGTGGGCCAGGTGGCCTGGAAATCAGGATTAGAGTAGTTATCAAGTCCCATAAGGGCATCTGCTTCAACGTCATGTCTAATGTCAGTGGAAGGCAATTGCCTATTTTGTAGTGCAGCCTTCTCAGACATCTTTCTCCAGGTAGTCTCAAAAAATTCAAGTTGTACAGGTTTAAGTATAATCTGAGCTAAGTGCTTAATATCAAATGGAATAAGCAGATCAGCATTCAGCACTCTAAGAAGTTGCATGAGTTCAGGAGAATTAAGCCCATACTGTGCCACCTTGGATTGTAAATCTTGTACAACCTTCCAAGCAAAAACGTCATGTCTATCATGTTGACCTGAATTTGCGGCAGCCTTAAACACAGGATAGGCTTGGACATCCCCTTGCGGGGGGTTACTATCACCTTGAGTTGGTGGCACACCCTTTTGAGATGTTACAGCAGTCTCCTGATCCCGCATAAATTCCCCTGACGTTTCTGGCAGTCCCAGTTTGTCTAAGAGATCCCAGTTGCGCTCCTCCAGAGCCCGCAATTTAACCGACTCCCAGAAACGCCTGCTGTTTCTTGGACGGACAGTTACAGTACAGTCTGGGAGTGTCCAAGGATGGCCCTGCAGCAACCGCTTCTTCCGTTGTTCGGCTACCGCAGCCTTCCACCTTGAGGCAGGCGTGCCCTCTGTGTCACTGCCCGAACCGTCAGGCAGGGGTTTCCCGGAGGACCCCAGCACGAACAATGGAGGCGGGCAGGGCACGGGTGCCGGGCTGGAGGGCGGTGCGGCGCTGGGGGCCGCAATCGGTTGCGCAGGGGGCAGCAAGGCAGCCGGCTGGGGCGGCGCACTTTGGGGCGCTGTCGGCAGCGCAGGCGGATCTTGTGACGGAGCCGCCTCCGCCGCTGGAGTCGGGGCCGTCAGCTCGGCCGGCGGCGCCGGAGCTGCCGTCTCCGCCTCCACCGGGGCCGCCGTTTGCTCCGCCGGCGCCGCAGGTTCCGCCGCGGGAGCCGTCGCCACTTCCGCGTTCGGAATTCCCGGAGCCGGCACTTCCGGCCCGGGTCGGCCCGGCACGGCTCTCTCAGCGACCGCCCGCAGGAATGCTTCCTGCAATTCCGCTAGCTGCTGAGATATCCTCGGCAGATATTCTTCCAACATTGCCATCTGCCGCGTTAACAGCTCCTTCATGTGCGGCTGCGCCTGCGCATGAAAACACCCAGAGAAGGGCGCATGCGCGGAGCCGCCGGGCGCCCCGGGCGCTCGTGGAAAACTCCAGGGTGGCGTGAACGCAGCGGGCGCGCGCGTAGAAAACCTGGGTGCCGCCGTGGAGCTCCAGGTCACCGTTAGACCGGGCCGGACAACTGTAGAGGCCGTGGGAACGACCGGCACTGTTCTATTTGCCGAAGGGAGCGGCGCGGAGGAGACCAGAGCCGCTGGGCTAAGGAGCGAGGGGCGCTCCGAGCCATCGCTCTGCTTAAGCGTTTCCGCGAGCTGCTCTGCAGGCGTCGGGTATTTGGGGGGAACATAATCCCGGGGCCAGGTGTCTTGCCCCTGAGCGGGCTGTAGGACCGGCACCGGATCCTGTGGGGCCGGAGACGGCTCCTCGGTGCGGCGGCCGTCGGCTGCTACACTGAGTTCAGCAGCGTCCCCCTTAGCCGCGTCCCCCTCTGAAGCCGGCACCCCTCCCCCGTCACCAGTTTCAGACTTTCGAAGCACAGCAAATACAGCTCTCCAAGTGCGAATCAAGTCTAGGAGCGTGTCGTCCCCGTCGGGGAGCTCACGATGGAGCCTGGTGCCCAGCTGCCGCCACAGCTCTAAATCAAAGGCGGTGTCAGAGCTCAGGAGAAACTGGTGCTCAGCTGCCCATTGCAAAAGAGCGCGGAGGGCGTCCTCCGGAACAGCGCTCTTTTTGGTAGCCAGGAAATTCTTCCAGGCCAACAGCACCACGCTTTCTCTCAAGTCGCAAGTCCCCATCTCGGCAGGGCTTTTCTAATACCCCGGTGCCTGGACTGGTCCCGGCCGCGAACCTCGGAGCTGGGGGGGATAAGGAGGGGGGGGGTTGCGTACCTCCCGAGAGCTGCTTGACTTCGGCTGGTGCGGGTCGGACACGTCGCGGGTCACCAAATGTCGCTGTTTATGCCGGGAGCGGAGAGACGCAGCAACATATAAGTTCAGCAAGAGCAGGCAAAAAAAGAAGCTAAACTTTATTAATTTACAACCCCATTTTTATACCCCAGCCCCATAGGGCGATTGGTCAGCAATCACCCATCTCCTAGGGTGATTGGTTAAAGTCCTACAGCACCTATTTCAAAATATTTTTACAATGTACCATAAACAAAACTTATCGAAACACCATGTGCTAGTCTAGTTTACAAAACCGTCCTACTGTTTCTCATAACACGTGTGAGAAAGGCAGGGATCTCACAGAATATTGTGAGAACCTAGGAAAATTCCTCTGCTAGCAGCTTTTCAGCATCCACAGCAATGTACTTGCATCACACAGAAATCTGTCTTTAATAATTCTATAGATGCAGAGTTACATTTCAGTTGTGATGGAAACGTGTGATTTTTTTCATTTTATTTTTTTTCGTA
Source organism: Todiramphus chloris collaris (assembly GCA_025345505.1). Taxonomy (NCBI): domain Eukaryota; kingdom Metazoa; phylum Chordata; class Aves; order Coraciiformes; family Alcedinidae; genus Todiramphus; species Todiramphus chloris. The sequence goes on from JANVCC010000022.1 coordinate 19,561,469, forward strand.
CACCACAAAGCATGCAAAAATATTGACTGGTCTTTCAAGTTTTTTGATACTTAACTTTTGTTGCTTGAATGAACAAAGGAAAAATTGCCAGTTACAATAATTTCCTGATGCACTTTTTTTTTTTTAATAAATAATACCAATGTAACTGTTTTGTGTGTAATACCCCAAACTGCATCCTTTTTATTTAGATTGCTTATGGGTGATGAGCGTGTGAAGAATGGTCTTAATTTCATGTATGAGGCACCACCTGGAGCAAAAAAAGGTATTGCGTTTTCTGAATCATACTGCAAAGCTAAAAACCTTATGAAGAAATAAGCACGATGTTTTGCTTTGGTTTTTTTAAATAAATGTGTTCATAGTGAGTTAATGCTAGAAGGTATGATTTTTAGTTCTTCCTGTGGGAATATGAAGATATACATAGTATGTAATAATTTTGACCTCATAGTGCTTTAATTTCTTTCAAGGAGAATGATTGGGGTTTTTTTTAAGCAACAGTTCAACGTGAAGGGGTGGAAGAAAAGGTAAAATATCTTTCCTGGCAACAGCAAAAATTCTGTCCTTGACCAAAAGTGTTTCTTTAGACAATTATAAAGCTGTTGGATGAGGAGGACTAGACCTTACCAAGGCAATGACTCAAACACCACAAACCTGTATTTTTCTCTACTCTCCTTTTTTAGACTTAGCAGGGACACTTTTGCTTAAAAGTCTTGTCCGTAGTTCAGCTTGATGCATGTCAAGCATAGGAAATATCAAAGCGAGAAGTTAATTAGTTCAAGTTTTATAAATAAAAAATACTGAGATTCTGTAGCCAAAAGTGCTGGCTGACCTGACTGGTTGGTCTGACTCTGACTGTATTTAGTGGATTCGTAACTGGAGGTTACTATGTACCTCGTGGATACTCACATCGGTCACTTAATTTTAGCAAAATCTGGATGTAAGTGCAGAACTAAGAAAACATATTCCCTTTAAAAGAAAATATATTCCCTTTAAAATGCATCTTTCCCATTTGCACGAAAACCTTTGGATGTACTTGGATGGGTCATTCTTGTATAGCAAATTTTGCAATTATTTAACTTTAAAACCTCTTAAAGTAATCCCTTTAGCTTAGAGCAAATGCAGTTCTAAGATAGTGATTTTTACTAACAAATCTTTTAATATTTTAGAATTAAATATTGTTGCTACTTACACCAAAACAAAAAACTTTAAACTTTTTTGCAGATCGAATCAATAGAGTTTTAAAAGATTATTCTGGTTTTTCAGGATTTATAACCGTATACTAGAGGCTGATAATAGGTGTGTTTTATTTAAATAAAGTTATTGTATTAGTAGAAAACATAAAATATTTTGTCTTTAGCTTAGACAGCAGCTGTATTTTACAGGTGTAATTAATGTGTCATTTCTTTTCTTTCCATGATTTCTGAAAATACAAAGAGGAAACTAAAGAGGTAATTCATAACATCTTTTCTTTAAAATGTATTACACACACACAAAAAAAAATCAAACTTACCAGGTTTTCTGTTTTATAGCAAGAAGGAGAGACTGAGTACAAATTTGAATGGCAGAAAGTCGCCCCTCGAGAAAAGTAAGATGTCTGGATTTTATCTGATTTTTTTTTTTTCCCCTTTTACTTACCTTTCATATCCATTTTTTTTTTTCTTCTCTCTTCCTGTTTTATTTTTGTTGCTCAGGTTAGTTGTTTAATACTGTCATGTTGTAGCAGTTAAAACCTGTACACCTGGAATGATTTTGTTGATCAGCTTAGTTTTTGTTTGAATTTTACATCCATATTGGAAAACACCTTAAAACTAATGTTTACTGGGAGCATGTCTCTGGAATGGATACACACTTAACAATAAAAGGTAGTTTTGTACATGATGGCTTTAAAAAGTAGTAGTGAATTGAGTATTTGTTTTCTTTTGTGTTTGTGTAACAGATATGCTAAGGATGATATGAATATCAGAGATCAGCCATTTGGTATCCAGGCAAGTTATGTAATTTTACTCTGTGGATGTCTCGGGTATATTTCAGATATTATCTAAGTGCAGAACATTCACATGGACTCTCTTAATTTTATCATCTCTCTCAGTGAGTTTAAAGACTTCCCTTATGCCTAATAACATAAAGACATTTCTGCAATAGTTAAGCTGTATTCTTAACAAGATCATGCAATTTTTTTTTCTCTTTAGGTGCGGAATGTGAGGTGTATTAAATGCCACAAGTGGGGTCACGTAAACACCGATCGAGAGTGCCCCTTGTTTGGCCTGTCTGGAATTAATGCGAGTTCAGTCTCCAGTGATGGTTCAGGTAGGCAGTGAGTGTCTTTTAAGGGTACTGGTTAGAAATTTTGAAGGAGCTCCTCATGTTTCATTTTAGAAGGTTTAAGTTTATCATATATATCAAAGAGTTGATGAAATGGGGAAAACGCTTCTTTATTCCAAATGTAGTGTCCACAATTTCAAGTTAATTAGAAAATCAGTTTCCTGTCATTTCAAATAATTAGTAACACATTTAAAAGAGATTCCGTAATGTCTGTTGCTTTGATTCTATCTGTGGCAAAACCTGAGGAGCTGCAGTAAGATTGTGTATATCTGAATAGCAGTAATTCTGTCACCAAAAAAAAAAAAAAAAAAAAATTAATGGATTTCAAAGACTATTTCGGTTCAGATTCAGGTACATTGCTTGGAAAAGATAGAATATCAGTATATTTTTTGTTATCTCTTGGAAAAAAAGGAGAAGTTTTGGTTGGTTTGTTTTGGTTTGTTTTTTTTTAATTTTATTTATGTAAATATGCTTCTGTAAGTTGACAAGCAATGGAAACCTACATTTACAGATACCTGGT
>JANVCC010000022.1:19564317-19641472 GCA_025345505.1 Todiramphus chloris collaris
TCTGTAAGTTGACAAGCAATGGAAACCTACATTTACAGATACCTGGTTGCTTTTCAGCTGATTTATTGTTGCTTCCTGGACTACAATATTTTCCTCTTAGTTTCCTGTTACTTGAAGTCACACAGCTTTTAGTGTTAGGTGAGGTTTAAAGAAGTGAATATAAACATTCCAATTGAATAATGTTTTACCTACAATACTCTGTTTTCTGTAAGTTGACACAGGTTTGTAGGACTTTTAAGATTCTTAAAATTGTGTCACGTTAAAGAAACATCTGGTAACGTGGATGAGACTTTAGCCTTGCTGTGCTGGGCTTCAAGATCCTGTGTCGTCTACCCAGTTTTGCAGCAACACTGTTAAAATTTCACTCTTGATAACTTCTGATTTTCTTCTGCCTTTCCTCAGGTTATCGATTTTATATAGTAGCTCTTAGTTTTATTATATATTTAACCTAACAACAATCTTGCTTTACCAAATTAGGTCATCTAGGTGTGTCATTTCTTTGAGATGAGGTCTGGAGGACTTAAGTGAAAGGACTTAATGCCTCTTTACACCCCTCTGCTTTTAGGTGCCGTCTGATGGACTCATTATTCATAGCAGTGTAATAGGGACACTTTGAAGAGTCAGTTTCAGACTAAGTGCTTGGTTCAAGCCTAACTGAACTAGCTGTCTGTGTGTAGGCATTTGACTGCTGCTGATCGCCCCTAGTCAGAGCGATGTTCTCCCAGTAGCTTTCCAAATGGTCTTTCTAAGCCTGCAGAGGGGGATTTAGCACATATGATGAATTTTGCACTGAGCACTGTAAAACATCTTAGATGTTCTCAGACTGCACCTCTCATTTTTTTACTCTGTAACTTAGAAGCCAGTGTGCTGAAGAGAGGGTTTTTAATAGACTGAGGAAGGATTCCAGGGAGGAGGGGTGAGCGACAGATCAGGATTTGTATATATAATTTGTAAGACACTGCTCTTGGATTTGAATAGTCAGCTGTAATGATCCTGCTACTTTCTCTTTCTTTCAGGGAAGCTATGTAAAAACACTGTAGGTAAAGCTTAAACTAATTTTAAATTCTTAATTTAATAGTGGATACAAGGCTTATAGGGAGTGGTAATATTAATTAGATCATCAGATAAAAGGTTGTCTGCTTTTTCTAACCTCAGGAATACAATCCTTTCATCAACTTTTCTAAAACTTCATCTGATTTAATAACAAGCTAAATTATGCTCCTCTGATAACTTCTGGGAATTCCATGTATGTAAATGAAGCACTACAGTTAACTGAGAACACAAGTTACTGAATTCAGTGATTCTCTTAAGACTCATAATTCATCCACATGCAAGTTAAAGCTTAAATCACACAGTTTTAAAAAATTATTTTTTCTTAACTAAACCCTGACACCAGTCCTGTCTTGTCTGGGATGGAAGTAAGTCATTATCTCTCCATTGCTGAGAGTTCTGCCTAGTTGTTACAGTGCTACAGATCTGCAGTCACCTCTCTACAATGAACCTGTGCTGAGGGTAAACCAGTGTTTTCACATTTCCAAACAAGACACTGCAGCATTAAAAAGACAAATTCTATCATGTTCTAATCAACACACCCCAACAATATAATCTTGTCTTGATCATGTCTCTTTATTGCTCTTTGTTTCCTCTTGTTACTTCTACTTAATGCTTTGTTACTAGCCCTAATTCTGAATTGCTGTCCACCTCTAAGAACCTTCTTCTGTTCCTCTGTACAACACATCTTAAGTTCTGCTTCTTCCTACTTCTCTTTATCAGTAACTGCATGCACTCCTAAGCTGCTTTTATGTCTCTAGCCTAAATTCCTAATTATTTTCCAATTATCGGGAAAAATATCTTTTGCCACACTGTTCTTATTTAGATTGCCTAGAACTGCAGCAAATACTGCTTTGTAAGGGACAGAGACTTTTTATGATACCATCTTTTTATGAAACCTTTCTCTGTGTCATAACCTGATGATTAGGTTTAAAAAAAAATACCCAAAGCACTTGAACTGCTTCTCACCCAACCCCATACACCCCCACCATGTATCACAGGTGTTTCCTCATGCTTAGAAAACTGGTAAAAAAATATAAATAGGCCAGAAATTTCATTTATTGTGATTGTCAGAAACAAAAAAAAAAAGAAGTACAAAACTACGTGGCTTTGAAAGGTCTGAAGTCCAAAGAACAATTTTCAGAAGCTGTCTATTTCTTTCTAGAATGTGGAAAGAAATAACACACCCATGAAGAGAGCAATGAATAAGGATTTCAAGGATAGGTAGTGATTGCTTATAGTATACAGCAAGTCTAGAACGTGTATTTAATTTTTTGACTGTTTTTTTATAGCTGAACATGTAAAAATATGTTTGCAGCCAGCTCTCAAGAAAGAGTTGAAAAACGTTGGGCTAAATTATTAGAGCAAATAATACTTCAGAAGGTCAGGAAGTAATTCCATATGTAGAAGGTCATCTTCCACAGCTTGTTCCAAGCTTGTGTGTCAGGAAATTGAAATTTAAATATCTCACGAATTAAGGGGTACCTCTGAGAATTACAGATATAATAAGAAATAAAGGTGAAACATGAATAAAATTTTAGTACAGTGGTCAATATAATACCAGGACTCCAATTAGTTTATGAAATTAATTGTATTGGAAGGACCAAATGTAGGCTATAAATCACCAAGCTTTTTCTAAAAAGAGCAAATTGTTGCAGTTTTTTATAGTCTTTGAAGAGAACTCTGTTGCTTTCAAGTTATTTATTTGTTAGCACTTTATTGCCTCTTATTTATAGTCTTTTTATCCTAAGAAAATACGATCTCACATCCTTTTCTTGCAAACTGAACTGAATAATTTTTTCTAGGCAGTGTGTGGTAGTTACACTGTCTAAATTTAGGAAGGATGTAGACTCCTTATCTGAATGAAAAGAAGTTTTTAAGTAATGCAGAAGCTGAATGCAAGAGCACTTGATACAAGTTCAGTTTGTGTCTTGCTCTGATTCTTTCCTGCTTGAGAGAGAGCAAAACAAAATGTCTTATTTGGACTATCTTTTTCTTCCTCAGGTGAAATGTTTGAGTTCCAATGAATGAAAAAGAAACTTCTATGTCTGATTTTAGTAAAATTATCTAAAGTTCCTTCTCAGTGAGGAAAAGTAAGAGTTACTGATTACTTACATAAACATTTTTTTTTTCCACCTCATAAAATAATCACCAATATAGACTTTTTCTTGCCCATAAATTCTATAAGCTTTGATTCTCTTATTTCAGCAGAATACTTGCCTTTGAATCTTACACGATGACTGCACTATCATCTTCCTTTTGCACATGAACAGATTGGCAATTGCAGTTTCGGATTCAGTGTTGTGTATCTTGTATGCAAAGACCAGTCACGGACTTGAGTTTACTCTGGTGGAACCACTGCAAGACAGAAGTGAGGCTGTGTCACAGAACTGTGTTCTGTGAGGAGAAACTGCTGCCTTTTAAGATCTGGCATACACTGCAGCACTCCAGCAAACAAAAATAATGACAAGCAGTACCTTAACTTAGGCATGGTGTCTTGGTTATTTTGCTTCTGGGACCATTTTACTAATCTATCTGGTAATTCATACAAAAAAAAATAATAATCTTACCATTTAAAAAGCACCTATTGAATAGTATCTCACCAGTGAATAGAGATTATTTTTGCAATAAGGCAATTTCAGTGGATGTGGTTATCATGGGATAATCACACCCCTGGGGTACAGCCTTGTCTGTAATCTCCCAGGAGTGTAATTATTTCATGATAACTGCACCCCCTGGTGTTGCATTATTTCTATTATGAAATTCTTAGTTTTAGATATAAAGTAACTTACTTTGATCACTGGAAACTGTAAAGTAGTGTTAGAGTGTTCCAACTGTGAGGCTCACAAAGACCAACTTATAAGATTTACTTCTTCTTTGCAAAGCTAAATTAGGCAATCAAAATGCTTCTTTGGGACAAACTGATTTACTGTGGTTTTTACTGATAAAATCCTAACTTTCAAAGTTCAGACAAGATAAAAATACCAGTTGTGGTTCTGAGTTAATATTCCACTGTCTACACATGCATGTATAAAATATGAAATATATACCAGTAAAAAAGAAAATCACTGCATCTAGAAGTTAGCCTATTTTTACAGTCTTTTTTTTTACCATTATCAAGCAGCATCTGCCAATTTTTTTTTTTTTAATTATTTTTTTTTGATGAAGCCTGAAAAGCCTTTATTAGAAGAGAGACTAGTAGGATTTCTCTGCAAAATGTTTTGAAGTAATACTGTTATTTCACTTCAGAATTGCCTGCGACTTCTTGGTCAGGTAAAGTTAGCACAAACTAAATACTTTTTTTATGTTGTTGTTGTTTTGTTTTCCTGCAAACAATTGATCTTGTTCAATGAAGGTTACAGGGAGAGAAGGTTGCTAAAAAGCCATGTAAGCTGAATACCCACAACTTTCATCATATATTTTTAGAACAAATAGCCTGCTAGGAATCTATGAAGAAAGAAATCTTTCTTATGAAGAAAGATATTACTCTTATGAAGTAAGGCTACTTAGTGTCTCAAACGGGGAGATAATTTTACAAATGGCGTAGTTATAAGAAGTGGGATGGTAAGATTAGTAAGTATTCTTATGCTCTGGATCTATGAAACCTAAGCCTGGAGAGTGCTGGGCATCCTTCTGTGCTGTGGACTGCTTTGAGTGTTTTACAGCCAACTGGCTCTATATATGATCCATCCAGTGAAGTTACTGAGAAGGGAGAGAGTGCTGTAAAGTGATTAGTATGTTGTGGAAAATTCAGGCAAATCATGGTAAAAATGTAATGGAGCAACATGTGTATGTATCTCGTGCCTGATGTTCTATGAAGATAAAGAAACTCTAGGTGTGTCTATGCAAGTGCAGCCTTCTGAAGACTCATTACCAGCTCCTAGAATTTGTGCCCTCTCTTCATCGCCTGAGTGTCCCCTAACTATCATCATGTGGTTTCCATCAGTCTTGGTGTCTCCAACTGCTCTAAGCTTTTGGGTGAAATTTCTTTCTACAGTAATCATTGAAATTACTAGCCATATAGAGACAGCAAAAAAGAACTCTGTCTATGTTGTATTATGTCTATAGCTCACTGCTTTTTGTTTTGTTTTGTTCTTTAGTGGAAAAATACGGTACTTTTTTGTTTCCCAACAAATAAAAATCTGCATGCTATCAGGAATGCAGGAATTGATTTAAGTGTTCTCTTGAATCTACAATAACAAAGAAAATGTATCTGAATATGTTAACAATGAATATTTGTATAAATGGTCATCTGTAGAAACATAATATATGAAACCTTCCTTTATGGTCTGCAGCTGAGACCTTTGATTGTGAACAGTAGGAGTCTTTACTAAATCTTCACATAGTTTAAGAACTGTCACATTTTGGAATAATCCTCTATTTATGTTTCAGAAACCTCTGTATTTGGTGTGAATGCATAAAATACACATTTCCATTCGAAGTCTTGTGCTTGGCGTTTAAGCAATAAATATAGATTCCTATAGCAGTTTGATAATGTTAGGTAGTTTTTACTACTCAAGAAAAAAAGTAAAAAGGAAACTCGGGATTCTCTGAAATACCTTATGACAAAAGCATGGCAAATTATGCTGAAATTCTGTGCTGGTGTTAAATTCACTTAAAATGCAGTCCCTCTGAAGAAGAGCTAATTAAAAGCCAGAGGTTTTTTTATTCACTGATTTCTCTCAATACCAACTGCAGCAGTTGCTTTGAAGTGTAAATATGGCCTGAATGCAGCCATCTCTGAAATAGATGGAAAAATAATCAGTAAAAAATAATTCTGAATTAGTGGAGGCAGCATAAATTTGCTGTGTTCTTCATGACCAGGATCGTGATCACATAATTTTGATAACTCTTTGTCCTGTAGGTAAATTAAGCATCTACTCTTATCTCTGTCACAACTGCAGTAAAAGTTCACAGATGATAGTGTGTGATTAGGCTCAGTCTGTAATTTTTTTTCAATTTTTGTTCAATTTCCTTTTAAGCCATATGAAAAAAAGCACATAGGAAACTGTGGAGAGGACAAAAAAAAAAAGTATTTAGGTGTACTGACAAAACTGTCTATGCTAATTTTAAAGTTAGTTTCTCTTTAAAAGCAAAACCTAAAAAGCCTTGTTATCATGTTATGCCTTCTCTACCACCCAGAGAAGGCAGCATTATGAATTCAGAGTATATTCACCCCTCCTGTGACTGTGTGCTAAACTAAAACGCACCAACAGAATGGTTTTCTAAAAGCTAGTAAATGTGAAATTGCTGTTGGCATACTCCCTGGAGTATTTCTTTCTGTGTTTTTCTACAGCAGAGCGTGGCATTAGTATCACCAGTATGTAGAAAGTCAGACTTCAGTTTCGAAGAGTTGTGGCCTCGTGTTGTCCAAGATGCATTTAAGAACGAACGAAGACAGCACGCTTTAGGCCTACTTTGTTAAGAAAAAAATACATTAGCAATAAAGGATAAGCCTTGACAGTATCTTGTCCTTGATTCATAGATGAATTTTTAAACATGGTAGAGTGGAGTATACTGGGTGTGATGCGGGCTGGTGAATTGATAGCAGATAACCATGTGTGCTTTGCTAACATTAATGTCTGTGTAAATTATCTCTCTATTTCCAAGTCAGGAGAAGTCCGATGGTATGGTGATGCTGGTATTTTTAGATTAAAATGATCACATCTGTAAACTAAAAGATGTCCCACACCAGAACACATTCTTGGGAAGGGGAAGCTCTAGAAAAGCCCTGTTCTAAATATTCTGTATTGATGATACATAAAATGAACATTACTTAAAGGTTTAAAAATTGTAATTAAAATGAAGCCCGGAAGAATCTACTGCCTTTTTCAGTAACTTTTATATTGAGTAGTCTGTTTCATTTCATAACAATACAACTGCAGCCACTACCCAAGTACAGCTGGTTACTGTAATTTTCTCTGCTGTGGTTGGGAGTAGTGGTTACACTATTACTGCTTCTTATCCCTTTGCTTTCCATAGGAATCCCAGCATAAAAAAATCCATTTAAAATGTAATTGATTGCAAAGAATAATTCAGTTTGCTCATCTGCACTGGAGACAGTAGTGAAGGCTTTTATGAATAAGTTGAGCAGATACTGTCAAGACCATGCATCCTGGGTAGACAGTTAAACAGTTATTTATGATGATGTTGGCAATGATAACATTATGGTCTGTCCTTACTGCCACTGAAACCGTTGCAGAAAAGGTGGTATTTGATCACAGTTGTTCTAAAGAGGTTTTAGCATACAGTTCTCTAATAGTGTATAGTCTGAAAATGTGCTTTAGACATTTTAATGGAGGCCTGTGAGATGGTGTGTTACAGTGAGCATTCTTCTCCTAAGAGGAGTGCTGTGCCCATGCCTCTTCCACGAAACCTTCTGGCAACAACAGAGTGCTACATACACTCTGCCTTTGTAGCTTCAAGAGAAGTACAGTCAGCATCAAAAATTAACTGCAGTGATAGTTCCTCTTGTTTCTGGGACAGGAGTGGGAGTAGTAATGCCAGGTGGGAGAGCTTCCTGGAAGGTAGGCATTTAAGTAATTGGAATTCAGAATTGTACTCCCCCCCAAGCTGTTTAATAGAAGCACAACTGATGCTGTTAAATTGATCTCACTTAAGTGTGTTAAGAAATTGGAGTGATCTTTGTTATTAAAAAAATCAAATGTACAGTATGTTATAGAAATTTTAGTGTGATCCTTCTGCAATATAGTGTAATTGATACTCATATAGGCTTCAGAAAAATTCTATTTACAGCTCTTCCATTTCTTTAATTGTACAAATATTATAAAGATGTACCAACAGCTCTCAAGCTAAGGTTACACTCAGTCTAAAATCCTTCTTTCCATGCTTCATTGAGTGGTTTGAGTTTCCATATTTTGTGCCCTAACTCTTTGAGTCAACTGAGCTGTCTGGATTTTTGCCTTAAATAGTATCTTAAACAGAAGATAACAGAGTTAATGCAGCAAGAACTTATATGTGAACTGAGAAACAGGAGGAAACTCTAGCCCATTTGCTTGACAGCACTATTTCTTGAGAATTCTACGGGCCTGAAAATATATTTTAAAAACCCTCTGGTGGTGGGTCTTCAACTATGGAGCTTCTTTTGTGCAAGCCCTTAATATAATTTTAAGTACCTGTAGCTGTAGGAAACAAGTTGTCAGTTTTTTTAATGCATAGAACCAAGTATGATATCAGCATGCAATTAATTCCACTATATGGTAAAAAGCCTTTCTGGGGTTATGAATTCATTTTCAAGCAGACAAATGTTTTAAACAAATGTCATCTGGAAAAGTTTTTAAAGGGTTTTGGGTTTTTTTTTCTTTTGCTATCAAAATGTAAATTGCAGAAAATAAGCTTGACAGTCGTATTCAAAAATAGCAAGGTACTGTGTTTGACTTGTTTCGGGAAAAAGAAGAAACAGATGATGAAATGTTGTACCTTTGAACTTATTTTTAGTTTGCTAATGGAAGAGTGCTGAGAGACTAGCTGTCAGAAGTTGTAGCCATCAGCTATTTCTACAGGATACCTGCATCTAACGTTCTGTCAACTCATGGCATAGTGTCATCTCTAGATGTTTCCACCTGCAGGAGATCACACATGTAGCAGCTTCTCAGACTGTCTTACAAGTCCATAAGGAATGCATATATGAGGACATCAGTTTTCATAGTGCATGAAGCATTTTTCTATGCCAGGAGTGATTTTTTTTTTTTTTTTTTTCAAGTTGATGGGTGCTGTTCAAGAATACTTAGCTAACATCAGTTCCCAAGATTTTAGGCAGCTGAGAGCCTCTCAGATCATTCTTACCGTCTTACAGTTTATGACTTAAGTGGAACTTAACCAGGTGAAGATATATGGTTATCAGGTATACTTTGTACTGCTTTGTCTGAAGATCTTGGGAGAGCGATGGCATAAGTGTAGTCATAAACTAAGGACAGGCTGAAAAGATTTACCTCTTTGGCTTATCAGGCAAGCCAAGTTTGATCATGCTCGGCAAAATCGCGTTCCCAACAAGCAGGACTCTGCAATCAGTTCACACCAAACAAAGGAAGAGGCCCTCTACCACCGGTGTGCTGGTGGCTCCAAGATTGAAGCTTTAGCTCGGAAATAAGGAAGCCAAGGACAATTCTGAGAAGTTGCGCTTTTCCAGACCTCTGTTAACTGAGGTTCAGTGTTTGGGGTTTCTTTTACAGTTTTTGTCACCCTTGTTCGTATTATCTGGGAGAAATCCCCTACCTAATGTTACAGCATGGAAATGGGAATGTGATTGTTTGCTCACCCGTGTAGGTGGCTACATATTTTAAGACTCTGTGAAGAAGCAGCCCAAAAAGAAGTGTGTTACAAACCTCACTCCTGTCACATAAAATAGCTGCGCCCAAAAATCCTGGAAGACCTCAAACTGTCACTGATATTTCAAAGAAAATCAGATCTGCTTATCAAAAGCAGTCTGTTGAGGCATGGGTGGAAAAAGAAAGTCATTGAGCATTTTGATTTCAAGCAAAACAGTTTAATTATGAGAATAAAAATGTTCTTGATTCCTACTGTTGTGTGGCAGGAAGCAATAGATGTTAGCTATTAAGCTGTGCAGCCATTGTCAAATAGCACGTCTTAATTGAACTTCTCAGCTTGGACTTGTAACCAGATAGAAAACAGTCACTTTAGACTTCCCCGATCAGATACTGGTTTTTTCCTACTGTGGTCTAGCATTGCTACCTGAACAAAGGTAGTGATGAGGTCTTGCTGTCATTGGGCAGCAGAAATTCAGTGGCTTCAGCTCTTCAGAGAAAAAAAACATGAGCAAGTTCACCTGTGTTGTCCTCAAAAACGGTCATGCTTTTTAAACTGCAAAGAACAGACACTGCAAGGGAGTCCTCTGTAATCATAGTGGACAGCGTGCTTGTGTTGTGCTTGGCTGGGTTCTGCGTGCAGAAGGGTTGTGAAACAGAACTGTATTTTCACTCTACTTTCATTTATAGGGTTGGGGTTTTTTCTGAATTGCATTTCCTAGTGTCTTCTAAAACCTTTAATTATGGTAAAAATCATGTACATAACAACACTTCATGGAGATTCTCGTATCTCCTCACAAGCTAGGCTGAACCTAAGTTACTGTTTCCATCATCACAATTAAAGGGAGACCAAAACAGGAAGGGTTTATTTCAAAAACCGCTTTCAGGTCCTGTAGATGCATTTGATGTAGGTTGTATACCTCCACAAAATAGGAATAATAGTGATTTGTTAACTGTTGTTATCATGCTAATACCATGTCCTGGTTTGAGTGAAAACAGAACTAACTCTCTTCAGTAATTTTACTTTTCAGCTCGGTTCTTTTAATTAACTGCACTTTCTGAAGTTAGCAGCCTGTTCTCACAGACAGTGTCTGCTTCTAGCAGTGACAATATCCCATGGTTAGAGTTACTACCAAGGCTTGGTGTGCAGACCAAGGCCACTGCTGGGTCTTGTGCACCACACTGGGGGGTGCAGAAAGGGAAGGGCTGCACCTGCAGGGAGGAGCGGACAGGACGGGTGACCCTGAACTGACCAACGAGGGATTCCATCCCATATACGCCATATCTGGTCTACAGCTGAGGGACCCAAAGGGTCTCTGGGCTCTTCTCCCCTCTTGGACTGCCTTGCCAGCTTTTGCTTGGCTTGGCTCGGGTCCTCTTTCGGTTCCTTCCTTGGAGCACCCAAGGAGGACTCTGTCCGTTCTGCCTTCGATTCGGTCTGCGTGTTCCTGAACCCGGTACCAGAATCCAGCTCCTGAACACAGCTCCCGTCTGCTGTGGGGCCCAGTCTGGGACTGCCCCGGTGCCTGCTCCACAGCATCAGTGGTGACGGTGATGGAATTACCATCAGGGGGGCTGGGTTCCATACTGGTTTTGTATATATTTGTATATATTCCATTTTTATAATTATTAATTAAATTTTCATTAAAGCTGTTCTAGTTTCCTTTTCTAATTGCCAAGTCTCTCTCCCTTATTCCCTTCCTCTTCCCCTTTGGGAAGGGAGGGGGGTTAACAGAGTGTCTGTTATAGGTCTAAGGGGCTGCCCTGACCCTAAACCATGACGTACCATATTGCAAATAAAATACTGTAGGTGGAGCTACGAAGGTCTCCTTGATGTCATTAACAAACGAGGAAACAGAAGTCATAGAGATTTATGTTTATCCTGGCTTGCTTTCCTTCTAAGCTTACCTGTATTTTTATCTTTTAAACCTAATATTGCTTTCACCTCTACAGAGTGCATGAAGCTAATTCAGCAGTTTGCGTTTAGTTGGTTGTGTGTTGGATCCCAGCTGGAGCAGCCACTCTGACAGGTCTCCTGCTCACTTGCATGGACCTGTGCATTACAGCACAACTGATACCCCTTGGGCGCAAATACACAAAAAATCAATAGAATTGTGTGTTCGTTACAAAATTCTTATGTAAAAGAGGAAATTATTTTGCTTACCTGTTTCCAGTGTTATGCACAAAGAATGACTGAAAAGTTTCTTCCTAGAAAATTGTGAACTGTGCTTTGGAAGGCCAATATGCCTTCATGCCTCTCTGGTCTCAATTCCAACCATAGTCCTCACATGGAACCACAAAGTTAGGGCTTCTGTCTTAGTTCTTTTGCCAGTCTCCTGTATAGATTTGGACAGGTTGTATTCCTGTATTCATCTCATCACACTAATGAAAATAATTAGGTATCCAGTACACATCAAAATGTACAATGCTGAGATGCTGAAGGGGGAATGGCTGGCAATAGTTATGTTACTTTGTTAGGCAGTGGTTCTTACTGCCTTTGAATAACAGGAGGACTCCAGGCTTCACTCTGGTCAAATGTTTTGGTTTCTTTAGCATCATGAAATCTTTTATGACTCTACTTTTTGTCTCCATTCAGCTTCCTCAAACAGAATGTGAGTTTGGTTTAGTATTTGACTCAATTGTATATCTGGTTTATGTGGCCTTTTCAAATCAAGACATCAGCTGGTACCAAATTCTGTTGTTAGGTTTCTGATGTCAGGTTCTGTTCCATATAGAGTAGATTTGGGCAAGGAGAGCAAGGTTTTAAATTCTAAATAAGCAAAAATGTAGATACTGGAGCCCATATATATTCATTAACTATCAGTGAGCTTACAGTTACACTGTTAACACACAAAAAGAAAAAAATCACTTTTGGTAACATATGGGAAAAGGAAATACCCCTTACTTAACAGAAATGTAAACTCAGGGAAAGAATAGAAGGTATCTCATTAGAACACGCTTTTGCCTGGCAAAATAAGGAACTTGTGAAATGGAAGTCAATCCTTAAACCATGTTCAAAGTTTTATCTTCTTCCTTCCTGCTTTACATATAGGCCTGTTTCTTTCTGTAAGCTGTGATGGGAAAACCAAGAAAATATTGAAGTCAACTTTTTTGGGGTTTTTTGTTTGTTTGGTTTGGGTTTGGGTTTTTTTTTTGTTTGTTTAGAAAGTGCTATCTTACTTTCCATCTATTTTCCATAGTAAGAAAATCTCCCTTTACTTTCTATAGTTTTCTGTGTAAAAAAACCATATGAGTTCTGTCTGTCTCCACAACTAAAAAACTCTTCAAACCACAAAGCACGATCACTACGTTTCATAAGACTAGTTAATCTTATAATTTACAGTTAGTTTACTGAAATAATAGTAATCATGTGCTCCATGCTCTTATCTCACACTCCTTGTTACTCAGATTTGCCTTATACAGTAGTGCTAATTCATTTATAGTAGTTAGTGAATGAACTGGTAAGGAAATGTGCTGTGAAAGTGACCTAACAAGAGGGTTATGTTCAGGGTGAAGAAGAAGAACTTCACCAGATAAGTACATGTGGTTCTGATGATCCCAAGTATTCGGTTAAAGCAAAGGAGTGAGTTACAGGGTTTATAAATTATGTAGTCAACTCTGAATGATCCAAAATACATTCTGTATTTGGCTCCTTGTTAGATGCTTGCAAAGAAAGATAGCATGTGCCTAACCCCACACACTTACTCTAATGGAATATGTGGTATATTTTTTAAGCTGATAAAACAGGTATCCCTGAAGAGATAACAGCTTAGAGAGCCAGCGTATTTGGGGGTCCCTAGGATAACTAAGGACATAGATAATTTTTTAATTTATTTAATTATTTCTTTTCCATGTGTATACTGAATTTCTAATAATGGTTACTTTCTATGTTTAAGTTAAAAAATTTGTATCATTATGAAAAATGCTTTACTGGTGACATATTAGAAGTGTGTTTTCCCATTGTTTTAGGGGAGGGGAGGCACCTAAAAGTCTTTTCTGTAGGTTTCCTGTGCTTCTTTACTATAACAAAAATATACTGCTAGACTTACCTAAATGTATTGTTTTCAACATGACAAAGTTACATAAGAGAATCCCCTTGTACTTAAAGAAAAATGCAATTATTTTCTATGCTGAATCTCCAGACTGCTGTTTTAGAAAATCATATCTGATTATTTGCTCAGCAGAAGATTATTGAGTTGATTTAGCTGTGATTTTACTTAACAAAGCTTCAACTGAATTCCTACTGTGGAGTCCAAAAAAGGTAGAGAGATATAAATGATACATTCAAACTGTGATTTTTGTGAACAGGGCCATCAATGCACCCCTCGGAGCTAATAGCGGAGATGAGAAACAGTGGGTTTGCACTGAAACAAAATGTACTGGGGAGAAACTTGACCGCAAATGATCCATCACAGGTAATGATCTTTTTACCAGTAAGCTGAAAATGTCTATAAATCTAAATGTGATTGCTTGTGAATTGCTACTTAATGTTTTCAAATATGCATATCCATAGGAAAGCTGAATAGCTATGCTGGTAGAAAAATGTCCCAAACCTTACTGGTTTACAGTTTGTTTTAGTCAGAATGGTGAATCATAAATTGCTTCTTTTAAAACCACGTATAATAAAATAAATCTCTCCTCTGGGTGACTAGAAATTGAATTTTTCATAAAGGGGATGCTTAGGGGTTTTGCCACCTACTTCTGATGCAGTGCTAGCCTTGGGATGAAATTTGAGGAAGTATGCAAAATAATTACTGCCGGGAATGCTATATCTGGAGATTTTTTTTACTTGATTGACCATTGTTACATTTATTGTTTCTGGGAGTGAAAATGCTTAGTTGTCTTTACTTATACTGCACAGGGCACATTTCTAATTGAGGTGCTTTAATAAAAATGCAAAGTGAAGGATTCACATACGCTCCTTGAGCGAGCCACCATGAAATAGCCTTTGTTCATATGGCAGGATAGTCAAACCAGTAGCAAAGAGGGGACAATGGCCCCCAGCCACTGAAATCTTGAGTAAATCAACAATTCATCCTGTCTCCACAGATGGATGTAACTTTGCATTTTAAAAAGCTCTGTACCCCAGAAAAATGTAGCATATGGGCACTGTTAAATGAATCATAGTGATACCAGTATGCTTGGTTTATGTTAGGTGTGGTGGGGTTTTTTTGGAAGAGCTTTTTAATCTTTATTTCTTCTTTCCCCTTGAGAGCGTGGCTAAAATGGAAAACATCACATTGGAGAACTGTAGTGTACCAGATGCACATAATTTGCAGAATTTAGGGTCTTCAAAGTAGCTGTGCTTTGCTGATTGCGTTACTGTATGTAGATTATATGATTGCACTATTTTGCATTGCTAGAACACTTTATGAACGTTTAAAGACTAATAACACAACAGCGAGGTAGATCTGTTAATACCCATTTTCCTAATGACTAAACTGAGACAGAAAAGTAATTTGCTTAAATTACTCTGGGTTTGAGCAGGACTAGCATCTTACCTATTCATCCAGGCACGATAACAATGGAGTGACTTATCCTGGGGAATCATGTGGGCTCCAAAATTGGCTCGTTTTTATTAACTATTTCAGAAATGTATCTGTCCCTAGCAGTGATTTTTTTTTTTTTTTTTTTTCAGATGTTACTAATAACTCCTGTTGTATAACCCCCCCATTAAACACCTACTCAGCTTGGAGACAGAATGTGGGGGCAGGTTTCTCTTTGTAGCGAGTTTGCTGCTCTTTCCAAAGTCTTAAGCTGACTTAGTAATACAAATATATTTGTACCTGTGCAAAAATAAGGTATATAGAGGCGGCACTTTTAATACAGAAGTCTGAATGAAGAGATTATTTTTATATATAAGAATTCAATGTCTTACCACATTTTCCTAGGAATTTGTTGCAAGTGAAGGAGATGATGATCCAGAAGTTGAATTTTTAAAATCACTGTCAACTAAACAAAAACAGAAACTTCTAAGGTAAGTGTGGTACCTAGTTGAGGAGATCTGTATCGCCAGTAATTCTGACTCCATGATTGTCCCTGTAACTCTCCAATGCCATTGAAGAATTTAGCACAATCAGTACAGAAGAAAATAAGCTTAGTTTAACATATATTTGACCATAAATGTCACTGTGCAGCATGTTTTTCAATCTGATAGTTTTGTTTTAATCTGGCTGTTCTAATCTAGTTGTGATGCCTTTGCACTAGGGCTTGTTTCTAATTTAACCAGGATACTAGAATTATAACAGTGGCTCGCTGAAGGTGCTGTCGGTTGCTGTTTTAAAATATCCGTTTGCACTCTCTTGTTTACAGTATGTTCTTCCAGGATAACAAATTCTATGTTCTTTTTTACGGGTTTGCAACTTGGCAAAGTTTGTTACCTTCTCCTGGACAGCTAAACTGAACCTAATGTTGCACCCCAGGGCCAAGGCTGGCCTAGCTCTCAGGTTAGGGTTTACCATTTGCTGTTCCAGCAGAGGGAGCTCCCCAGAACTACTGCATTTGTAGTTCTAATAAAAAGTTAATAAAGTTCTCATTCTTTATTTCTATCCTACTGATTTCATATGTCAGGTGACTAACATTTTTTTATTTTCCCTCTGTTAATCTGCAATGTTATCTTGAAATAACCTGAAAATGTTTAAAATGCAAAATATTAACTACTGTCTGGTAGACCCCAACCAGGTATCACTAGTTAAAATGGCCTTTTAGGTTAAAAGATGTTCTGTGTATGAGGAGTGGGAGGAGGGGAGAAAGGTGAAAGGCTAAGCAGGTACATAAGTAGGTAGGTACATATGGTATTCACATATATAATAAATAATTCTCTGAAAAGAGTTGCCACATTTTATGTTCCTTTTCAATAAGGAATGTGTATGTAGTTTGAGTAAAATGGTGGTTTTGTTTGAACTTCTGCTGGCTCAATGCAATTAAATTGTAATACTTTATATTTTGAAAGATGAAGTTCAGTAAATACTTGGGTCCTTTTAAATTTTACTAGTCTGAAGGGATATTTCTTTTTAATAAACTGAAAGTAGTTTCACTATTCAGTCACTAATTTTTTGAGAAGAATAAACACGGAAAGCAAAATAACGATTAGGTGAAAGCAGTCAAATAGAAGTGAATGTGTGTGCATGATGGAATATTGTACTTATGCCTAGAAAATGTAAATTTCAAGTTGTGGCAGAACGGTTGATTGAAAATACCCATATTATTTGCCTGGAGAACTTGGGAAACATAGGCTTTAGAGTCTCGGTTTCTATCATTAATAGAAAGTGAATGCTGATGTGTTTTTTCATTTTTAAAATCCCTTACAAAAGTGCACAAACAAAAGCAGCAGTGGTTTTCCAAAGTTTCCAGAGCAGGCTGACAAGGAAAATTAAGCACTACTGAATGTATTTATTTCTAGATACAAGGCCAAAATTTGCATATTGTACTTAACCTTTTTTAAAGTTAAAGAATTAAAAAAAATCATATTCCTGCTTTGAGGCAGCAGCTGTGGATTACTGGATTCTTCCTATGGTTAACATAATGTTAGAAGTTTAAAAATAATACTTTGCTGAAAGAGGAGAGGGATTCAACGTGTTTTTATGGAAAACGTGTATTTACTGTGTAGGTCATCAGAAATAGCAAACTTTAAAAGACAGTGACTTATAATTTAGAGTGTCTGATTGTGCTTCTCTTCTATTTTGAAAATAAAAGGAAGTTGGATCGTCTGGAGAAGAAAAAGAAAAAGAAAGACAGAAAGAAGAAAAAGCAGCAAAAGAAAAAAAGCAAAAGTAAACACAAGAAACATAAGATGAGATCCTCTTCCTCATCCTCCAGTGAGACTTCAGTAAGCAGCAGTGATAGCGAGACTGACAGCAGAGATAAAGCAGCACAAAAGAAGATGTATTGTAAGAAAAGAAAAAAAGGCAAGTTTTCAGAGGCTAGCAGCAGCAGCGATTCAGAAGGAAAGGCAAAGACGAGGAAGGAAAAACTTTATGAAGATCTCTCCAGTAGTCACGGTAACAAGGACGAAGATAGGGAGCAGTACAGACTTTTAAAGCAAGACAGTTCTGCAGACAACAGCAAATGGAGCTCCTGCGAGGAGGAAAGAAAGTCCAAAAGCAGATACCATAGCACCATCAAGAGAGAGACTGAAAGAAAGGAGAGGGATAGTAGAAGCCAAACCATGGATGAGGGGAGCAGGAGAAGCCCTTGCACAAGTCATAGCAGTTCCAGGCAAAGGCAAGTAAGAAAAAGTCCAAGTCAAAGCCCTGGTGAAGAGCGGCACAGGAAAAATGAAACCAGAAGCCCCAGCACAGATATTCACAGAGGGAAAAAAAAATGTAGAGAAAGGAGCAGACGCAGTAGAAGTAGAAGCAGAAGCAGAGAGAGGAAAAAAACCAGATAATATAGGGGACAGGTGCAAACAAGAATGTCTCTGGTTTTGATGAATACCTTTAACAAGGGCTCAATTATGTATTGCTGTTCATTTTCCAACCTCTGTAACTAGTGTTTCCTACATAAAGCCAACAGCACCACTTCCATAATATTGGAATATTTGTAAATTAGGTATAAATGTTACAGTATTTTTTTTACGTTATAAATATACTTGTTGGCAAATACCTCTTGTATACATGCAGTAATTTGTAGACCTGATTTCAGGAGTTTAAAATATTTCAGAGCCGTATGTGATACTCTTGCGTTTGTCACGGATGATTTCTGTTTAGATACAGCTGTGAGGGGAAACAGAGGGTAATTTGGGAAGAGTTCTGGGATATGCTAAATGGTAACAAATGTTTGAGATAAAATCACTGCTTCGGATATCCAAACATTGTATTGTAGAGGGTTGTTGGTGGTTTGGTTTATTTTTTTTATACTGAAGCATTTTTCGTAAAGTTCCCTGTAAGAGATCAATTTTATCAGTTAAAACAACAGCGAGACATAGTTCACATAAGTGTGTAGCCAACATTTTTTGACCTCCCGCAGTGTACAGCTTGGTCAGGGCTATCTAAACATCTTGAACCCCTGTTGGTATGTGTCAGTACAATGTCAAGTTATTGTTCAATAATCTCTCAAGACATGAAAAGAATATTTACTGCCTCGACTGTTTCAGGTGTCTCATTGTTTGTGGTAGAAAAATGTAAATAGTTCATCCTTTTGTTTTCAAAGTAAAAATTAAACCTCTTGGGTTTTTTAATGATTGTCAGTCATTTTCTGCACACATTGTTATGAACTTCCATAATAAAATACCTTATTCTTTAAAAGCAGTAAGAATTGCTGCCTTCTCCAGAGGTCTAAATCAGTACAGATGCACAAGGCAACACTTCACAATCCTTCTCTGCCATTTCAGGGTGGCAGATGAAAAGTACTTTAGTTAGTGGACAGGTGAAAAGGTGTTGCCATACTCAATATTCCAGCAAGCGACCTTCTTCCCCTCCTCACTCCCAGGACAAATAGGACTATCTTTTATTATCAGTTCACTTCTGCTTCTTAAAATGGTCACTCAGAAGTTTTTCAGTATCACACAGAGGATAATATATGGTGGAAGTGACCTGGCTTATCTGTTAAGCACATGTGAATGAGTTTGAAAGGGTGAGCTATTAAGGGATGTCACCTTCTTTTAAATGCATTTGCATTAGGTTGCTCCAGGCGTTCTTGCTGCAGCAGCTGGGAGTTAAAGGGCATGCACAATTCAATACACTCAGGCCCTGTATTAGTGTGTATGTGGAAGCTCCGATTCAGAAAGAAAGGGAGGAGATGGTCAAAACACCCATACAAGAAATCTAAACAAAACCTCTTGTGAAGAATCTGCCATCCTTCTGTGTAAGAAAGGGCAGAGAATGATGTGATAGGAAAAAAGGTATAACATTTTTGTGATAAGTGCAGCGTGAAACATAAATAACCAGTAAGTACTGGAAGGCACCTCTACTCCAAAGAAAGATGTGTTGCTTACGGGTCTGTCTGTTGTGTGTGGCACAGGAATCTGCCCACCAGTGTCTTGCTAACTGCACTGCAGCTGGGTTATACCTGAAGAAGGAAGGACAGCTCAGCATCTATAGTTGCAGGCATTTCTGTGGGCCCTGCGTTTTATTTGTTCTCATGTAGTTAAAGCGTACATCTTGCCTGTTGCACAGGAAAAGGCTAGCAAATGGCATGGGTTTATTGTGACGGATGGCCGTTTCGAATGCAAATTAAACCAGAAGATAATGACATTGTGGATGGATCTGTCTCAAAGACTACTCGTTGAAGAGCTCTGAAACAATACTCATCCCTGCTTCCAGTGCAGGCCTGACAGCCTTGGGGAAAGACGCTGCAGCTCTGGAGGAAGAAGGTGAAGCAGCTCATGGCTCTCAAATACTTATCTTAGTCCAGTTTGTGCCACTTTACCGGTACGAGGAGGAGCGGCCCTTAGTGTCCGGCGAGGCGGCCGTGGAAGGGTTGCGCCTCATTTACCACCCTCGCGCCTGGCAGCATTGCTCTGGGACAAGACGGTGGGTGCAAAACCCCATTTAAAGAAGAAGGGGAGGGGTCTTTGGGGAGATGTTTCCGCGGCTTTCCCCGCACCAGCTGCGAGATCTCGCTGAGAGCCTCACAGCACCGCCCGCAGCGCAGCGGCATGGCCCGGGATCCCTCGGCCGGGCCCGGCCCCGCCCCCGGGGCCTCAGGGTAGCCCGCCCCGGGACGCCACCGCCTCGGGCCCTCAGCGCGGCTGCTCGGCAGAGCGCGTGTGGGCCCTGTAGGAGGTGCTGTCGGTTCACAGATGACGGTAAGAGCGGGCTTTTTTTTTTTTTTTTCTTTATTTTGTTGTTGCTAAAAGCGGCGGAATAGGGCTAACCCTCTGCCGCGCGGCGGGGCTGGGCGGCCGGGCACCGCGGCGCCGTGAGGTGGCTCCCTGCTCAGCCTGGCGGGGAGGGACGGGGCCGGGCAGCGAAGCCCTTCGCCGAGGACAGGGCTCCGCGCGGCAGGAGCGAGAAAAGTTGAGGCGGAGAGAGGGCCGGCGGCTCTGAGGGCCGCGCTGCCCCAGCAGCCTGCGGCAGGGGCCTCTCCCTGCGCTGAGGGCGGTGGCAGGACGGGGCGGACTCCCACCCCCGCCGGCGCCATCGAGCGGCCGTCGAAGGTGGCTTCGCCTGGAGGAAGGCGGGCTGCGGAGAGCCTCCGTCCTCGGGCGAGGGGGCTCCCGGGCCGCCCTTTGGCTCTGCCGCCCCGCAGAACTGATCGTTTAATGCTGAACTGTAAATTATTACTGTTCCGAAAGTAAATAAACAGGTGACTTCCAGATCAGGTTCCTGCTTGGATCGTTACAATAAATATCCCTGAAGGAAGCTCTCTATTTATGTTGTCATTGATTAATTCTCGCTACCTCATTTGATTTCGATTTAGAACGATTTGATTCTAATTTAATTAGCATGTAATTTGGATGTACATAATTACTGTAATTATGACATTCAGGTAAGGCAGCTTTAGGCTGAAAGGCAATTTCAAATTTTCTAGCAACCTACTTTGTACTAGGAAACGGACAAGGACTTCGCGCCCTGCCATCCAAGTAGCAATTAGCACATCTCGGAAATAGGCACTGCCGCGGGTTTGTGTTAAAACAGCGGCGCGAAGGCGACGGCGGCGTTGCCTCGCCCGGTGCCCGCCGGCGGGTGCCCGCCGGGAGCCGCGCCCGCTTCCTCGGACGGCAGCAGGAGCGGGGCCGGCGCGCGGAGCCGCGCGGTGGGCGGGGAGCGGTGACCCACCCCCGGCGGGGTGCAGGCACTGATTAAGGGCCCACCCGCCCCATCAGGTGACGGCTCGGGAGGAGCTGCAGAGGCGACCCGGCCACCCCGCCGCGGTCTCCCCTCAGGTGCGTGCACGCCGCCGCGGGCCTGTCCCGCCCCTGCCGTCTCACAGAGGAGTTCATCCCAGCCCGCCCGCCCGCTTCCGAGGGCCCAGCCCCGCTACTCCCGCCCCCTTCCAGCCACCGCGGCCTCCCCGTGCTCCCGCCGCCGACTTCCCGCCGCGGCCTGGCCCGGGCAGCGCCATCGCCCCGCGGCGAGCTCCGGCCGCGCCCCCGAGCCCGGCGCGGGCCTCTAGATGGCGCCCGGGAGCCGCCGTGCGGCCGCGGGCCGGGGCACGGCGGGCGAGATCAGATCGCGAACCCCGGTGTGTGCTCGGGCGGTTTTTGTTGTTTGTTTGGGTTTTTGTAACGTGTTAAGAATGTTATTCCTTGAGGAAAATTGTAGCTAAATTATTCTCACTTAAACTAAGCAGAGCGCTAATGACCCAAAGGGGCGGGCTCTCGCCAAATTCCCTTCACCCGCGTTTTGGAGGGGTGGGAGAGGATCTTGGCGAAACAGATAATAGCTGCAAATAAATTACAGCTCCCGCAGATAAAGTTTCCCTTTGCGTTGAAAGAAGCAATTAAAGAAACTGTCCGAGCACGGGATCGGGTGTTTATGTATTATCCCATTAGAACAAAAACATTAATGTTACCTTTTAAGTGTAAAACGAGACCTTAGGGCTATAATTCGCTGCAGGGGGCAGGGGACACGCTTCCTGTGAACCGGGGACTCGGCGATCGAATGACAAGTACTAAATCATTTCTCCTGATATTTTACCTTTTCCCGGCGGTCGGTGGTTGCTGGCGCTGGCTGGGTTCTAGCTGCGTTTTAACGGGCTCAAGGAGCCAGCGTGAAGCTGCTGTCCGCGAGGTGTGGGAATGGGAAGCAATTGCTGGAGCGATCTGTATAAGTGATCTGGGCTCAGCTCACGGGCAAGCCTGGGGCGAGGGGGACCAAGGTGGCGGGAGCCCGACTCTCCCCTCCTCCTCTCTCCCCGCCGGAGCCCTGGAGGGCATCACTGGTTCACGTTGTTCTTCTGCTCTCGGGTTAGTATCTTCCACCTTCTTTAGGTGCTGCTGAACTACAGATTCAGAGTGAAATCAGATTTATTTTTCGGTTCCCACACCGTCTGTTCTTTAATTTTCCTTTGTGTAAAAGTTCCCCAGACCATATAATTATCGCCAACATGTGCGAAAGAATGGTGTCATTTATTGTGAAAAAGGTGACATGGTTTCTATTTTCCTGATTAAACGAACCGGCTCTGCGGCCCAGAGCTGCTCCCTTCTTCGTTTCTGGGGAGTCTGTAAGTGATGGACGTTTTCTGACCCGAAGGGGCAAAAGGCAATGCAAAGAGGTCCTTGATCACTGAGCTGAGAATTGTAACCCCGGCCTGGCAGAAACTGGACCTGGATGGTTTCCTTTGATGTGTTTTATTATAAATCGAAAACAAAGCTGACTTCTGCCCAGCACCCCGCCCGGGTGCATTCCTCCGCAGTCCCAACGCCACCCGGCAGGGAGGGGAGCCGTGTCCCGCCGCCCGGGCAGCCTGTTTATTTTACCTCCGCCCGAGCACGTCCCCCCTTGCCCGCTCCCCTTGTCCACCCTCCTCTGCCCTGCCCACCGGGAAACCTGCCGACACCCACCCGCCGGCGGGGCGGGAGGAAAGGGACCTCGACGGGATGCTTGCGGACAGAAAAATTCCGGAGCGGCTCTCGGGGACGGTGCTGCCGGCAGCCCGAGATGCGAGGTGCATCTCCCGGGAAGCTCCCGTCCCCCCCGCCCGCGGAAGGGGCCGCCGGGCTCCCGCCGCCGCCCTGGGGCAGAGGCGGTGTCGGTGCTGCCCGCTCGCTTTTGTGCAACAGTAGCACGGAGGAGGTGGGACGCGGCTATTAGTATTCACGGCAGATGTATTTTCTTTAACGCAACGTCTTTATTCCAGTTGGTGGCCGGCAGCAGAACCCGTTTCCTGGTGTTATTTGCATTCCCTGTTTTATGAGGATTAAAATATTTGTATTCCGCCAATCTGTACCGGGCAGACTAAATTAACTTTTTTTTCTATCCTCCCCCCCTCGTTTGTTTTTTTTTTTTTAATAACACAATTATCTCATTTAACAATTTGCCTTTAAAAAAATACTCTGGCTGTTAGGTTGGTGGTCAGGAGACAAAGGGAGTGAAAATAATTTTCATTTCAATAATTGCCTTCTGGTCAATTTAACTGTGCCTTATTTTGAAAGAGCCTGTCTAAATGAGATTCCTGTCCCAAATGTGTTCCCAGGCCTTAGCCCAGCCTTTAATTATTCCTGAGTTTTTTTTCTTTAGAATAAGACGCTGCACTGAGTAATCACAAAGAAGTCAGAGAGCATCCTTGAACCTTTTCAATAGCAGAGCCACTGATATTCAAATAACATGCAAGGACCATTTGACTGCATGGGGACATAAGCATTTCCAATTCACTATTTGCATAGATCAACTGTCTTTGAAAAGGAAAGGAGCAGTTGTCTTCCATAACATTAAAAAGCCTAGTTATCAAATCAAGTGCTTAGTTTGGGGCTTTTAAAACGTTTACACTTTATCTCAGGTTGCCCTTTACCGTTTGACATGCAAATTTGGTGCAGTTAATTTGGACAATTAAAAGGATCTTCAAGGGAGCTTTGTCACCGAGAATATTCGGAGTTTTCCCCGTGGACCAGCTGAGATAAAGTTGGCCAGAACAAATGATGTCTAGGAGATTAATTAGATATTTGATAAGACATGAATCCCTAATAAGGGAATACAAGGCACAGGGGGCTGCTGTGTGCTCTAAGTCAAAATTAATAACATTTAACAAGATTTTCATTTAGGCATGAAATGTCTTTTCCGGAGTATTGACTCTAGCGATTTATTCCCCCGAGATCACCTCCCAACCTAGGCAGCCTTGTGGCGCTGAAGGCTTTTTAAATTAAATAAATAGTTCCTCAGCATAGTTCAGTTTCGCTCGATTTTGGGGCCCGTTTCGCCAAAGGCGCTTAGGGCTCGGCGTGCTTCCCGGCTGGTCCAACGAGGCTCAGACTCGGGTTAAATTTGATTTAAAAAAATAAACCCAAACTAAGGCAGTCTGAAAAGAGCCAGCAGAATGCGCCGGGCTCGGGGGCCCGTTTCTTCCCATCCCGCTCTCCCTGCCTGCCGTATTTTTAATCACAGTCGCTATAAAGAGGATGGGGAGGGTGCGAGGACTCCCACTAAAACCCTGACCCCTGCAAGGGCTGGGTGGAGGGAAGGAGGGAGCATGAAGAAGAACAAACCCGTGAGTATATTGTTCAGAGTCCTTTAATAATACCAAAATGAAAATATGTCAAGATTTTTTTTTTTTTCCATACAGATAAACGCATTTAATTTCTTTAGGAGACCTTAACTTACGTGTGTTTGAGCGAAATGTTAACTCAACATTTTAAATATCTTTTACATATATACTGACTTCCACAAAGTGCATCAGAAATTTAAAATAAAATAAAATTTAAAAAAATAATAAAATAATAAAAAACTAAAACAACGAAAAAACCAAACCCCCAAAACCTCCCTGAATTTCAGGAATTCACCAATTAAAAAAAAAAAAAAAACCAAAACCAAACCCCAAACCCCTTGTCAGATCAACATTTACAAGAAAAATAAGCGAACACGATCTGGTTTTCTTTTTTTGAACCCTATTTATACAGAAGTTTATGAGATACAGCGGAACCGTCTAGGACTTGCAGTTTGATTTCTCACCTTACGCCTCTCTTAGGATGCTTTCCTTCCAACAGAACGAGAAGAGAAAAAGGAAACGGAAGAAAGTGTCACTCGGTACCTACCGGCCGGGCGGGACGGGGGGGAGCCGCGCCTCTCCGTCCCCGCCGGCCCGTCCCGGCTGCGGCCCCGGGCGCCCTGCGCGGCGGGGCGGCTCGCGTCCCTCCGGGCGGCGCGGGGCAGAGTCCGGGCGGCCCCGGGGGCTCCCCGGCGGCGCGGGGCCGGGCGGCGCTGCCCCTAGGAGTCTCCGGGCCCCGCGGTAGGTTCCTTGCCCGGTCCGCGGGCGGCGGCGCCCACCCCCTCGTGCAGGATGAGGTCGGGGGACTCGGAGCGCGGCGTCTCCAGGTTGCTGGCGTCCGTGTCGCTGTCGCTGCCCTTTTTGCCCCCGCCACCCCCGTTGTGCGTTTTGATGTGTTTGCTCAGGTGGTCGCTGCGCATGAAGCGCTTGTTGCAGACGGGGCAGGCGAAGCGCTTCTCGCCCGTGTGAGTCCGCAGGTGCCGCTGCAGCTCGTCGGAGCGGGTGAAGCGCTTCCCGCAGAAGAGCCAATTGCAGACGAAGGGCCGCTCGCCCGTGTGCCAGCGCAGGTGCGCCTTCAGGTGCGAGGTCTTGCCGTACACCTTGCCGCAGCCGGGGATGTGGCAGCTGTGCAGCCCCTTGCGCCGCAGGCTGGCCCCCGCCGGCCCCAGCCGCTCGGCCTCCTGGCAGTTGGGGCAGTCGCAGGTGGCTCGGCCCGAGTAGCGGCGGGCAGAGCGGGCCGAGCCGCCTCCGGCGGCGGCGGCAGCGGCGCCCGAGATCATGGCGCTGGCCGCCGCCACCGCCGCGCTGGAGTCCGTGTAGGAGGGCAGCACGGGCTTGAAGCCCTCCTGAGTGAGCAGGTGCTGGCTGGTGGAGAGCAGGTGCGAAGCGGCCGTGGAGCCCAGGCCGGTGGAGCTGAAGGCGGAGTGGGTGAGGGAGCTGAAGTCGGGGTTGTAGGTGCCCAGCTGGGAGTGCAGCGAGGCCTGGGGGGCGCCCGAGTGCAGCGAGCTCTGCAGCCCCCCCGCCGGGTTCTGCACCTCCAGCCAGGAGCCCGGGTTGGTGTGCACGTCCCACCAGGAGGAGGCCGCCCCGTTGGCCACCTCGCCCGCCGAGAGCGTGGAGTGGAAGCCTGACTTGTACCAGGACTCGTAGGGGTGCGCCATGCCCACCCGCGGGTAGAGGCTCTCGGCTGCCGAGCTGTGCACTTTGGAGATGAAGGCCGACTGCCCACCGGGCTCCTGCGGGGACACGCCCGCTGCCGCCGCCGAGTTGGAGAAGAGGCCGCCGTAGTCGCTGCTAAAGGCCGACGAGGTGGGCGAGGTGGAGGCCAGGCAGAAGGCGCTGTTGGCGGTGCCCGTGCCGCTGGCCAGTCCGCTGGAACCCCTGCTCGTGGCCACCGTGAAGCCCGAGAGGCTGGAGCCCAGGTTGCAGCTGGAGGTGGAACGTTTCCAGGGGTGGAAGCCCCCTTTGGCGAAGGCGCTGGACTCGGGCAGGGTGGTCAGGGGGCTGGTGTTGCCGATCTTGTTGCAGGTGGCGGCCAGCATGGCCAGGGGGGTCGTTCCAAATCGCGGCTCTTCCTACGGGAGAGAGAAAGCCGGCCCGTCAGCCTCACCCCTGCCTCCTCGCTAGGCTCCCGCGGGGACGCCGCGGCGCGGGTGGAACCGCGGCGCGACGAGCGGCACCGCGGAAAAGTTTTCTTTTAATTTGGAGGAAGGCTCCAGCCCTACCCCACTCGGCACAGCTCGTTTCCCACCGAGTACCAGTCTCGGCGCCCAAAGGATTTACATCGGCAGCGGACCCGGCAGGGATGAGCGACACGCGTGTTCCGAGACGGGGGCCCGGGACGCCCCGCGCAGCGCCGGGTTGCTCGAGCCTGCCGCCGTTACAGCAAAAACCCCGTGAGAACGAAATCCGGCGTCTCCTCGAGCCACCGTGCAGGAAAAACGAGACGGCAGAAAGGGAAGCGGGGTGCGGAGCCTCCGACCGGCGCCACTCGCCAAGCCGAGCTAGCAAAAAAATCTTTGGAAATTTAGCGTAGCAATTAAGAGTGAAAAAAAAAAAAAAAAAAACCACCAAAACAAAACAAATAGAAAGCAAAAGAAAGCGCAAGTAGCCCGGCTTCTCTTCGGCCAAGCGAGTTTTCGGACTAAAATCTCTGCGAACGACCCGATGGGTAACCCGCAGTGAAATCCCCCGAGGCGAGTCGGGGTTACCTCTCGCCCGCGGGTCAGCGCGATTTGCACGGGGGGCAGCCGCAGCGCGGCGGCGGCAGCAGCAGCAACAGTTTTGGTTGGTTTTGTGGTTTGTTTTGTTGTTGGTTTGGGGTTTTTTTTTTGTTTTGGGTTTTTTTTTTTTCCAGCGGGTAGCGAAGCCGCCGCCGCGAAGGCGCAAGACAGCGCGCGGTGCCGACTTACCCCGAGGATAGACGTAGCCATAGCACGTCCCTGGGCTGGGCGGTGGGGCGGAGGGTACGGCGCTCGGTGTGCGCCCCGCGCTGCCCGGCGGCACTACGGACACTCCGACTCGGCGGGGCTAAACTCTGCCTAAGTGCGGGCAGCGCCCGCTTTGAAGTACCGCTGGCGGCGGCGCTCGCCCAATGAGGGCGCGGGCGGAGCGGGCCGGAGCGGCCCGGCAGCCAATCAGGCTGCGCGGAGGTGCCGGCGCCGGGGCGCGGGGCGCGTGCCAGTCAGCGCGCGGGGAGAGAACTCCCCGCTCCGGACTGCGGCGATTGCGCTGCAATTAACTGCAACCCCCCCGGCCGCCCGCCGGGTTGCGACTCCCGCCGAGAGAGGCCGGGAGACCTGCGGCCGGGGCGACGCTGCCCCGGCACCGGCTGGCGGCGGGAGGAGCGGGGACAGCCGCAGAGGGCAGGAGTCGGGAGCGGGGTCAGCGTCGGCAGAGGGCTGGTGTCACGCCTGACGCTGTTCCGCCGTCGCCTGTAAAGTGTGCAGGAGGGGTTCGATCCCCCGCTGCTCGTTCAGTCACCTGCGATCCTAGCGTCCAGTAACTCCTACCTGCACTGCTTTTATTCAACAGGCCCTTTGCCTCCTTTACAGGCCACTGGGCACCTCTCTGCGTTGGATACAAATAAGCTAACAGCGCCTAATGACATTTTACGAAAACACGTTAATTTTTTGGTTTTGTTTTGCTAAATAGTTGAAGTGATCCCGGGCACGAGGTGTTTCTTACATGATTGTGCAAAAGGAACTGAGGAGGCTTTTTAGTTACATAAAGCGAAAAAAAAAACCCCAAACCCCAAACCAACAACAGAAAACCAAAACAAACCAACCAACCCAAACCAAAGGCAGGGAGCGACAGGCGTCCCTTTGCTCTCGTACCAGGGAGGGAGGGAGGGAGGGAGGGAGGGGGGACGAGGGGCATATGACATCCTATCGCTTAAGAGAGAGGATTTTATTCTACGGAGTAATCCTCGGCAGAATACTTTGAAAGTCAAATTCGCAGCCTGCAGCACGTTTTTCAAGCCTCATATACCCCCGTGGAACAGTGCTGCTAATGGCAGAAGTCTTGCTCCCTCCTAGCAATGCTAGGGCGCTGCTGGAATAAGCCTCCCCAGCACTTGCCTGTGGCCTCTGCACTGTGCACACTCCACACGCCCAGTGAGCGACAGAGACTTTACCTGCTCTCTGCATGAGCGAAATGTAAGTCCAAACCTCGGTTCCTCAGTGTCTTGCAAGCTAGTCCCTTTGATTTGTAATTATCGGAGGCTTCTTAAGTAATTGGCTAGAACTTGCCCTTACTGTGTCCGGGGAAGATCAATAGGCGTGCAACTTTTCATCATTTCGATCGTCTCTGTAAGGCTGGGAACCTTCTGCTTTTACCGTCCCCAGTGCAGCTGGTACAGTTCTGAACCAGAAATACGACTACGTTCAAGCAACGCCGGGTGCTTGCTCTGCATTTGAGTCAGTATTTCCTTCTCCTCGGTGCCGCCTCAGCCATCCAGTGTAAAAACTCCTAGCAGATGCAAAATAGGCATCGGTAAGGAGCAAGATGGAGAAACCGCGAATTGGAGAGGATTTCGCTTTTCTTTACTTGTTTTGATTATTTTTTGTTGCTGTTGTTCGTGCTTAAATAAGGCGGGCATTGCGTTTTGTTGTACACCGTGTTATGCAATCTGCAGGGCGCCTGCCACGCTAGGGAAGGATGTCCCCGGAGATTATTCTTTTATTTAAACGTCTAAGGCTATTTTCAAAAGGCGCTCGCCTTTTTGTCGCCGCGTACTAAACAGAGTCGGGGCAGTAAGAGGAAATACTGTTCTGCGCTTAATTCTTTCCACATTGACTCGCAGCCAGCGCAGGGGTCCGGGGACTGAGTGCCCTGCAAACCCTTCCTCCGAAAGGTCTGCCTGGAGCAGACCGCAAGCGGAGGCTTTACCGGGGGGGGCTGTAGCGCTCGGCGGGTGGAGGCGATTGAAAGGCGGTGGCGGGGGGAGCGACGCAACCCCCGCGGGCGAGGCGAGAAGTCCGACAGGGGCACCCGGGAGCAATCGCCCAACAGGTGACTCCCTCCTTCCTTCCCTCCTTCTTTCCTTCCTTCCTTCCTTCCTTCCTTCCTCCAGGGGGGAACCCGCTCCTTCCCAGGAGCCTGCCGAGGTGGTCGTCAAGTGGCAGCGAGGCGCTTCTGGCCAACCCCGGCGCGGCGGGGGGGAGAGGGTCTTTCCCCTCTCCTTGGGGAAAGTCGTCAATAAAATAAGGCTGGAAGGCAGATCGAGAGCGTGACGTTCAAAAATGTTGCCTCTACCTCAGCGAGTAAAGGCATCCGCTGCCCGCTTGCGCTCCCATAGCAAAGTGGGGCTTCTGTTGTGCCTGGAGGCAGACGGACGGCTCTGCTCGCCTTGCATCCATCTCCTCGCCCCCTTTGTAGCCGGAAAAGTAACTAAAATCCGCAAGAACGAGGCAGGCGGTGGAAAGGCTGAGCGAATGGCGGAGAAAGGGGGAACGCTGCTCAAATCTTTAGGGGGTCAAGTATTTTCTGACAGATTTTTTTCATACTCAAAAAATCGAGTTTTTAAACAAAGATCAATGTGTTATGCTAAAGTGTTGAGCTGACTGTTAAAACATTTGGGGGGATAATGACAATGTAACAAAGGCCTGGTTTGGAGTGAATCATCACCCTTTTAAAAGTTAAAGCAATTTTCAGGAGAATAGCTTTCAGCAAATGCTTTACATTATTCAAAACGGCCAAATAATGCTCTATTATAGCGCCTGAATGCTGCCAGTCAGCCCATAAGTGCAATTTGTGCAAAGGCTCGGTGCCTTATCTCCACTTCTTTATAAAGAGGTGAATATAAAACAATTTCTTCCAAACCCAGACAGAGAGCACGAAAATTGCTTCCCTTTCTGCAATCAGGGCAATTTAACTGGAGTGCAATTAGCACTATTAAATGTCGATTCTGCATAAACAAATCTGACTAAGAAGCGAAAGTGGGGTGAGAACCTCATATAAACTGAAACTGATTTTTTAAAATTATGTATCCGGGTCCTTTACAATTGATCCGTGACGTTTTCATCTCGGAATATATTTACATCATAAATACATTACAGTTAAATCAACATAAATCTTAAAAAAATAAATCTCAATATGAATACTAATAAAGAAGAATAGCCTAATTAAATGCAACAGTTCACTTCCTTTGAACAATATTGTTTCCCATCTTCCCTTTACGCGTGTCTTTTGATCTGTGCAACTACCAAAGTTGCTGTCTTTAGGAGGTAAAGCTGGGAAACAATTCGTTCATTAAAGCTGATTGGGAGGCTCCTGGGTTCATATTCAAGAGCGTCAGATGAAATGGCTCTTCGGTTCAAACAGAGCTCTGGGAAAGAACTGCCAAATATTTTCCAAATAAATCGATTTAACAGCAGTTAAATGTAAGGTTGCTGTACAATTTCCCTTGAATCCTAGGAGGGGCAAGGAGTTTTACACATGGATGTTACGGGTGGGAAAGGGGGAAACCCATCCAAGTGCAAGAGGAGCAGTCTCATTCTCTGCCAAACAGAAGGGACATGAGCAGGAAACAGACAAGCTGCTCATCGCCGAGATAAATAATTGCGTCCTGCCAGGTTGTGGGTGGATTTTTTGGGGGTTGGTTTTTTGGGGTTTTTTTTGTTTGTTTGTTTGTTTGGGGTTTGATTTTTTTTTAGCAACAGGACTTCCGTGCCGGCCCCCCTCCCCCCTCTCTCTAAATTACACTTTTCATTTACGTGGTCTAGAAACCACCATTGATTATTAGAGCAACTCAGAGGGGGACCTGGTGATAAATTAATAACTTCAGTTAAGAAAAGGCTTCCCCACTATTCTGCCCAAGAGTAGGTATTAAAAGGGGGAAGGATATATAGAGGTGGTGTTAAATACAGACCTTGGTGCCTGTTGAGTCCACTGAATTCTTTCTGCTGTAGGGTTTTTCATTTGTGGGTAAAGATGAAGTGCAGCTTTTGATTAGAAGGAAATCTTTTATAGTTAATAAAAAGGGAATGAGCACTGGGATCAAATAGATCATGAAAATTAAATGAAAATTATGGCACTCTCCAACAATTTCTGCTGGAGCTTCCATGCGATGTTTGTTACATAATGCACCCCCCGCGCCTCCTGCCCCCCGCGCACAGAGCCCGAGGTGGAGCATCAGGCTGGGCTTTCATCTTTGCCTCGGTCTTTAAGGTGACACTATTTTGGAGTATCAGGGCGACCCATATGGCCGTGCGTTTCATAAATCTGCAGGATAGTTTTAGAAATCCTCTCATCTACTGAACGCAGTCAAAAACGTGTCTGTGGAACTAATGATCTTTCGCTAAATTTATTTGGACCGTGTATTTTAAACCTCCTTTTTTTTTTTCCCTTTTTTTTTTTTCCCTTCTGTTTATCTCAGCCGACGACACGTTAACAATTCAAGGGAAGACTACTGTCAAAGGAAGGAAGGTGACTGCAGACTGTATGATGATTTTAATTACTACAATTATTGTGAAATTATTCAACAGCATTATAGGTTTGTTTTCTGCCTTGGTAGGGAAGTCTGAGGAACACTGTATGAGGAACATCGCACGAGGATTTTATCTCTTGGTTCACATGCTTGCCAGTGCTGTTGTGATATATAGGTTAGACATGGCAAGCTCCGACTGCAGCAGGTTGGCAATTCAGGCAGTGCCAGCGCTCAGAAAGCTTTCTTAAAATGAAGGTGTTTCTAAATAGAAGGAGTTTAATTAGTAAACGGTTGGACCCACGTTCAGAGAGCATGAAACCGCCCTTTCACACGAGTCTATTAAAGCGGCTCTGATGACTCGGTAATTAGGTCCGTGCTGTAAGCAGAGGAGCGCTGGGCACGGCGTTATCTGGGCGCTCTCCGGCCGCGGTCCCGCCCCGGCAGGTCCCGCCCGCTCCGCTCCGCAGCTGCTCCCGCGGGGCTGCCCGGAGGCGGAGGTGAGCAGGGCCGGCACCGTGCGGGCAGCCCGGGGAGCAGCCCCGTGCCTCGCCACGGCGGAGCCCTGTCCCCACCGTTCTCTTCGCGTCCCGCTTCTGACTTCGCCCAGGTTTTTTTTTATATCACGTTTTTAGCCAAGCATGACTCAGAATGTTGGTTGTGATTAAGCAAGCTGTCTATCTGCAGATGGAGATATGTGGGAGAGTAATAGGCAGGATGATTGACATTACAAAGTTCTCTTCGGTCCACAATGACCAATAAATCCCGCAGGTTTCGCCCGTTAATGAATTGCTGGTTTGGGAGAGGAAAATACGACGAACCCCTCGTTCGTATGTTCCCCTCTCCCCCCTCCCCCTGTCCTGGGATTAGGGCGAGGAAAGACTGCGAACCGTTCATTGTGCTCCTTCTGTGTTCTGTAATTACTGGAGCTCAGGCTTAAGGTGAATTTCAGCTCAGATCATGAACCATTTCACGTTCAAATGCAAGCTTGCAGTACTTTCCTAGTGGCAATTAGGAGCCTATTACAAGCCATTAGATTGATCAATGTACCTTAAACAATGTGAATGATTTATATGGCAAAGAAAAAAACCTTCTTACATCCATTGTACTGCTCCAGCGACCAACCTGGCCCTGTGTCTCCATTCATCACAGCTTTAAACAACAAAAGCGATTTATTTAGAAAACTTACATGCAAGGAAACAGGCTCAATTCCTTCGTCTGGAAGGGTATCCGAGCTTTATCTGTCTTTACTGTCAAGAGATGTAGGCTGGAAGAATTCAGGCATACGGGGGGAGGAGGAAAGGGGTGGATTTGCTGGTTTCCAAACGGATTAATTCACCTTGTACCTGAAAGAAGGAAACAAAGAGATTCCTGGCTGCTTCCTAAACAAGCCCCTAATCTGTTGTGCGTATGCAACGCAAGAAGGAAAGCGGTGACTTACACGTGTGTTTAACAAAGTGTTTGGGTAGCTTTTTGCAGTCTTTCAATGACATCGGGGACACAGAACCACGATCCCTGGAAGTTCTAAGGCAGCTATGGAGCAGAGAGTGGTCTGGGACGTGGAGGTGATGGGGGAAGAGGGTATGCACAGCCTTCTTCACCATAGATAATTATTCTAACCATTCTGCAAGGAAGAAAATACAAAATACCAACTGCTATCAAAGCCAGAGCAGCTGTCCTGTAGGCCTTGTTTCTGTCTGTATTTGTCTTCTTTCAAAAGACCCAGGGAACTTCTCACACCTGGAAAATTCCTTCCAGCTTCTGGCAGCCCTAAAGTGAGGGTCTGGGTGGCTTTGCGCTTGCCAGCGGTTTGTTAGGGGTACAGAGATCCAGGTTGGAAGGAATAGGGCCATGCTTTGCCATTCATTCTGTGGACAGCCTATGTTTCTCTCAGTTTCTTTACCTTTTTGCTAACCTTATTCACCTTGCTACTTAGCGCTGTAAAATTAATTTAGCTACAAAGTGACTGAATCTTTGGCTTGGTGTTAAACAGCTCGGACATGTTCTGAATTAAAACTGATAAAAATGCCCACACGTGTGAACTAACTAAGCCTTTTTTTTTTTTTTTTTTTTTTTTTTTTTTTTTAAGTGGGACTTTGATGGGACCACTGTAACTGGTGACAGTGTTTGTTAGGGGAAAAAAACCCAACCCAAGAAAAAAAGCCAACCCCCCCCCTCCCCAAAACCCAACACATTTGTAAGTCTTAGTTTAGCTGGATATTTGAGTTATGAGGGAGAATGTTATTCATTTAAGATCCCCATAATCAATTCTGTTTCAGTAACAATCAGGTCTACCATTTTCTACATTCTGATCTCTGGAAATCTCTGCAATGCTTGTCACCATTTTATGATGTAATTTTCTGCAAGGAAGTAAGCACACAGCGCATCAATGTCGTTACCAAGAGAAGAAACAAGGGATGTGTCCTATCAAGAGATAGGGATATGATCCTTTTTTTACCAAGTGAGGATACAGCCAATCAGAATCTGATTTTCCAAGTTGTCCATATGGGATTGAGGCTTTTCACTTCTCTAGTTATCAGCTGCTTGCTTTCTTGATAAAAAGCAATCAGTAAAACACAATGTCTACCATGTGAACCGAACGATAGATGCACTAGGAATAAGAGCTGTCTTCCCCCTTCCCTGCAGCAGATCCCATGAGAGGAGTATTTCCACTGAGTGTCACATACTAAACATAGTTATTCCTTTTCTTATAGACCCTGCTCCATCAAGACCTTATCCCACAGAGTCAGCAGTGTGTCCCGCTTAGCTTAAACTTCTTTCTCATAGAGGAGATGTGAAAAGAAGAATAAAGTTGTGGAGGCCTCTTTCAAAGGTTTTGTAGACATTGTCCATTTAGTCACACTGTGCTTTAAAGTCTTTTTCCTTTTCTAGAGCTTTGTATTTGTCACTTTTCCCAGGAGAACTGCTGGACCAACTATCTCAGGACAGGCTCTGGCCTTCTTTTCTTCAAGTATCTCTACAAAAAACTGTCCACTTGAAGGGCTTTCTGCAATCCTTAACCTATGCATGTATACCCTCTTGTACAAAAGCAGCCTATGCTTCCTAACATGCCGCTTCAGGCACTTACATTCCATCTGGGTTGCATTGCCCTTTAATTATCTGTCTTCTTATTGTGATCAAGTGAACTTTTACTAATTCCACAGTTATTGTTAAGGTAAATAGATGCTGCTTTTAATCATTATGGAGGGCCACACCAATGCAGTTCGAAGTAACTTAAGTCAACTGTAAAGAGTTCAATGTGTGTATAATTACAGAGGACGTCAACTATTCACTCCAGTCTAATTCAGCATCTCTTCAGAGACAGACCTCTTCCTTTTCCCCCATCCCACTCTCACTATCTTTGCTTCCCCTGCCCCATGGAGAAGGCAAGGGGAACACAGTGGAGGGCAGCAGCCCTGCTGAACTTCAGGCTGCTTAGCTGATTGAAACCGGTAGGTGAATATAAGCGTACGGGTACTATATAACACCTTCTTCCAACAAAAAAGATTGATTGCATCTTGGCCTTGGTATTAAATGTGCTATTATTAGAGGAAGCTGAAATAATGCGTACAGTCACTTTGAAATAAAGCAGGTTTCCTTTGCGAACATACCTATTATTTCAATAGTACTTGAGAACTGTTTCAGTAGTGGCCAGCTTGTTGCTTACTAAAATACATTTGAATTGGATACGTGTATATCAAGGTTTTTTCTTAATTTTAGTTTGAATTATTCCCGAAGTTCTCATTAAATTTACCATTTGTAAAGGACAGATTAAATGAAAATAGCTTTAAGAAAAATAGAGCTGGAAATTGTTTTGGCCTTTCTGACCTGAAAGAGGTGATAATTTGCAACAGCACTAGATACTGGACATGTCTGACATTTTAGGTATTCCCTCACAGTTTCAGACCTTTGTACAGTTGAACACCATCTGGGACAACCCAGCAGTCAACTTTCTGTTACCTTAATGTAAATGAGATGACTATAGCAGTCTTAAGCAATCTCGGCAGACAACACCAATGGAAAATGAAACTCGGGCAAGGGCAACGCTGAGAAAAGAATGTCTATTATTCACAATAATGCTCCTAACATTTTCTAAACAGCTATTACCTGTGTCTGTCCATAATTGTCCTAGTTACAGTAACGGTGCAATCTTTCTTTCAGAACACTTACAGAAACCTCTCTCCACTGACTTTTCCAAATGTAAACAACCTATATAGCATTTTCTAATGTAAACCAAATGTGGTAAGTAGGTCCCACATTAAAGAATCACTTTGACTGGAATGTCTGAAATGCTCAGGGGATTTTTGGGTGGGTTAGAAAATGCCACCATTTGCATCCCTTTTCCAAACACAGTCCCATATATACGTACAAGTGTCAGTAGGACCTATATAGCATGTTGTTTCTGAATTTACCTGGTTGCAGAGAGCAGATAGCTCGCTTTCTCTTCTGCAAAGTGATGCAAGATAAGCGGTTGTGGATTTTTGTTTTCTAATATATGTATATATATGACCTTTATATATATAATATATATAATATATAATATATAATATATATAATATATATGGCCTTTTTTTCACACAAACATGACTAATTTTCAATGTTGACATTAACAAACATTTGTCTATTTAGAAAACAACGTGACTATGAAATTCCCAGTTACAGAAAAAGTAAAGAAAAAAAAAAGCAAAAAAAAAAAGCAGCCAACATCTATATCGTCTCATCCCCACATACGTAATCCTGTTAGATAAACCATGTTATCTACTCTCATTACAATGGTACTCTCAGTAAATGCAGACCATTAAACACCTCAGAGGGATTGAAAGCAGTGAAAGAAAATGCAAGTTTCACATTTCCAAAATGGAATGTCTGTATTAGGAAATAGGGTGCTCATGATTCCTATGAAGTACTTAACACATTGTAACTTCATCTTCTAATATGCAGTGTGGAGGAAATTTAGCAAAGCTCTGAGGTTTATTTAGCTTAAGATAAGTGCCACAAAAATGTGTGCTGTTTGTCTGTTTATGTTTTTTTGCTGTTTTGTTGAGGTTTTTTGTAAGCATGATGTCTGAAAGCACAGGTCTAGGAGGAAGAGCTGGCAGTGCCTTCCAGCTCTTTCATATTGCCACTGTACACGCATCAGTATGTAAAATCAAGTAGCTAGACCTTTCAGTCATTACCCAGGTCGTTAAACACTAACTTCAGCAGAAGCTTCAGCAGAAGTGAGGACTACATGCTCCTGTTCCAAGTAAGATATTGAAGTTTGTGTATAGACTCTTGTCCTCATTCATAAAAAAAATTCTGAAAAATTGTGAAGTGCAAAACACAACTGCAGGCTTTGGAATGGTGTGTTGCTGCGTTCTGCTTTAGCTCCTGAGACTTTTGGAGGTGCTGATTCCCAGACCACAGAGATGCATCGCTGCACTTTTCCAGGGAGTAGCTGTGACCCTGCAAAGAGACCGTCCATATCCCATGAAGCAACAGGAGTGCAGGAACACCTCTTTGTGCTGAAAGTGCCAACTGGAATGCTACAAAGTGTGTGTTTATTGCCATGTGAGGGAGGCATTCAGCCCATATACCACTGGATGTTCTAGCGATGTCTAAAAATCTGCAGTATCTGGAGTTTTGCAGCTCCAGGAGTGAAATGTTAGGAACACAAACTATTTACAGACGGTGTCTTACCTGAGCGTGCGTGCTCATGCTTGGGGCTGCATAAGGAAGAGGGAGGGAATTTCTGTAAACAAACTGCTTAAAAGGAAAACCATATAGTCAAACTAGCAGCTTGTTAGTTTGATATTCGATTGCCTTTTGTTACAGTATTTTTCAAATAGCTGTTACCATAACAACATATTTTTTCTTTTAATTTTTTTTTTAGCTGTTTGGAAAAAAAAATACATATTCTTGCCAGAATTCTTCCGTAATAGCTTCCATTAACTGCAGTGACTTCTATTGGGAAGGCCAGTGCTGATGTCTCCTGCTGTCACAAGTCACTCACAAATCTAGCAGATGTTTTGTTTGATAAGGCCAATTTGAGCTTTATAAAACATCTTGTGGTTTTTTTTCCATTCCCAAAGAGCAAATATCAGTTAGGATGGGTTTCAAAAGTGATCATTTGCCAGGAGATGAGGCGCTTGATACCTGTCAGGAGAATGTGTCCCACACTTGAAAAACTAGACTGAACTGTAAAGATTCTCCTTTAATGTAGCAATAGTGTACCAAATACTGAGAGATAAACCTTAGAGACATATATACAACAACAACAGAAAAAAAAAAATAGGAGGAGGAAGAAAGGAGGTACAAATCCTTTAAGAGGACAGTATTTTCTTCCCTATTCCATAGCACATATTTTGCTAAACTCTTAAGCTAACACTGTAGTCAAGAGTGGTTTATTACAATCAAATAAAAGTTACTGTATCAACAACTGAAAAAAGCAGAAGAGAAGGAATCCAGTTTATATATTGAGACTACCTCAGAAACACTGGCAATTTTATTTCAGATTAAAGTACTTTGCATGACTAAGAAAAATTCACATTTCTAGATCCTCCACATACCTGACAGTGGCAAACATGTCCAGATTATTATATTTAATAATTTGTCTGATAATATCAACCTGTTTCTGGAAATGGGAACAAAACTATTTCTTTTGCAGGGTTTATTTTATAATCATCTGGAACCATATTTTAGTGTAAGTGGCCTGATTAAATTTTTTTTAAGCAGTTAACACAGAATAAAAAGAGGTTCCATGAACTACTCCAATGTTGTTACCTAAAATTTCTCAGAAGAGAAGAAAACTTGACTGTATGTTATTTCTGTGTTGATGGCCTGGGTCAAAATGACTAGTGGTTAGCCAGCCAATACTGGCTTGCTAGTTTTCTAGGGGAGG
The DNA here is from genome assembly GCA_025345505.1 of Todiramphus chloris collaris. Lineage (NCBI taxonomy): Eukaryota > Metazoa > Chordata > Aves > Coraciiformes > Alcedinidae > Todiramphus > Todiramphus chloris. The sequence goes on from JANVCC010000022.1 coordinate 19,603,043, forward strand.
TGTGCAGGTGTGTACATCCACATGTATACATATATGCCTGTGTTTTCTTTGTACTGGCTAAAAAGAATATTTTAAACTCTTTAAAAGTAAGAAAGTGTTGCTAAAAATGTGCTTTCATTTCCATACTCTTTTCCATAAACCTGCATTCTCAAGCATAGTTTAAATTAATTCCAGACAGGATATTCCAGATTTGCACAAATTTGAATGACATTTTAAAGTTAAGTGGTTACCTGGTCGTAAGGGTTCAGTGAGACTACTGCCATAAGATCAAATCTTCAGTTTAGTTTGTGAAGGTATCAAACATTTCAGTGAACCTGAAAACAGCAGTGTTGAAAACAGCATCATAAATTCTGTCACTCTATTTAGAATTCAGGATAGCAATTTTTTTCCTGTGTTGTTCGGATTATTTTTCTAATGTGCAGCTGAAAACATTTCTGTAAGTAAATTAATTTTCTCTACATTTCAGTGTATTTGAAAATGTACACAAATGGAGGTATTTCCACTCTTAAGAATGCAGCAGGTCCAGCATTAGACTTTCTGCTGGAGTATTTCTTTCTGGTTTAGCAACAGAGCTGTGTGTGGGCCAATCTAGTACTTATGTCACTTGATATAAATAGGTGAAAGTGGTACTACAGATGCCTGCAATTTGATTGATAATTTTAAGAATGTTCATCCACACAACTGTCCACTAGATTTGCTGCAGTGAGGTTACTTAGTCTGAGATCATTTCATACAGGCAACAAATCCGTGGCAGTGAAATCAAGGGCCAAGTACTACACACTCCTTTTTTATGCTCCATATTGGTTGTATGTGCATGTAAAAAAATGTTAATGAGATTATTAAATGTATTAACACCTAAAATCTCCTGCATTCACAGCACCCTGCTGTAACTAGGATTGAGAAGACCAACTTTAAAGAAAAAGAGCTTTCATACCCTGCTCTTGTGTGACCAGTAATTGTAGGTTGCTCTAGGACTCAGAAGTCCTGAGAGGACTTTTGCCATGGATGCTGTTACAATAAGCATGGTTTATAATCTGGCTTAATAATTACATGAACTGTGTCAGTTTAATTCAGCGTAGGTATCAAAAACTTTTTCTGTAATTAATAATAGGCATGCTTTATAGCTTATGCATGTCAAAAGTTGTAAGAGAAGTCTCGTCACGAAACTTAACTATTTTAACATGACTTTTTAAAAGCCCCAAAATTTAAAACAATTACACAACATTTTGTCTTTCTAACTTTTAAGACAAAAAACGCTTAATTTCATTTATAGGGTTGATATAGTTAAGTGACCTCTACAAAAGGCTTCTTCTTTGAAGTGTTCTCTGAAGAGAGCTTCAAGGCAGCTGTGTGTCTCAGATTGTGATTTTGTAAGGTTTTGATGCTAGAAAACTGTTTAACAAACAGCTCCAAAATATTTAGATTTTGATTAATAACACACAGTGCCATGGTATTTAAATTATATAAAGTATGAAATCTAACATGTGGCAGAAGAGGATGCGTTCCACATGGTTAGGAGGATAGGAATGGGGACATACCAATATCTGAGCAGGAGGGAAATAGTTATACAAAGCCAATTAAACTATTCTTTAGGAATATATTAAACTGTTGTCTCTACTTGTGCCAAAACTTTTCCTCTAGCTTTGTGGTTGGAAAGGATGCTCCTTCAGTAGTGTAGGGAGTTCTGGTTACCATTGCTTTGTTCCTCAAATGTCCACATTGTGTATGAGCCTGCAGAACCCTGGATTTGTTTAACATTGACTTCCCCGAAGAGAACAGTTTGGGGATATTAGCCAAATTCTCAATACAGTAATATATGAATAGTACTAAGTAAATTCAGGGAAATTAGTAGTGTGTAACCATCTTGAAGAGCAATGCCCACTCTGAAATCCACCATAGGGCCCCAGAACCTTTGACTGTAGTTAAATTCTGATACAGCTTCACCATCTTCTCGAATGTCAAAATTTTACTGATAAAAGGTGCTTTGCCAAAAGTTTTACTCTGTCTACGGAAGTAAAATGCTACTGTAATTGAAGTCTTTCCAATGAAAGGACTTGAACTGATGTTAAGAGACACTGAACTGGCCTACATGGAAGGGTTCATTTAAAGATCCCACCTCATTTATACCCTAATTACTGCTAGATTAGGATCACATCTAATCTCATAGTAATTATGTATTAGCAGTATATATTACCTCTAGGATGTGATCAGATGTTTGCATACAAGTATTTATTTTATTAAATGAAAAGGAGAAAAGACCTACCCAACTCTGGCATCATGTGTTTATACCTCATTTGCATATATATCTTTAAACTCCAAAAGAAAAGAAGAACAACTTGTGACTTTAATTTCTATTTTAGGTCAAGCCAAAGGGGAGGGAAAAAAGCCAAGGGCATTGATTTGTTAAAAATCAATTTTTCTATGACAGAAGCAAGATGCAAGTTAATTAGCTATTTGCTGTAAGTACATTAACACTGTGAATATGCAGTTGCCATTTAACATGCCAATGCAATGCTGCAACTGTCCAGACGTAACACTGTCAGAAGATGAGGTGTCCCTGTAATTCTGACTGATTTCAACATTTTTTTTAAATTAGTTTATAATGTTTGGAAATAGTATGTAGGCACAGACATGCATAGAATGGAAAAGACTCATAACCTGCATTTGTGAGCAGTTTCACATTTGATCTATCAGTCTGAAGAAAATCCCTCCAAATGCAGTTCTTTGTTAGTGATGGGTTGTGGTTATGATATGAATATGCTTTCAGCAGTGCACTACTATCTAAATTGCTTTAGTGATTCTGTCTTCAGATCAACATAGCCATGACTGTTAAAAATGCAAAGAAGAGAGTTCATTCAGCAGGCTGTATTAACTATATCTAGCCCACATTTGGAAATTGTTTAATTGTAAGCATTCCTGGATTGATGTTACTAAATCTCAAGGATTAGTTTGCAATTGTTGGTGTCAAAATTAAAAGTAGTCTCCATTTAATCTCCTTTAGAAGAGTTGAAGCTAGATGTTGTGAAAACACAAAATGTAAATATAAATAAAAGCCTTATAATCAAATGTCTTGATAGTTAACCAAATTATTATCTAATGGTTGGAATCTAACTTCAGAATCAATTGCAGATTTTCTTTAGTTTTCATTCACCCCATAACAGAGATAATAAAATAAAAAATTTAATAGAACATTTTTATAAGCAGGAATGTGCCAAATTTTTGGGATCTGGGGTTTTGAGACTCCAGGTTACCATCTTTAATCTCAGCTAAACAGAAGAAAGTCTCTCGAGCTTCTTAAGCACAAACACATTTTAGACAGTATCCACAAGAAACAGTATTTATGGCTTTTTAAATCAGGAGACTTTTTTTTTTTCCCCCTCAGGTGCTCTCCTTGGGTAAATTCCCAGTCTGTAGAGGTACATACATACTGCAGCTCAAAATCTATCAGAATTTCACATCTCTAAATTAAGTAGGCTGGTATTTCTCCAGTCAGTAACACTGAAAGGTACATACTGAAAAAGGGAGAAAGATCTTAAAGCCGTAAGTTATCAAGTATTTTGAAAATGCTTAACTCTTGCAGTCTCCAGGAGTATACAACTGCAGTGCTGAAGTTGCTGACAAAATGCTTTTTACTGTGGGTTCTTCATCAGGTACAGGAAGACTAATCAAAGCCTGAGGCGGCCTTGTTGTTATAATTTCATCTTTTCGAGAAGGCTGGTCTCTGCGATACAATTTTTACACCTGACAGGTTATTGACTTAATTGACCAGACTTCACAACCAAATCCACCTTATGGTGTGTGATACACAGAGCTGGCTCTAGGCAAATTCAAGTTAAGCTATTTGCATCCATGTCACTTTGGATGTGTCTATTTTTTTTGCGAGCGATTTAAAAAATGGGTCATGTTTTGTACTCTGGAGATATTGCTGTTTGTGGTTCTCCCAAATTTTTAAGTGTTTTGCATGGCCCAGACCACTTCAGGAAGCTTGCGGGGTAAATGGAGTCCCCTGCAGAGCAGCTGTAGGCGGAAAAGTGTGTCTAATAGCAGGGGATTATTAGAAATCTCTTGGTTTGATGTACACCCTCACTTAAATGTTATGGGAGCGGCTTCAGTATCCTGCAGCTTCTGCATCCCACTTGTAGCTGCAGCCAGACATATTTATAAATGTATGGAAGGCTGAAATTTTTGAAAAGCAGTTATCAGCTCTCCTTAGAGATGCAAAAATAAAAGAAAAGAAGTCATTGGTTTACCTTTCTTCTCTCCTTCAAAATGCAAAAGCCACAGCTTTGGGGGTTTTTTGAGTTCTGTTATTGTTGAACATCGACTTTCATAACCGTAACACATTTATTTGTCCTTAAGTAGAGAAATTAAAGGAAGTAAAACTACTTTTGAAACTATTTTACAAACAATTTCAGTGGATGGCTTATAATACTATGTGTGTACTAGATAGTATTGATATGAATTGACTTCCGAAGTAAGAAAAGAAAAACAAACCAGAAAATGTTTATTTTGTAAATGCAATGATTACATTTGTTCCGTGAATACTCTTAGACATAGCATCTCCCAGACAGTGTTTGTGATTCACAGATTCCTGGGACCTTTGGATTCTTTCTAAAGGAATCTGTGAAAGATGGCTGAGGATCTTATCCACAGAACATCACCTGTAATTGTACAAGTAATGGTTTTACCTCATCTTGTACCCTGAAACACTAGAGAAGCCTTGTAGATTTTCTTTTCTAAGCCCTAAGGGTGCTAAAGAGTCCTTGAGCTTTGGCTGTTTCCCAAAAGCCCTTGCTTGGGTGTTTGTAAAACAGCTTGATGTTTCTCAGCTGGGCAGAAGGCATTCAAGCAAGTGCTAAGTGTAACAAGGCTACATAAGAGTCCAGTTCAGGTTTCTAATTGCCTTACTCTTCTCTCAGCTTTGGGAGGTCACTGCTTTGGCATTCGTACTTCCAGGTATGGGCTGGGGAGGTGGCTGGGATTTGTATATGATCTATATACAATGTGGTTTGGTTTTTTTAGTAAATGCTTTATGAAGTCTGGCTACTAAAAATATTTTTTGTGGTTAGCATGGCTGATGACCTGACAGCAGACATCAGCTTCAGTGTTGTGGTGGTTATCCAACCACTCACATTATCACAGCAGTGAGATGAGTACTGGCACTAGTGACCATCATCTCTTTCCTTACCGAATGCTGGTTTTAGGTATTTTGTGCTTGACAGTGTACCTCCCCACAGAAGTAGGAAGATTAACCTCAAAAGAATCCTGAGGTAAATAGTATTTCAGTCTCATCTAATTCCCAGTGATACACTAAATACTGGACAAAACCCAAACAAATACCAACCAAACAAACAAAAACCACAAACAAAACCCAAACCCAGAAATGACAAAAGAAATAATGGGGTAAATTTAAGATTGCTTTGGCCTGTATCAAGAGTTCTTCTTCCTTGCAGATAGATGAGGTTGCAAATGTTGCTGTTGCTAATTCCCTTGAATATATGACCCGTGAGATTGAAAATGATCTGATAGGAGATCTCCTCTCCGTTGCCACATGGTAACAGCTCAAAAACATGTGGAAGATGTAGGCAGAATATCATCACTGGTTTCCCACAAGAAAATGTTGTGAGTTGGTAAATACATTGAGAATTGCATTGGGGTGGACTTTCAATGACTCAAAATCTTTCTTGATTGTTGAGTGCCTTTAAAAATAGCCTGTTTTTCTGCTGGGACCATGCAGAAAGCATGAAAAGTATCCTGGGTAATTGCTGTGAATATGGTTGACTTTATCGAAGATTCATCTGTGAAGTCATCTGATTTCCAGCTTAATCCAGTGCAATAAGCAATGAATGCGTGAGGTCCTCTTTTTGTTCTAAAGTATAGTGGCTATTGAGGCAAAATTCTTAATCACTTCACTTTTTAACTGGATTTTTTTTCTTTTTTAATACTGTGTGCCTTTTTCTCTGCTGTGTATTTTAATCACTGTTTTGCTTTGAAACCAGGATGTGGCTTTGCTTGGCTTTTGTGCAAAAAACAACCCCAAAAACAAAAATCCAAACAAAAAAAGCAACAAAAACCCAAAGAAACAACAAAAAAAACCCCTTCAAGACCTTCATCATGAAGTTTCATTGCTGAGTCTGCTGAGTTAGATAAAACAACTTAGATATATTTGAAACCTTTTATAACTTTTTGGATGAAATATGCATTGAGATTGGTAGGGATAGTGGTCGAATACTAGTTTTGCCAGTACTTCTCTGCAACAAAGAATGATTAGGACTGGATCTTGCAGGTTCAGATTCTGCAAGTATCTTTCCAGCCTTAGGGTTAAGAGGGGCAATCATTCAAGTTATTATTCAATGATGGACTGAAACTTGCATTTGAGAGGCGACTTTGTAACTCTTCTCAGCTAAAATGAAAAGCGAAATACCATTACCTGGAAGATAAAAAATAGTAATGTTGTTCCTAACCATCTACTTAGGAAATTTGGGTACAAATTGACATAAATCGGGTACCACTAAAAATGTGACTGACTCTTCTGCTTTGTGCTGCACACCAGTCTCTATCTACTGGTTAGAATGGTTGGATACAGCCCTGTAAGTGACTGTGTAGATTTCTTTTTCAGAGGCTGCAAATGTTTTAGGTGTCTGTCAGGCCATTCACCAGTTATGCTTTAGCACTAGCCAAAAATAATAATGCTTCATTGTTACTTACCTAACATAACACAGCTGTTCAAACTTCAAACTACCTGTGCATTCCAACCTACAAAACACTGGGTGAAGCAAATTGGAGTCATCGTTTGGCAGATACATATCATAAATTAACAATCTTTCCCAGGTTTTTTACTGAACCAGCAGTGCAGCTAAATAGTTGTCATTGAGGCACCAAGCTCATGTTGTAAGGCAATGTATCGAGAAGAAATCAGTAATGCAAACATTATTAAATAGTCACTGATATTTTTGGAGATAAACTGCATAGGATATGTAGACATTCTCAGCTGTATGTTTTGGGCTAAATCAAGGCACCAATGTAAGGAACATCGGTTACTGAAAGCTGCTTGAGCTGGGGTCCCAAGTGAAGTGTTCAGGCAGTGCCTGAACCCTGCCTAGCCAGGGGCTGGCTGCCTGTGCTCAGCCCTGATGCAGTGCAGGGGTGTGACCTGGGATTAGGGTGCTCTGACTGGAGCTGGGAGAGAGCTTCACTGGGAGCGTGTTGTCTGTGCTCAAGAGCTATGCTCACATTCAGGTGTGAGGTTGTAGGTGTGTCTGCCCCTGACCTTTTGTGAAGATCTCATCTCCAACCTATTTTTACTTGGCTACCTGGCTTTTTCATCGTGGTCTTTTCTGGCAACTACTTGACTTCTGGCTGATTCTGGTTACCAAGCCTACTTTGCTCTTCTTGCTCGGGTATTGTGGGGACGCTGCTCTGCCTGGCCTTGCTGTCATGCTGAGTGCCTGGCTGCAGTTCTGTGGGTGGCTCACCTGCTCCATGCCACCAGCTGCCCTGGGGGGAAGGGGCCAGTGTCTCCAGCCCCTGGGCCAGGCCAGGTGAGACAGAGACACCAAATAGTGCATTTCACTCCCTTAGAGAACTTAAAGGAATTCCTACTCTTGTAATTCAAATGGAAGAGAATGGGGCACATATGAACCATTTTTTGGTTTTTTTTTCTAATTAAAACCAAATGAGCCATTTATTTTGGTGGGAAAGACTGTAGCCAATTGTAAATACAATTACAAATGTTTTTGGAAACAATTGTTTACTTCTGCAAGTCACTACAAATCTTTAAGACCTCTGGGCTTTCCACCTGTCCTCCAAAATGAAATACTATCATATTTTTATCCCTATTTTTACCCCAATTTACATTACACTGTGTTAAAGATGTACATTGTTCAGACTGGTTAACTGACATTATTGAGATTTTAACTCTAAATGTTTTCACATTTTGGTTTCCATCATGTATTTGACATTACGCAACTGTAACTAATTAGTACCAAAGTACAACTTTTCATTTATCACATTTCTGTAGTTAGATTTTTTAAATCATTTATTCTGATTACTTGTTTATGACACACCACTTCAAATTAGAACCTTGACTTATTTTAATAATTTTAATAAGGACTCTAATCTATGAATACATCCTGCACGTAAAAGACCTAACAAGTATTTCCATAACATAGTGGTATTGCTGTAAACATCACAAAGTGATTGTTTTCACCATTTTATTTGAAGGTGTACCGTGCTAATACTTACTCGTCAACTTCAATATAATTTTGGAACCACTATCCTGAGAAGTAGATAATGCTAGAAAGAAGGTGAATTATTAACGCAGAGTGATGTAGTCATCAATAGGCTACAAAATACACTTTTAAAATAATGCTTTTACAAACATGGCACAGACTCTGCTGTAGCACTGTATGTTCTAAAAGCTGCAGATATATTTTAGAAAACACTGATGAAGCCATTACTGCTCCATCCATTTGTTCATAGTATATATCATTATTCAAGAAATTTAAGAACTGTAATGATGGAAAATCACACAGAAAGAAAAGAAAAGGAACATGGACTTTGTCAGAAACAAGGGCTACATTTTTATTCAAGAGGCCCATAATGATGGAAAATCACAGTGAAAAGCAGAGACGAAACAGGGATCCCATAAAGGACTGACACACCACAGTGGCACAAGTAGTAGAACAGTCATAGCAAGTGGATAAAAATAAAGAAAACAAAATTAGCTAGAGAAGAGCTGGACTCGGGGATGAAGCACAAACCAGAAACAAATTACAGCAAATGCTGAAGATTAATTTCAAAGAATCTGCTGAGAATGAATGGAAAGACAAGTTGCATCAATATTAATGAAGCTGAAATAGAACTCTAAACGACCATGAGTACAAATTGGCACACAAAGCATTTTCTTTTAAATAGGTTGGAGATTGTATCACGAGACCTTCACAAAAATGAACAGAATTCAGAAAAGATGTTATTACGGGAAAGGTGATAAACAATCACAATACAAATCTTAAAAAAGAACTACAGAAATATTAATTACTAGCACAGAAATTTATTTTAAAACAATGGTTTGTAGATGAGATATTCAGGAAAGTAAGAGGAGAAGAATATTTTCTGAAATCCAATGATCTATAAATGCCTTAAAGGGATCTTGCATATCTTCAGGTTCAAGCACGTGGGTTTTTTGTTGTTTCGGGTTTTTTTTTCCTTCAGGCAGTCTAAGAGGGCTTAGTAATCTATTCCACTATAAGTTCATATAATGTTCAAAGAAATATTATTGCCCAACTTCAACTGAAAAAAAAGAATAAATGTTATATATAGGTTGGCAGTCAGCTCTGTGCATGCATGAAATAAACTTTTCTTCCCAAATTACTTAAGCTACCCACTCCCATCAGGCAGCCACTGTAGGCTGTGGAGCTTTCAGAGATTCCTGGATTCTTGACATTAAAAATTTCTGCCCCACCAGCTGACAACTGTATTAACGTCTTGTCAGACAGCCTGTGTTTAGAAACAAGGGGTCACACTTTAAGAACCGCATTTCTAAAAAAGACCAACACAAATGTGTAATTTCTCAGACTATACTGTCAGGAGTCCTGTAAATTGTAGCTGGCATGTCAAACATCATACGATCTCCTTTATCGAGAAGGTAGAGCGAGTGAGTACCTTTTCTGATACAGATCCCTCTGCCCTATGAAAATTCCTCATGACAGGCAAAATTTGAGTGTTGCAGAGATACAATCAATTCCTCTGTTTCATTTACGTAACAAATTAAACTGTTAAAGGCTTTGTGTCTAACACGAGTGGCTGCATGCTTTTCCTTCCTCTTGTAACAGGTCACTGGTGTTATTTCAGTGTCTTCCCGTGGTTTATTAGCAGTAGTCTGCTTAACTTCAGGGTTCTCATTGTTCTGGTTGTAAATGCACTAACCTTTCCTTACATTGTAGTAAAGATGTAATGTTATAAGTAAAGTTACTGAGAGGAATAAAAATTCTTTGTAATTCTTTGGTCTAAAAGGGAGACTGGGATACAAAATATTGGCATAAATGTATGTACAGGTGTAGATTACACTTGACAGAAGAACAGCTGTTTGTGGTAGGCCACGCTCTTTCATTTCTTTGGGGGGAGGGGGCAGGAACTACATAGTGGCAGCCCGTAGTTAAACTATGTCTGAAAATCCTCGTGCATAATTTATTTGGGTTCTGAAATACCTATTAGTGAAATCTGTACCCAAGCATCAATGCTGTTAAGTCATACTTTGGTTGCACCCACAAAAATATTAGGATTTTGAGGCAGCAGGATTTCTGTGACCATATTCTAGTTCTTAGTTTTCATGTTTGGTAGTGAGATGTCATCCTTTCCAGAACTCCTCCACAGGAGCATTCTTGGGCTGTTGGCTAATCAAGCGAGCGCTCCTGCTGTGCCCTGTTCTCTCCTGCTGTGTTCATCCTCCGTCCCAGCAACTAGCCGGGCAGGACAGCGATCTCTTCCTTTTACTGACATGAATGTAATGCTCCTTTTGGGAAAACAGGGCATGGGGTACAATGGGACAGCGGTGACTGGTAAACAGAGGTTTGTATTCAGCTACACTGGCACCTTAATGGTTGTTTCCAGATGATGGTGATTGCAAGGCAACTGTGACTGTTACTTACCTGTAGAGATGAGGGCTCTTGGGACCTCTGAAATTGCTGGCACCACCAATAGTGTGCGTACACAAATTGTTTCCTAAGTTATAATATAGTAAATTCCATGTTTACAGATCAGAGTACTGCACAGTTTAGAATAGAAAGTTAGGAACAACTTTGTAAGTAAATGATGTTGAGAGAAACTCTGCTGAGCTCCTTAGCTTTTACAAGTAGAGAATTACGAAGTTACATAGTAGCTAAGAGGTCCTCTCCTGACTGCTTAAATGAGGCATAATAATATTGTGACTTTTTCTTATAAATAAGAACACTACCATGAAATTAAAGAAAAATTATACATATACAATCCAAGGTTTAAATTGCCTTTTTTTTTTTTTTCCCTTTTAATTGGATTTGTATAATGTAGTAGCTGAATTACTAGGAAGTAGTATTTGGATTCTTATCATAACCACCAGAATAGAATACCAGCAGTCTGAAGTTAGTATTTACAAGTGAACTGAAGCATTCCACAAAATGAGTCTGTATTGTATTTGCAGAGGTCACTGTAATCCTACCGTAGAACAGAAACTGTCATCCCACCTTCTCTGGGGGTGTGGTGCTATTGTAGTATTTCTGAACTGGGCTTACGTATACACCCATCTCATCATCCTAACAAAGTACCTTCTTGAGGCAAGACTTCTAGAGGATTGGTATCGTAAATGCTTGAAATTTTATACATTTTCGTATGCAATCTCATCTTGAAGATGTAGACTATATTCCTTTTATCATCTTTCTACATGCATAGGTATGATGTGCTTTAGTTCTTTACTGAGTAAGCCCAGAGGAACATGTCACAGCTCCTTTCAGTGTATTGTGCTGGGCTCAACATCCAGGCAGTTACTCTCCATCATTACATAATGGCTGCAGCCATTGTAATTTTTGTGAGAACACTGGATGACCTGGTAAAGGTGGCAGTTTGTCCAGAGCTTGAAGAATTCTTTGCTGGCTTGTAAGTGGTGTCCTAACTGTTGCCCACAAGTAACTTTTTTTTCCCAGCCTCTAGAAATGTAGATGAATAGTATTAATCAGTTTTATTTTAATTCTTCAGGTAATGAATTACTTTATACCCTTAAGTAATAAAGTAAAATAAATAAAACTTAAAACACTTCAAGAATTGCTGCATAAGTTGCAATTGCTTCAAAGTTTTGTTTGGTTTTCATTTTACAGTCATTTTGCAAATTATATGAGAGTATAAAAAAATATAGATTTCATTTTACTTACATAGTTTATTAGGTAACTCATCTTGTTCTTCCATCAAATAGGCTGTATCTTATCAGGCTAGAAAATATTTATCCTACTGTGCATTGGGCTAGGTCCAGAGTGAGGTTTGTGGCTTTTTGTCTGAGAATGTGCTTTTGCATTCAGTTATCCAGATCTATAAATATAGTTTTGTACTCTGTTCAATATATGAAACAAAATGAAGTAATTGTATCATAAAAATACTATATCACAAACATTTTTGTGTCCTAGAAGAGAAATGTGAAATGGCTTTGAAAGATAGAGTCTACTGCTCTTGTGTGGACATTCAACTGTGCACAGTTAAAAAAATCTAGACTAAGTGCCAAATAACATAATATTTTAGCTTACTATGCTGTAGCTTCAAACTCACACCTCATACAAAATCTGAAGGCTAGAAACAAGTTATAGGCAAAAAAAAAAAAAAAAATTTCCCTGAAGTTTCTTCTTACAGGCATCTCTCAGGCTGCTGAACATGCCCAACGATTTGTAGAAAGCAGACTGCAGAGTAAGTCCTTCTGTGGGGTTATTCCTCATCAGCACCTTTGCATGTCTTTTTTTTTTTTTTTAATAGGTATAGAGATATAGCCCAAATTCATACTTCTAGATTAGAGCAGCTCCTTCCATGTTCAAGAATACCCTTCAAAGCACAAGAAGTATTTTACTTTCCTTTCTCATGCTTAGTTCTTTAACTACCAAACCTCTTGATGAATCCACTCTTCCAAGCTACTATACCCAATACTAAATAAAATGAAATCTAAACCTTTTTCTTAGACCACGAGCATTTCTTTTCTTCTAACAGCCCTTTCATATTTTAGGGTTTCGGGGGGGGGAGAGCGTGATAAAAAATATGGTCATGCTACACTGGTCCTAGTGTCTTTGAAGGCTAGAAAAAGCTTAGTATTGCCTACTCCATGATCAGTCTCAATTTAAGATATTTTACTTAATTTTTATTAGTAGTAATCATATAAATATTTTTCTTTTAGATTGGTACTTGCTTTTGCACTGTAATTTGTCTAGGATACTGGAAATTTTTTGACATTTTTGAACTAAAATTTTCATTAGTTCCCAGGTGATTTCTCCTACACTAGTACATCTCTCTTGGCTTTCTCTTTTTCTGTGAGCAACTCTGTCTTTCACTATTATCACATGAAAATCTCAGTATGCATTACGCTGGTTAGTCTTCATTATCCATGTTAAAGTTAGGAAATTCAGCTGAAATTTCTAGACTCCTGGTCTACAAATATTATTAATAATGTGGCAGGCTGGACTGTTCTGCGTTATATGCCTTTAGAATGCCAAAGTCCAGGATATTGCAGAAAGGGGTGAGAGATGCTTTACGCCACCAGAGCAATTCTGACTGACTTTGGGGCAGCACTAATGTCATGAACAATCTGTTACTGTTCTTAAAACAAAGATAGTTAGCAGAATACCAAAGTATGAAAATTAGTAAATATAAACAGCATAGCATGCATTTAAGCATAGAAAGAATGGTATAAGGTTAGATTCTCTATGAAGCTGGATGCATCCCCAATTAAAAGAATTAAATCCTATTGAACCCTACCAAACATAACATTAAAAAACATGGTATTAAAGCACAGTTCAGATGGGTGATGACTCCCTTTAAACTTCACACAACTCAATGAATGCCATTTAGTTTAGACCGTGCCCTTGAATAGTGTTTTCCTTTTAGCGCGGAGTGTCTTTATTACATGGAGCCACCCGGTTCCTTTCAAGTGGCACGGACCCTGGCAATTCAGGAGCGGTGGTGTGCAGAAGGAGCTGTGGTGTTCTTACCCCCTGGGTTGCACTGCACATTGCCTGGTCACAGCAAGGATCAGGGGCTCTGTCTTTATTCTTTCAGTTCTACAAAACCACTTATTTTTGCAGTTAAGGGTGACTTTGCCATAAATACATGTTCTGGGCAGCAGAAAGCAGAGTATGTTGGTGGTGCAAACCACAAGGTGTTTGTTTTATTATTGTCCCTTAAACATTGCTTTTAATCAGGTAGAGTTGCTCCAGGGCTGTTTGACTTCTGCACATGTTCCAGCTGTACAATAAGTTGTATTTGTGCAGTGCCTCTGTGCTGGAGAGTTGTTATTGAGATGACTGCTCTCTAGATGTTTTTTTCCATTAAACTTATAAACCACCTTTTGAATGTAATATGGTTAAGATTATTATGGTTTAAACTATGTATGTCAGTTTAAATTTTCACCATGATGATAGAATTGGATAGAAACATTCAACTAAATAAGGCAAATCATGACTAAAAGCAACCTGAAATCAAAAGCATGTGAGATGAAGCATTACATTGCCAAGAGATGATTTCTAGCTTTGTGAATCAGATGCTTTAAAGTCCTCTATCTGTATATAGTGAAGTGGCCATGCTAACAGTAAATTAGATATAGAGATTAAGGGCGGTGTGGGGTGGGGCATTATTACAGTATGTTCTTAGAAAAGCATAAATTTAAAAATCATAATCAAACTCGCAAATTTTTGCACACAACACTGACTTTTGTGTCATATGTAGACATGCTGAAGTACAACAAAAAAAGTTGTCATGATCTTAACGATTTCTTTTTCTCTTCCAGAGTTCAGCTGTTTTCCGAGATAGCTAAAATCACAATTGTATCTATTGTAGGCTCTATTATTTATATATTATATATAAATATATGTATATATGTACACTCCTTTACTTCATGTAGCAAACTGCTTATGCCTGTATTGTGCTTGTGAACTGGTGAGGAAAAAAAGGTTTCTGGGTCCTATATATATACCAACTTTCTGGTCACAGACAAATACTGAGCAGAGTAATTTTTCTTATTTTAAGTAGACAGTCAAAAAAGTTTTTCTTCTGAGAGCTATCATGCCTGTGCTAAAAAGATGGATAACAGAATTGTCTGGCAAAGCGTTAGGGTGGTGAGAAACTTTAATAAATTGAAAAGCTCCCTAGAAGGAGTCTCTCAGAAAGTTTGTGGTCTTAATAGAGCTATGCAAATCCACCCTTTATTGTCGCTGTGAAATGATCTTGTATAACCCTGTTTTCAGGACAAGTATGGATAAAAGTGGGCTGTCTTGAACTTTAGAAGAGTGGAAAACTAAGATGTGTTTATTCCATTTCTGAAAAGGAGACTAATTTTGGCTACTGATGTAATGTAGGGTTGTGAAGGATGCAGAGGCTGCTCTGTGGTTATTCATAAATATTATTGGTTAATTTCAATATTTCTGAAAGTTTGTTTTCCATTAGCTTCATTCAGCAGCAAATTACCTATATTTTAATCTGATTTAGTTTGTTATATTGTTAGTTTTTTTCCCTCTTCAATGTGCAGTGTTAGATTTTAAAGACAGAAGAAAAATGATATAAGCATGTTAACAGCAAGAACTGACTACTACTGATTATCAGTATGCTAACAGAAAAGCTCTGTACAGATACAAGATACTTTTCGTCAACCATGTTGTTGCAAAAATCTCATGTCACACAAAAAAAGAAAAAAAAGAAAAAAAATAATGTTCACGATTGTATTTCTTTTATTGTGACAGAGATGATATATAATCTGATGATACTCTCACCTTGACTCCTTCACTCTGGTGTTTTTCAAGTTTTGAGAATTCTGTCTTATAGACTTAAAATAGGCCATGCTATAAGAACTGTTTTTACTGCCTTTTCTCCTTCAATTTTCTTAGCAGGCAAACACTTGATGGTGACTGTCTTTAATGGTTCAGAGAAGCAGAGCTCGAGTTAAAGAAAATGTCTTTAATTTTTTGAAGAGTTCTGGGCTGACTTCTATAACACTTCACAAATAATTTTTCATAGATTCTAAATATTTCATCTTGCCTTCTTGAAATCTCTTATTCCCAGATGATCCTCTGAAGAGGATAGTTACTTTATTATTTATTAAATTGCCATGTGAATTGTTATAAAGAAATCCCAATGTGTTTACAACAGGCTCCTCTTGACCATACACCATCTTTATAAATATCTAGATAAGCATGAACAAAAATCTAGTAGTGTGACCAACCATCAGCGTTCCTTTGAATCTAAAAAGCATATGGACACTCAGGGCACTTCTCCGGGCACCGGGTATTTCATTGTTCCATTGCTTCCTGCTCTGGTGCAGGACTGTTTAGTCGGGAAATGGAAGACCAGGAAATTTGAGTCCCATCTCTACTTGCAGTGAACAGTGTTACTCTCTGTGCCTTGATGTCTCCTTTCATTTATGTTATTGTTTCCACGAGGGACGAGGTTCTTGTTCGCAGTTTCCTTGCAAGCCATAATCGTCTGAGAAAGCTTTTGGAGCTCATGTTCACTAAAAAGGCCTATAGAGAAGGACATCCTAAATTATAATAGCATACACTTTGACAGGGCAAATTTGTTTTCTTGACGAAGACATTTATTTTTGGCAAATTGTTTTAACAGAACTTGGATGAAGAAGGAATTATTTTTTAAGTTAAAATATTTTAAAAGCCTCGCAAAAGGAAATTGCACATAATTAGCTAAATATTTACATTCTTGGTAGTTTCTGAAGATAATCTTAGCAATGATTTATGACAGAAGAAAAAATTGATCTAGACACAACAGGCAGACAAGGTGTAATCATTATTGACTCATATTAATTTTAATCCTTTTTTTTCCTGTACAAATGATATAATGAAAATAATGCCATGCAGGGGAATTGGTGATGTTAATGACTCTTACAGCTGGTTAAGTATCTTCATTCTGTTTACAGGTTAAAATTATATACTACATTGTTTGAAACAGCAAATTGAGAAGAAAAAAAATAAAAACCTTTATTCTTCTGAGAACTGTTCAATGTAGCACTAAGTTTACACACTGTGTTACCTAATATCTCCTAGAAATACTGGCTTCTGAAATTGGTCACGTCTTCCCAGAACTGACTTGAGGGTCAAATCTAGCCTTGCATCTGCAAACTGTACAGACAGGCTTTGCATTCCTGTGTTCTTCCTGGGGACAGCAAAACTGATTTTGTGGAGCCATTGCCAAAGCAGCACGAGTGAATTATAATAACCATTGCTCATTACACTAAATTCCTATTTACAGGTTAAAGGGAACCCCTGCGTGGAGATAATTTTTCTAGCACAATTGTAAACTCTTGCAGAGCTGTTTTACTTCCTCTTGCCCGTTTTGGCGGATTCTGCTGGACAGAAGAACCACAGCAGGATTTAGTGCTACTCTTGGGGAGTGGAGATCGGACCACTCCTCTGCAGCAGCTGTCCCTGGGATGGTGTACTTGCCTCCAGCTCTGAGTCACTGGGCCTGGGAAATTAAACGACTTTTAGTAGAATCATAGAATCATTTTGGTTGGAAAAGACCTTTAAGATCATCAAATCCAACCACAAACCTCACACTGCCAAGTTTTCCCCACTAACCCACATCCCTAAGCGCAAGCTGTACGCGTTTTAAGTGTCTCCAAGGGACGGTGGCTGGAGCAGTGCCCGGGGCGGGCACACAGCATGTTCCAGAACCGGACCCCAGCCCCTGCCCGCTCTGCGGGATGAGCGTGCCCCTCGGAGGATGAGAAAGGGGCGCGGGGGAGGGACCCCACAGCCATGGTAGAAGTCTGCGAGACCTCTTGAATCTTGCAGCTGCTTCAGGTGCGGTTCTGCGAGGTGCCCGGTACTTGTCAGAGCCACCCTTGGGGTGAGCGAGACTTACCGGAACGGGGAGAGTTTTGTATTCCCAGGCTATAAGCGTCCCGGGACTAGGAAATGACAGAGCTGCGAATTATGACCATGGAACCCCCGGAAATCCGCTCTCTTGTGTCGTTCTACCTGCCGCACAGGTGCCTGGAGTACCCAGCTGGGTAGTGGCGTTCCCGTCTGCGCAGGAAGCACGCCGGTGTTCGTGCTGTGAAGCCGTGGGGAGCCCAGGCAGCAGGTAACGGGCAACTCTTAGCAGCTCTACGGGGGGGGGGCGGGGACGCCGATGTCTCGCTGCGCCGCGCGGTCAGGGCTGCGGAGCGCGTTTGGCGGCGCGCTTCCCCCTCACGCTGCGGGGAACGGGGCCGGGGGGGTTGCGGGGAGCGGGCGGCGGGCGGGCGGCGTTGTCGGGAGCGCGCTCGGCTCCGCGCGCGCCGCTCGCGCCGGGCCGGCACCGCCCTCCCGGGGCGACCTTTCCCCTCGCGACGCTCTCGACCAATGGGCGGCCTCCGCCCCGCCTGTTCCGCCGGCGTGTCCGCGTGCGAGGGGCCGCTCGTGCCTCTTCCTCTCCGGCGGGGGCCGCGTAGCCCGGCTCTGCCAGCTGAGGTGAGCCCAGCCCGGCACGGCCCCGCCGAGCCCGCCCGCTTCCCCCCGACCACGCACCACCGCGGCGCTCCGCCGGGCCCGGCCGGGAGGGGGAGAGTCGTGGGAGCCGGACTAGAGGAGCCGCCGGGGCCTGTGAGCCGCCGCGCCTCCGGCTGGCAGCGCGGAGCGGGAGCGGGTGTTTCTCCTCAGCCTTTCCGAGGCGGAGGCCCCGGCTTGACCGCCGCGCTCTGCCAGGAGGAAACGGGGTGAAGGGTTCGCGGCGGGCGTCGGGGCTGTCGCGGGGCCTTCAGCGTGCCCTGCTCTGTGCTTTCAGATGCCACCGAAAAAGGGAGGAGATGGGGTGAAGTCGCACCCGATCATCGGAAGGTTTGGGACGTCCCTGAAGATCGGGATCGTCGGGCTGCCGAACGTTGGGTAGGTGGCCAGCGGAGCGCGATGCTGGCGGCGGGACGGAGGAGGAGCAGGATGGGACCTCCCTCCCGACAGGCCGGGGCTCCCCCTTCTCCCCGAGTTGGCTTCCGCTCTCGATGGAGCGACCTGACAGTTTTTGGATGCAGACAGGTGCCTGTAGATGAGCGTACGAGCTGAGGGACGCATTCCAAGTCTTTTTGCTCGGTGTTGGACATCGGTCTTTCACTTGAGTTACTTATAGGTGGAGTGGTGTAAAACGCTCAGTGTGAGGCTGGTATGTACAAGTCTGGACAAGATAATAGTGAATAATTAAAAAGTATTAGCAATTGCTGAGTCTTATAAAATAAAGTTTTTTGCGTTTCCTTACTTCCACTATTGTTTATCTGTGAATGCACTTTTTTGTGCAAATACATACGCGCACGTTAATGTGCATACAAATTCCTTCTGTATTTTATTTTTTCTAGAGCGGGTATGTGCAAAGGAAGGGGTTAATGATACCATAGGTGTTATTAGCAGTGAAGAGAACTTCCATTCTTGAAACTTCTTCAGAGTTTGTGATGAAAAATGTTGTGCAAGTTACAGTTTGGAAGAGATAGTGAAGATGAATTGATGTTCTCTCTGTCATGCTTCTCATCTGTAGTTGTTGTGCCTCCTCCAAGGAGCTCCACTTAAGGCACTTAAAAAGCTTGATGAATTACCTAGAATATGTCCGTATGAAAGTATTGGTATTAATTTGTTTATTGTGTTTATTAAAAGAAGTTGCCAGCATGCTCAAACTTTAAATCTTAAAGAAATGACAGGAGAAGTCTTTGAGCACATTTCAAAACGCACGAGTACTGCTTTCATGTGTCTTCATTATAATTTGTTTTCCGGGGTGTAGGTAAGTTGCACAGCAGTAAGGAAATAATTAGCTGTAACGTTGTATAACACGTCATTGGGGAAAAATACTGTTTGTACCTATGTTATGATGTAGCTTTCAAAGAAAATTGTTACTGATGGCTGTGTGGAGGGCAGCTTTAAGATTCACGCCACACACCCCCTCCTGTGCCTGAGAAGTTATGTGAAACTAAAAAACCAGACCAAAACAACAAACCTCACAAACAAAATTCCCCAGAATATTTATGTTAGAAGATTCAGGAGTTAAGAACTTAGCAGTAACTCAGGAATCATTCTCTTTTGGTTTAATAAATGCCAATTAAAAAATAATCTGTGACTTGTTTTAACTGAAAATATTGTTTGTTTGTTTTTTTTCCCCTTGATACCAGTTACAGTTTTTTTTCTTTGATATTTAACAGGAGTAAAAAGTGTTTGGTAAGGTAGAACTATATCTCCACTTGGTATGCACCAAAGATTACCTGTAATTGAATAACTGTGGTTTGCTTTCTGTGTCCCTTTTTTCTTTCAATTGTTGACTTTTATTGCTTAGATACTGAAATCTGGTTAATATATAAATACATCCGAAGAAGCAATAGGGTT
Organism: Todiramphus chloris collaris; assembly: GCA_025345505.1. Lineage (NCBI taxonomy): Eukaryota > Metazoa > Chordata > Aves > Coraciiformes > Alcedinidae > Todiramphus > Todiramphus chloris. The sequence continues at coordinate 19,623,109 of JANVCC010000022.1, forward strand.
TTGGGAAGAGCTTGGCAAAACTAGTTCACTCAGAATAAGTTTCAAGCATCCTTACCAGTGTTTCCCTTTGTGCTTGAGGAAAATGAATAGTGGCCAGAAGAACCGTGCTTTGCTGTTGACTTAAAATTTCTTTGCTAACTGATATGTACAATATGGTCGCTTAGGGGAATTTTCAAGGGCAGAAAAGCAAGGTAAACGTAATCTGGTTTCAGTGGGACCCTCTGTATGTGCATTTAAAAGTGTCTTGCACAAGTCAGGGCAGTGGTCACTGTTAGTGAAGTAAGGGGAAGTTCAGTATTGCTTTTGGGTTGGAATCAAATATGTTTCTATGCAGCCCCTTTAAATGCTTCTCTAAGACCATGTGTATTCACTTATAGGAAATCAACATTTTTCAACGTGTTAACAAAGAGTCAAGCGGCAGCAGAAAATTTTCCTTTCTGTACTATTGATCCAAATGAGAGTCGAGTACCTGTGCCAGATGACAGATTTGACTTCCTATGTCAGTATCACAAACCTCCAAGGTAACTCAAATTCTTAATATTTTTCTTCAGGTAAGCACCTGAAATAGTATTACTAAACCCATTTTTTTTCCACAGAAGTTTGAGCAACTATTAAAGTCTTTAAGGTTTTCTGACATCTGTTTTTGACCGTGAAATTATATATATACCTGGATTATACCTTTCCCACTCTCCAATATGACCTTTGTGGCATGAGAATGAGAAATCTAGGAGCTGCTGCTAGCCATTGCTCGGCACCATTTGGTGCTTGGTGTTCCTGGCTTTGAAGGTAGCAGCTTCCAGGTCATGTGGAGGATCTTCTGAAGAGATCTGGAGAATGAACGGTAGTCCACGTACCTAATGTGTCATGAGGCTGCTCCTTTGTTAAACTTCCACCCTGTATTTTGTGTGGTTCAGGGTATTGTATATGCCGTAGATGGCCGAATACAGATCAAAGTACCTGTGTCCTTGGTCTTTTAACAGTAAGCTTTATGGGCAGTGTTTTTCCCCTGACTCTTTCTTTTTTATAGGCTTTGCTGCTTGTTACCTGATATGTTCAGGGATATTCCTACAATATGTCTCTTCTAATTGTTACCTTATTCTAGGAATGTATTAATTTTGTCACATTAATGGGTTTTGCTATTGATTGTTTCCGTAATCTGCTTTATATGTTTAGTGTGGGAACTGGATTTTTGCTTGAACAGCAAAAGTTTGGGTGCTTTCAGAAAACAGAAACTTGCACGGACACTCATGACTTGTTAATTTCAGTTTGCAGTTACTTGCAGAGGTATCTCTCTACATACAGTAAGTGTACCTGACTCATAGGGCGAGTTAGCATGCACGTCTATGCTTTTGTTCAACACATGGGCCTCAGTTTTAGAGGCAGATCACACCTGCAATTAAAAAAAGATTGATTATTCACTGATCAAAAATCCATTTGTTAACTTTTTATGCCCAAGCAAGTTGCTTCCATCTGTACTTCTTGTGCACTTTTTAAATACTGAAAAATGTGTAAATATGGAGCTGTTTGATTAGGTGGATTGTTAAAACATGTTATCTTGTTTTTTCTGCTCAAGTGAGTATTAAGCCTACTTGTTACTGTGTGGCCCATAAACCAAAACTGGGACAAATTTGAGACAAAACTTTCCGGCTCTTGACTCTGCAGAGATAATGGCGTGGCTTTTAGGGTAGTGTTACTGCTGCTTTGGCCACATCAGTAATCTCTTTTTCTTCTCACTTAGCTATGATCTGCTACTTCTAAATTAATAGTTGAAGTGACAAAGATTATTACCTGTTCCCTCATCCTGCCTTTGGCCATCTATCTTTACAAGGAGTGCTGGTTGTAAATAACTGTATGTATGTTCTCCAACTCAAACCTTTTTCTCTCTCTGGAAAAAAGTCACCCTTAAGTATTAATGAAGATTGAATTGAATAATAAGCTGGATATAAATAGTAAATCTGCTTTCGTTTGAAGGGTCTTTTGAATTTTTTTAGATTATTTGTTACTTAAAATCAATGGTTGTGGGGATGGGTTGCTAGTTAGAGCTCTGGAGTTCACTTTGGCTGCTTATGTGATTTTAATGTCTCATTATAACAGTAATAAAGCAGTGATAATTCAGTAGCAGAGTAAACTGAGGTAAATCTTGCTAGGCTGTTTGTACTTGTCTGTCTGAGAGTAACTCAGGAAAAGAAGAGTATGGCCACAAAGATATACAACTGAATTGTAATTTAAATTTCTTAATTTCTCTTGTGTAGTCTTGATTTTGTTCTTCATCTTTATGTAATATGTTCTGTGTTAATTTTCTGCTTGTTTGGATTAGTAGATGTAATCAATCTGTGCATACAGAATGTTTTATAAACAGTGAGTTCTATTTAAATTAGACTCTTGTCTAGCCTCAAGATTGTCTTTTAAAATCTAAAGCATTCAGGTTTTTATTTCCCATATGTTACACTTAGTCATCACATAACTGCAGTCATTGTAGGGAGGTGGGGGACAGGGGGGAGACAGTGAGGGACTTTGTCTTAGCTGAAGTAACATATGACAGGCCAAAGTGGTCTTGCCTTGGTGCCTGCTGGGAGCAAGTGAAAGGAAGAGTGGGACTGGGCCGGGCTGGCAGTTGCCGTCTGTCACACTGAGCTGAGATGGACTCTATTGCCGAGATAGTGCTAGTGTGACTTTGTGGGCATTCTGCTGTGGGAGGAAGAGTTAGGCTTTTCAGGTGCTGTTTGTTCCTATCTGCAAAAGAAAAAAGCATCAGCTTTGTCTGGGACTGGTGTGCAGTAACTTGCTAGCCCATACTGAAAGCTGAGTGTATTACTTAACTGGAAATGTAAATGTTTGTAAATGAAATCGTGTAGGCAACAATTTGGAGACTATTACATAAAGGGAAATCTGTACTTAATAGGTTAAGACATGCTGCTAGAACTCATAAACTGTGCTTTTTTTTTCTTTCTGCAGCAGTGGATGATGTGTATGACTGCAATAAATAAGTTCAGTGATACAGGCTGTACAGAGAAGGTGGGCTCCAAGAACTTCCGTTAAAAATGGCTATGTTGCAGCTAAATGAATTAGATGAGCAAGCTTCCTTGAGCTTTAATGTTACCTGTTGTTCACTTCCTGGTGTTAATGAAAGTGTGGATATTAAAAAGAGACCTTAATATATGAAAAATAATGCTGAATGCTTGTTATTTTAAGTCCTTCATATACATTCTGTTACTAAATTTATGTATTTAAACTTCTCTTCCTGTTTTCTTGCTCCTGTTCCCTCAACACAGGTACTTTCAGGCAAGGTTTGCCAGACTAATGACTGAATTAGTTCCAGTTTAGTAATTGGAAAGAGAGTATTTCCTTAGGACTGATTCATTTCAGGAACTAAAGCAGAAAGGTGTGGGGTTTTTATTTTGGTGTTGTTCCAACCCCGCCTCCCATCTATGAATCTTAACGAGGTAGCAGAGGATGAGATCTGCTAATTCTAACATGGAAAAGAGATGTTTTTCATCACAACAGGTAGCTCTTACCTTGAAAATGAGGACTTGGATGCCAGAGATCTGTTAACTGCAGTTAATATTTTAACAGGACATTTTGTGTTTAGAAGTGATAGTTTTTTTTTTACACAAGAGAAGAACTGCATGTGTAGCACATCTGAAAAAAAATTTAGTAACTTAATAAAAGCCTTAATAAAGCTATTCTCATGCATTTTGTGTTCTAAATTTCATTAAGATGCTGCTTAATTACCTTAATCCGAAAAATATTTTTTAGTATATATATGTCAAATGTATCATTTGGACAAGTGATTTGTGTGATAACTCACAAATATTATGAAAGCCTCTCGAGTACATATGGCCACCAGGCTTAGCTTGTATGGTCCTGCCTCTTACCACAGCTTTAGTGTACTGTGCTTGACAATATGTGTCTCAGTGGTGACATTTGATTCAAGCCTCAAAATGATTTTGAGTGAGGAGGTGGAGGAAACTGCTATTTCCTCCTTTTATTTTTTTTTTCCTATTTTGTGCCCCAAGTAATCTCACTGCAATTACTTGCATTCTTTCTTCTTTAAACTATATGATTAACTAAAAGAAATACATGGAAGCAATGTAAGCTTAAGCTATCCTGTAACTGTAAATAGTTAAAACTGAAGGACTGTATTGGATGATGGTAATCAACCTGTGTGAAAATGTTAATAAAAGTTATTTTAATGTCTGTTTCTGCATCATCCGCTGGTTAAAAGCAAATGAGATGATAAGCAGGAACGAGTAAAATGCAAGTGGTTTGGTTCATCCTTTCTCAAGTTACTAGTATTCATTTAATTCCTTGTTTGTTTGCACCTGTAAGTGGGTGTGTTGCCTGGCACATATGTGTTCACATAACACAATGGTTACTGCAGCTGCAAACACTTCTGTTTCACTTAGACTGGTTTTAATCTAGCTTGGGTGTCCTTTTAAAACAATTTTCAAAGCAAAGTCTTGCTCTACTGTGGCATCTTTGTAGTGAAAGTATGAATTCTAATGGCTGGCCAGGAAGTTAATCCTAACAGAATGATGAAAGGGGAGCATGGAAGGGGAACATTTCTACAACCTTTGTTTTTCCTAAAATACAGTTTAAAATTACAATGGAGAAGTGCTTCAAAGAGTGACTTTTTTCTACCTTGCTGTTGACGTAATTAAGTGTCAAAAAGCAAGGAAAGATATCAATTCTGACCGGTTATTTTGCAGGATGATAATATGTGAAGTACAGCTACACCTCTTCAACTCTGGCATGGCCAAGTGTACTTCAGGATCTCTTTCTTTTTAGTCATCAAATTGTTCTGTTTTTTGTTGCATTGTAGATCGTTAAAATTTATGCATTCAGATTTTTAATGCTCCAGTGATGGTTAGTGAACTAAATCTGAGTAACTTCCATTGTTGTCTAGGTTATGAAAGTCCTGTGTAATATTAAATAAAAGGTTTTATGAAGTTACTGTAGGAGAGCATACTCAGAAGCCTGTTAAAGTTTGGAAGTCAAAATTGTCTAATCAGTTGGTGGAAAGTACTTGTGAACCAGATGAGCAGTGGGACTTTCTGAGTGCTGTCATGTGGGACTTGCTGTAGGTTTAAAAAGAGCATTTATGTAAGTGGTAACACCTCTAATTCCAGAGTGGAAAACTAATAACTTAGCTGGATGTAACTCTGGCATATCAGTATCTGAAAGAGCATCCCGTTTTTTTACAGAATACAACTGAAAATTGGCAAGTACATCCTGTTGCTAACGTGCTTCTTGCTTTGGTGTTACTGAGTTTGCCGGCTCTTCAGTTAGGTCTCGGACTGTGTAAGTCATCTTGGCTGTGATGCACATTCCAGCATTGTAAATGAGTAATTTGCCAGCAGTGAATGAAGGACCTTAAGTAGAGACTTGAGCCATCTATTCTGCCTAGTGGGATAAAGCAAAATTGAACTAGTTGTATTTTGTTGGTGTGGTAACTTACTGGATAGCTTGAGAATGCAGGTATTTGATACACACAGGACGTTGAGTAAGTGTCTTTATCCACATTAAATCTTTTACATTTTTATAATTCATGTAAGTGAATTATAAAAGAAATGATTTTATAAGCATTATAAAAAATATAAAGCATAAGCATTTATAAGCATTATAAGACTTATGAAAGAATGCTCTTCTCAGTCTCAACCAATGATAGTACAAGGGACAAACAGGTGCAAGCTGCAACATAGGAAGTTCAACATAAATACGAGAAAAAACTTCTTCATGGTGAGTGTAACAGAACGCTGGAATGAGCTGCCCAGAGATGTTGTGGGGCCCCCTTCTCTGGAGACATTCAAAACTCACCTGGATGCATTCCTGTCTGACCTGATCTAGGTGGTCCTACTCTGGCAGGGGGGTTGGACTAGAGGATCTTTCAAGGTCCCTTCCAATCCCTAACATTCTGTGATTCTGTGAAGTGAAATTTAATTAGCAGATTTTTCACTTCTGGTTCATGTGCTATTAGGTTCAAGTCTTGTTTGTCCATACCACAGATAAAATGCTATTAATGAAATTGTTCTTGCACAGAAATTACCAAAGTTCACCTGCAGTACCTGGTTCTTCAGAAGCAGATTTCTTTAATTTCCCTGTGTGGTGTTTTGCTTACATTGGTCAAAACTGCTTGCAAGGTTGACTACAGATGCTGTGATTGGGAGTACAGCCTCCTGTAAGAGGGAGGGACTGTGAACTGTTCTTTACTCGTTTGGAAGTGAGGCAAAAGTAGCGGTGAGAACAGACTGAGGGTTGAATGGCTTTCTAAGATGTCACACTCCTATGTTGCTACTTTTGCTTCAGGTCATTTGTGTACTCTTAATGGATGGCTCCTACTTAAGTATTATGAATTTTTGGGAAGGGGGAAAAATTTCCCTGTTCTAAGAGATTTCAGGGAACAGCTTTTCAAGGCAGAAGAGCCTGGGCTGGAACTAGGAGAGGAGCAGCCCATCTGGCTTTTCTGAAAAGTGGAGCTGGACAGTTTACACTAATACCGAAGCACAAGGATTACACCTACATGTACAATGTAGATTTACTGCTGGATTTGGTAATCTGTTTTGTATTATAAATTCCTGTGCCATACGTTATGGTAGATTGGTGTTGCACTGATTTGTACAAATGACCAGTTGATGCCACCTGTTCCTGATGATCATTTGGGGCTCAGTGACATTATGCTAATGCTGACTAACGAGTCTTAAGAAATGGAGATTAATCTGTTTAGAGGAGGGGGAAAAAAATCCCAAACAACCCAGTTAAGTCCTCTACATTTAAAAGAACACACACTCGACATGCATGGTACCTTCCCCCATTCTTTGCAGTGTTTTCTATTTAATTTTTTAATGTTTACTCTTTGCTCTTCAGAGCATAGACCAGTTGGTGCCTTTTTCTGCTTTTGTCTGTATTAATCTTTTTTATGATGAAGTAGAGACTTAGGCTTAGGAAAGGGGCTGCCAGGAATGGGGATTTTTATATTTTGCCTGGAATGTTAGCTTTGTGGTACCCAAGGTGAAGGTGAGAAAACATTTTGGAAACCTGGATACTGGACTTCAAAGGTCTGTTGCTTGTATTAGTCAATTGTGAAATAAACGTGCTGGGGTTTTCTTTCCATTGTCTAGCAAATGAGGTTGATTCTGGTGATAGAGTGGTCCATCTGCATATGAAGATATCTGTCTTGCTCTACTGTGGCATCTTTGTAGTGAAAGTATGAATTCTGAAGGCTGGCCAGGAAGTTAATCCTAACAGAATGATGAAAGGGGAGCATGGAAGGGGAACATTTCTACAACCTTTGTTTTTCCTAAAATACAGTTTAAAATTACAACGGAGAAGTGCTTTAAAGAGTGACATTTTTCTACCTTGCTGTTGATGTAATTATGTGTCAAGTAAGGAAAGATAATAATTCTGACTGGGAAGTTGCTGCTGTTTCTTCTGAGGCATGTATTAGCAGCTCTCTGGTTCTGTCAGACAAAAGTAGTATTTGGATAATGTGTTAATGAAGTTACTGATTTCTGACTTCAGAATATCCATTACTCTTGGTAGTGTGTTACATTTAAGCACTTGCTGTTTCTGTTGAGTTTGTGTACTGGCTGTGAAGATAGTTTGCTAAGAAAACCATAGTAGGACAAACATTTTCAAGGTTTGTTTACTTCAGAATGTACTTCCATTCATGTTCTTTCTACTGCACTCAACAGCATCATCTTGCATACACAGCATCTGTCTTCCCAAGGGTGGGCCCTTCTTTTTATGAACCTAGTGAAGTTTAAAGCTAGAAGTCAATGTGGTGCGTATCTGAATTTAAGTAACTCTTGCTCTGTTGTAAATCCTTTCTTGCAATTTTTTTTTTTTTTGTTTTTTTAAGACTCACTCTCTGGGTATTGTGTTCTATTCATGCTTATTTCTGTGTGCATCCCAAAGATACTACTGATATGAAAGGTATCATTAAGTTCTTAATTTATTACACTTGACAAGTTTAGTGGTACTTCGAACTTTACCTTGGTAAAGAAAAAGATTGTGTTCACATCTTGTATTGTGAAGTTAGTTTACTTGAAAGAAATAATTTTTATTGAGAAATGTTAGAGGAAGATAGAAGACAAAACGAGGATAAGAACTTTTGCTCTTAGGTCACCATGCTTCCAGAAATATTGATATTGCAAGCTAAAACAGACTAGAGGATCATCTCTTTCCAAATTAGGGATTTCATTTCAAGTGACAAAGTGCATTTGTTAATATTAAACTATGTGTTGTGTTATTTGCAGTCAAATGGAAATTGGGTAGAGCACAAAAAAAAAAAAAAAAAAAAAAAAAAAAAAAGGTGGGAGACTTGTTTTGTTCTACCTAATCCCATTGCTCTGAGCAGAGACAATGATCCATGGATTTCCATAACTACAGCTTTTTCTGTCTGGGCCATAGCGGCCATACCAGGCATCAGGATAAGAAGAGAAGGGTGGTTTTCTGATGCTACTGGAGTTTTCTGCTGTTACAGATTTGACATGCTGTCAAATAGTTCAATATTTGAAAAACCAAGTATATTTATCAGCAAGCTGCCACACTAATAAAAATAAAGCTCAGTTTGGGCTGTGGACAATGAAGACTTCAGAAGTGTAATGCTGTTCAGAGAACTTCTCTGTGTAGGGTTGGCTAGGAGGTCACTGGCTAAGTCATCCCTGGCCCTCATACATGTGTGCGTGAGATTGCTTTTGTCTGTGAGCAGCACTGCAAAGGTAGGCCTTTGGAAAAGACATCTTAAGGTAGAGTACAGAATTTATATCTTTAGGTTTGAATCTCATGTGGAAGAACAGTCACCATGAAAGAAAGCTTTTCCCTGCTTTACATGTCAGCAATGTATGCTCGTGAAGAATTCATAGTGTATGTCACACCCTTCTCTTTGTTATTAAAGCTATAGATTTGTGTTTTCCATTTTACTTAATGTTAGTGAAATAGCAAACTGTTGTATTAATCTTAGCATGGTGCTAATGAAATACAGTGGCGATAATTGGAAGTGTTTGATGGGAATTAAGAAGTGTTATTTATTTTCAAGACATCAAGTTGGAGATCGTGACGACTATGGCGTGTCATTTATGGTCTTTTGCAAGTGCTCTTGTCAGATTGAGAGATTTACTTAAATAAACTAAATGGTAGCCTTACAAGGTGTGCCATAGCAGAGTGCAATGGTCATTTGTGTGTTTTATCCCTTTGATATTATTAAACTGCTCATTACAGATGACTGACTTAATGCCTCAGTGTTCCAGGCCTGGTTGATTATTTGTAGAGTTGTAGGTATGATTTCACACTTAGAAACTAGCTTTCTCTGTCATTACTTGTGTAAAATGAAGTAATTAAAGAATGGTTGATGTTTTACATGGGAGGAGGAAATTTTGTCTTTCATACACTGCATGTTAAATAAGGAGGAAAGCTGCTGTCATGTATAACTTGTTCTAGAAAAAGAAATGTTGAATTTTCATGTTCTGAATTTATTTCTATGCCAAAAGTTTTGACTAATGTGCTTTAGTGATGAAACTTCTACCTTTTATATTTCAGCAAAATTCCAGCCTTTCTGAATGTGGTGGATATTGCTGGCCTTGTGAAAGGAGCCCATACTGGCCAAGGCTTAGGAAATTCCTTCTTGTCTCATATTAACGCCTGTGATGGGATCTTTCATCTGATGCGTATGTAAACTTATTTATATGTTCTCTGTATAGCTTAAGGACGGCATTGTTGTACTCTAAGAACTGTGGAAGAAATATCCATTACAATTTTATCTTTCACCGTTCAATTTGAAATCATCAGGTTTGGGTTTTTTACAACCAAGAAAATCCCCATTCTCTGCTATGTAACAGGTACGTCTTTTTTATTGTCATTGTGTGGAAGGAACTGGGTTTTTGTAAGTCTTCAGTAAAGGCTTGTTGTTTTCTTTTGCCAGTGGTGCATGGCAGTTGATTTGTTTAGTTTTTTCAAGGCAAAGAAATGGAATGTGATAATGAAAGGATGAAATGTAAGTAGAAAGTGAAAATATGGAGTTAGCAGCAGACTCTGGGATTCTGTTCCTCGCAGGGCAAGCCTTCCTCACTTCTTTCCTTTCCTGATTTCTGTGTGACTTACATTGGGTGTTGAACATCCCCCGCACCCCTCATTTCTGTGAATTCTAAACATTTCTTGGTTAAACAAAGAGCTTTGTTTCTTTCATCCCCTGTTACCACAACACAGAACAGGCCTTCAGAGTTGTATTAACAGCACTTAAAAACTTGTCACTTAAAAGCTTTTTGAAAGCATATGTTGGTTTTCACTACACTTTGAGCGTTGAAAAAGGCATCTGGTCTGAAAAGATTTAGCTTAATAATGTTGGTGCAAATTTGAGGAAACTGGGCACCTTTGTTTATGTCTCTTGGTTGGGCATTATTATACACTGAGTGATGAAACAACAGAACAAAATAAACAATAAAAAAGTAGAAATACTTATTTGGTGATTAGAGCAAAACATTTTTTTGTGGCAGGGTGTTTCTAAAACAAACCCCAAAGGCATGGAGTATTACTGTCTTATGGTACTGATTTAGATGATTAACCCTTATTCCCATGAGCTTGTTTTTTTGAAGCATATTTATTTGGAGTGCTGGACTGATGTGCCTCTACAGTCTGCATGCTTGGTGAGTAGGTAAGTGTGCTACCTCAGTCAGATGCCATTTAGTATGCATCAAGAATCCCCAGATACTGATGTGTGGGGCAGAGCGCTGCTATTGTGTTTTTGGTCAAGACAGAAAACTTTGTGGAGAAAGGTCTTACGTTCTTAGGCTTACACTGTTGAAAAACAGGACATGCTTCTGGGACCACTGGCCTTTTTTAACATCTTCTAGTACCTGGAAGTCATCTATAACTGCTTGTGCACTTGTGGAGCATTACTTCTCCCTTGAAAACTCAGCTTTGTTTATATTTTATAATCTAGTGCTACTATTTTCTGTTAAAGGCGTTTGGCACACACTTTCAGTAGAATAGAAGACTATGGGCTATTGATTGTAGCGAAGTAGTTAATATTATTAAACTAAGACATTTTGAAGAGGTAAGGTCAGATCTTTACTGGGTAGAGTGAAGTAATTTTGTAGAACTTGTGCATCATTTTAGGAACCAGTTTGATATGTGAAGACTGTACTGATGTATCAGTACATTTTAAGTACTTGTACCATTGCTATAGTATCCCTAGAAAAAAGAGGGGTTCAGTTTCCCCAAATCTGTTGCTCTCCTGGGATTGTAATTACTGTTTTGCCTGATATCAATTGAGAACAAGTGGTAAACTCTGTACTTGCTCTGGTTTGGTAGTTATCATAAATGCTTGTTAATGAACAGATCGATACAATAGCCAGTGGAGAAGATGCTTTTTAATATACATGTTGATTAATCTCAAGCATTTGCTTCGGGTAGTTATTATAAGGATTAGCAGTGTTTGAATTTTTCTTGGGGACTGAAGGAGGTATGTGACTATTGTGTGTTTTTAAACCATGGAATACTTGCTTTGTGTTAACATCTATTTCTTGTAATCTAGTCTTGCATTTGCTTGTTATACATTTCAGTTTCCTCCAAGGATTCTGAAATGTAATGGTTATGAAATGTTATCTTTTCTTTGGGAGCAAAAAAGATAACGGGATCACTTTCTCCTTTTTAAAATCTTCACCCTGCCTCTTCTGCTGCCTTTGCTAGGTGTTTCAGCTAGAAAGTAAGCTAGTCGTGAACTAAAGCTGAAATTGTGTGTTAATTGCCCAGTAAACACAAAGATCTTTCAAAGTATTACTTATGGAGAAATAATAATAATAATGATAACAGTAAAAAGCTAATGTGAAGTTTTGTGGTTGAGATGTAAAACTTACTGTTGTCTTCTGCCCCTGCACAAAATACATATTAGTTCTACTTTCCTTTCCCCACGGCACTATAAAAATGACAACTTGGCACTAAAAGCTAATATTACCCCTCTAGTAAAAAAAAAAAGTCTATTGGTTACACAGCACAAACTCTAGTTAAAACCTATAACTCACTGAAGTTTTTGACATACCATGCCAACTTATAAAATTGTGTAAGTTTTTTTTATATGCTGTAATGTTTCTCCACCCACCCACCTGTGAAAATTATTTCCAGTCTGAAAATTCCTCTGAGTCTGTGGCATACCTGGAGTTTGTATGGTTTCTATCAGATTTTGAAAGCTACCTGAACTGTTTTTGTAAATCTTTAAACTTTCCAGTTCCTGAGAGGGTGAAGCTTCTTTGTTGCCCATTGCTAGGGTTTAGTCCAAGTTCTTAATAGACTGTGTGTCTTTAGGAACCAGTGCTCTGAGACTGGCCATCAGTTTTCAGCCTGTCAGGTAGGCACTGAATCTCTGCAGTTGCATAGAAACTACCTTAAAAGGAACCCAGACAGGTTTTTCTTATTAAAGGGGAATAGGCAGTGGACTGGAAGGTGGGGCTTTGTATGCCAGCAAGCTGGAAAGGAGGTGTTGCTGAAGATGAAGAGAAGATGAGAACGATAAAATGTTCTTAAGAAAAGATGCACTAGCAAGTGATCTGGTGACCATGCTTTTTTCAAAGCATGAAAAATTCCATGTTTGTTTTCACTGTGGTTTTGTGTTGATCTGGAACAAATTTTCACCTTTGAGCACTGAAACCGGTGCTCCCAGTCTTTATGCTGCTGTAGTGTGCATTGCTGCTGCCCACGGTAATGACTAGCATGTGAAGCAGAGCCCTTTGGAAAATTGGTCTTATTTCTGGATGCCAGACAAAGTCAGAAGCAGATCATTGTGAGGTTTGTGCTGTAGACTTCAAGGTCTACATGCCTGGATATATTGAAGAAAGGCTTGTCAGACTTTGACTTATCTTGGTTCAGTCGGTATTTTGCAAAAAAGCTGTTTGAGAATTAACTCAGTTGTATTAATGAAGGTAATGGTTGGCAAGGGAGTGGCTAGCTAGGAATGGAGAGCTTTTTTTGAGTAAAATGAGCCAAACCTGGGGTATCTTACTGAGGCTGTCTTTTAGTCCTGGGCTAAAGATTTTGATCCTGTTTTCTTTATTAATTGAGAATGTGTTGAACTGTGTTTTCTTTAGGGAAAAAAAAAATCTTTGTTTGAGGTTTTGTTGGGTTTTTTTGTTTGCTTGTTTTGTTTAACCTTTTTTTGTTAGGTGGCATAACAGAATTCCCCATTGTTACCACTTCATGATATGAGATGTTTTTTGAAGAAGGTTGTGCCTATCAGTTTATCCACCACAAGACACATAGGTGACGTGCAGCTGTAGTATTCTCAAAGTAATAGGAATTCTATTTCTGTTGGAACTACAGAAGTTCTGTGTGGTGTTTACCTAGGCTGTTTTTTGCATGGCATAAAGCTGAAGAGAAACCAGATTTATTTCTAATTCTCTACTGTCCTCACTCCATTTAAAAAAGGAAAGTACCCCCACTGGGAAAAGGTTATGGACTTTCAGCGTTCAAATCTCCATATCATATATATACTGAGAGACACGGTGTTGATTAAATCAATGGAAACATTTTTCTATATTTTAATTTGTTTTAATATATTTTAATATATCTACAGAAACAGCAACATGTGTGAGAACAGTACAATGGTAGGGTAATAGGACAAGTAAAAGGGGAGAAGTTTTTGTTGAGCACCACTGCATTTTTTTTGTACATGATTAGTAACAGTATGCAGTAGATTCTCTCAGCTCAGCAAACAAGGTGAATAAGCTTTCCTATACAGAATAGAGCAGTATGTTCTTAGGTTTTGATATTTTGTATTGCTTTTTTTCTATTAAAGTGCACAAACTGAAAATGAATTACTGATATTTAAAGTAAATCATCTGATCTCAATACACTTGAAAAAATAGTATTTCAGAGGTTATCCCAGTTTCTTATGGGTAGGGGTCTATTTTATTTTTGACCAAATCCAATTATGAAAACATCAAACAGATATACTTGCTTACTTATTGGTCAATGGGTGGGGAATTTAATTTTAAAACTGTTTTCTGCCCTGGATAGTGACATCTACAGCATTAGTACCCTAGTAACCTGACACATGCTTTGAAGTAGTTACAGCTTTGTTCATCTTCTGAGTTTCACTTTTTAATTTGAAACATTTCTGACAGTTCTATTTTCCATGTTTCTGGTGTATTACGTTTTCAACTGAGGCAGCAATGTTTTCATGGTGGCAAAAGGCAGGCTGTTTGAAGATTGTAATAGTGTTTCTTCCCAGGTTGCATGGCTTTAACAACCTTTCAACTTTTATGGCAGATCAGTCACAAGTACTTGTAGAAAATTACTTTCATTGTACGGTAGACTAAAAATGGGAACCTTGTTACAAGTGTAAATTTACAGATTACTTTTAAATAATGCTTTGGTGAATAAAATGGTAGATGTGAGTATTTAGTCCTTGCTACAACTCTGTCCTGTTTTTTGAAAGTACTGGACATTAAACAGCCAGAGCTCTTCATGTTTTTGGGTTTATCTTCCCACTGATGTCCCACAGTCCTAGTTTTCTAGAAAATACGTTCCACATTTTTCCTCTTATTTTTAGTTTCTGTAATGAAATCCAGTCTGTCTTTTCAAAGTTACAGAAACTGGAAGGAAATTTGTCTGTAAAAGTACATTGCTATCAAATGCTCCTTTTTAATAAATAGAAAACATTAGGGTTCCAAGCCTAATGTTTGAAGTAAGGCAGGCAACACTGGCTTTTGTGGAAGAACTTGAGAGCTCACCTGCATGTCATTGCCTGGTCTTGCAGTCCTGCAGAGGAATGTGAGAGCCACCTGTGGTGACATGGTGCTGGAGGAGTGCAGGTAGGTAAGGGTGGGGAGCTCCTGCTTTTCTCCTCTGACTGCAAGTGCTGTGATTACAGAGCAGAAGAGCTGTAGCTGCCTCTTAGGGGCAGGATGAGGAGTTCGGTGATTAAGAATCACTGAAATGTCGTTCTTTGTGACAAGAGTAAAAGAACATGAAACTAGGTAAACATCCCCTACAGTCTTACAGAAGTGACTGGTGTGACCAATGTGAATTGGCTCCTAAAAAGCTTCAATTGCTTTTTCTCCAGTTTTATGTCTGTTACAACTGGAAGTGTTTAGTACCCCCTCTGGTTCTGCCTCCCTCAGGGTTTTAGGTAACTTCTAAACCAATCTGCCATAATTTAAAAGTTGGATAGATGTGAATCACGTAGTGTAGTTTACTCTTGTCTGAGATAAACTGAGTTTTACAATATTTGCACTGATTTTTATGCAGCGTTTAAAATCAAGTTGACTTGGCTTGATTTTTTATCGTCATAAAGGTTGTTGGGAACTCTCAGTAGTACTGCCAGTGTTTTGATTTACCTATAAAAATCACAGTGGTTGTAACAATGTCATTTAACGGAGTAAGATGCACCCTCTATTCTGACTTTTTTGACTTTCTATAAAAGTGTGTGTGTTTTCTGTATAAAAATGATAATCATTCTGTAGCTTTTATGTACTTTGGGCATGGTGATTTTTTTTCTTTGTGTTCTCTAAGAAGAAATCGTACCTGCTGATTGCTGCTCCTGGAAGCTGACTGCTGCAAAGAGGAGGCATATGGTGATACTACTTAGCCATGCTCCACCACACTAGCATTTCAGCAAACAAACTAGGAGTTGCATCTCATTCCTTCAGCACATGTATTCTGTGCATTGGGAATCATAGTGTCTCTGTTTATTTATGCAGCTGTAGTTTGGCTGTGTCACTTCTAATATCCAAAGCTGTTTTTTACATCCTTATAATGTGTCAAAATTCACCTTGAGATGATGCAAACATAGCTGTCTTAAAAGAACAAAACATTGTCTTCAACAAATTTTGTCTCAGTTCTTTGAAGATGTTTTGGTTTTGGTTTATATCACTAAATATAATTGCCACCTGTTGAAAAAAGAAAAAAATGTTAGGGTTCCTCATTTACAAATGCAAACCTTACACTGCTGAGCTACCAAAGTTTAAAGTACTTTGCACATATTAAAATTGCTAGCATTACACAATCAAGAGAAAAGCATTTTAATGAAGAGAGAAGCAAGGCCGGGTGCATGGAAGCAAAAGAAAACAAAGATTTATTCTCTACTTCCAATCAGCAGGTGATGTCTGGCCCCTTTTCTGGACGCAGGGCTCCAAACACATAGCAGTTGCTCTGGAGGACAAGCCAGTGCCCCCCGCGCCCCCCGCCTTTTCCTGTCATTGATTGTTAAGCTGATGTCTGTGGTACGGAATATCCCTTTGGTCAGTTTTGGTCAGTTGTTCCAGTTGTGTTCCCTCCCAAGGCTGGAGGCGGGGATATGTTAGATAGCACCATCCTTGGTGCTGTGAGCCCTGCTCAGCAGGAGCCACAATGGAGGCTTATTATCAACACCTCCCTAGCTCTCAATGCAAAGTACAGTGCTGCTCCGGGGAAAATTAACTCCAGCTCAGTCAGACCGAATACAGAGAGCTAGTTCTGGCTAGCGGTGTTGGATGTTTTTCTCTGGATCCAAGGATGGAAGCACAGCAGTCTTTTTGCTTAGAAAAAGTGTTGGTAGAGAAGAAACATTGATACAGACATCTGCTCCAAGAAGCTTCTTGAGAAATAACCTTGTAGGATCAGAATAAACATTTGTGCAGCACCCGGCAGCAGAGGCAGTAGATCTAAGTGAAATTTGGAGTAGATTAGGGGTGAGAGAAGACATTTCATACTGTGTTAAAGTGGCTGTTACTTTTCTCATGTGCCTACTCTTCAAGACAGTGATATAGGAAGAGCCCATAGGATGAAGGCTGGTGCTGCAAAGCAGTTGTCTGTTGTAGTCAATTTTGTAGAAGCATCTGAAGAGAAGGATGGAACCTTGTGTGTGGTTTGGGTAGTAGGGCATTATTGACCTAGTAGTTGGTAGTAGAATTAAAGAACCAGGATGGGATTCTTGTGAAGCTTCTAACATGCAGCTTCAACTAGTGCTACCACTAAACCTTAACCTGCAAGAGGGAGATGTTTTGTACACAGACATCCTGTTCGATAGATCAGTGTCAGTGCAGGATCAACTCACTTGATTCGAGCGGCTGTGGAGAACTTTTAACTAATTGTATTTTTCACTTAGGCAAATAAGATGATTACAGGAAGGGCAATCACCTCCTAAGCTAAACTATTGCTGAAGAAGTTTGCAAGGCCTATCATTGTTCTTACTTGAGTATGATATTAGTCTCTTTGAGCTCTAGGAAGTCGCATTGTAAAATTACCCAAGTCTCTTATTTTTGTCTCTGGTATCTTTCCTTTTGGTGTGCATATATGAACAAAACTTAATGGCTTTATCCCTCAAAACTGTTTGCTGTATGCTGTTTGCAGCTTTGTCTCCCACAGAGGAGTGAATTTGTTTTCCTGGGTACATGGGTGCAAATTGTGGAAAAGGTGCTGGAAAATTGTCAGCACTCTAGTGAGTTAGCCTTTGTCTTTATTGATCACTAAATTACATTGCCAGGCTGAGTGGAAGTGATACCAGAGCTTTAATCCATATTCCTCTGAGGCCAGGTAGCTACAGTTTAAAGCGCAAACAAGCTCAGATAGGGATTTAAATAGGCTTATTCTTAAATTTGTCACAAGTAATTGTTTTTCTGAGATGAATAAACCTCCATAAATATATAAGTATGAGGAGCAAAAATCTATACATTGCAGAGTTGTATCATTTTGATCCCTGATAATGAAATAAATGTCTCTCAAGGATATACTTTCACCTTACTCTTTCTGAAGTAGTAGAGCTGTGAATGTTCAAATGTTTTTGGTATAAATCAAAACCTCCAAAGTTCACTTTATGCTAGGTTGCCTCTTGATGTCACAAGTCAAATTTTGGTTATATAGTACCTAGGGGGGTTCTTTTCAGTATCAAATATCATTAAGTCTGTCATTTTAGTTACCTGTGCTCACTGAGAAGGGAAATAATTGTTCTTGCATTCTTCCCTAGCATTTATTGTAATTTGATAATTCTAGAAGTTTCGCTGTAATTGAAGTTACAATGGATTTTGAAGCCCACTTTGTTATTCATCTTTAGCTTAATAAACTGTGCCTCTTTATGTCCAATTTCTTTTTCTTATCAGAAAAGATGAAAACGTAAAAATTTCTTGTCTAAAGGCCACCACCCTTGCTAGAGTAGCAGCATCTAATGCCATTCTATTTATAGATGGAACTTGTTAAGTTTCCTCAGCAGGGGCTTAAAGCTATGACCTCGTAGGCCAGAAACAGGAGAGCTACCTACTGAGCTACAAGGGCAACCTCTCAATTCTGAAGAATACATAGAAAATTTCTAATATACTGTACTGTGATTCATAAAGTACTTGACCAGTAAATCCCCCCCCCCCCCCCCCCCCCCCCCCCCCCACCCCCCTCACCCCCGCCC